>CM073502.1:1250000-2500000 GCA_037074495.1 Acacia confusa
CCTGAAAAAAAAACTCATATATATTTTTACACCTTAACTCCAAAAAAAAAATCAATAATAATGTCAGGACTAAAGAGGCCATGTTTGTTGAAGGTGAATAAAAAGTAAAGGTGGCAGAATTAAGAGGAAATTTTTTTTGGTGGGGGATGGTGAAATGACGAGAATGACCATGGGATAAATTAAATTGACAAAGGGGCGTTGGAAAGTAGGAATAGTTGAGGGGACACGGGGTCAATAAAATAAGAGTATTTGTGTGTCCGGTTGTGCTAGATATTTTTGGGTGCTTTTGGACTTATTGCTCCTAAGCCTAGTGTTTATTATTAATACCCCTTATTTATTATTTAATTACATCTTTCATCAAATCATGCACCTCCACGATCCCTTCTTTTTCTTAACTCCAACCTCTTTTTCAAAGTATTCAATTATTTAACTTGCATTACCATTGACATGTTTTTAAGAAGGCTCGCATCCTAAATTATAACACCCCTTCACAAAATTCAGCATAATTTTTTTTTTTAAGAAAATATTTCTTATATGCCCTTAAAATAATTTATAGGCATTTCATGTTAAGAAAAACATGACATTTTTAAGAAAAGGTGTAACAAACACTAAATATTTTATTTTATTTTTTTGTCGAGAAAAGTATATCTTTTACCCAGCATGCGCTAATCAAAGAAGTTTATTAATTCAGGTCATGAGTAAATAAAGGACTTTTTTTTTTATATAATTTGATTAAGGACTTCTTAATAAGTGTACATCCCATAAGATTCAAACTTGTAATCTTTTCTTTATATGCTTACTACCACAACCAACAACTTGTTTATAAAGAATGTTTTTTTCAAAAAAAAAAAACACATGATATATATTCCTCCTTTCGGTCCTAATTATAAGATAATATTTAGGAGTTAAGTTTGGTCCTAATTATAGGACAAAGTTCTAAGTTTTGTCAATTTCTTCCTAAAATATCTCTATTGATACTTTATTAATAATAATTAAACACAATGATAATTTATTAATGCACCTATATATTTTATAAAGTAAGTAATACTTGCAGTCTGGATCCATCGAAAGCCCAAGGGATTCTCCTGTATTGGACGTGAACGGTCCAGAAAATTAAATTTAAATAAGGGCATTTTAGGAAAATGAATAAAATAAACTAATTTAACTTCTATCATTAATCTCTCCAAAATCTGGTAAATATGTCTTATAATTAAAAAAGGAGGGAGTAATACATAGGCAAATTTTTTTATTTAATGTTTTTAAATTAATTATATTGTGAGTGCATGAATCCATATCATATACTCCTATATAGTAAGTATGATAATCTTACTTTACAAAGAGAAACATCATCACGCATTAAGAGTGGCATCAATGTGGTGGTGTCTTTCATCCAATGAATACCAATTTATGTGTGTATACTTTTAAGAATTATATATGCGCGCACTAAATATCATTATTTAAATATATATATATATATATTCATGTCTTCACATTACATTAAAGGAGTTGACTTTATAAAAAATAAAAAAGAAAAAAAAGGGAGTTGACTTTTTCATTATAAAAAATGTTAGGCGAAGTAGTGGAATCGATTTGTTCCAAAAACTTCACACACACCAATAGAGTCAAATTGATGAGTAATGCCATAAATATCTAAAAGAATTTTGACCAAGTGAAAAGAGCACACTCACTCATCAACTTAAACACGGCAAGTTTATTTATATATATTTTATATATGAATGATTGTATTTATTTTAATTGTTTCATTTTTTTGGCACAACTATAAATTCCAACAGAGCTCAATGGTTACGTGTTTGTCAAATGAGGCAACCTCATGTATACTGTATCCACCATGCAATTTAATTATAATTATAATATGTGTGCAAATGTTGTTGACAAAATTAACATTTACATTGTTTAGTTACAATTCTCGTTAACTAATTTTATACTTATTTATTATTGGATGAAGAATGTTGTGTGATTGAGTAAATTAAAATATATTGATTTACAACATGCACAACTCTATAAAATTAAATGATCTCATGCATGTATTATTATAGATTATAAAATGAGGAAAAATAAGATAATTGGTACTAATATAGAAGTATTTTTTTAATTATTATTCATTTTACCTTTAAATTCTTTTAACTAATATATGCGTGTGTACAGTGATCCCAAAAAATATTGGGCCTTTTTATTCTTTATTCACGTTTTACAACAAAAAAATAAACATCAAACTAGGGAGGGAACAAAGCAACGTGCAAAAGTTTGATTGTGGGGAAGAACAATCTAGAACCATGACAAATAAGATACCATATGCATATAATAACAATCGTGGACATTTTTTAATTGAAAAGTCTTTTTCATAAAGATGCTTTTATAATTAGGGAAACAAAAGAGAAGAGTAAAGTATAAAATATAATAAAGTTAATATCACTATTCATCGTAAGTTTGAATTTTAGTTTTTTGAGTCCTATAATTCTATAAGGATTTTATTTGAATTTAAATATAAAAATCAAAACTAAAATTCATTAAAAGTGGACTACTTGTTAAACTCATGCTAAATCCATATAAAGTTGAATGACTTAAAACTCAATAATTTAAAATTATAAAAACTAAAATTAAAATTCGATGAAACTATAAAAAGAAATAATAATATTAATAGAGTATAATATGATATTTTAACGGAAAATCCATATAGGGCCGCTTGTAACAGAAAAAACTTAAAAAATGCTTAAAGATTTTGAAAATCCCAGAAAAAGCCTCAAGATCTTTTCTAGTGTAAATTCATTAAAACTTTAGTTATTAACAAGGTTGATATAGTTATTAATGTTTTTATAAATTTACACCAGAAAAGACTTAGGATTTTCAAAATCTTTAAATCTTTTTTGAGTTTTTTTCTATTAAAAGGCCCCATATAAATTTTTCCATATTTTAAAGATGAAAAAATTCTTGTGCTAGCCTAATTACTTGTGAATCAAGATATCACATTATTATTATATTCATCATTCATTATTATTAAACGAAAGCACAAATGAGGAGGTGACAAGTACGAGGGACAAGAATGAAAAGATTCGAGGTTGTTTGGTTTCGGGCCAGAAGCAAAAAGTTAGACAGTTACTTCGTTGGTTACTGTTTGTGTGAATGAATTTACCTAATGAGATACGTGTCCCTTCCATAACCGTCCATGTGTCTCTCTGTACAAAAGATGGTGGGCCCGTGTCGGCAAATGATAATGTTATTATAAATCAGTGGGCGGTTTGATGATTAAGATAAGTCCGCGTGTTGATGTAACATTTGGCTTCAATTAAATCGTTAATTAGTAGTATTAATTATACCTACCAAAACTAGTCCTAGATAAAACCAAGGGGCTACCTCTTTTATAATCAATAAATCGTAATCCAAATTAAGTCAAAGATCTTTATATTAAAATTATTTTGAAAGACCAGACCAACAGAAAATAGGAACACATGCAAAAAAATATATATATTATCGTAGTCTTAATGTCGGTTTCAAATAACTTTTAAAAATAGTTTTTGTGATTTACGTGGTAAGTATGGGAAAGGAATTTTATCTCACCTTACGCAAATATAAATTTTAAGAGTTTCCAAACAAATGTTTATATGGTACTCGTGTCCTAGCTAACATTGATTCATAGTCTTTTATAAATATCTGCTACTTAATTAGCCTCTTAATTTTTTTTAATTATTTTCAAACGTGATACTATAGACTTATGTGGTTTGGTCAAATGTAGTTGAAGGCAGTCTGATGTTTTCCCGTTTGACCTGGTATTTGCGCAAAAAAAAAAAAAAAAATCTTTTTATATGAAACAATTAATTCGTATTATAAAAGTGCATATTTTGGATGGTATATATATTTTTTTAAAAAAAAAAAAAGAAAAGAAAAAGGTGTGCGATCGAGGGGAAGGAATATTCTGAAACATGGTGAATTATTGGCGTACGAATTGGCTATGTCGTGGCATTCACCAATAAGGCCATACATATTCTTGTCTCTTAGACTATAAGTGTCAGCATACCATTTATTGTGCTTTATTAAACTCAGATCAAGATGCGTGTTTCTGGGACATTTGTCCAGGTAAGGCTTCGTTAAACTTAATTTTCAAGCCACTTTAGAACATGTATCATTTTTTTTAAGCAAGAACGTCTATCTATCATTCTCCCAAACAATAGAACCAAGTTTCTAAATCCTTTTATTGTGGTCACATGCTTCGGGATAGACAATATTTTTATAAAAAATGAAATCTGAACCGTTCATATTTCAATCCAACAATTGAGATAAAGAAGAGGATAAGAGCCACATCCCTATTTTTCCTATAACGAGACCCGACTCCAAAAATCTATATGAAGTGGATTGGAGAGATGATGTAATTATGCACCTTTGTTTACTAATTATGGGTCACCCTCAATTTATCAAATTGTGTTGCCAACTTGCTCGTCTCTTCTTCCCACTTGCCAACTTCCACCATCCAACCCTAATATCCTACGCACCAAAAAAAAAAAGGTGGATTCCTCATTTTGCCCAGAATTCAAAATGAATATATTAGAAGCTGTTATGAATATACTTATTATGTGGATGTCCATTGACTCCCGGTTTCCAAATATTAAAAGATGATATGGGACCCACGCATAGTGATTTACTATTTGCATAGTACCACGCATAGTAGTTTACTATTTGGTGGGACCCGCACACAATTATACAATCACTCACGGGAAGGAAATCCGTGAGTGAACAGTTTAGGTTTTTGGGGAAAACTACACCAAATGACCCAGAGGTGGAAATTACACTAAAGTCCCATTTTTCTTCTATAAATAGAGGTTTTCTGTAACTGTTCATGTATTGAATGAAATGAGAATCTCTCTCTCTACTTTATCTCTCTAGAACCTCTGCTCTTCTTCTTATTATTTTTATCAGTTTTATAACACGTTATCAGCACGAAGACTCTACCAAGGTAAGATTTTCTCACCATCTATTTCATATTTCAATTTTATTTATCTAGGATGATCTTAACCATTATATGGAATTAAATATCTATTCTTACCGATTATTTTAACATCGGGTTCCATTGTTAAGATTTAAGATTATTTACTATTTTACTACGGTAAATAGTAATTTACTATTCACAGTAAATTTACCCCTTTTTCAGTAATTTTTACATTTTATTCATTTGACTCCTATATGGAAGTCTAGATTAATCTTTCTGTAATTTTACTTTATTCACTATTTATAGTGAATAGTAATTTTACTATTCACGGTAAATTTATATTTTATTATTTACAGTAATTTATTTATGTTTATATATTCTTCCCACTTCCTATTCATTTATTTCATGGTGGCGTCATTAAGCTCCATTTGTAATTCTTTACTTACTGCTTTATTTATTTATCTCATGGTGGCTATACTAAGCTCCATACTGACTTTACTAATATTTAGTTTTATGTCACTAACATTTATTTTATTATTACTAACATTTATTTATCTTTTATGATAGCACATTAGTATATTTACTAGTGGGTTCTATTTATTTTTAGCATTTATTTATCTTTTATGGTGGCAACATTATTTATTAGTGGGCTCCATTTATTTATTTTATTTTACATTTATTTATTCTTCATGGAGGCACACTAGTATCTATTAGTGGGCTCTATTTATTTATTTTATTTAGAGTTTATTTATCTTTTATGGTGGTGACATTTTGTGGGCCCCATTTATTTTATTTTAATTCTTTACTGCTTTATTTATCTTTCATGGTAGCAACACTAGTATAGTGGGCACCATTTATTATTTACTGCTTTATTTTTCATGGTGGTAACACTTGTATAGTGGACTCCATTTATTTATTATTTATTTACTGCTTTAAATCCCTTTCCCTTTTTATTTTACCGTTTTCTATATATTATATATATATATATTTACATTTGCATATGCATCTTCTTTCTTATCTTTGGATGAGATAGGTCTCGCTGTGAGTTTACTACCATTCCTATCTCATCTTCTTTTTATTTATTTAGCATGTTTATTTCCAGTCATTTATTTTATTTTATTTATTTATTGCTATATATATATATCCCTCTCCCTTCTTATTATTTATGGCAACGACACTAATATATACATATTAGTGGGTTCCATCTATTTATTTTATTATGTTTATATTTTATTTATCCTGAAGATAAACTGTTAAAAGGCCATATATATTATGAGATCAAAATGCCATAGAGAGATGAGACATAAATTGGCTTGAGACCAAAAGGCAAGATAGCCTTAATTTCAGAGGCAAGATAGCCTGAAGCCAAGAGGCAAGTTAGCCTGATGACAAGTGACAAATTATGAAACAATATTTGATCCATAAATTTTGTATGCCATCAGTTGTATAAAGGTCTCAAAAATTGTATATTTGGCATTAAATATTCCCTTAAATTATGAGACAAGGGATCGTATGATCATGATTGATATTATAAATAAATATATTCAATTTGCTATTGCAGTAGCAATATTGTGGTAAAGTCAAGAAATATTGTGGATTAATTTATTGTCATGATCAAACAAATCTGTGAATTATGGATCATGAATTTTTATCCAACTTCATTCCCAGAAGTGAATGAAGCAAATATATTATTATAGTTGTTATGTGATTTCTATGATTATAACAATTTTTATAAATACGAGAAAAGAATATTCATAAACAAAATAATTAAGCAAAAGGAAATATTATTTCAACAAAGTTTAATTGCGAGTGGCTCAACATCATTACAAACTTTAATCATCTCATTCTGAAGATATTTAATGTCTTCTTCTTTTGCTTCTCTTGAGATGGGATCCAGATGAGGCAAAGCTCTTCGTAATATCGAGATTTGCGTCATAAGTTTCTTGAGCTTCTTGTGTGGCCACTCAGTTAACCCTCCTTTTTGATAGATTTTTTGTATAGTGTGAGTAGACATATTTAATTGTTTACTCGCTTCATCAAGAGTTAAGTGAAAATAATTTCTTAAATCATGGAGCGTTGTTTTCTTTATTCTTTCTCGTTGCTCCATAGATAACCTATATAATTCACCCTGGTTAAGGGATGAAGTATCATAGGGTATACTTACTGCAGGTTGTTTTCCTTTGCCTAATGAGTGTTCAATATTGGTTTGAAATGAACTTCCATGGAGGTCATTTGGATTTATAGCCCATTCCGAACCAACACAGAGAACCTCATGATAGGCTAATACAGGATCACGCATCAAGATATATCCTGATGCTTGTAAATCTATACAATACTGTGTCAGAAATTGTTTGATTTCTTCAAAATTTTTCTTTGTGAAATCAAACATTGGAAGCCTGTCAGTATTATAAGATTTATCCTGTACTTTTTCAAATAAAACAGCATGGGTAATCATACCTGTTCTTCTTCCGTGAACTTCAAGTTTATGGTACTGAAGTCCGTTGGTATGAATAATTTCCCGTAAAACATGACAACAACTACATTCCAATAAGCTAGTAGTTGCTAATTGGCTTGTAGCTGTTGGCTGGCTAATTGTTGCTGGCTGGCTAGTGGTTGTTGGTTGGCTGATTGTTGTTGTCGGGCTGGTTGTTGCTGGCAAACTGATGATAGTTTGCTGGCTAGTGAATGCTGGTTGATTAACTGCCGACACTATTGGCTGAACTGGATTGGTAGACTCCATTAGTTCTGCCATAGTTCTACACCTCTTAACAGGCCTCCTTGATGAACCTGCTTCAGTTGTACCTTCAATCCTTATAGATTGAGGAAGAACACTTGTTCTAGGGGGAGAAGTAGGTACATTTGAAGCAGAAGGAGGAATAGTAGAAGGAGGAATAAACATTTCAAAGGGATTAGGAGATAACAAAGAAGTAAATGACATGTTATGCTGATCATCATACAACAAAGCATCAAGTAATGCTGTTTCGGATGTATCAGAAACTGGGATAAAACTGCTTGGTCCTGCCATGGTAATAGAATTTAGAGAAATATGTGTGAGTATCTGGTAGTTGGTATTATCAGATGCTTGAGTGTTTGTGAGGCATGTTCGTTTGCCTTCCTTTATTTATAGTCGAATTAAATCCTATTGAATCTCTGCAGATTTGCGTAGTCCTGTTAAATCTCTGCAGATCTGCTCCCTATAAAGCACGAGCCTGGAATCTTTTTGACTTTATATGCATACGACAATCTGAGTTGTTGCGCCTGTGATTCCACAGTGATGCGCCTGTGATTACACAGTATTGCGCTCGTGAATCTGCAATTATACACCTGATGATTTTGTATTTAATATATATTTGTTTGTTGATTCTGGAAAATGGAAATTTTGTTACCAGAAGTAACAAAATTATGCATTGATAATGCATTAATTATCATATATGCTATTATCATGGAATATTGTATGGAAATTCCATGAATTAATTTTTAAGGTCTCACACTTGAGGGGGAGAATGATATATATATCAAGTGTGAATATTTATGTGATAATTCTTTGTGAATGTTTCTATGTTGATTCCCCCAAAATGAATATTAGATTTGATGATAAATCATATGGCATGACTTGTTTGATCATCCGAGTCATATATTATGTGCTGCTTGTTCTCAGATAGACATAATTATTGGAAATGGATCTCTGGAAATATATCAAATTGAAAGTTTACATATGAGATTATAAATCTGCAAAGTTTGCAGTGATGTTTGCAACTAGAAGTTTGCAATATATTATGCGCGCAATTTCCAGATTGAATGATCCAGAAATAATGTATTAAAGTATCCATGAATGGATAGATCAATGATTATGAGAACAGAATTTATATGTTGTGTATATTTGCAGCAATTATATAAGCCAACAGAATTCTCCCCGTATAATTGGTTTTTGGTCAGGAGCCAGATTAATTCCATCTTGAAATGTTTTAAATGTGTAATGATTATTAATCTATTACAATGCACATAGATGGATATACAAAGAAAATTGATGATTTGATGAGGGGGAGAAAAATAAGCAGATTGGGTAAAGATAAAGTGAAATGAATTATCATTGGCTCTTATTGATCCTCGTACAAAGAAATGTGCACTAAAAATTCAAAATGATAATTCAGTTGCTGAGTTTAGTTAATCGAATGCCAGAAGCATTTACTGACCTAAAGAAAGTGACAAAGTCACATGTGCCAACTGCAAATGCTCCTATATGAATTGTTATAAAGCACACCAGAAGTGTTGCAAGTCCATTGATTTTAAAGTTAAAAATCCTCAAAAGAGAAAAGGAGCTATAAGAATATAGATGATCATGTTGAGGATAAGTAAGAAAAGCTCCAGAAGAGCCATCTCCTGAAGAGATGTTATCTCCAGAAGAGATATTACAAGAAGAGTGTATTGTGGTCTAAAAAGAGACCAAAGTACCTAATATATGTGAATATAATGAGATCTCAATAAATTATGAATGAAATCCGATGGGACCGAAAAATAAAGTTGACATTGATGATATTTATGTTTATAAGATAGCATATGTTGTAATGATGATAATGAGGATCATGAGTCATACTATATTTGTATGTGCTAGAAGCACATAAGGCGCCAAAAACACATATGTCCCAAAAGGACTCAAGATGATAGTGCATATAGCATCATTATCTGAATAAAAATTTATTGAATTTCTATATGCACATATATATTTATGAAAAGATTATTATGACTTTACTTGACAGATTTAGATCTTGCAGGTATATAATGAACAATCAGATTGGGTGTTTCTAACAGAATATTTGATGACAGAAAGTATAATATGCTCAGAAAGACATTGAAGCAATATAGTCATCAGGGGGAGCAACACTGATGTAATCAAGAGGGGGAGACGATACACGCTGTACTCTTTTTCCCTTATCTGGGTTTTATCCCACTGGGTTTTTCCTAGAAAGGTTTTTAATGAGGCAGCACTAGAAAGTGTATCAATGGATGATGTACTCTTTTCTTTGGCTAGGTTTTTATCCCACTGGGTTTTTCCTAGTTAAAGTTTTTAACGAGGCACATTCATAAATGGACATCCAAGGGGGAGTGTTATGAATATACTTATTATGTGGATGTCCATTGACTCCCGGTTTCCAAATATTAAAAGATGATATGGGACCCACGCATAGTGATTTACTATTTGCATAGTACCACGCATAGTAGTTTACTATTTGGTGGGACCCGCACACAATTATACAATCACTCACGGGAAGGAAATCCGTGAGTGAACAGTTTAGGTTTTTGGGGAAAACTACACCAAATGACCCAGAGGTGGAAATTACACTAAAGTCCCATTTTTCTTCTATAAATAGAGGTTTTCTGTAACTGTTCATGTATTGAATGAAATGAGAATCTCTCTCTCTACTTTATCTCTCTAGAACCTCTGCTCTTCTTCTTATTATTTTTATCAGTTTTATAACAGAAGCAATCCTTATTTAAGGCAATGCTAAATATTAAATATATGCACATCTCTAAATGAGATCCAAACATTGATTCCACTACATTAATCACTTTCACAAGGCTCAACACATTGGTATACAATTTGGTATGTTGCATAGAATGAATGTTGGTATTGATATATAGAATGAATGTCTTTTTTTTTTTTTTTTGGCTAAGCATAGTATCTTCTTATATTAGAGAAAATAATGTTCCAGGAATTGTTGGTTAATGCATGCTGGTATTTTTTTTTTAATTTTTTGTTAGACACATGTATCCCCTTATTTGAGACATTTATAATCAAGGCACTGTCAAACATTAAATGTAGACATATGAGACTCCATGCCCATTGGTAATGAATGTTAGATTGTTGGTATTGATATGTGAGTAGGAGGAGCATAAGGTAGAAGTAGTCCATTGGGCCTTTTCTGTTGGGCCAGCATTTATGTGTGATTATAGGCTGTGTTTGGCCCATTAAATGGCCCACTAAAACCACTTGGGCTTTTGTACATTCAAACACCCATCATCATTCATTACCATCTTACTTTTCTTATTTCCACATTCCACCAAATTTTTTAATGCTCCCACATTTTGGGGCGTTGGCCACTGCCTTTTCTTTATTCTACGTATGAAGAATATGAAGACTGACTGTGATCAAATTTGGGGAAAATATTCTGAGCAAAAAAAAAAAGGTGAAAATATATTTAAATATTAGTTAAATTTATAAAACTCTAAAAATTCTATTAATATTTGAAAATAACAGAAAAATAATGTGGAAGAAATATTAGTGCATTACATTGCCTCCAGTTCTGTGAACCAAATGGACATTTGCTCATTTAGTCAATAACATTACATCCTTAATCAATAACTTCATGTTTTTAGTTAATATCATTATTTATTTAGTTAATATAGTTAAGCCTCTAGTCACTGCTATCACACCTTTAATCATTTACATTACTCATTTAGTCGATATTATTACATCTTATACGTTCACACTTTTAGTTAAACATTATTACTCATTTAGTTGATATAATAACGTCTGTAGTCAACACTGTTACTCATTTAATTATTACATCACGCCTTTAATGAATATGTTTATACAGTTAGTTAACCGTTATGCCTGTAATCAATATCATTATTCATTTGGTCAATATTATTATGCATTTAATTATTATCATTTCCTCATTTAGTTAATATCCTTACACATATAGTTTATGTCATTACACTTTTAGTTACTTCTATCGCTCTTTTAGTCAAATATTATTACACCTTTATATATATTATACATATATATTCTTATACTAATATATATCAAAGGGTGCTGGGTGGTCCAATAGCCTTTTGGAAGATGATACTCTCAAAATCCTTTTTTTCCTTTTCTTATCAGAATCTTATCTTTACCCTTAGATTAAAAAATGAATGGTTGAGATTTAATATTTTTTAAAATTATGATTATAGTGTTTTATAATTTATTTTTTTTTAAATTTTGTTTGTATTGTAGTTATCAATTGTGTAGACAAAATTTTTAATCATTTAAATTTATTTATTAATGTTTAAAATAACATTTTTATAAAATATAAAATCTGAACCATTCATTTTTTTAATCTGATGGTAGAGATGAGATTCTAAGAGGAAAATAAGATAGAGGATACTGAAAGATCCGGACCCTAACTTTTTGGAACCAAGCGGGGTGGGTTTAAATCCTACCTCCACCACCTTCGGCATTGTATATTTTTTTTAAAAAAAAAAAAATTTGTCTCATCCATGTGCCCGTCAAAACAATCACATTCACGTCATCACCAGACCATGCCCCACGTACTAGCTAATAGATATTAGAAAATATCATGGGAGATTTTAGTACTTTACTTCCCAAAATATGAAATATCTATTTTTGTTTTTTACTCAAGGCCTCTATTGTATAATATCTTTCAAGCCAAGCGTATGAAATATCCATTTTAATTACTCCATCGTATCTTTCTTTCTTTCTTTTTTCTTTTTTCCATCGTATCTAAATATAATGTACATGCTATTTAAGAGGGGTACTTCAGTTCTATATAAGCCCAATCCTATCCATGGTAGTATCTCTTATACTTATTTTTTAAACTATTTTTATTAATAACATACATAGATAATTTTTTTATGAAGAGGCAATTATAATATAAATGGTTAACGAGAATATTTTAAGAAAAACAATAATTAATTTCTTAATATATACAATTAGTTATATAGCTTTTGCATTAATAATAGGAATTTGTAACATTTTAGGAATATCATACATGCATCATTAGAAGTAATAAATTAAAGAACAAAACTTAAATCAAGTTCATAGGTGAATTTATTAAAAATTAAATGATCATAAGCATGATAACATCTAATAATAGCAAAATAATAGCTGCTGAATGAAAATTTACAAATTTCAATTTACATTATAAGAACTTTTATAAAAATTTATAAGTGTTCATATGTGAATTTATAAGTATACGTATATATTTTAACAACTAACAATAATTAACTTATAAAATGAAGCAACTTGCCTTAAATCTAATTAGTCCTAAACTAGACGGGAAATTAAAACATATTTTAAGGCCAATAAAGAAAAGGGAATTAATAAGATTTAGTCAATTGAATTAAATATTTTGTTCTCCTCCCACTCATATTAATTAATATATATGAAAATGAATGAATGGGGTGAAAATTTTGGAATTATCTAATGAAAAAGAATGAATAATATAATCTTGGTCTTCAGGTTTTGGAAGTCAAAATATCCATGACCCTCAAAGCTATAAAATTCGTTTCTTGTAGGTGATCTTGAATTGAAGGGTGATAAATGAATGGAATAGAATATGGTGCTTCAAGTGTAATAAGGAGCTTCGTAGACCATTCTTTGTGCTTGGTACTTTTCTTATATAATAATTATAATTTATGGTTTTGGACTTTATTCACCAAAGTGGAAGCATCTCTCATGGTTATTATGAGAACGTATCTCAATATTCCTTCACTTTTTCTCTACATTACTGGATCCTTTGAAAGATGTATAGGTCCGTTCTAATCATGTCATGCTCATCATTATTATATACCACTAGTGTACGTAATATTTAATATATATAAAAAAAAAAATTGGCTATAAGTACCTGTTTGAATATCTAATATGTTTTTATATATAGAAAATATTATACACAAAGTAAGAAAATACTAGTATCCCAATTCAGTTACGTATGATCACTAGAATTTTCAAACTGTTATTAATGAGCAATTTTCCCTATTTTGTATGCCATTACGAGCTATTTTTCTAAAGTTGATTTAACAAAAATGCCAATGTTTTATTTTCAGTATTATTGACCCAAGATATTCCACAGGTCTATTAGTAAGCCTAAAAATTGGATTTTGTCGGAAGAAATCATTTTGAATTGCAAGAGGTATTAGCAGTTATTTCTATACATGCAAAAATATTATAATAATACACTTGTTGGGTATTTGAGACAGATAGAAGGGTATAATTATATGAAGGAATAACTTTTTCCTGCAACATATGCAAACGTTCAAACAGAATCTAACTACAATAATAGAGAAAAAGGGAAATATATAAGATATAATAATCTTTAGAAGAGTATATAATTTTAGTTTAATTTACAAAAGATTCGAGATAGTTTTATGTTGGTTGTCAAGGCTAAATGACCCTCCTTCTTTACCTAGACTTGGGACCAACTCTAAAATATAGGCGGAGTTGAGGATGAAGATTGATGTTGTGATAGATATGTGTTAATATAAGAACCGATAATGTTCACAATGATCACACACACAAATGATTTAAAGTGATTAAAGGGAAAATGGTAGAAAATCGTCTGAGTTGGTTTGGACATGTTCAAAGAAGGTCATTGAGTGCATCGGTAAGGAAAGTTGATCAAGTAATATAAAGTTCTCTAAAAAGATGTTGAGGAAGACCGAAGAGAATACTCAAAGCAGATTGTTTTTTCTTAATAATATATAAAAAGATATGATTTTCGACAGAACATAATGATGTCATGCGATTTATGTAGCTGATTCTACCTAGTGAGATAAGACTTTATTGTTGTTGTTATTTTAATTTAAGAGTTAAATATCATTTTTGCCATGAAAGTTTATCTTTAAGAGCACTGGTCACTCGGAATTTTGTTTTTATCTCATTTTTGCCCTAAAAGTTTAAAAACATAGCAATCTTACCCATCCGTTAATCTTGACTGTTGAATTGTTGCTCTTTTTTATAAACTTTCAGGGGCAAAATTGTTTCTAAAAAAAACTTTTAGGGTAAATTTGCTCTTAAAAAGAACTTTCAAGATATATTTGTTCCGTTTTTATACTTCCAAAGCAAAAATGAAACTAAAAAAACTTTTGGGTGACCAATACTCCTTAGAGTAAATTTCCATGACAAAATTAATATTTACGCCTTAATTTGATTTAAAACAATAGGGTTTCCTACATTTAATTCGCACAAGATGGGTCGCACGGCTCATTATTTGTGACCATCCCAATTCCCAACTAGGTATTAGGCACTATATGATATTTTTCTTGTCAACATCTAGGTAAATAATTAATAATTAATAAAATATTTATCAAACGTGGATAATTTTATATAGAGATAGACAGGTGAGCTTGATAGGACAACGATAAAATTGACAAGGTTAATAGTAGGCAGCAGTAGTACATATATTTTGTCAAATATAGAAAGAAAATAGTCAAAAATATACTGAGGATGATAAGCACAGTGGAATCTCAAACAAGAAAGAAAAAAAAAAACTTCGAATATATTTGTGGTCAATGGAGTTTTCTTGTTCTTTTGGTACAAGTAAACGCTATCAAAACTTAGCTAGTACAAATAATTTAGGGTTTAAGGCACAAATTTAGGAACTATAGCAAAGTCATTAACTTATGTTACTTTTTGAACTATGTGTTTCATTAGTCTTATCACTCTCTATTATCTTAATTTATTTTTAGAATGTCTAAAATGCAAATTTAACAATAGACTATTTTTTAATGGGCACCAAACACAATTTTTTCCCCATAAAAGCATTTACAAGATAAATATGAGCATTTATAAAAAAATAATAATGAGATTTATAAGACAAATAAAGAGATTTAAACGAATTCAGAGAGTTAAAAAATTTTGATCATTCAAAAATTTGTCTTGTAAATACCCATATTTATCTTTTCGCCAACAAAATTTAATTTAATTTAGACATAATGGGGTGTGGTAAATTTTTTTAAACTCACTTTATTCTGTTAAATCACTTTATTTGTTTTATAAATGTTCTTATGGAAAAACACAAAGCAAGGGCATTAATATCAATGCTCTTATGTAAATGCCGATATGAAAAATAATTGGTTTGGTGCCTATAGAAAAAAAGTTCATTGTGAAATTTGCACCCTTTTAAGAATACATTAAAATGATAGAAAGTAAGAAGATTGGTAAAGCTCACCATATAAAAAACAAAAAAGTTAAGTCTCCTTAATGTCATTGCAAAATCTATTTTATATAAATTGTTTAGGTGTAGTTTTACGCCGAAAAAATAATTAACAATTGGTTGTCTCACCCAATGATTTAATAAATGAAGAATTAGCGAGGGTGTGTTCAAATTGATCAGAATTTCCTCTTTTTCAAACAATTTGGTGGTTCTATCTTTCTGACTTTACCTATAAAGATCCTCACTCTCCTCATCTCGCTGCCAAAAACTCAATACTTTCTTCCTCATCTTTATCTATTTCTCTCTTGCCTTGTCTGCTTCTTCTTAGGTCAATTCGCCATTTCTCTTTCAGTTTATGTTTTTGTCAACTTTTTGATGCTTTCTTATAATTGTGTTCATTGATTTTCTCACTTTTCTCCATCTTCTTCACTTCTCTGCTTCTTCTGTGACTTGAAAATATCTCATTCCAACCTTTTATGCTTATTATATGTTCTTAAGTGAGTTTCTATAATACCAATTCAACCTTTTGACTTTTTACCTTTGTATCGACAGCTGGGTTGTTGAAATTTTCTTCTTTGTTTCAGTGGATCTGCCTATTGTTCATTCACGATGTAAGCTCAGCTATGCTCTGTTCTACCCCTGTTTTTTTACTCTATTTAATTCCAAGTCGACATTTTACTATACAGGAGGTCCGTTTTAAATTGCAATTTATCAACCTGCTCATCTTTTTCATTATGCTCTGTATTGATGTTATCAGATGATTATCATTTTCTAGTTTTTAAGATAATCTACCTGAACAAGCAAGTTTCATCCTCTAAAGTTTAGCTCTGCTCTTTTACATCTATCTCGGTTTGCTCTGTTCAGGATCATCCAATAACTTGAAGAGCAAAATTCTGCATTTTAATTTTCCGTTTTAGATCAAAACATCAAATTTAAAACATCTGAACTGTATTTCACTCTAAAATTCCATTCTTTCTGGGTTTATTCGTACATGAAAGCTTGACTGTACCCTGTTTTTTATTTCATTTGCACCAGCTTAGCTTGAAATGACGGTCAAGACGATGGAACTGGAGAAAGGAGGAGGGGTGACAGGGAAGGAGATAATGGAGGTGCTGGCAACGGTGGCGGCAGAGTTGGGGGATGCGGCGGAGGAGGTGGAGGAGACGATGCAGGTGATACCACTGAAGGGGGCGATGACGAACGAGGTGTTTCAGATCAAGTGGTGGTCCCAAAACGGTTGCGTTTTGAGGAGAGTGCTGGTGAGGCTGTACGGGAGCGGAGTGGAAATATTCTTCAACCGAGAAGAAGAGGTCAGGACGTTTCAGTGCGTGGCGGAGCACGGCCAGGGCCCCCGCCTTCTCGCCCGCTTCGCCGCTGGCAGAGTTGAAGAGTTCCTCCACGCCACTGTATGTATCAGAGTCCATGCCTAAGGCTCTGCTTTTGAATTGATAATTGGATCATTTAAATTATTTGAATCCAATTTTATAATAGTTTAAGTTTTTTGACTTAAAAGTATCTATATTAATTTGAACGATTAGTTATTCTAATTAGATCCATACCAAAAAAAAAAGGATGAATGGACATCATCTAAATTTTGTTGTGCGGATTTTTCTTAAAAAACAGAAAGTATATTTTTTTATACAATAGAAATAAACAAGATCAGATTACGTCATTGGGGTTTTCAAACCCTTAGAACTATCACCTATAGGTTTTATTTATTTATTTTTTATAAAGAAGTACCGTTCATGTTAATGTTGGAAAAAAATTTCTGACCCACATAGTCATGGTTCCAAACAGTATAGAGTTACCTCTTTCCAATCTAGGTTAATCATGTTTTTACTCTATTGTATTAGTGCTTCCTATCTTTGAGATAATACTATTTTCATCCCTAAATATAAACTTTAAATTTGAAAATACGTGTATCCCGAAATATAAGCTTCATTTTAGATTTGTTAAAGCATTTATTGCGTATTTTCCAACTTTACTATTTGATTGTATTTGTTGCATTTATTATCCCTCCCACATATTTTTTTCACAAATAATGGTATAATAAAAAAAATAAATTTTTATTGCTCTTTAACTTTTTGTTTTGCAATAGATCTTAACCATTTTTAACTGTTTTGTATGGCGCTTAACTAATTTTATTTGCAGCTTATAATTAATGACAAATGGAGTATTAAGTGCTCGTTTGGATCCTCTTATTTTGGACTTATCTTCTCCTTATAAGTAAAAGCTAAGCTAAACAATATTTTATAAAAGCTCTTACAATAAAAAGAGCTTTATTTTACATGAAGAAAAATGCTAAAAATAAAAAGCTCTCCTAGAGGAGTTTATTTTTTAAGCTCTTATTTTTTAAGAGAACCCTAGTCTCTACGCTGTGACCACTGCCAGCCACCCCAGCCGCTGCTGGCCGCTAGCGTTGCCCCATCACCGGCGACCACCTCCAGTGACTTTTTTTTTTTATAAAAAAAAACACTCAGGGGAGCCCGGCCACCCCACACCGGCGGTTGCCACCGGTGATCGACAGCCGTCGCCGCCCCATCGTCAGTGGCCACCTCCGGTGACTTTTTTTTTAAAAAAATACCTAAAATACCCCAACCCCCCCCCAATGACCACCCCAACCACTACTGGCCGCCAGCGCCGGCAACCACCTCCAATGACTTTTTTTAAAAAAGAAAATACTTAAAATACCCAACCCCCCCCCATCGGCCACCCCAACCGCTTCCGACCGCCACTGCCGCCCCACCGCCGGCGACCACCTCTTGCGACTTTTTTTTTTATATAAAAAAACTAAGGGGAGGCCGGCCACCCAACGCCGGCGGCCGCCACCGGTGACTAGAAGCCTCCGCCGTCCCATTGCCGGCGACCACCTCCGACGACTTTTTTTTTTTTAAAAAAACTAATTTGTTTTTTAAAAAAAGAAATACTAAGGGGAGGCTGGCCAGCACACACTGGCGACCTGCTGCTACTCATCCCACCGTCGGCGACCGGCCGCTACCGCCCCACCGCCGGTGAATTTTTTTTAAAAAAAAATTTTAAAAAAGTGCTTATAACAAAAATTTTACCAAACAACTTATTTTAAATTTCAGCTTATAAGTAACTTTTAAGCTAAAAAAATTATATTATCATCAAACAGCTTTTAGCTTTTTTAAAAAAGTTTTTTTTTTAGTTTTAGCTTAAAAGTAGCTTTTAACTTAAAAATAAGAGGATCCAAACAGGCTCTAAATATGAAGAATAAAACACTTTTAACTAAAATCTTACCCATACAAAAATTGAAATTCAAACATCTTACTACTTATTTATACTGTGTAGGCTCATACAATTCACACTAATCTCAATTTTGTTGAAAGTTGTAATGGATTATCTTTTTCTTTTTATAGCTGCTTTTCCTTTTTCTTTAATTATTCGTAAAACCTTTTTATTTTTCTTTGTTATAATAACTATAGAGAAATTCCAAAAACCAAAGTGAGAGAGATCCATATCCAAAGCCAAAGAGAGTTGACATAGATGGTAAGAGATTTGTTCAAGTCCCAAAGGAATGTGTGTTCGATCTCCGCTGCCGTCGTTGAGACTCCTTTGGTAGGCGATCTCGTAAGTTCCCATTAAGTACTCAAAGAGCCCGGAGCCATGTCTTGACTTTGATGGGGAACTACCTCCAAAACTTTTTTTTATATATATATATATATAAAAAGAGAGATCCATATCCAAAGTGATTATTGAACTCAACATGCGTTGGAAAGCTTTGACGAATATATCCTCCTTTTAAATTGAAACCCACTATCGTTTTCTTTCTTTTTCCCTTTTAAATTTTATTTCCCTTTTTGGGTCAGAAAGTTCATTCTTTATGTTTTTTCCTTTTCTTTTTGGTAAAAAGTCAGACAGTTCATTCGTAGTTCTTCTTGTTTTGTGTTTTCTTTTTCTCAAATGATCCCCCTTTTCCTTTCAAGGACTTTAGGGTTAAAATTTCTATATACTGAAAATTAGATAAAGAAATAAATTACACAAAATTTTTAATTTTATTAAAATTAATTATTTTGTAAATAAAAAATTATTTTTTATTTATTTTAGACAATTATTTATGGAGTTCTTCAAAATAATAAAGAAATTGATTCTAATAAATTTAAAATCTCTGTATAATTAATCTGATTAATATCATATTTTTTTATAATGTATCAGGAACCTCTGCAAATTCATATTAATTTTGTTCATGGATGTCAGGTTACATTATATTTTCAGATCAGTTAAGTGCAGAAAACTATACGTAGAAAAGTCTAAGAAAATAAAAATAATATATATATTTTTTTTTTGGGGTATTGTTCAGACACTATCTGCAGCTGACCTACGTGACCCAGAAATATCTGCTCTCATTGCATCAAAGATGAGAGAATTCCATAAACTTCATATGCCTGGTGACAAAAAAGTCCAGATTTGGCAAAAACTCAGGTAAGTAATTTTGGTTTTACACACATATTTTGCCCATCTGGTTTCACTACAAATAATCACTTTTAGGCTTTATGAGACAAAGCGGTTGTTATATATTTACCTTGTATAACGGAAAATCATTTAAAATTTTCTACTTTTCTTCAATGGCAAAAAAAAAAAAATCCTATTTTTCTGTCATCCCCTGTTTGGTTCTGGATTTGGATAGAAAAGCTTCTCTCACACACACAATGAAAACTCAAATGATTAATGGATATTGAATGATTGGAGATTTACTGATATGTTAGGAAGTGGCTTAACTTGGCAAAAAGTTTAAGCAGTACAAAGGATGCAAAGAATTTTGGGTTGGAGGACATGGATGAAGAAATAAACAAGCTTGAGTATCTGATATCTGGTTCTGAAGCATGTCATCAAGAGATTGGATTTTGTCACAATGACCTCCAATATGGTAACATCATGATGGACAAAGACACCAGATCCATCACCATCATTGTAAGTATCACATGTCACAAAAAAGAAGAAGCAAATTCATGTTTTATTAATTATAAATAGGGTTAATATCATTGTTAATCTTTACATTCTGATCGAATTTTGGTTTTGATCCCTATAATTTCATAAAGACTTGATCTAAGTTTTAAGTATAGAGACCAAAATCAAAACTTGTTAAGAGTACAAAGACCAACCATTAAATTGAGACTGCAATTTTATGAAATTATAGGACAAAAACCAATGATTTGAAACTATATAGGTCAAAATCAAAATCCGATCAAATTATAAGAATCAACAATATTATTAACCCTTATAAATATTATGTTGCCACCATTTTGAGTTTCCTTGATTCTTGATGATGTTATGTTTGGTTGAACTATGATACAGGATTATGAATACGCAAGTTACAATCCCATAGCATATGACCTTGCAAATCATTTCTGTGAAATGGCTGCAGATTACCAAACTGACACACCTCATCTTCTTGACTACACTAAATATCCAGGTGAAGCCATCATTTCTATATCAATTATTGAGTTTTTCCTCATTTTCACAATTGAATAATCTCACCTTAAGTTCATTTTTGAGACCTTAATTTTTTTGTATAATTTGACAGATTTTGAAGAGCGTCAAAGGTTTGTGAAGATTTATCTCAGTGCTGAAGGTTAGTGAGTCCACTCTTCATCCCATTCTCTCCATCAATATTTCATCTTCATTTTTTGTACTCTGTAATTTAGAGTATAAAAAAGCAAAATTGTAGAATTCGAATTTTTATACACTATTCTCAATTTCTTTATGGTGTGAACTACTGTTTTACATATAGGCAAGAAACCAAGCAATGCAGAAGTGGAGCAATTAGTGAATGGTGCTGAGAAGTACACTCTTGCAAATCACCTATTTTGGGGATTATGGGGACTTATCTCTGTAAGTCTGGTTTCTATTTGTTAAAATAAAGGGAGAATCCCTATGAGGTCCCATAGAAAGAATGAAACCACACACAAAAATTTCAATAACAAGTGAGCAGTATGAACTTGTTGTCATTTTATATATCAGAACTTGTCATTGCATGCTACTTACTTGTTATGAGACTTTTTGGTGGTTACATTCCTTCTTGAGGTCTCATAGTAATTCTTCCTAAAAGTAATTACTTTGCAACGTGTGTATAATTGAAGAATTAATGAATTATTATTACATGCAATTGCAGAGTTATGTCAATAAAATTGATTTTGACTACAAGGAGTATGCAAGGCAGAGGTTTCAGCAATACTGGCTTAAAAAGCTTACTTTATTGGACTGGTGAAGTTCAGCCTAATATGTAGTAGTATTTCATTATGAATGATATTTAGAGGCATGATTTGTAGCATAAATCATGTGTAAGTAATAATTGTGATGGATTTTGATAATTTTTACTGGGGATTTGCCTTTTAATTCCTCTCTTTTGGGAATGAGAATGAGAATGTGAAGTAATGTCATGTTAGTTGTCCTTTTCTTTTTTAATCAGCATTTACGTGCAGGAATTGATCATAGGTAAGTTCCAGGATCGTTTACATGAATTTTTAATGTTTGCAAATTCGGCACTTGTAGTGGTTCTTTTCATCATGATCAAGAAACTCATATTGAAAGGATTACACTAGAAACTTTTTTCCTAATATGATTAAAACATTCACACACACAAACATGTCAACGCGAGACTCAAGCTTGACCCCTCATCCATACCAGGTGGGTAGTGTTGTCATCGAGGCAACTTGTCGTTGACCCTATCCACTTTATGTACAAATTTAAACTGGCTTTGCAACAGAGAAAAAAATGTACAAAAACTAAAATTTTACCAGAATATAATAACTAAAATGGTAGTCATTTGAACAATAACCAACAGATTCTGATGAGGAAAAATACACAGAACCATTAACGTAGCGCTAAGTAATCTGTCCACTGGATATATTTAAAAATTTATAAACCTTGTATCATTCATGAAAGAATCACCGCAACACCCGGTGAATTGAACCAGTCGATTTTAGCCTTTATCAATTCCAAGCACACACAAAGCAGAGTACAATGATGAGTCAGCAAAGAATAAGAATTATATATCCTATGGAAAATTACATAAATTTTCTTGGAACCAAGAACTACTAAGAAATGCCAAAGCCTCTCGGCATCCAAAACAAGAAATGAAATTTTAAGAATTACAGAATGTGGCTAAAAATAATTGGAACTGATGAGTGGTTTTAAACTTAAAACACTTTCCCTAGAATCAGCTACCTTTGCATCCTCAATTTATGCAAAGAAAACCCAGAACACCTAACGACCTCAAAAAATCAGTGGGTTTCTATGAAAAAGAAACTATCGTGTATCTGTTTTCACAGTGGGAAGAGAGTAGCTCCGGCGCTCTTTTCCTCCTGGCTTTGAAGAGGCATTGCCATACCAGATCATTCCAGCAATGGCTATTATCATCCCTAGTACCACATGCTGATTCAGACCCTCCTTCCCAAAGAAAAAGAAACCCAGAATCAAAACGAGAATGGTCTTCATATGGCCTAGAACTTGGAAAGAAACTGCGGTAAATCTGCCGATGCAGATGAATTGGCTGAGGTTGGTCCCAACTGCAATACTGCATGACAGGAATATGAAAATCTGCCAAAACCAGCACATATATGAGGTGGTTAGTAAATGGAAAACAATATTAGACAATGGCAAGGAGTAAGTTATGTTTAGTATAATGTAGTGTTGGGTATGAAAAGGAAAACGAAATTAACATGTGAATGAAAAAAAGGGAATTAGAGTCAATGAATGATGATGAAAATATATTAAGCATTGTAGTTAAAAAACATTCTCTCTCTACCCTAAAAAGCGTTCTCTCTCTCTCATGCATGTTCAACTTCCCATTTCTACGGCTACTTTACCACGAACCAAAGTAAGAAGTGGTTGTATGCAAGTCCTCATTAATATATCATGTTTATCTACTTCATTCTGTATGGTGAAAAGTTCAGACACCCCAATGCTAATAACTATTCATCA
Organism: Acacia confusa; assembly: GCA_037074495.1. Taxonomy (NCBI): domain Eukaryota; kingdom Viridiplantae; phylum Streptophyta; class Magnoliopsida; order Fabales; family Fabaceae; genus Acacia; species Acacia confusa. The sequence goes on from CM073502.1 coordinate 1,273,815, forward strand.
CCTTTCAGTTTCACTAAGTTATACATTTTCCTCTACTCTTTTGTTTTATCTCCTCCTTGAATCGTCAAATTTAGTCAAAAAATTTCCTTGGCACAAGGTCAAAGTTATAAGATATAAGCATGATCATGAAGTTCTGATCAGTCCTTGTATGAAACAATATATCAAAATGCCATATTCATCAATTTCCATGAAGTTGATACTATGGCAGTGGTTATAATGAAGGGAGAACAAATTAAACAAATTTGGAAATCGAGAAACAAAATCTAAAATGTTTCAGGAAAGTCTGAAACTCAGGCAAAATCTTAGTGACAAAAAGTGAAATTTTACCATGACCTTATGGAGAATATGATAACTAAGTAGGAATCCACAGGAAAATTCAATTCATCATGTCTCATTGGCGTTAGACCTTTCTTTACAATATTTGATGTTTCATAGCCCCTCCTTACACACACACGTCATTGAATTTACAGTGATAATTTGGCATGCACAAAGCAAATGTTGGAAAGCTTTAACCATGGTGATTTGGAGGGAAAGACTACTAAACATGCAGGAAGAAACCAGACATATACACAAACATCTGAAATTTGCACATCCGTCCTCTCATCACCACATAAATGTTGAACGTAATTAATATGTAGCAAGGCTTTTGTGACAGGACTTACCACAGAGGCTATGTTATAATCGTATCTGTCAACTCTTTTGTTCGTCATAAAATAATCTAGAAACGGGCCTACTAACAACAGTGATGCTGCTTGTGCAGGTGCTGTATGTCCCAATAGATTGAAGGAACTCAATGAATACTTCCGTTGAAGATAATGAACATACTGCACATAAGATATCGTGATTCCATGAGTTGTGAACAGTAAATATATAAGTTAAGAATAAGACTTTTCAGACCCATTAAAGTCAATTAACACCTATTTGAAATCATCAAGAGCTTCTATGTTACTGAAATGTACATTTATTATGACATAAAAGCAGAATATGACATGAACCAGAAATTAGTGTATGAATCTATTTTCTGGGTTAATATTGCCAATATATTCATATATAGATCATATTGCATAGATTTTTGTCATTTTTTCAGGCCTCTCAATTTAAATTGGTGCATGAATCTGTTTGTGTGCTAATTCCAGCGAGTAGGTTTCAACAGACACAGGCTAAGTCAGGTAACGTGCTTGTTGGCCCAAAAAAATAAAACAAAATGTAATGTGCTGCTTACATATTGTTGTAAAGCAGTGCTCCATACTGCTATAGAGGCAGCGATGAACCCTTTGGCATTAACACTCACATCAGTAACAGTGCAAACACCAACACCCAAAAGAACAAGACATATGCTCAGTTTTGTATCTCTTGAGTAGCGAATCTTGTCAAAGACAACTTCCAATAGGCAGGAAACTGGAATCATGCTCAACTTTGCAATCTGCCAATGGTTAAAAAATTATAAATAACTGCCACACATGAATGGACCACTAGTTTAAACTTAAACTTAGCCCAACTCACTTGATAGAATCCAACTGAGTTCCACATAAGACTAACGTTCATTCCAACAATAGAGAAGTTAGCAAAAAGTACAAATTTCAGAAGATCGGGGAGTGGTAAATGAGAGGCTTGGACATATCCCAGACACCTTAGTATGGTCGTCATCAAAGTTGTAGTAATAAAGTGCATCCCTGTTAATGTTGTGGCTGCGAGAGGTATAGGCAATTAGAAGAAAATAATTTAATATGGAGGCATGCCGTTGCATCCACCGAGAAACAGAATAATAGATCAATGAATGGAATGACATCCGAAAAAACAAAAAGGTGATATACCAAAACTGAAGCCATAAGTGGCCATCAGGGCTTTGTTTACTATGATAATTCCAACGGAAGTGACAACATTGAACACCCATGCAGCTGCATCAACTGTTGCCTTCTTATCAGCTTTAGTGGCTGGTGCCATGTTCTTTTTGCTTCTCACAACTTGTTACTGGTTTATTCTAACAGCCTCCATGACATTCAATCCACATTCTTATGATGTTTCAGTCTGGAGGACCAGTCCACTTAACAGAAAGCAATCTGAACATAAATACGAATATATGGAGAATGAAGCAATTAAATCACTTTAAAACAAAGATTAAATAATCAAATATCAATAGCCAGTATCAAACAACTATTCTCTGAGTTCATCTTATTTTCCCACAATCACATTGCATTAATCACATTTCCCTGCAACCACCAGTCATCACAACACAACTACAGCTGCAATTCAAAGACCATTGTAAAATTCTTCTTTAATCTAAGAACCATTCACAAATGTCCTCAAATATATTATCACCATTAAACAACTATAGTCATGACCTGACCAACTTAAAATTATAAAAGAATAGAGAGATGTAAGGATTAGTCATTTGCACATTCATACAACAAATTTAAAAATTAGCCAGCAAAGCATGGCTTGAATGGCCTTCAATTCAGGGAAACATCATACTTCTGAAACAATTAATTGAATATCACATAATCATTGAAATAAAACTTCATTATTATTATTATTCTTAATCATTATCTTTTGCCAACGGAAACTTTATTTGATATAAAGCTATTTCAGCAAGGAACCAATAGATCTAGTAAATAATGTGGTGAATGCCTTACAAGCATGACTGATTCCTCAGTAATTGTTAACACTAATGACACACTGAATTGGACTCAAAACAATGGAATGAAATACAATGAGCAAAATAGATCGCAGACAAAACACTCAACATATAACCACAGTTGGATGCCACGCTACCGAAAACAGCCCCCCGAGTGATGCATATTTTTTATTTTGTAAACCGAATAACAAACGGAATACGAGGGTGGATTCATTGACAAAGAAAGATTCAGGATTTACTAAACGATCGCGTTTGGACGCAGCCATACACTCGACCGGTTATATCAGCTGAAGCCATTCCAATTTCATTAAACTCGAAGTCTCCGAGATGCCCTTAAGTCTTAAAATTCCAAAGCTGATCTCATTATGATTTCAAAAGGCAAAAAAACTCTAAGCTCAATGAAAACAAAACACTAATCCCACTCTCGTTTTTACATCCATCATGACAGATCCGAAAAAGGTTCTCAGATCCAGAAGGATAACACTGATAGGTAGTAGAAAATGATGAGATCCGCGTGCTGTTCTGCTCGTAATTACCAAGATTTTCTCAAACAAAAGCGAATGACGAGATTCAAATAAGAAAGTCAAGAATTACCGACCTTCAATGTGTTATGAATACGATGAGAGGAATAGACGGTTGTGGCTAACGGAATTGCGGAGTGAAAACGACGCCGGCGTGGTCTCCGGGAGTGTCGGGGCCGTTGGGAAGCAGTAGGAATGGAGAAAGAGAAGCTTTTTGGAGTGTTGAGTTAAAGTTTGGAGCTTTCAGTGATGGCTCGAGCTACGCCCAAACCATCAAGTTAATGAATTTCAATTGATTCTGAAAAAAAAAAAGATTTTTTTCTTTTGCCCGACTTATAACACCTATGCCTAATGTAAAAGTTAGTTTTGTTTAGTTAAGGCATTAATTTAATTAATTCATATGCAGGCTTGTAAGAGCTGCATTGGTCGATATTGTTGCAATATATATATGGGTTTTAGTTTTCTCATGTTGCATGAGAAAACTAAACTTCCTACACACATATGAAATGATGGGACCTACATATACATATATGTTTATATGTATATGTGGATTCCACCATTTCATGTGTGTATGACATGAAATAATTTTTTTCCTACAACATGAGAAACATTAATCCCTATATATATATATATATATATATATATATATATAGGGTTAATGTGTAACTAGGACCGTAAACTATTTTCTGTAATGTATTCAGCACCATAAAGTTTTTTTTAGTACACCTAACATTTTGAATTATTTTTTCAGGTGCATTCAATAGTGTAAATTAATTTTTTGATGCATTTAACATACTAAAGTTTTTTTTAATGTATATTCAGTATTTTGAATTATCTAAATTGTTAAGTAAAAAATTACAAAAAAAAATATATTTTAGATTGATAAATGCAATATTGAAAGCTGCTGAATGTATCACAAAATATTTTATGACACTATATGTGCTTAGAAAAATATTTTAGGATGTTGGTTGTACCTTAGCCCTAATATAAAAAGTTAATTTTTGTTTTTGCATACTAATATAAAAGCTAGATGAGTGATAAATTTGATCCAAAATGTAACCCTTGCTCCCCCTCCTTATTCCTTAATATAAATTAAATATAAGAACTATTTCATATTTGTTATTTTTTTGCTAATTAACCTATTGATATTTCCCTTAACAATAAGCAAGTAGGAAAAGGAGAGAAGGAATTAAGAAAGACAATTTAGGTGTTTTACGGGGGGGATATTTAATTACAAGGACCATAAAAATTATAATTATCAAGAAGGACCCAAAAAACTTAAAAGTACTAAATACCCTTTTGCTTTCCTAATGCAAAAAACAAAGAACAAAGTACCTTCTTCCGTCCTCCCCTGAATATCAAGGTGAGTCCATTTAGATATCCAGTATTAGAAATTAAAAATAGCGATTTTTAGTAATCCGTGAAAACAAGAAGTTAATTAGAACAAAGTTGTTCTTAAACTTCATTACTATGCATACACTTTTACCAAATATTGTCATTTTTAATTTCCAATACTGGATTCCCAAATGATCTTACCTTGATGTTCACGGAAGGACAGAAGAAGGTGTTTTACTCCTTGTTATCTATGTTGGGGAAATTAAAAGATAATTTAGTACTTTTAAGCTTATTCGGTCCTTCTTAATAATTACAATTTTTCTGGTCCTTCTAATTAAATATTATTTTATTTAAGTCCTATATTTTAATTTTCCCCTTTAACTCACATATCTAATTTACTCAAATTAGTTAATCAGATTTATATATAGGATAAGAGGAGTGTTTCAATTCATTTTTGGATCGTATATCTCAATTCGTTTTATCCTTTATGCTTATCTTTTATCTTTATAAATTAATTAATCTAACTTATATTAATAAATAATCTAAAGTTATATATTTTAGAGAGATTAAGTAACATTTTTTAAATTATCCATTAATTAATTTATTTCATTTCCTTGATGGTTAAATTAATAAAGTACTGTGTTGACAAATAAATAAATACTAGCTCTTGTATTAAGAAATATCGGGTGTCTCATGCGTACTAGTTTTAAATTTGTTAAATCACTCCTTGTAAATTATAATTTGTATAAGCTGGTTATTGTACTTCTTCAACATTTTCAATTTAAGACCAGAATATTGCCAGCTATGTGAACACAGCTTGTAAAGAACATCTCATGATCTTTTTTTTTCACATTAATTTTTTATAATCTTTAAATTATATCTGTTTAATCAATTCAAAAAGTAATAATATTACTCTAATTTTTTTTAATATTATTAATCAACAATTTAAATAGATTTATGAGGAATAATTTTTAAAAAAATCACGACAGGGATTTGCTTCTCTCGTGGGAATTGGTGTACATTACATGTTTTTTCCTTATATACTTGTTAGGTGTTTTTCCATTTAATTAGAGAGATAAGGACATTTTTTTAAAATTTTTATTTTATTTTAGATATATCTTCATCCTTCTAATTAAAAGGAAAAACACCTAACAAGTATGTAAAGAAAAGCATGGAATATGAATTTCATGGGAATAGCTATTACTCTATTAGCGAGGTGCTAGTATGTAGGATAAAAACAATGCACGTGTATAATATAAGTTAAATAAAAGAAGTAGCCAGAAGCCCAGAACTGCAGGCAAAAAACAGAAGGAAAAAAAGAAAGAAAGAAAGAATTTTTTTTTTTCAATACATAAAAGTTTTGGAAGAGTTCGATATCAGTCCCCTACCAAAGTCAGGGTACGGCCCCAGGCTCTATAAACACTTACTGAGGACTTACGAGATTGCCTACCAAAAGAGTCCCAGCGACGGCAGAGGGGATCAAACCCACGACCCAAGAACTTAGTCCTGGACCCCTTACCATCTGTGTCTGATCGGTAGAAAGAAAGAAATTGCCAGAATATGGTTTTAATAAAAATCCTATGATTTTTGGGCCGTGGGCTGCATTATCACCAAAAAAAAAAAAAAAAGCGGATTAGCACAAAGCAGGCGAGCACACCCGGGTAAGCAAAACCGGATCGATAATTTATACGGAGAACATAAAAAAACACCCGACTGATAAATGTAATAATTGATAATTAGCTGTATTAGGGGAAATCAATCTTCATATCATTTCGAGTGTTCAAAAAAAAAAAAATCTTCATATCATTTTTACTCAGAAAGTTAATATATATAATTTTTATTTTTGTTATCATTAATATGTCATTTTAAATTTTATAAAATAAAATGAATTAAAATGAAGGTTTTTATAATTTAGAGTAAATAGAGGGGATTGATTGATGTATTTTACTAGAGTAATCTTCCTTGTTTTTTTGGATTCAATCAGGTGATTAATTTCACCTTTCCTAGAATTCTAACGATATAATTATTCTTATAATTCTCATTTCTGGTTGAAGTAACTTGTTAGAGTTGTTATCTTAATTAGCAAAAAAAAAATTCCTTTTCATGAAAAAAAAATACTTCATCTAGTCTTAATTATAAGACATAGTTGATTTTTTTTAGAGATTAAGAAAGCTAATTAAATTACTTTAAAATATTTTTATTTTTTTCTTCAAACTAAATAATTTGACTAATAAACTAATATATAGTCTAAGAATACACAACATATGAATTGATTAGGTAATTTATTTAGTTTCCTTAATCCCTAAAAAAAATTCAACTTTATCTTATAATTAGAGCCGGAGGTAGTATAATATTTGTAAGGCTGGATTAAGTTTTGGATTGTTAAATATTAAGGCATCCACAAATAATAATCTCGGTAAAAGCTTTCTGTTAGTCATATTTGCTTACACAAGTACACACACATCACCTTTAATAAACATTCAAGGGAGGAGTTTAATATTATTAATTACTGTATAAGGAAAAGGCAATCCTTTTAAAATTGAAGTTTTGAGGAGATAAATTATGTTTAATAAACAAAGGCGAGTACTCCTTTAATCTGACTCTTAATTTTAATAGATAAAAGGAGCTAAATAGACCTAATTTGATACCAGGAATTTAGAGGGAAAATTATTGTGAGTTGGATTTTAGAGAAAAAAAAATTGAAGAAATGAGATTAGAAGATTTTAATTAATTTTTTTTATTCTTTTATCTTACATTTTCTCTCCATTAAAATTTTACAATCCTACCTCTCCAATTTTTTATTTTTTTAAAATTCAACTTACAAAAATTTCTTCTCACCTCTTCTTCAAATCCTTTATACGAAATAGCCCCTAAAATACCCATATATATATAACCTCCGTTTTTATATAAATTTATAGGTAGATACATTAGTTTTAAAAAAAATCAATGCTTTAAAAGATAAAATGTATGAAAATCTTATAAAAAAAAAACTAAAACTAAACTCTTTATCTAGCTGGCGCACACATATAGGCGGATCTAGGTAGTAGATTGGGGGCAACTGTCCACCCTTATATTTGGAGATTTTTTTTAAAAAAAAAATAAATTAATGCATGTTTGAATGATTGTCCATCCTTAAATTAAATGTCCACCTTTAATACATCAAGAGTGTACTTCGTAATCGAATAAGGATGAATGGTTGAATAATTGTTTAGTGCCTTATATTGAAAAAGATGTATTTAATAACATGGCAAAAGTATGGAAAAACCTTAATTAATTACCAAAATGTCATTGAGGGAAAACTATTAACCTATCTGCCCCCTGTAATTGATTACATGCCTTATGTAATCGATTCCAGAGGGTCAGATCTCTTTTTTTTTTCGTTTTTTGCACTATGTAATCAATTACGTCATTATAGCGTAATCGATTACATAAATCTTCACACTATGTAATCGATTACGCTATGTGGCGTAATCGATTACATAGTGCAAAATGCCATGTAATCGATTACACTAGTATGGTGTAATCAATTACACCAACTGCAGAAGCATAATGAATTTCTGATTTCGATTTGGTTCATGTACAAACGGATGTCCAACCTCTTTTTACATATAAATGTGACTTGGGGAAGGTATTTTTGGCAACAATTAATTGTCTACCCTAAGCCTAGTCAATTAATGTCCCAATATCTGTATTTTTTACCTATGATATGTCATTTGCAAAATTCATCACCGTAAATCATATGAAATAAAAACATAAATATTCATAAGTAGATAATGTGTCACAATCAATGTAAATATACCACGTCCAACAACAACAAAAAAATACATGAAGCAAATGTCAAGTGGACAAGTCTAACAATGCATAAAAACACAACTATCTAATCCTCCTCCTCCTCCTTGGAGACATCAGGCGCCTGATCCTCCTCGTCGGCAGCCTCCTGGTCCTGTCTGCCCTGTAAATGCCGCAATCCATCCTCCAGGCCACACATTCGATTCTGCATCCACCGTCACTGCTCGTTCTCCTTCTCAACGTGGCTCCTCCACCGCTCAATGTGGCTCTTCCACTGCTTTCTCTGTTGGAGGTACATCTGCCTCATCTGCATCATCACATCACGGAAGGAGAATCCACCCTCTAGCTCGACCATGTCCTCATCCTCATCATTGTCGTCGTGCAAAGGGACCTCAAGATCAACCATGGGTGCCACTGCCGGTGCATCCTCCTCCTCAGCAGCATTGAATACCCAGATGTTATTGGCATTCTTCGCGATCTTGCACTACTCCAGTAGGCGCCTCCTGAAGACGGCGTTCCAATGCGTCTGGTCCACCATCTCAAACGTCTGCATTGGCACATCGAAATGGAACAATATACGGTGGACTAGATAGGCGAATGTGAGTGCAGCGTTCTCCTTCTGCTTCACCTTGGACATCATCCAGCAAATATAATGTTTCCAGTTCACCAGTCGGGCGTGACAGATGGCCCACATGAGCGATATATCAACCTCCAACACCCTGGAATGGTTGTAGGCCCGAGGAAACATGTAATACCCCAGATAATTATTATTATTATTGTTATATTATTATAATAATAATAGTAAAAGTAATAATATAGTATTAGTTTAATTTTATTAGTTTAGATTAATTTGATTAGTTTAGTTAGTTTAGATATATTTGATTCTATTAAATTTATATTGATTGATTTAATAGAATTTAATAATATTGTGTTATGATTTATTTATTTTCGTTTTTTTAGAAAATGTACTATTCATCAAAATAAAATTATTCAAATTTATATCCTACATGATCGTAACAAATATTTTTATCCCGCAAAGATATTTCATAAATATAAGAACATATCTGTATGTGTGATATATTTTTTTAAAATAACTGTACTATTTATCGATATAAAATTTAATACCCTAGATTTTATTATTATTTTAATAATAATAATAATAACGAATACTAATAATACTAGTAATAATATTAATATTAAAAATTTAAATTTAATAATGTAGTAATAAAAAAAATATAATAGTAATAAATGGATAGAAACAAATTAATTTAAATTAGAATCTAATAAATGATTTGTCATTATTTTATTAAACCAGCAATAGTTAAAAGTCCAACTCACAAAACCCAGCTAATAACTAAACCCTAAGAGCCTAATTATAAATTAGGTTTAGTCGTCTAACTTTAGTCATCGTTCAGTAGCTCTCTACCTCTGAAAATTCCTTGCGGCAGAGTTTCTCTTCTAAGAGCTTAGCAACCACGGAGGCCAGGTAATCCTAATCCCCAAGAGAATAAGAATTAATTGTTGGTAGTATTAGAACGTTAATTGAAATTGATTGATTGTAATCCTAATCCCTAAAACAATAAAAATCTATTTCTACATGTCATAATCCTTTGGAAAACTATCCCCATTGATTATTTCTCATCTCATTATCTCTATGGTAATTTCTCTTTGATATTGCAAGTTACGTTTTGGGATTTTGAATATTGAGTACCTAGGGTATATGAATAATTGAACTTGCTCAAATTATTGTATCATCTACCTCTTGAGTTTTCAAAGTAATGTCGTACAAAAAAAAATCTCGTTACATGTGTTGGTCAACTCAATTATGTATCATGACATTTGCGTCTTGCTTCTTATCTGTACAATCTATTATATATAAACATATAATATCACATATATATAAATATCACTTTTTCATATTGCAATATGTACAAAGCAGGGATATATATCCACTAAATCACCTCATTTTGCGTGCTGGAGTATTGCAATGCATTATGCCTTACGCGTTTTGTCCTTCTGTGTGATTATTTTACATTTGATTTATAATATATATAGGGTTTAAATGATAGAGTTACGAATTTTCTGTGAACATTTTATAGGAACTATGAGTATTTATTTTATAAGTTCAAAAAGGGATGATGAGTAGAAGTTGAGATTAAAAGATAGTCTTGGGAATTTCCCATGAAAAACTCATGAGTATTTACTTTATAAGTTCAAAAATGGATGATGAGTAGAAGTTGAGATTAAATGATAGTCTTGAGAATTTCCCATGAAAACCCATGAGAATTTACTTTATAGTTCAAAAAGGAATGATGAGTAGAGGTTGAGATTAAATGATAGTCCTGAGAATTTCCCATGAAAACTCATGAGTATTTACTTTATAGTTCAAAAAGGGATGATGAGTAGAAGTTGAGATTAAATGATAGTCCTGAGAATTTCTCATGAAAACCCACGAGTATTTACTTTATAGTTCTAAATTGGGAAATCTTATAAAATAGAGACATTTTAATGATTGTATTTAAGAAAACTCACGAGCTCCCATAAAGAGTTATAATTGTGAAATTAAGATCAACCCTTTGTTGTAGGAGAAAAGGATTTTATTATTATTTTGTTACAAATATCTGAATACACCCTAAAAATGATTTTAGGAATTTTTAGGAATTTTATTATGAGTCTAAATTATTTAAAATAACTTAATTGTGGGAGGATAGCTTTGGGATGGTACCTCCTAAAGTGATGAACACACTTTTAAGGCTTTATGCCTTCGATATGTTATTTGATGTGAACCGATATATTTGTTTTTCCAAAAGTGGTGTCTGGCAGGGTTTCCCGGGACACTAGTAGCAACTTTGGGAAGAGGTGTGCACACTAGGAAGAATGATGATATGACCAATTTTGATGATTTGTGACTGGCAGGGTTTCCCGGGTCACGGGTAGACTGACAGAGTTTCTCGGGTCTACCATGGTTCTCTTCCCACTAAACAGACTGGCAAGATTTCCCGAGTCTAAATAAATTTAAGAAGATAATGATTAAAGTTTGATGCAAATACCACATGATTATATATATATATATATATATATATATATATATATATATATTTACTTTGATGAATATGTTTGTGCTATTTAAAATTTTTACATCTATATGTCATTTTTATTTTTATTTTATTTTGTAATTATTTGTGATTATTTTATTTTATTTCAAATCATTTCAAAATTTATGTATTTACTTATTTATTTTATTTTATTTTATATTACCTTTACCTAATTAGGATTCCCAACGTTTGCTGATGTCTATGTTTCTTGGGCTGCGATGATCCTTCGGGGGAGCAGAATTTCAGTGAAACAGGTGCCAAGGGCTGGGGCTAGCAGTGAGAGTGAGGAAGACATCCGATTTTAGCTTTATTTAAATTTCTTGTATTTTTATTATTTTATTTTATTTTGCGTAAAACATTTTTATTTAGGTTTAGATCTATTTAATGTACTTAGTAGCCTTGCACTTGTCCCAGTACAAGTGCGGTGGTGACACCTTCCCGAAGTTAATTATTATGGATTTCTATTATTATTTATGAAAACCATTGGAATTTTTATGTTATTTGAACTTTAGAAATCCGGGGTGTTACAAAACAAAATATGGGTCAACACGTAGAAGAGGATGCGTGCATCAACAGTCAGCTGCCCCACAGTGAAAAGGGGTCTCTGACCTAACGGCCTCCTAATGTCATGGACGGCGGCGACTCGGTCATATCCAGGCAGGTTGACATTGGTATCCCCATCATACAGAATGGTGCCCGCCCCATCAAAATCATATCACAGTATGTGGGCCCGTATGGGAGCTATTATAATTATGTCAATACCACAGACACGCGACTTCAGGTCTCCGTGAATGTAACTGAGGTTATTGTAGAAGGCTCTAACCATATCCTCTGAATAAGGACTAACGAACTCCGCTAAGCCACGTAGATGCGAAGCCTCCAGTAGTGGGACTATATCAAATCCCTCCTCTGCAAAAAAAAACTCCATATCTAGTGACTTGGGCTTGATCACGGATATGCCCACAAAGTGCTGAACGAAGGATCTGTGGGATGTTGCATTATTGCCCAAGAGAATTCTGTATCGGAGATCTTTCGGTTGTGCCTGAGAGCCGGATGTATCACCCTTCATCCGCTGCTTCGAACGTCTCTCACTCTGAATGTCAACTCATCTGCGTGGAGGCATGATGACAACAAATACCTACAAAGATACAATATAAACCATCAACAAACATGAAACAAACACAATTAATGGTATAATCACAATGCATAATCAATATCGGTCAACGGAGACAATGTAATTGATAGTAAAATGCATAATCAACAATAAAAACAAATGTAATCAATAATCTTCAACATCCATACACATAATAACATGCAATTTGTGCTTCAAACCCATTGTTTGTTTCACATTCATATGCAAATATACACAAATTGTTTCCGAAACGCACAAAAACATCAATTTAATCTCTCATTTGTTCAAAAACAACAACAAACAATTCAAATCAATGATCAAAACACTACATACCCAAAGAAAACAAACCCTAATCGATTACATGCACCATATCTTCAGAAAAACGGAGAAAATAGGGACAAATTCGCAATGGGAACCGAAAACCTACCGAAATCACTGCAAATGAGAGCAAATATTCACTTTTTCCTACACCCACGCCTTAGATCCGATGGTTTTTGGCCGAAAATGAAAATGGAGGAGAGTGGGGGAGGCTAATCGGGTATGGGAAATGAAATGGAAGGGTTACGGGTCGTTTGGGCTTTTTAAAAAACGAAAACCGCGCAATGTAATCGATTATGGCCCGTGGTGTAATCGATTACATGACATTTTGCACTATATAATCCATTACACCACATAGCGTAATCGATTACATAGTATGAAGATTTATGTAATCGATTACGCTACAGTGACGTAATCAATTACATAGTGCAAAAAAAAAAAAGAAGAAATTTGACCCCCTGTGATCGATTACATAAGGCATGTAATCGATTATAGGGGGCAGATAGGTTAATAGTTTTGTCTCAGTGGTATTTTGGTAATTAATTATTTAATTAAGGTTTTTTCCGTACTTTTGCCTAATAACATTGATAATAAGACAATTATTATGGAATTCCAAAAAATAAGGGTTAGAAGAATGATATTGTAATTATTTTTATTGTAATATACTTTTATTATTAAAACATATATACTTGAATTTATTGAGTGCCCACCCTTCATTGTAATTTATATAACTACATTTCTAACTGCATTTAACCTTATTTTTCTAAATGATAGGTTTGTAAAATAACTACCTCTCTTAGTACATCATCCGTATTCATTTAATTTCATAAATATTTTTTTTGTTTGGTTTATATTTTTTTGTTTTTTTAATGCATTTAAAACTTTCCTTAAAAAAAATCAAGAGCAGCTCGAATCCCCCACCATCGGTTTCCACCTTTAATAAATTTTCTAGATCCACCACTGTGTGTGTATGTATATTTTTTGCTATACAAAAAAAATGTGTGTGTATATGTATGTATGTCGTATGGTTCATCAGAAACTAATCTAGATTTTTCCTAAATTGGGCCTTTGATAGTAGAGGAAAAGCTCTCACCACCATTTTCTTTCATTACCATACCTTGAGGACGTGATTAAAGGAAATCTCTTTTCACTACTTACTCTCAATAAATACTCAATAAATATTGGTGTTTATCTAGTTGATAACTTGATATGATTAGAAGTGACTCTATATAACAAGGTTGATGCGAGCCAAAAAAAAAAAAAAAAAACTGCCACTTGCAGGCTCTGGGCTGTGTATTCAATCTCAATCATGGGGGAAACGATTGTCACGTGGCTGGCATGCCTTTGAGACGAACCATGTGTCCCCGTCCCTTCCCTTCCCTCTGAAACTCTGCTTCTCATTTTACAAACAAAAGCAATCCCCACCCATTTCTTCGTCGTTTGCCCTTTCCCTTTCTCTCTTCCTTCACCGCCATTCTTTTTGTGGCTCACCGCAGTTTTGGCCCCCCATCAAGCCTCATCGACAAAAGTCTTGTCCCCGATTTCATGGCTAAGAAGAGAAAGTCTACTGCTTCAAGCCTCGACGAGGTGGATCGAACCATGTATGCGTCGTTTTGTAGTGCCGCCAATTCCCTTTCTCAGCTTTACACTCAGGCTATGAACCATCAAAAGCTTTCTTTTCAAGCCGGTGAACGCCACGGCCTCGTAAGATTTCTCCTCTCGACCCGAGAATTTTTTACATTTTTTCCGATTTCGTGTTTTGGATTTTGTGAAATCGGTTTTTGAATTTCGATTATAATTCGGTCATTGATGCTGACTTTTTACTGGGGAAGCTTAATTTTGTTCCGACCAGAGGCTTTGGCTACACCCCGTCGCTTTCTATCTCTATCTCTCTCTCTCTCTCTTTTTGCTTTTCCCCGTCTCTCATGGTCGATTATCATAAGGTTTTCTTTTATGATTTTCACTGATAATTTTGTTGTGCTATGTTTTTTATATGAATGTTTGAATCCATATCGGTTAGGATTGTGCTTTCCTCTTCAGTTTTACAATCTTTCAAGCCCAGTAGAGTGTTTTTTCAATTTCAATTGTCTATGAGATTTCAGCGATTTTCTGACTTCTCAGTTTAATGTTCATTTTTTTATTTTCTAATCGTTCAGTTCATTGTCAGTCCTTATCATTCGCTCAATTTTGTAATTATGGATTGTTATCTCTTGGTCTGATCTCGGTAGATTTATACTGTGCTGTTTGGTATCAAAAAATCATACTTCAATGGCCATTGAACTGGGGAGTTTTTCGTAACCTCTTCTGAAGTTATGTCTCCTCTCTATTATGTGTTATAAAAAATTGAATAACAAATATACCCATTGTTTGTGGTCTCCTTCCCTTACTTTTTAACAGCTTGGTTTATGGTGTAAAGAATCTGAAATTTCATTAGCTAATTGACCTGCTTGAATCACAATTTATATGCAAAAACGTGTACTCAGTAACCCTTGCATAGTATAATTTATAGTTCTGATAACTAAAAAGTTGTACCAGCTTATGGTATTTCCATGTTCTGTCTGACTTCCTCTTTTATGGAGCTCAGTTGATCAGTTTTCTGTATATGGATGCTACGCAACTTGCTTGGACAATTAACTTATCCTATATATCATTTCAGGAGAAACTCTATCAATGGATCTGGAGGCAGCAAGAGGGTGGATCAAGAGTTGCAACGGTTGATATACTTAATTACATTCAGGTTGGCTTTACTGTTCTCTCTTTTGCTTATGATCCATCACCGTGTATTCTCAAGATTAAGTGGATTGCTTTTGCTAACTCAATGCATAACAATGTTGATATCGGCTCAGTACACCAGTAACATGTGATACTTTGTAACCTTACTAAGTTATCAAGAGAATAATTGATAATTAACAGTGGTAGCTGAATACTGAATGGTAAGTAGTTATATGCACTCTTCTAATAATTAGGCATGGGTGTCTCGGAGTGTAGCAGTATGAAAGGGGGGAGAGGAGTTGGACTATAGTAATGGGAGCTGTGGGAAGAAATTTTACTAACCAAGCCATTGAGATTAACTAAACGTGGTTTTTGACTATGATTCTTCTCATTTGAAGTGATAATGCTCTAATGATTTGACTATTAATTGGGTTAGCCATCGAGTTTAATCAAATTTTTTAGTGATCTTAACTAAGCCTGATAAAATGCTTTAAAAATTAGGCTTGAGGCCTACCCATGAGAAGTTCAGAACTGAATTTCTTGTACTTTAGTATGATAAAGAGAGGATTGTCTCACTGGCTTAGTATGCTTTGAGTTTGTGAAGTGGTTATATTCCTTGTTACCATTAGTTACCTTTTGTCAGCTGCTTTGTCTCTGAACTTTTCTTTTATTACATGTGTTTTGTCAGTCTTTTTTGGGGTGTTGATATTAGAGTAATCTTTTTCCCTCCTTCTTTTTTTGGTGATTATAGCAGTTTGTGTTGTGGGTAAACATAGGTTGACATCAATGAGATTGTTTTCCATCAAGTGACAATTATATTTTTGTGAACATCTGATATCTTCTTTTACCATGTTGGAAACTTGCAGGATTGGCAATTTCCTGGATCAAAATGGTGAATATGGTTTTCTTGTTGCAATTTAGATATCTTGAAGTTGTAGTTAAATTTTCTGTATTTTGTGAAAAGTAACGACATTGTTGAGAATCTTGAGATGTTTTATTGATTCAAAATCATAGGTTTTATGAAATCTACTTCATTTCTTGCAGAACGAATTAGATTATTGTGGAGAGGAGCCATCAATGTCTCCAAGGGCACCACTTCAACATCAACAATCTCAACCATTAATGCATGTCAATAGTTCAGGCTTCCCAGTCGCTCCAGGTTTATCTGGCCCAACAGTTATTTCTCAGGGACTTCGGTCTGAAAATGGTGATAATCAGCAGAAGAATTCTGTGTTTTCAAATGCTTTGTCTAGTCCTGTTCGTCGAAGCCTTCAGAACTATCATATTGGCGAGGGAGGGCCCTGTCCTAGCAGCATGTCCTTGGGTAATGGAAACAGGAATCCTGAACCTGGATTTTTTCAGCAACAAAGCAGGGATTCTGCTGCTCTCAGTTCCAATGATTCTTCCATGGATATGCATGCAGATTAGTCATGCTCACTAGTTTGTCTCCTGCAGATTCTTGTTTCACAGGCCTTCTGGCGTTGCATACCTGCAAAGGAAGTGAATAACCATGGAGTTGCTTATCTGGTTTGGCCCGTCGCCTCCTACATGAAATGACACAGCCGGACGGAACCATTCTTATCAGCCTATGAGTATGCTTTTGTCGTCGTCGTGGGGATTGATTAGTTCGAGTCTCCTGTGATATCTGTAAAGCTATCTGTTGACAGGTTTTTAACCCCTTATGGTGTAACTTTTTCTTTTTTTGGTTTTAATATCTTTTAAAGACAAACTTTTTCAAAATAGGCATTGCTTGTGTATTAAGTTCCCAATGTAAATCTGTTTCTTTTCTAACAGATCTATCTTGAAGCCTTTATTTCCTCTCTCTGTTGTGTTTACATGTATAAATTGTATTGAAAGTGTGCCACCACACTTTAGTAATATTTCATTAGAGTTTAATTGGTATACTCATAAAGGTATGAAGGTGTGAGTTCAAATCTTCTTAATTTCTAATTCTTGCTACAAATATTTTTTTTTTTGTTTATTTTGAATATAACCCTGGAATGCATAACTCAATATACTCGAGTACAACATCCTACAAATTTAAAAACACCTAAAAGTAAACCATCAACGAAAGAGGTGGAGGTTGATCAAGATGCAAAAATTTCCGGTTAGTATATGAGAGAGTTATGCTAATCTATCAGTTCCTGTGAATGAGGATCCTAACCTCATCTACTGAAAGGATGCTTAAGACCAATGTCCTCAGACCCGCACCAGAACTGGCGACCGATAGGTCGCCAGTTCGGTCTAGGAGTTAGACCATTTGTTTTTTTTAAAAAAATAAATTTTTCTTTAGAATTTCATACTAATAATCTTAAAATCTTCCTTTTTTGACTGGTTTAGTCTCATTTTAGTTCCGCTCTAATCCACTGACTTTTGACTTAGTACCCTAACCAGTCTAGTAATCGGTTCGGTCTTCAGCTTAAGACTTATAGCCTTTGGTGGCGAGGTTAATTGCTTGTATTACTTGAATACAATCAGAAAAAATAGACACATTTTTAATGCCTTGCTACGCTCTTTAATTGCCCTTTTAGATAATATTAGTTGGATTAATTAAGAATCAATTTTGTATTGTATGAGATAAATGTGTGGGAGTTTTGTCACATAAAGCTTAATTATTATTTTTTAAAAATAAAAGGATTATAATTGGTTGATATACACATGCACTAAAAATTGATTTTTTAAAAAACATTTTTTCATAAGCCAAAAAAGAAAAAAAAAAACTCTTCTAACATATTTATTTTAAACAAGTAAAAATATTTTTAAAAAGCTAAGGTAAACATACGTACATTTTAAGTAACGGGGCATTTCTTAATCGATGGGTGAAATGCAGAAAAGTGGCTCCCACCCAAACCCGAAGCAGTAATAATGATAAATATTTTTTTACAAAATCTTGGTATAAAAGAATATTAATAACACATTACGAGTATATATTATTTTATTGTTATAACATGAGAGCAGAGCATAACTTATTGTTATTATTATTTTATTGCCATCACATCACCTTGGAACTCTCCCCCCAGTCTTCATATCTATCACTCCCCATCATTTACATAACCACCTTAATTTATTAATTAAGCTTTCATCATTACCTCCTAATTTTTACTCCCTTTGGTCTTTATTATAAGGTATCGACTATCTTTTCTTACAAACTAAGAAATGAAAGTTAAGACATTAAATGAGCCTAAAATTAATAAAAGTTTCCAACTTTATCCCTACTTTAATGAGATAGATTTAAAGGAATTTGTTAAAGTAAGGGCATAATAGGAAAATAGTAATAAATAAGTTAGTTAAATGTAGTTGGTGCCTTATAAAAAGGACCAAAATTTATGGGTAGTTGGTGCCTTATAATAAAGACCAGAGGGGGTATATTCTATACTTTCTTCCTGCCTCCCTATTTTCTAGATACTTTTTTATTTTACCTTTAAATATTGGTTAATGTTCAACAAGCATCCTAAATTTTTTTTAGGTGTAATCAATATTTTAAAATAATTTGTAATGCATCCAACATCTTAAAATATTTTTTACATATATCCATCACCCATTTTTATGTTTAATTCTGTACTTAACAATTTAGATAATTTAAAGTATTAGATACACATAAAAGAATACTTTAGTGTGTTGGATTGGGTGTATTGAAAAATAGTTAATGATAATTACACTTGAAAAAATATTTCAGGTGTTTGATGCATCACAAAAATACTTCAAAAAGTTGGATGTACCACAAAATATTGTGGAATACTAGATACACTTAAAAAATTCTTCAGAGTGATGGATCATTAACTATTTAAATATGAGCCCTATTTCAATTTATATATAAGCCCTCAATTTTAACAATATAATTAGTATTTATAAGCCCTATTCCAAATTTTAATAATCCATTTGTTAAAGAAATTTAGAACTTAAAATAATATGACATTTAAGTAAAGGATAAAATAAATAAATAATTATTTCATAAAATATAATTTTTTGTTTTTTTCCTTTATTTATGGGTGAAATAAAACATACTATTGAACATAGATGAAGACCGTCATTACTATATCTGCTTGATTAAGGGCTTGTTTGGTTTGAGGAAAGAGGGTGGAAGGGAAAGAATCCTTAGGGGTACCATTCTGGCGGTCCTATTTATAAGTCCACTTTGACCAAAAAAATTTGGTCCTATTTATAAGTTCACTTTCATGTAATAAATGAGATTGTGATAATTTTGCCCATATTAATTATATCTATGAAGATAGAGAGAGAAGAAAGAGTTAAAAGATAGCCAACAATCAATGAGGGTAAAGTTGAAAATTTACCCTTATAATCATTAAGTTAATCACCTCTCCTTGGTGTGTGAGATTTGACCAAAGTGGATTTATAAATAGGACTAAGGTGGTATATTGACCAAATCGCCATTAATAAAAATAATATTCTTTTTTTTTTAAAAGTGTATTTTTTAAATATTAAAAAAATTTCATGTGCAATTTAGTAGAGATGAGAGAAAAAATTTATCTCTTCCTTCCTTGCCTCCCACTCTCTCCCCTCAAACCAAATATACTATAAAAGTACTTAGTATACTGAAAGTTTCAAAGAAACCAGCAGAGAATAAAAAGAAAACTTCAAAAGAATTGAGGAAAATCAGAATCATTGTGATTTTAGAAACTTCGTAAACTTTTCATTAAGGGGAAAAAATGACTTTCCTTCTATACCCCTTACTATCCTTTTTCTTTTTATACCGTTGGATTAAAATCTCAATGGCCCAGATTTATTATATGATTAAAATATTGTTATAAGGGAAAAAGAGGGAAAATGATGATAAGGAAAGATGATAAATTTGGGCCGTTGAGATTTTAATTCAATGGTACAAAAAAAAAATGAGGGAAAATGATGGTAAGGATACAGGAGAAAAACCAAATCTAAAAAAAAAAGACTTTGTAAACTTCACATTCAAACAATTGAATATTTTGAATATCGTCCTGTACGAAAGCAGCAAACCAACACATATTTTTAAACCAACAACCCCAGACACAATATAATTTCTATGCATTCGTATCAATCATAAGTTGTCACATGCCTCATTTTTTTTTAACATAAAAGATGTTACTATTGTAATTAGAATACCGCGTCCTTAAATAAGATATTATTTAAAATCTACTCTCTCATTTATATATGATGAATGAAATATTATTAATACTAATACTTATAAAATATGAAATGTATTAAAAACCATATTGACGACCATCTCGCATAATTATTATATTACAGGAATAATAGTGTAGTAACTTTGGGAAACAATGTGCTGGTAGGTATACGTACAGTATATATGCCTTATATATATGGCTTCTAAAGTTGAGAGCAAATAACTTTATAGACCTAATTAAGTTTTGATAAGGGCAGGGATAACAAAGTTGGTGGATTAATCTAATATTTTATAGATATTATTATTATATCTCAAGCTCAGGCTTGAATGAAATACGACATATTTTTTTTTTCAAAAAAGTAATAAAATGATGTGGGTTACTAGAATTTTATGTTAGTTTTTATTTAAATAAAATATAAAGCATTTAAAGAGATGATTGACGTGAATCGTTTGTAATGTTGAATTGTTGCATGTGGAATATTGGATCGTTCTTGCACTGTATGTTAGTGTTTTTCATGAAGTTCTGATGGCTGCAAAATGTCTGTGTCCTTATTGCGAATATTAAAATATTAGTTCATAGAAGCTATTTTTTCAATATAATTTACAGTATATGAAATAAGTTTGCGTGAGGAGTTTTGTTTCGATTTATATAAATATACAGTTGAAAATGAATTGAAAGATATGATTTTTGAACTAGATTGTGTTGTTTTAGTAGACTGCATCACTAAAGATAATTCCTCTCCACAATGGGGGTTGTGAAATTTAATTGAGGATAATCTTGAAAAAAAGAAAATTAATCAGAAAGCACTATTTATTGTGAATTTCTAGGGAAGCAAATTTAGTGGCTGAAGAGGTCGTCGAAACTTCTGTAAAGGGGTTGTGTCCTATGGAATAGATAGTGAGACCTCCATCTTATTTACAAAGGCTGCAAAAACAAAAGAAGTGATATATACATATACTTTTATGGTGTTATTTATAACATAAAAAAAAAAAAAAATCACTTGAACTTCGAAAATTTATATTAGTCTTGTTACATGCAAAGGTATAAGTATTAATTATAAGAGTATAATAATTAACAACTCATCTTAGTAAGAAATCATTGACTTGAGATTTTGAGATTTTAAAATTTAAGTAGTTTTTTCTTATCTCTTTCCCTTATAATTAACATAGAGAATTTTTATTTTCCATTTATAAAACATATTATTGATTTTTTCACATGAATAAATATTTTTACCTTTTATGTATTATTGAGTAGGTCGTTTACTTTTAGGTAAAGTGTATATATGTTTAAAATTTTTCTATAAAACATTAAACTTAAAAATGAGATAATATTAAGGGTTAATGTGTAAATTTGCCTTGGAAGTTTCCACTAAGAAGTAATGTTACTCTTGAAGTTTTTTTAAAGTTTAATGTTACCTTGAAAATATTAAGATGGTGCAATATTGCTTATTTCGGTTAAAAAGTCAAAGATTAAAATCATTTCTTTTACTGCCATCGTTAATTTTTTAATGAAATAAGGTAGATTGCTACATTTTGAGACTTTTGTGGTGACATATTAAACTTGTATAAACTTCTAGAGAAATATTGCTTTTTCAGCCAAAAAAAACTTATACGACAGATCTTAACCCTAATATTAATAATAAATTAATCTGGCCATTAATATATGTGAGTCCACATGCATGCATGAAACTCTTCCTTCTTTTTACAAAGTTAAAGTTCGACCTTTGATAACTTTTAGGTACACTGGTCAACTTCTTTTTGTGGTGGTTGGGATGATCAAATTTTTGTTTAACAAAGGTGATCTTAATTATTCGTTGGATTCATTTTATAAGATACTCATAAATAACTGATTAGGCAAATAAAAAATTAATTAAAATTTGTAAAAAAAATATATAGGAAAAATGATTCTTGAAATACTTTCTCTATTTCTAAATATAAGACAAAGTTGATATTTTGGAGACACCAAAGAAGTTAATTAAATTATTTTAAAATATTTATATTTATCTTCTTCTTTTTTAACTATTTTGCCTAGCATATAAAATGATATACAATCTTATTATATACAACATATGATATAATTAAGTAACTTATTTAGCTTTCTTAATATTTCCAAAAAAATCAATTATGTCTTATATTTAATACATGAAAATTACCTATTTAGGGAACAAGTAATGTCTCTTTTTTATTTGAGTGTGAAAGTGGCAAAGTGAACCAACAAAAATGTATTGAAATATATTTGATATGACAAGATTCTTTCATTGATTCACTATCCCTAAATTTTATAAATTTTTAGTTAATAAATTAACATGTGATTTATGGCGTATTGATCCCTACACAATGTTAGGGAGAGATGAAAATTCTTCCATGTGCTTCCATGTCGACGATGCGCATAATCTTGACCCCGCAAAAATGTTTGTATTCGATTAATTCGAGAATTCATTCGATTGCTTTTTCAGTATATTAATTACACGTTTTTCCAAATTATTCTTTTTAAAAAAAAAGAAAAAAAAGAAAAGCTTTTTCTAAATCATTCTAGGGAAATATGTGATTATCAAAGTTATTAGATCTAGATCGAACTAGCCGTTTCAATTCAAAAACGACAAACTGGCCACTTAACCAGTCTAGTTTGACTATTAATCTAATTCATTTTTTAATTTTTTTTAAAAATATTATTCATAATCTCATATTAATAACTAAAAAATTTTCACTTCCTCATTGTTTTGGCTTAGAGTTAGCTTAGTTTGATTTCGATTTAACCCATTGATTTTGACCTAATACCCTAATCAGTTCAGTGGCCAGTCTAAGAATATCTTGATGAATATACACATATGGGATCACACAGATAAACTAAAAAAAAAGGTGGTTGAAACTGTGCACCACTAAACAAGTCTTAAGCTGTTATGAGATTCACAATTCATGTTTCTAATAATTGAGGTGGCACTATATGGCTCTATTTGTTAAGTACGAATGTGTATACTTCTTATTTCATCACATAAATATTAAAATTTAAATAAACAATATTTAATTATACTACTATATTATTATTTAATACTGTCTATTCTAATTATTTTCACACACACACACACACGTGTGTGACATGCATTTTTTTTTTTGGTAAAGGTGCAAAAATGTCCATGTACTTTGTTCCCAGGAGCACCCAGCACCATGTACTTTTTTTAGGGGCAAAAATACCCATGAACTCCCAAAATTGATGCAAATATACCATCTCCGTTAAATCCGTTAGTTTTGTGCTGGGGCCTACCATATTACAAAAAAAATAAAAAATGTTAAATTTTGTAATTCCCCAAACTACCCCTATCTTCACTGGTCTCATCTCTTCACCTCTCTTTCTCATCTCTTCGCACTGTTTCCTTCTCAGCAATTGGAGAAGGAGGGGTAAGGGCCGATCGCTGTAGCTATAGGATGAATCTGGAAGCAGCACAAAACTAGATCCAACGCCCGAGATTTTCTTATTGAAGGTATTCTTTGTAGTAAACTAGTTCCCAGCAGATCCAGCAGACATAATGGTAAGATTTGGGTATTTTAACTTGTTAAAGATTGCGGAAATTTGTTGAAATTGTTTGAAATCGCGCACTGGAATACGATTGATGGCCCAGCCTTGGCAGCGAGGATAGCGATTTTGATTTCATTTTTCTTCTCCTTGTTCCAGTGCGCGATTTCGATTTCGATTTTCGTCTAGGGTGATTGCGATTTTGATTTTGATTTCATTTTTCTTCAGATTTTCTTATTGAAGAGGATTGCGATTTGTTAAAGATTGTGATTTCTCTCTAGGGCTAGGTTTGCAATTTCGATTTTTCTTCTTCTTGTTCAATCCTTTTCGATTTTTCTTCTTCTTGATTTTGATTTCATTTTTCTTCAGATTTTCTTACTGAAGAGGATTGCGATTTGTTAAAGATTGTGATTTCTCTCTTGGGCTAGGTTTGCAATTTCGATTTTTCTTCTTCTTGTTCAATCCTTCTTGATCTGTTCAATCCTGTTCTGTGATTTCTCTATTTGTTCCTTTGTTTGTTCTTTGATTACATTTCCATTATAGTTAGATTTTGTTTTTGGTTCTTCCAATTTGCGCCCACGTTTCAGGCGAGGAAGGTGGTCAGATGAAGGTATGGTATGATGATAAACATCACCTGGGTGTGGCAAATTTCAGTCGGTGATGAATGTGTTAGGGAAGAAGATGAACAGAAGATGGAAATTAAGGTTGACCGGAGGGTATTTTGGTACTTTTAATTGTTAATAAACAGACATTAGCAACTTTTAACAGTAATGGTATATTTACACCAATTTTAAGAGTTCATGAGTAATTTTGCACAAAAAAAAACACATGGAGCTGGACGCTCCTGAAGAAAAGTAAATGTGCATTTTTGCACCTTTACCCTTTTTTTTTTTGGCAAACAAAATTATGCTTTCCATTTTTTTTAATGTATCAAATACTATGGGCGTGCGCGTGCAATTCATGGCTAATGCGTCAGCGTCATTTTGTGCTAGTGTTGCACTACTATACACAGTGCTCTCTCTTCTTCTTATCATGTTCTTTTTGTCACAAAAAGATTAAGTAAGTTGGGTTCTGAGAGTTCATTAGGGACTCGATATGTCTCTAAGTTTAAAGAGTGTAAACAGCTAATCATTAAATAAGGTTCTTACATCATCAACAGTAAGATAACTCACAATCATATGAGTACACGAGTCAACTTATTACAAGTTAGACCAACTCTTTTTTTTTAAAAAAATATTGATAAAGGGTTTCTCTTTTCAAGACTTAGAGCAAAGTGAGTTTTCTCCTCCTTATCGGAGTTTCAATGTTGCTGCCCTCTTACCATTTCAACCGATAACATCTTGTTGGTCCAGTTAGACTAACTTTAGTTGGTTGGCTTCTTATCATGATTTTAAATTATGACCATAGAAAGTCAGCAATTGAATCAATTAACTTCTTTCTTCATTTTTTTTCAAAAAGTGTTTTACGATTTACAAATAAATATATGAGAAGAATTTTGTCTTATCTTAAAAAAAAATTAAAAAAAAAACACTTTTGAAATGTTTCCAAACAAGCACTGAATATCATTAATGTAACAAAAAATTACAACAAAGCAAAAAGGTTAGTTACAAAAGCTTAACTTTCTTTTTCATCACCTTCCTCCTCTTAATAAAGCTATAACCCCAAATTAAACTGTAGAGAATTCTTTACAATTTAATCCCTTAAAATTTTGGGATGTTATTAATTTAGCCTTTTGGATGGTCTGCTCACACCATGGTTGTTCGTATTCTATAAACAAAAGCACTAACAGATGGGAATAAATTCAAGTGAATGTAATCATACTACCTGTAGTTCTTAATTAATATAAAATTTACTAAACTAATTTAAATAGAATAAAAAATTAATTAAGTTAATTATTTATTAAAAATAAATGTTTGTTTTTCTAAAATACTCTCTTAAACTATTTACATTGAAATTATCTCTTGATACAGGCTCTTTTGACTTACTGTGCAATTCGTAAGATAGTTTAAGGAAAAAAATAGATAAATATAGAAGATAAAACGGATAACTATATTATATTTATAATAACATATAATCCCACATCTAGACCACCACTGATGTAGGTGATATTTGTTTTTATACACCCCTCCCATTGCATTGTCTTTACTGTATTGTAATTATTGATAAGAGAAGAAAAGTTTGACTTAATACAATATTTTTTTGGGTTGAAAAAATAAAATTGATTAGGAATTAATGAGCTCACTATTATATTAATATCTCGTTATATATATATATATATATATATATATATATATATATATATATATATATATATATATATATATATATTCCCCCTCACGAAGCAGCCTTCCAATTCAAGTAACACATCAACAGTCTAATTAAATCCCATATCCTTTTTCTCTTTTGGTAAGCAAATATTTTTTTGGACTAATCATGAAAAGATATTTTTTGTGTCGGGATGATTCTTATGTAAGAAAACAAAGTAAAATACAATAGAGTAGAGATTAATTGTTTTATCCTTTTTTATTGTGTCATTTTCTGACCAAAGTCTTTTGAACATAATAGAATTTAAATCCCCCTCCATTCTTTATTGAATTCAACTCACCATCTTCTCTTTTATTAAAAATACAAAATGTTGTACTTGATTTTACTAATTAATCTAAATTCAAATATCATTTACATCCCAATGAAAATCCTTTTACATGTGATTTCTTTTCATTTGCAAGAATTGCATTTAACATCATGCATGTTAAGATATAGAGTATTGAGCTCTTTTTTTTTTTTAAAAAAAATGAACCATGCATATTGCATAAAATTAAGGAAAAAGACAAGAAAAATATCACTTTAAAACAAATTAGTGATTTTCTACTAAAATTAGTTATTAATTGCTATGCTTTTGCATTTAATACCTACATACTCTTATAGGCCAAGATTGATTTGAGATTTTGAAATTCAAATGGTATTTTCTTATTTTTTCCCTAGAATTTATCAAAAAAGTATATATTCTCATGGTTAATAAACATATTTATTAAATTTTTTAATAAATATAGGGATGAAGGCAATATGTTGTATAATTGGTTGATTGAGAGATAAAATAATTTAAAAAATATTCCCTATAATCCTTATTATAAAACATCAACTAACAAGTTTTCTTGGTCATTTTTATGAGACACTCAGGTCCCGTTTGGTTTAGGGAACTGATGGGAGGGAATGAGAACTTAATAGAGTTCCCAGGGCCAAAACACGTTTGGTGCCCAGAGTTCCGATAAATGTCGATTCCCGCTTAGCTCCAAGCTCCCATAAATGTGGGAAATTGGAATCCCTCCAAAAATGGTAGGATCTCAAAATCTTCCGGGAATTTGAATTAATGGGACCAAAAAGCCCTTCAAAAGGTAGTTCTTTGTTCTTCGTCCCTAAATCACTCTCCTTCCAAAGACACAGTCACGATAAACTTCGAGAGAGTTCTCTGGCCTTCTCATTCCCAAATCACTTTCCTTCCAAAGCCCCTCTGAAATATAAACCAAATGCGAGCTGAAGGACGAAAGTGGCAAAACAAGTTAGTGGCAACAGTCGAAAGTGGAAACAAAGCAAGAGGCTGTGAATTTCGGATTATTCCTTCTTTGAACTGTACGAAGGTCGAATCAAGCAAGAGGTAAGAATGAATGAGTTATTGTTGTTTCTTTGACCTGGGGATTGAGGCGCGATTACAATTTGGGAAGGAAGTTTGGTTATTTTTATTTTGCATTTTTAAGCTGTATGTGTGTGGGTTGGGTTTGTTTTTAAAAATGCCACTTGCTTCTATTTCTGTGTCTCCTTCATTAAATTAATGCTAGAACAATTTACTTCCACCCCTTCATTAAGTTTAGGTTTGCCTAGCAATTATTTCCTCACATGCTCAGCTGATATGTTGTTCTGTCAGAAAATACGTTTGAAAGTGTTTATTATGTTTACATCTGAGTTCGAACTTCACCATGAAGTTCGAACTTCATCGTAAAGTTTGAACTTCTACAAGGCATTATGAGAATTTTACCTTAACTTTCCATTTAAAGAATACCCAATTCTTCTTACCAAATATTTTATCTTTCCGCAATTTAAATTCTATTCCCATGTCTACCAAACAGCTTAAACTTTTTAAGTTCTCTCTTATCTTCCCTTCTCTTCCCTTCCCTTTTTTAAGTTCTATTCCCTCATTAAATATTCCCTGAACCAAACGGGACCTCATAAATTTTTAAAGAATATTAAATTTATTTTTTCACGTATGTCCGTAATTAATAAGAATAGTGGAAGAGAATAATAATTAATATGATTTTTGAGTTTAATATAGTTGGTAGAAATAATACTGAAAATTACTTAAATTTTAAAGCTATTCCAATACTTTAAACTATTTTATTGATTTAATGTTGGCGTTTTATAATATTGAGTTAAGGTGTAAAAATACACATGTGCTTTGGTCAGAGGAGCGTCCAGTGACAAGTGCTTTTTTTAGATACAAAAGTATACACGTGGTTACAAATTAGATGCAAAAATACCGTTTGACTGTTAAGTTTGACTTTAACCGTTAAGTTTGACTTTTTTACTTTTTTAAAGGTGCAAAAATACACATATATTTTGGTAAAAACAGCATCCAATACCAAGAGCATCTAATACACACACACCTATGTTCCATTCATTCTACACACTTCTTTCGGTGAAGTTAAGAACAGAACAGGAGCGTGAGAACGAGAGCAAACTGAGAGAGAAAGAGAGAAGAGAGTGAGAGAGTGAGACTGAGAAAGCGTTGTAGAGAGAGAGAAGAGATCATCCTACTGCCCTGTTTCATACCGTCGGATCTGGGGAGGAAGAGAGCAACAATACCTCATCGGATAGTCTGGAAACTGAAGGTAAGCAATGGGTTTTCTTCACCTTGAGTTTTCTATCATCTTTCCGCCATGTATGAAGCTTTAAGGATCTAAAAGTCATGTGTTCTCATCAAACTCAAAAATAGGGATAGAGTCCATCGTTTTTGCTGTCATGAGAGTGTCTGTCCGTTACTTGCTGTGTTTGTGTATACATATGTTTCAGCGTGTTTGCCTTGTGCCTGGACTCTGTTTTGGCTTTGCTTCCTTGCTGCTACTGTATGTGAGTATCACTAAAGTTATGAGGGATCTTTAATGGTTAGATATACATATATGTAACGTCTGGTTCTTTTCGGATCCTGCTGACAATGTTCTCCATCATTTTTGCTGCAAGAAAATATATGTGTGTGTGTGTGTTTAAACAATGGAATGAAGTTACATAAATGTTGAGAAAGGGAAGAATACGTGCATGCATCTCTGGATCTGTATTTTAAAGCAATATACATATAGGATATATAAAGTTATCCACCCATATATATATATATATATATATATATATATTACTAGTAGAAGAAGTCAACGTTGAAGGGGGGTAGAACATTTGATTAAATATGATATATATGTGTGTGTGTGTGTACTATATACAATAATGCTTGCATCTGCTCTGCTTTTTTCCCCCTTTGCTGTCAACGTGTTATGCCGCTGTGACTGTGAGCATTTTCCTTTACTTGTATATATGTGTTTGGAACCTTATTTTGATTTGTGTGCTTCTCTTCTCCGTTCAATTTCCTTTTGGAATGAAAATTAATCAAGGCATATTATAGACTTATATTTATTAATTAAAGTTACTTATAAATACTCATTTATTAATTATTAATTAGAAAATTTAATATAGATTTTTTTTTAAAAGGAAACTAAATTATGGAAATAATTTTTTTTAATCTTTTTTACCAATTGGATAAATCCTCCTTTCCAAAATCCAAAATGATAAATAAGAAAAAAAAAATTTGGCTTCTTAGGAACTATACTTAGAGAAATAATAATTTTTCTTTAATTAAAATAAAATTATTAAATTAAAAAAAAACTTGGTATTGGATGCTCTTTTTACTAAAACATATGTGTATTTTTACACCTTTGAAAGAAAAAAAATCAAACTTAACGGTTAAACAATATTTTTGCACCTAATTTGTAACCACGTGTATAGTTTTGCACCTAAAAAAAAACACTTATCATTGGACGCTCCTCTGACTAAAACACATCTGTATTTTTGTACCTTAATCCTATAATATTATACTAAAAAAGATAAGGGTACAGTGGAAGGTAAGTCTTTGTTACAAAATCAATCCTCAGACCTCAGGGGCATTAAATATAGGTTTAGGAGACATCTATGTCCAATCATTTTAGTTGACCT
Organism: Acacia confusa; assembly: GCA_037074495.1. Classification (NCBI taxonomy): domain Eukaryota; kingdom Viridiplantae; phylum Streptophyta; class Magnoliopsida; order Fabales; family Fabaceae; genus Acacia; species Acacia confusa. The sequence continues at coordinate 1,304,225 of CM073502.1, forward strand.
ATCTGGCGTGCATGAAATTCATACAAAATTGGCATAATGATGTTGTGTACGTTGAAATCTTTCTACTCAAAATCCCTGTCTTTTCAGCTGTTACTATCTTCTGTTTTGTTGCCGTTCAACAAAAAAATAAAAATAAAATAAAACTACTACTATTTCTTTCTTTTCCATTTAAATAATCAACACAAATATCTTTATTTAAAAAAATCCTAGGCTTCTTAGATTATTATTTGCAATTTGTTTTCATTTAAATTACGCATCATGCACTGATTATTAAATTTAATTAGTCTTTAATCAATACTTGTGAAGGGTTCAAACTTCAAGCCCCCTCTAATAAATAGTAATAGACTTAAAACATGTTTAATTAAGAAAAAAACAATTTCAAAATCAACTATTCAAAAAAATATTTTTAAGTCAATAACTCACAATCACAAACAAAAATTAACCTTCAACAAACCCTAACTTGTTTGCAAACCTCACCTCCTTTTGAGAATCGAATATCAAAACTTAGAAGTACTCTTAAAACAAATCTCCCATTGGGTGATTTTCAGCAAAATCTCCGTCTCTGACAAAAGGAAAGGACCACTCTCAACGTTGGCAAGAGGGTGATTTGAATGAGAAGATGAGGAAAGCATAAGGATTGACAATTGAAATGAAAAAAGTCTGGGATTGTGAAGAGAAGTATTGGTGTCAACGTTCTAGAATCTTATGGCTTCGTATAGGGGATAAGAAAACTAAGTTCTTCCATCTTTCTACTATATTAAGAGGAGGAGATGCAATGTGATATTGAGGCTAAAAGGGGATGATGGAAGTTGGGTGGGAAATGAAGGTGATATTGCAAATTGTTTTTCTTCTTATGTTTCTGACCTTTTTAAAGCCTCAGATTGTAGATCATTCGACGAAGAGTTGAAATATGTAGATTGTAGAATTGATGATTATGTAAATAATCTTCTTATGTTTTCAGTTACGGCTTCAAAGGTTAAGGAAGTTATTTTTCAACTCGAGGGATGAACGCACTAGGTCCAGATGGCTTTAATGGCAAATCTTGTTAAGCTTCCTAGTCATAAGTGGGAGAGAAGGTGGCACACATGGTTAAAGAGTTTTTTCATAGGGTTGTAGCATGTTACAGCTTAACAAGACGAATGAGGTCTTAATTCCAATAACTGAGAAACTAGAAGGGGCAAGTCAATTTCACCCAATAGGTCTGTACAATTTTTCTTATAAAATTGTTTCTAAGGTAATTGCTATTAGATTAAGACCATATTTGGATGTGTGTTGTTAGTTCTCATATTATTGTCTTTTGATAATAATGAATATTGATATATAAAGTGAACTTGAGATTCAAGTCACTTGAGTGATGATCCTAACTTCTAGTGTTTCTTGTAAGTTATTTGTTGAAATTTAGAAGTGATGCAAGATTACTCAAGTGATTGGGTAAGCACTCGAGTGATTCCACATCATTTGCAAGTTTTTGCAAGCGACTCGTAGTGATTTTGGAAGTTGGAGCAAATCACTCGAGTGACAGTTTTTAGCACTTGAGTGAATTAGTAAAGCACTCAAATGATGGTATTAACTTGTACTAGATTTCAGCAAGTCACTTGTAGATGGACCAATAATGATGTGATTTCAACAGAAGATCGCTTGAATGATCCTAATAATCACTCGAGTGATCCAAGATTCCTTCCAAATGGGTACAAGTAATCTAAATGTTCACTTGAGTAATTGGTAGTGTTGAAATATTTTCCAAACAACAAAAGATCACTATAGTTACATTTTAAAGCATTTTGAATGATATGTTTTGCTACAAAACTTCACTACCAAACTCAAAGTTTACCTGGCACTTGAGTTACACTACAAGCACTCGAGTGACAAGGCATTACTCGAGTGCATGTTCATCATATTTTGAAAATTAATATCTCGATAATTTTTATTCCTATGATTAACATCTGATTACATTTTATAAATACTTATATCACTTCTCAATGTTAATAATTTTGTTTATATATAAGTTTCAGATAATTGAACCATGAATTAACTTCAAACACAATAAAAGCAAAAATCTGTCAAAACATTAAATGCAAAGCAAAACAAAACAGAGGATTCCGTCTGAAGCATCTATTGAAGCAAATACGAAAGTAAAAACTATTGAATTTCATCAACGGCTACAATTTGTCTGTAAGGGTTACAATTTGAATGCTCATAACGGTCATTAACGATGATTGCCTATAAATAGCAAAACATTCAGGTCAAAGCAATTAGCAAGCCAATGACAAACCATTTGTATATTTATTGCTTAATTTATTCTTTGGTATCTTCTGATATTTGATTTGCTCTTCAGTGTTTTTCTATTTACTCAATGAGAGAGCCTACCAACCTTATTCAATTCTGTAAAATCTCAAGGTGATGGAACCTTCAGTAATGTTGTCAAATTACAAAGTGTAAATAGGAGTGAGCGTCTTGTTGAGGAACCTCTTTGTACAGTGGTGCCAAGAATCCATCGAATCTTGGGAATATAGTGAAAATCTTAGAGGTGCTCTAAGGAATAGACAGGTCAACAAGTTGAGACCGAACTAGTATAAACTTATGTCACACTTCGGTGATATTTCTCTAACTCTTTTTTTTTATTTAGTTGTTAATTATATTTGTTTTTAATTTTTAATATTACCCAATTTACTCACCTCTTGAGTGAAATGTTGGCACGAACATATATATCTAAAAAAACCAAGGTGCATTTGATTCGGGCAGATTAATAGGATAAAATAATGATAGCCCATGAAGTGATTCATTATTTGAGGAGGAAAAGAAGTGTTAGGAAATATGAATTTTCTTTGAAAATGGATATGAGCAAGACATATGATAGAACTGAATGGGATTTCCTAGATGTTGTGTTATTAAAAATGGGTTTTTGTGAGAAATGAGTTGAGTTAGTTATGAATTGTGTATCTACGGTGAACTTGAATTTATGCCTTTGAGGAAGACAAGTAACATCTCTAAAGCCGGGGAGGGTTTAAGGCAGGGGATCCTCTTTCCCCCTATTTGTTCATCCTTGTGGCTGATGTATTGTCGTCATTGCTGAAGAAGACATTGAGAGCAAATATTTGAGAGGCATTAAGTTGTCTAATAGCTTCCCTATGTTATCTCACAACTTTTTTGCAGATGACGCCTTGCTGTTTATGAATGCTAGCCTTGAGAACTGTAGGAAACTGGCAGGCTTGATGAAGTTGTACTACGAAGCGTCTGGACAGTTGCCAAACTTAGCCAAGTTAGGTATTTTCTTCTCTAGAAATACACCTGCTGATGTGAAACAGCTGGTGTGTGAGACTCTTGGTATACCTCATATGGAGGACTTTGGTAGATATTTAGGCATTCCTAGTATTTGGGGTAAGTCTAAGCAGCAAGCTCTAGCCTTGGTTAGGGAAAGGGTGAGTAAAAGGTGCAGGGGTGGAGTAGGAATGTTCTATCTTTTGCTGGTAAGGAGATTTTAATTAATGTTGTGGTTGAGGCAATCTCATTATTTCCCATGACCTGTTTTAATTTTCATAAGGAAACTTATAAGAACTTGGATAGTATGGTGGCAAATTATTAGTGGAGTGGTGTAGGAAATGGAGGGAAGATCCACTGAAAGGCGTGGGGAAACATGCTAAAACTGAGGGTGGTTTGGGCTTTTAGGGATTTTTAGACTATGAACAATGCATTATTGGCTAAGACATCGTGGAGGTTGATGATTAGGGGTGATGGATTGTGGTGTAAGGTCTTAAAAAGCTTATATATACTCCCTTAATAGTTGTTTTTATTTATTTATTTATTTATTTTTTTTTTATGCAGTAAAGGGATATAAAGCCTCTTGGGTGTGGTCTAGCATTTTGGTAGGAAGATATTCTGTTATGAAGGATCTAAAATGGGTCTCTGGGAATGGATTTTTGGTTTTAACCATATTTATCCTAACCCGATTAGTATTGTTAAAAGGGATAGGAAACATGTAATGAATTTTTGGTTGGCTAATGATTCGGAACCATCTACATCAGGTAAAAATATGGTCTTGAGGGATAAGCACTGGAAGTTACCATCCTGCTGAGTTTGTGAAATTAAATTGCTATGGGTCGTTTATGCCAGAATCTAAGGAGGCAGCAGCGGGAATTGTTTGCAGAGATCATGCAGGTATGTTTTTATGGGGTTATAGGGAAAAGGTTAAATCATTTCTGCATTGATGACTGAAGTTTCTGCTCAAAGGAAAGCTTTGATGCTTATGGAGGAGTTGCAGGTTTCATGGGCTATCATTGATATAGATAGTAATTAGGAAGTGTATGACTGTGTGAAGGAAAGAGAATGTTTGGGGGTGAATGGGAGTCTTTTATTGCAAGATGTGAGGAATCTTCTTGTGTCCAAAGAGAACTGGTCTCTTTCCTACTCGTCTAGAGAAGGAAATAAAGCAGCTGATGTGGTTGCTAATGAAACGAGAAAAGGGATCTTCTGCTAGAAATTTTATCTCAAGAAGCAAGGGATGCTTGATGTCTTAGCCCTGATTCTGATTCCCTGATTCTGATTTTAGAAAAAAACAAGCTGCGAGAGGGAAGAAATTGGCTGAAGTCGCATGTTGCGGATCGATGTTGCATTTTCTTTTGTTCGTATAGTTTAGCTTTCTGTACTTGTAGTTTGTTGTTGGTTTTATAGCTTTGATGTATCCTCTTATTTATTTTGGTTATTGACAAAATAAAATGTTACAAATAAATATCATTTGAGCTTATAAAACCTTAAAAAGTCTGTTAAAAAAATAGAGATGATAAATATTTCTTTAGGGAGGAATTTAGAATTTTGAAATATCATGCTTTTACTAAAATGCTCCTTAAGTTTTTTTTTTTTTTTTGAAAACCAAAAGGAACTTTCACTAGCAAAGCTCTGCGACGTCACCACCAGAGCTCCTTTGGCCAACACCACCCCACTAGAGGGGCTCTGACATTAGAGGCCAGAGCTCTGGTGACAACTTGAGCTATAAGATTGATTACTTGAACTCCTTTAATACTATCAAGCATGTGTTTAATGTTTCTGTTTTTGTTGCAGAAATAATTTTTTTTCTGATATACTCACATATAAGTGAGTGAGTCTTATTATAAAGAGGAGAGAGATAAAATATTAATGAAACTCATTCACTTATATGTAAATATGATAGAAAAAATGTTTCTACAGCAAAAGTAGAAATATTAAACCCATCAAGTATTGTTGATAAGTTGAATAAAAATAATGACAACTTTAATATTTGAAATAACAATTTGAGTATAGTCATTAATAACCTCAAGAGCAAAAGTTGTCAATTGTTATATTTAAATTATCATTATCTTTATTTAACTTATTAACAATGTCGGATAGGCCTTATAAAACTTAAGTAATTAGTCTCATTATTTAAGTTGTCACCAAAACTTCAGAGTTTTTTCTTTTCTTTAAAAAAAAAAAAGAAGAGAAGAATTTTGGTAAAATTATAATATTTCAAAATTTCAAATTCTTTCCCAGAAACTTATTTGACCTTTCCATTTGTTAATAGACATTTTAGGATTTTCTGTATTTATTTATAATTATCTCTCGATAAAATCATCATCTTTTAGTCCCCAAAAAAAAGTAGGGTAGGTCTCTTTTGGGAAAAAATAAAAGTAGAGTATGTCTTTTTTTTTTTGGTCGAAGCAAAGTAGAGTATGTCTCAAAAAAGAAGAAAGGGATTTACCCATTAAAAAAAATGGGGCCCATCGCTATCATGCGCCTCGGGTCGCCACCCCTATCCTCTTCCTTTAAATAATTCCAACCAAAACCAGATTTAATTTTTGCATTTTATTCTCACTCTCAACTGTATTACTCACCGATTTTTTATTCCATGTGGCGATCGGAGATTCTCCTGGTAACTCCTTCCGATTCCACGCGCCACCCTTGTTGATCCCACCGCCGGTGACCTCGTTCCGTGATCTTCAGCTCTACTCGGTACTGCCAATTCGATTCTTCCTTGATCTAGTTTCTCTTCCCTTTTCCCGAGAAAGTGAAGGGAACCGACCGACGCCTAGTGTCCTGCTTTACTGATTTCTTTTGATTGAGTGTGAAAGTCAGTTGAGTTAGCCACATAAAAAAAAGTATAGTCTATTTCAAAAGAATTATCAGCTTATTCAGGGTTTCGTTTGTTGGCGCTCTCGTTATTATTATTATTATTATTATTTTGTATTAGAAAGTACTGCAACTCTCTGGCGTTTGATGTTGTTGGCTGTCGCTGGATTTCGCTATTTCAGTAAATGGGGAGGAACTCTGTTTGAGGGACTGCATGCTAACATTTGTTTTAGGTGCGGCCGCGTCGAAGTAGAGATCATTTTCTCCTTATGCCTTCCTTTAAAGCGATCCCGCTGTGATATACTTAATAGATTCTTTTGTCGGTAAATGAACAGGGATTCATCTTTTGCTCCATTGAATGAATAGGAATTGATTGAGGAATTTTCTTAATTTTTTTCTTCTTTTTCGTGAGGATACTGTTGCTTAACCTTTTTTTTTTTTTTTTGGGGGGGGGTTAAATTTTATTTTCTACTCATGCTGTTCATTCCATATTGAAAATGTTTAGAAAATCTGCATACATTGAAGTTATTAGAAGTATTGATTCGCTGAGTTGTTATTTAGTTCCTTCAAATCAAGAATCTGTTCTCAAAGTTTTGGTTCTGGCACATCAAAGATGTGTTATGACTATTTCGCAAAATTCTCATTTTTTATGATGCGCTTCTGAGTAGAAAGAAAAAATCGTTTCCTTTCTGAGCCCTTTGCCATTGATCTTTTGGGCAACACTTTTAACACATTTTTGGAAATTAAAGATGTTGATGCTGACTTTATATGGTTTCAGACTTGGTGTTCGGTCTTGTTATATGGTCTTCTATATCTGTAGCTATACTGTGAGAGATGCCTTCACTGTGATATGTACTTTTTTTCTCCACTACACTCATTTTGTCCTTATATAATACTTTATTTTTGCTTGAAAGGCTTCAACTGTGGTTGGTCCAAGCAAACAGAGCCACATAAAATTCTATGCTGGCTTGCTGAACTGCCGATGAGCAGAACTGATGTTATTGGCAGTAGAAGGAGGAGGATTCTTCTCTTCTTCAGCTTTGGGATATAGTAAGGGCCTCACCCTTCTTCTCTTGGGTCAGAGGAGTGAGGATAAACCCATGAGAGTTTCGCCGTGGAACCAGTACCAGTTGGTAGACCAAGAATCAGACCCCGAGCTCCAGCTGGCTTCTACAAAGAATCGCATTTCCGGCGGTTGCGCTTCCTTTGTTTGCTTTGGTCGCGCTTCCGCAGGGCTTGAAACGCCATCTCCTCTTAAAGTAGGCCCTGCCCACCAGCATGATGTCTCACCAGGGTCATTGGTTTCCAACAAAGATCAATCTTCTCATCTTGATAATAGTAATGCGACAAGAAAGATAGCACTTAAAAGTAGCCTGAAAAGGCCACAACATAATAAACCAACTCCCATTGAAGTTGCTAATGAGCATGAAGCATCGGGTGGTGAGGGGAGTGATTTTTCTGTTCAAGTGGAGCCAAGGAAAGTGCAATGGACTGATGCCTGTGGTAATGAGCTCACTGAGATACGGGAATTTGAACCAAGGTATTGTAATATTTTGTTTTCTATAAAATGTTTTAGCTAAGAATATTTATATTAATAAGTTCTCTGTACAAAGTACAATTTGCTAGTTTATGCTATTTCTAATTTTTCTTTCTTTGTTTGGTTATAAAATGTCGAAAGACATGTTTCACAGATTTAATAATTTAAAGTGATCTGTTTTATTTTTGTGATTGACATCCAATGTATAAGCTGTGCCTCGTTAGCCATTTTGCTTTCCCTTTCATTTTTTTTTTCCAGCTGATTTTGATGTCCTACAATAATTGAATAAATGGTATAAGAAGCTTCTCGAACTTTGGCTTAAAGGTTTTATTTGTGCATGGAGTGTGAATTTTGGATAAATTAGATGCATATGTAGGTTCTCTTCCACAGCCTTTTCTGTTTTAGCTCTTCTCCGGTATTGATGCTCAAGATTCTGTGTATCCTTCCTTGCCTTGTGATTGTGCTTGAATTACCAGATTTTGGATTGAACCTTATTTTGTCGGTTCTGAAATTTTGCAATGCAAGCTTTGATAAAGTTCTTGAATCAAGCAATTGACAGAAAGCAAAAATGAAGAGGCAGGAGATAACTGATGATGGTAATAATTGTTTATTAGTGGTTTGGCTATGGAGACCAGTTAATATAAGGAGGACATAATCGATCCAATTTCTCTCTTTTTGGCGTGGTGCTATTATGATACGCACTCAAGCTGGGAAGGGAATATCTAAAAGTTAGACTCTGAGGTAGGAGAACCGCCTACTTAAGTAGCATGTCAAGCAGTTCATGCTACTCGATGTGAGACTTGAGCATCCCATACTATCTTGGTTCTTATCAAATTGTAACTATAAGTAAAAGTATCAAAAGAGAAGATAGTCCCTCCCTCTTGGGTGGAAGGAATTTAACTTCGAATGACTGGTTTTTATTCTCAAGTTTTATTTTTGTAATCTCAATTGAATTGGGACAAATGAATCATTTCATGGAGTTTCTCCTGAAAATGTAAGACCTCTTCCCAGTCTAGTGGTCTTAAATCTGGATCGGTTTAGTCAATACAGTTAACACTATAGATTTGTTGTATGTTGATAGTTTTAACAGAGATCTTTTCTTCCACAGTTATCATAAATTATTTGGTTATTCGGGTTTTGTTATTCTGTTTTCATATGCTATATTCGTTTGGTTTTATCAAATTAAGGTCCCATATAGAATCAGTTCTATTGTTGAAGATATATGGTACTGTTCTCGCTACTTTATTGTAATATGAAAACTATCTTAGTACGAGTAATAATAAAACTTCAACAACAACAAGCCTTGTTCCACTTGGTGGGATACAATAATGAAATATCAATTATGCAATTTGCAGAATCTGAGTTTAAGCCATTTGTTGTTGCATTGTTTGTCTACTTGTATCTTTTTCCTTTGGGATCATGGAATGGGGTAGAGCAGAAAGCTCTTTATTCTTTGTTGGTAGGGTTGGAACTTGAAAGGCTTTTATTAATTCAGAGCAATTTCTGCATAGTCATTTCGGAGGTTCTGGAAAGTTTAAGGAAGGAGTGTTTACTAGGACATGCCTGCCTTGGAAGTTTTATTCTCTAGTTTGAGATAAGTAATGGAATATTTTAGGATAAAATGCTGCTTTTGCTGCATTTAAGGGGCATGAGGTTTGTTTTCCTTTTATTTTCTATGGGTCTTAGCGAATTGCGAGTGCTACGGCAATGAGGTTTCTCTGATATAATTGGGGAAGGCTACTTTCTATTGTTATGGTTTCTTTTTATTGTTTGGTTGTCATTTCTGGCCTTTATAAAGGATTTGTCATCCTTTGCTCTTGTAAATCTTTTGAAGAAAGATTAATACCCAGGAAATGACTTATATGTTAATTTTATGCTCCTCTAAAGTTTTCCACATATTTTGTAAGCAGCAAAACACTATTGAATGTGTTTGTCTCAGATAGTGTTTGGTAAGAATGTTTGTTCGTAAATGTAAGAATAGGGCAGGTTTTATGCATCTGGTAATCCTCTAGCTTCCGTTGTGGGTGCTTCTTAACATTACCCTTTTACAAGCTATTATAGGTTTTACTTTTTGAGAATATCTCGTGTCTTTAAATGCCACATCAGCCTACAAGTTATAGCACAGAATATTGAAAATTTTATGGTAGAAACTTAATTATAGAATGTAATGACACTGGTATAGAGATATAATAATCAGTATAGTTGACTTTTCCCGGAGATTTGGAAATATAGGAAAAATCATGTGTGATTTCAGTAAAAGTTAAACGGGGTATGTGTAATCTATTTTTCTAAATTCTTCCAGTAACCTATATGTAATGAATATACTGAAATAGAACTTGTGATTCACCTGCAGTGAAGTGGATGGATCAGATGATGAATTTGACAGTGGAAATGACAGAGCTTGTTCGTGTGCAATTATGTGAGATTGAATCTTCACCATAAGATGAGTGGAACTCATTTGCGAGGCGTCCAGGGAATCACTGCTACCATATAACATCACTCAACTTGTGGAGAATGGAGCAACAATTTTTACAGAACATCGGAGACTGACATGGGAGAGAATTCAAAAACATGATCTGCCTGAGTGATCGTGTGTGTCGCGGCCTTCAATTTTTGTTCCTCTGCTTCTCATCATCAATCATCATTGATTTATTGTATATTTTCTTGTGTGATTACATTGTCTTTTGATTCATCACATTTATGCCATTTTATGTTGTCAATGTTATATGGATCAACAGAGTTTTAGGCCCATTTTCTCATCTTAATCTAGAAGAAGGATCCCACAAGCGTGAGATTCTATACAAGTACTATATCCAGTCCTTGCTATAAAATGCATTTGGTTGTTCAATTTCTTTATTAAAATATATTTTCTATTAAGGATAGGTGGTAATATTTTAAGTTTTACGGCACCTTTCCCTAATTTAACTATTCAAGTTTTAGCATTTGAGTTTGAATATAAGATGCCTCCAGTCTCAAATACAATAGCTAGTTGGAGATTGAATTTAGTTATAAATAAAAGATTTCAATCTATTTTGTCCCCATATTCATCAATTTACTCCCCAAATTATTCATATTCAAGTTAATTGCCACAAGGAAAAGTTTCAATTTTGAGATACTATTTTAGAGAAATTAATATGCGTTTTTAACACAAATACTCCTTTGAGTTCTTTTTATAATGAACAAATATTAAAATTACGGAATTCAAAATGTTTGCTAAAAATAGCAAGGCAAAAAAGTTATAAGGGACTTTTTTTATATTAATTGTGAATAAATTATGGAATTCCAATATTAAAAAAGTCTTATTATCAAAATGATTTTATTAGTTGTTAAAATGTCTGTGAAAGTCTCGTTGTCAAAATGACTTCTAATGTTGTCAAAAATTTTCCAAGTTTTTCTTATGATATGTAGAATTTTAGAAATCTAGAGAATTTTGACACCATGAAAAGTTATTTTGATAATATTAAAAACAATTTTAATAACAATATTTTCATAGGGACATTTTAACAACTAATAAAATCATTTTGACAACATGAAAAACTATTTTGATAATAAAAATTTTTTGTGAGAAAAATTCCATAACTTTTCACAATTAATATAAAAAAAATGTCCCTGACAAGGGATTTGGGGTTAAAACTTTTTTTTATATTTTTTTTCTCTACCTTGGGACCTATTAATATTTTCCCAAATAACAAATATGTAAGATATGTATTTTTGTTTCCAATTATACCCTTATTTATAAAGATGATACATGAGAGATAATAAATAAAAATTTATTGCAAAGATAATGAGAAATGGGTAACATATATTTAACGAGAGTAAAAATGGAAAGACAAAAAAGTTTAAAATTTTAAACCGAAGAGATTTGTGCCTTTTATTAAAAACATTCACTATGAGAGAAAATGTTCTTTATAAAAAGGATAGGAAGAATTAATTAGTTAAATAGAGCTTCATTAAATCAGGAAAAATTTTTTTAACTGTATTTTTTAACAAGAAATTGTAATACTACACATTAAAAATAAATTACACGAACTAATTTCAAGGAAGTTATATCACATGAGGTAAACGACATTTACAATTCAGTGTGCATTTAAATTAACTTTTAAACAGAATAGAAATAACTATATATAAGATGAGTTTTGTAGCAATTTTCGATTTTTTTTAAAAAATACTTCTCAGTGTTTGTCAAAACACTCATTCAGTCACAAGGCGACACTAAACAAGAGCCACTTTTTCCAGAAGAAACTTGGCCATGCCTTGTCCACACAAGCTTTGTCTGATAATGATAAGCCATTTCACTTCCAAATCCACAAAATCCAAACAGGGAAATTTTGGGTGGCACCACCAGCGAAGAAAATGTCAGTGGCATCTTCAATCCCATGCATCAAAATCCCCTCTTCTTCTTCCTCAACTTCTTCATATTCTTCTCAATTATCCTATTCCCTTCGATTTTCCTACTCCTTTCCTAAGTATTATAGTTTTGTTGTAAGGAATTCTCAGACCGAAGGGCCGCTGAGAAGACCGGTGTCCCCTCCTTTGAGGGAACCTATGAAACCTACCCCTCCATCTCCGCCCTCGCCCTCGCCCGTGGCGCCCCTTCCTCCTCAGCAGAATGTGGCTTCTGTTGTTGCGGACGATAAGAATGTTGTTACGTTAGAGTTTCAGAGGCAGAAGGCGAAGGAGCTTCTGGAATACTTCAAGCAGAAGAAGCTGGAAGAAGCAGATCAGGGCCCTGCTTTTGGGTTCGTCGGGAAAAATGAGATCAACAATGGAAGGTAATCATTTCTTTTCTGGAGATAATTGAACTTGGAGCTTTTCTTTATGTTGGTACAACTACTTGATTGCTAGATTTTTGATAGGATGTTAGATTGATGGGCCATTCGTCGGAATATAGATGGATTTAAGCTGAATAAATTTCAGTAATAGTTGAGCAAGTTTTATGGGATAATTGCTTAATTATTCATTGCCTTATTTTCTTTTCTCTGCAATAAGAATTTGCTTAGTTGATATATGTCCCAAGCGATATCAGGCTTGGACCTGATTAGCTTAATTTATAGGCTAAGATTAGAAGCAGGAAATGTAGATGACCATGAAAATGACTCATGGAAGCTAATCTTTGTGAAACTTTCTGGTGTTCTAGTCACTGTCATGCCTGGCTTATTGCGAGGTCTGTTTTGTTGCCGCCTGCCATTCCTTTCCTTCGTAGAAGCTAAATCTTTGTGAAACTTTCTTTAGTGGTTTCATCTATACTGAGTTGTTGCCTCTTCTTGGAGGTAGCATCCACTGCTAATGGAAAACTTAAGAGTAGGTACTCATTATTAATTATAACTAGCTTAGAAGAAGTGCCTTCGTATAGTAAGACTCGCATGATACTTTTCTTCTAAACCAGTGAAACATCTCTTCTTGATCGGTGGAGGCATCTCCTCTTAACTGGTATGGGCACCACATAATGGGCTGAAAGCATTGCTTCATTCAAGGGAGCTGTCTTTCTTTAATAATTAATTTATAATTAAATTGCTGTGATTTTTTATTTGGTTATATATATTTAAATTAAATAATACAAAACTAGAATGGGGATCTGTATTTTTCACAAAATCTAAGGTGAGTTGCGCTAGAGCAGTCTCCTATAAATTTTATATTATACTAGTTTTTTAGATTTAGATTAAGCTAAAGGTCATGTAGGAGAAATGAATTCTTTATAAAATACTCAGGATGCGTGAAAAATCAGTTCTATCTTGAGCTTTTGCAGGCTCTTTCAGAAGAAGATTCATGTCTATGATCTATGGTTCATCAAATTCATAGGTGAAGGAATAGAATTCCTCTTTGAACCTACTTCATTGAGTGTATTTTTCCATGTTCGCAGACGTCATTTCTTACACTTGTGTATTTGATATGCATACGTCCCTTATCTTCAAAGCTTTCTTCAAATTACAGTGAGGATAAACTCTTCAAGGTCGAGCTTACCAAATTCATGAACAAATGATAGGTTGATAGGCTGAATTGAGAGTCATTCATTGGTCATTGCAGTTGGTGAAAATGAAAGTTGAGTGAAGTAATCTGAATGTAGCATCAACACATGGCAAAATATGGGTGCAGGATCAAGTGAACAGTCAATATTGATTAACTGCATCGTCTACATTCTTCCATATTGATTATAGTGGGATCCGAATCCTAAGTTCTCATAGTGTTGTCACCAGTGTGGAGGGTTTCAACACTATTTAAACACTGACAGCGACCAAGTTAGTAGAATATGTATCGTCTCATTTTAAGTGGGTTGGTTTTCTTATTTTAATAATAGCTTTTGAGGCAGAGTTCTTTGCCTACTTAGATGCTCGAGACACAGGCATGGCTTCCTTTTTAATTTTAAAATGGCCTTGCTCCATAGGAATTGATTGAACCCTCTTTAAACACACCAAAAAACTGCATCTTTCAAGCTTTTGGTTTATTTGATGAAACATCTCTCACCCTCCTTGTGCTTAATATCATGTGCTCTTTTGATATGATGCTTCTTATATATTCATGTGTTTCTGTTGGGTACTCTTTGGTTTTTTATTTGAATAAAAGCATTCCATGCCAGCGCTGCCAATTCATTTGACTTGTTTAATTTTGGCGGTGCATTGGGAATTTGGTTGATGCAGATGGGCCATGTTTGGTTTTGCGGTTGGGATGTTAACAGAGTATGCAACAGGTTCAGACTTTGTAGATCAAGTAAAGATCCTTCTTTCGAATTTTGGGATCGTAGATTTGGAATGAACAATTTTAATGTTCAATGTCGTTGTTGATATAGTTTCGACCCTTATTCATAATATATTTGTGTAATTTGTTACTCTCTCTCACTTATAGCAAGCAACCAAGTTGCATGCATCAACATCATTGAGGATTTTCTCCTTTCATTATGCTCCTCCTTTAGCTTGATACATAGACAGGTATATATAGCATTTAGTGAGCAAAGCTGATATTTTTTGTCCATGCTTCGACCAAATTATGACCCACAAGAAATGTCATTTTGTATAAAGTGATTAAAGTCTACCTTTCATGAGTGTGTGTACCTTTTGTTTAAGTTGCATTTGATACTCTAGAGTATTTTCCCAGCAATACTTGGCATCCTGAAGTAAATTTTTTCTGCAGTTTTATCCTCAAAATGCTTTTTGGAATTATGATTCATAAGCTCGTTTACATAATTGGGATAAAAATCACGATTGAAAAGCTGTTTTTAAGGCTTCAATCATTATTTCAGCATGAAGTCTTCAAAATGCTTGTTAACCAGGGAGCCTGTGGATTCGGTAGAGTTAAAAATACAGTTAGAATAAGAACATTAGTGACAATGAATGAAAGGCCCTGAAATTCCTAAATTCTAGAAAAGATTCCCCCCCCCCCCCCCACCCCCCCCAAAAAAAAAGGAATTATAAGTTGCTTGTGAGGTTTTAGCCATAACAGATAGGCTATCCCTCTCTTTTCTGAAGTTCCTTGTGAGTCTCTCTCCATTCACCGATTGTATCTCTCTAACAAACCACGAGGCATTGAGTTCTTCCCAAAATGCAACTTACCATGCAAGTTTTTATATCTTAATAACATCTAATAAATATCTGAAATAGTGATCGATCTGCTTTAATATATTGATTAATATCATTAGTAGCAAATAAATAGATACGCACCTCAAACCAGTTGATTTCGTCAGACAAGGATTGAGCCAATCACAATCCTGAAATCAATTTCATTACTAGATGATTTCATTTCAACACAGATATGCCTTAGGTATATATATCATATCCTCCCCTGAAAATCAATTTCCACACAAATTTCTCCGTGATTTGGAAGCTCCTCATTCCGATGTTTAATATAAGATTTAATTGATTTTTTAAAAGGATTAAGAAAGTTAACTACTTAATTATATGATATGTATCATTATATTATATATCAATTTTTAAGTTAAGAGGAAACAATTAACTAAGTCTTGTATTAATGACGGGAGAAAGTTGTTAAAAAATTTCTATGAAATAAAGGTGTCTAATTATAACAATAATTTAAAAGGCTAAGGGGTAATTTTGCCCCAGAAGTTTTTTGTGAGGCAATTTTACCCTAATATTTACCATAGTTAATTTTGATTATTAGTTATTAGTCCGTATGTTATTCAAGTCATTTTTGTTAAGATGTAAATTTGTCTTAAAAGATTTAAATCTAACTTAAAAAAATAAAGTAGATGACACATAAACTTTTAAAATAAATTTGTAGCTTAATAAAAATGACATAGATGAAACGTGTAGTGCTAACTTATCTAGTCAATTAACAACCAAAATTAAAACTGATGGGGCAAAATTATCCTATTTGACAAATTCTGCCCCTTACGTCTAATTTAAAAGCCAAAATCCTTTGTCAGAGATGATCACGTGGGCTCCACGTGTACAAACCGTACGGAAAGCCGCATTGTCTACTTTCAGTTTACTCGATCCCTGTTGTCCGTTTGTTTTCCCGCCCGGAAAGTTCGCGCCTTTCAATTTCCCAAAACTGTGTACGCACTCCCATTTTCACCGGAGCAAGCAAAGAAAAGAAGTGCTCTCTAAAATTCCGGGAAAAAGTCACACGGTACCTACTTGTTTACTCACAGCAAGATTCCAAAAGTGCAAGCCATGGGTGGCCATGAGAATCCGACATTTTCTTCACCTATCCTTTTCTTTCTCTCACATCCCAGCAACAGCCCTTCAGCTTGTTGGCCGTTTGCTTCTGTTTCTTCATCACTGTTACTTGGGCATGTCGCTCCAAGCACAAATCGTTTCAAATGGGGTCGTATTATTGATGCTGGGATCGAAACGTTAGAGAGTTATGGGTTGCGTTCAGGCTAAGCCATCGGGGCGTTCATCGGAAGCTAAGAGCTTAGAGAGGCTGAAATTAGAAAATGGGTATGTTGGAAATGAGGATTTCACTGCTCATCGACGATCGATGGGCCAGAGATATGGAGAAATCGAAGAGATTGCTAGGGTAAACCAGCGCGAAATCAGAAAGCATCGGCTTGGGTCTGGTACTGGGAACGAAGAAAGCAGAAATCGCTGGGTTACAGAGGGCAAGAGCAATGCTGTGCATGATGGTGAGAAATTGGCAAGGAAATCTTTTGACGATGAGATGGTTGATGGATGGCCCAGATGGCTAGTTGACAATGTTCCTCGAGAAGTTTTGCCTGGCTTGGTTCCCCGGAGTGCTGATTCATACATAATGGTTGAGAAGGTCTTTGTTTATGGGTTTTGTTAAGTTTCATGTTGCGTTAAGGTATAATGTTGCCCAGAATTTTTTTAAAATCTTATCGTTAAAAAATTAATGTTCAACGTCAATTATTTAGTGGATAACATTAGTTTTTTAAAGGTGTTAGGCAACATTATGAAACTTTCAGGTCTTAGCAAAAGTTTCTGGAGCTAATTTATACCTTAACCCTTTTATGTTCTGGATTCCATGAGGCTGATTAAAACAAGTAGTGTAACTAACAAGTTCAAGCATGTGTTATGTTGTGTATGTTTATCCTAGCACAAGGTTCATAGGTTTTACCTAACTGATACTGGTAGAAAGCAAGCTAATTGACTAGGCCTATGTGTAAAAATTGTGTTTTTCAGGTAGGACAAGGAACCTACAGTAACGTTTATAAAGCACGAGATAGGGCTACTGGAGAACTTGTGACCCTTAAGAAGGTTCGCTTTGATAAATCCCAGCCTGAGAGCATTAAATTTATGGCAAGAGAAATTATGATATTACAGAGATTGGATCATCCTAATTTCATAAAACTTAAAGGATTGGCTACATCAAGAATGCAATATAGTTTTTATCTTGTTTTTGATTTCATGCAATCAGACTTGGCTAGAATAATATCTCGTCCCAAAGAAAGACTCACTGAACCACAGGTTAAAAAATTTTCTCATTGACGCCTTTGACAATTTTAGCATTTCCCTTGATTTAACATAATAATGTGGCGAAAAAAATTGATGTAGGTCAAGTGCTATATGCATCAATTGCTTTCAGGTCTGCAGCATTGCCATGATAGGGGCATTTTGCACCGAGATATTAAAGGTTCAAACCTCTTGATTGATAAAAATGGAATGCTTAAGATTGCTGATTTTGGGCTTGCCAATTTTTATAATCCGAACCATAACCAGTATCTCACGAATCGGGTCGTGACACTATGGTACAGAGCTCCTGAGCTTTTGTTAGGTGCGACGAATTATGGAGTGGGTATTGATTTATGGAGTGCTGGATGCCTCTTAGCAGAAATGTTTAAAGGAATTCCAATCATGCCTGGAAGAACAGAGGTGATACTACCCATATAATGCCTTTTGTCTGCCGAAATAAATTTCAACCAAGTTTGGTCTATTTTTGTGTCGTTTGGTTAGCTGCTATTATTAAGTTCCGTGAGTCATTTAAGTTTCTCTGCTTTCAGGTTGAGCAACTTCATATAATTTTCAGGCTATGTGGCACGCCATCAGAGGAGTATTGGAGAAAATTGAATCTTTCTACAACATTTAGACCTCCAAAGTCTTACGGACCCAGCCTAGCAGAATCTTTTAGGGATCTCCCTGCATCTTCTGTGGGTCTTTTGTGTACTCTGCTCACATTGGATCCTGCATACCGTGGCACTGCATCTAAAGCCCTTCAAAATAAGGTGAGTCCTTTCAGGCAAGAAGTCCTTATTAGTAGTTTTGATCTTTGCATCTCAAAATGTGTGCTTCGTATTCCTTTCTTGAAGGATTAGATGTTCAATTAAATTTCACACTGAATAAATTACTCTCTCTTCTACTGAGGGATGCTCAAATTCCAGTTCTTCCCCTTATTTTGAAAATATGCACCCTTGAAATCAAAAGATGTTATACTTGACATTTTCTCTAACAAATTATGAGAACGTATTTTAACTAAAACACTCTTAATTAAACTGATCATGATTGATATAATAGGAACTTTTACTTTAAGTACTTCCTCATAAAGAATATCAGATGGTTACAAGTATCAGAAATTTCTAATTCCACTTTGGAAGCTAATATGTCGATCCCTTTAACATGCTACTTTATTTACGCACATGATGTGCTTAGTGTATTTCAGTGGCCTGCCAACTTTCTGCAATGGATTTTACTTCTAGCTGGCTGTCTGTCCAATAGTTCTGTAAAATCATCCACATGGATGTACAATTGCACTAAATTTCATCTATTGAAATCCTGATGAAAAATGGGATATAATTGAATGCGTAACTTATTCAAATTTCCCTCATAGATGGTACTTTTTGCCTGCAGTTTTTCTTTATAATCCCATTGGCATGTGAACTCTCTGGCCTACCTGTAATCTATGAGGAAGATGATGGGAAAAATCTTACCAATGGACAGATCAAGTAAGTTGATTTTCATAATCAGTGTTCTGAGGTTGGCTTCAGTCAACTTATAGATGCCCAAATGCTCAGATCTTAGAGATACATAGATCTTACACATAAAAATGTGTGTATATTTATTTATGATTGTGATTGCTGGCATAGCTCCTGTTATCATAGCGGTCTGGTACTTGCGTGACAGGCGTGTTCTATGACCATTGATTGCACTGGAGCAGTGTGGTCTGCGGGCTATTGACTTATGGATCTTTTATGACTTTATCTTGCTCCTATTTTTTGCTTGAAATAAATTGCTGCTATTTCTTAAAAATTAACCAATTGTTGCTTTTTGAACTGGAATACTTTATATAAATTGATAGTAGAGCAGCGTAATTGGATATAAATCCTCATATATTATTTTCTTTTTATTAATTGCAAGATACCATAGATCTTGAGCATCATATTTGATGGGGCTGTTCACATTCACTTGGGCCTCCCTCAATATGGACTGAAGTTTCTATATTAGGCACAGAAGCATGAACCTTCTCTATGGACTTCATTGAGGCTTGAATTATAGATAATTTATTTTGGCCACGTTAATTTATGGTCTTATAATGGAAAGACCCTGCTGGAGATTAGGTCAGCTCAGTTTTAAGTACTCCCTAAGGTTCTAAATATAAGACAAAGTTGACTTTTTTTGGAGAGATTTAGGAAGCTAAACAAGTTACTTAATCATATCATATATTGTGTATGCTTAAATTATATATCATTTTATTAGTCTAACTAATTAATTTAGAGGAAAAAAAATATAAATATAAATCCTCTAAATTAATTTAATTAACTTCCTTAATCTCTCCAAAAAAGTAAACTTTATCTTATATTTAGGATCGGAGAAAGTACAATTTTATTCAGTATTAATTCCCTACCTTGTTTGCCTTTCCCTACTTTCTTCTCTTATCTTCTCCTTTACCCTCAACCCTCAAGAGGAAACATCAACCATTAATTCCCATGTGGCCTTGTACTACATGTGTAAGGCAGTAAGCTGTATTGTTTTTTCATACATAAGTGAGGTTAGCAGACTCCAGTATGCATTTATAACGAGACTTTTTTTTTTTTTTTTATCTTGATTAAGATAAGATTTATTGTTGTTGTAATATTTTCAGGCGTGTGAATTCTAAATTAAGACGATCTCATTACCGTCATGAGAATCGAAGGAAGAATCTGGTGTCTGGCCGGCAAACAGAGCATACTGTATCTTCTGAAGAGGTGAAAATCTCCTCAATCCTTCTGCTCTGTTCATAGCATATGTATTCCGTTATTCATATATGTGTTATGTTTGTATGGATGTATGATTGACCCTTAGGTGGTGACTCCTTGTTGTAGAACTAAGTAAAATTATGAAGATTCAAGAATGTTCCGGGAACAACTCAATAATGTGATTTATGAAGTTCAATAAGAGGAAACATCTATATTTCGATCACTAGGCAGCCCATTTGAAAGCTTGTAGGCTGCAACTAGTAAACATAGCTTAAACAGCCAAACAAGCAAGGGAGTTGGTTATCTAGGATATGGATAACTGCAGTTCAACCAGCCAACCTAAAATAAAACCTAAACTTTTTTGACCAAAATTATAAACCTTAATTAAGAATTAAACTGAAGCAGTTGCGTTACTCAGCTAATGACATGCTAACCACTGATATGATTGATGGGGCTACATTAAAATTTAAGTTCTGACCTAAGCATGACCATTTAATTATGTTGTCTCATTTAAGCTTCCCGGCAGACCGACAGTTGTGAGCGTTGATATTTACCCTGTTAGCGTTGACTGGCTTCAAATCAATTCAGAGGAAGTGTTAGATTGAATATTTATTTGAGGGTCTCCACATTGTCCACAGTACAAGAGACCATTAACTGTAGAAGAGAGCTGGTGTTTTTTCTGCACACAAACAATTGAAACAAAAATGCTTAACCATGTTATGATCTTCAATTTTTATAGGGATATGATTACTGCCTATTTGATTCTTGATTCATTGTTAAAAAACAAAAAATATGGGGAAAAAATTGACTAATGCAAAAGTCAGAGTCTGTCAAGAATGATAGTGCTGATATCATTTTTTTTTCTTGGATTGAGTGTTAATATCTTGTTCAAAAATTTAGGGATAAAACAGAAACTTTTTTTCTGGTGAAAATAAAACACAAATTTCACCAACTAAGAGTTAGTCTAGTAATGTAAGGCCCTTTCAAATCCCTTTGGGCTTGATTCAAGTAATAATTGTGACACCTATGCTAGGAGGGGCAATCACGGACCTTAAAACTGGAATAGTCGGTTGTTCAGATACCTAATAATAGGATAAAAAAAAAAAAAGAGTCAGCTATTGGTTAATAGTATAAAAAAATAGAGAATTCATGATTGATAATGTGATGGCAAACCTAGAGGAAAGATACTAAGACGCGGTTAATTAGCTCAAATATGAGATATACTGATATCAAGACAAATCAAAACTGAGTAGACTTGTATTGAAAGGAAGGATCATGACAGTGTTCTTCACATGTTAATGCAGGAATTGATTAATAAAGTTGAGGCATTTGTTCCTTATAATGAAGAACAGGGCAGCATCCCCAGAAGCAGTAGGACATCTTCTGTTTCTAACACTTTTTTGAAGTTGGGTTAGTGATATTGGCATGGTCACCTCTCAAAAAAAAAAAAAAAAACCTGCTTACATTTCCTAATAGCTGAAGTCAAAGAAAAGCAAAATAACCAACCTAAACATGCCGTAAGAATTTGAACCAGAAACTCATATATGTTAAGTCGTCTAAATGGTAATGTCACCCACCAATGAGATTTCAAACTTGAAGTCGGCATTGAAATGTTTGTGTGCGTATACATATTTAAATTGTATAAAATCAAAACCCTAATTGTGATATTGTTTATACGGATTGTCCTTTGAATAAATTAATGATGGAAAAGTATATATCTTTGGGGGTAATAATTGGATCAAGCTCAGCGACGTATGAATTTGTTTGTCATTTTGCTCAATTTATTAATTAAAAACGATTGTTTTTATATTATGTAGGGCTAATATAACAAATTTAGAAGTTTTGAATTTATCATGTTCAAACTATTATAATTATAAGGGTTAAGGTGGAAAAATACATATAAGTTTTTTCTTCAGGAGCGCCCAGCATCACGTGTTTTTTTTTTTTAGCAAAAATACACATGTGGTTATCATTTTGGAACAAAAGTCACATCTCATCGTTAAATCACTGTTTACCGTGATGAGAGAAAAAGAGATGAAGTAAACAGTAACTTAATGACAGTGAACAGTGACTTAGCAGTGGGATGTGACTTTTGTTCCAAAATAGTAACCACATGTGTATTTTTACTCCCAAAAAAAGCACGTGATACTGGGCGCTTTTGGAGAAAAAACTCATGTGTATTTTTACACCTTAACCCTAATTATAAAAATATTAAAATTTCCGTGCACTAAAATAGAACCAATGACACTTGATGCAAGGTGGAGAACAAGACATATACCTAAAAAATAATCCTAATCAAGCCAACTGGGCTTCTTTTAACTTTCTGGATTGGTTTTAAACAAGATTAGGCACGTATGTTACAAATAAATATAATAATCGTTCTCGAAATAGTGAGAGCAAAGAGTATTAAATCTCTCTCAACTAAGTCATTACTTGTATGAGGGTGAGGATTCAAATTACTTCAACTACTTGTCTAAGTGATAAGTGTTAAATTGATAAACTTGTGAGAATTTATATATTTTATGTGAATTAATGATTGATTGGAGACATGGATTAATGGGTTACTTGAAAATAGTGATCGATTAATTTAAATCCATATACTCCATGCTCTTAAATCCATATAATCCATATGTGCTTATTTGAAATAACGTATTTAAAAGCATTTTTTCAATCTTAATTCATAGTATAAAATATAAGTATGTGAGATCATGTTTTATTTTAATTTATATAAATAAACACATTTAAAGGTCTCAAACTTGATCCCAAGCAACCAAGAATTCCTACTTTAAAAACACTTTGTTCTTCTGACATTTCGTCTTACAAGTTCCAAGCAACGATTATAGAAAGAAAAAGGGAAAATCTCTATCAAAGCTCAAGTTGAGAAAATATTGTAAAAAAAAATGCCCTAAGAAAAGTCACTTGTCAAAAAAAGTCCTGGGTCTTTTATGATATTATTTCATAAAATATTGTTGTTAACGGGTACTGATATAGTTGTTGACGGGTACTGATTTAGTTGTCAACTGGACTGATTTAGTTGTTAATGAGGTACTGATATAATTGTTAATATTTCCTGAAATAATATCAGAAAATGCCTTAAGGTCTTTTTTGACATTTGACTTTTCTTTAGGTTTTTTTTGACAATATTTTTGTAACTTGGACCCTGAAAGGAATTTTCCCAAAGAAAAAACATCGACGGATGAGTGAAAATCCATGTCCTTCAAACAGTAACTTGCGTTGATTTAATAAGGTTGGATATATTAAGAAATACTTTTGTGTCTAATTATTTGTTTGGTTATCCTCTATATTTTGCCCCCGATAAATATATAGTATAAAATAATTGGGCAATAAACATTTACACTTTTTTTTTTTTTAAAAAAAAAAACAGTGTTCTTTGTGTTATTCGCTTAGAAAAATAAACCATAATTATTGGCCAAGTTTGTCTTCATAATAAGACATTATTGAAGAGTAAACTTCAATTCAGAAGTGGCCTTGGATCATCTAGAGGTTGGTCCTACTTCTAAGGCGAGGCATACGTTAATGTATAAACTGGAATGGATGATATCATGTAATATAATTTGTTTTGAGCAAAAAATAAAAATAAAAAATTGCACTGAGTTTAAGACTATGAGTCCCATATTATTAATTAAATCTACAAAAATAATAATGTATGTGACCTATTGGAGGATAGGCTGGTGTGCAAGCCAAATATATCAAATTAAAATGTTGTTTATAAGCCTGACTTCCTATAACAATTGTCATTGGTGGCAGCTGATCATCAACAACATATAACATATATACTCCCTTCAATTCTTAAAGTTGACTTATTTTAATAACAAAATTAAACTATAAAGTGGATCTCATATTAGGGATGAAACAGAGTATAGTATATTTAAAAAGTAGGTGTAGGGTTATGATGTCTAAAAATTAAATCATATTATTCAATTTTTTTTGGGTATTAAAAAAGTTTAGGTGGGGTAGACGCCGATAATCCACCAGATCAAGATATGTCTCTAGGCTCAAAAAACGTTTATAAAAGTATTTATAGATCACCTACCAATAAAACCCTTACATCAACCCGTAAGTATCAAACCTCGTTAACATCTTAGCCAACTATGTGTGTCTGTGTCACTCCTCATCATAATTTATGAATAATATGATGATTTGTGATGAATTTTGTATGATTTGATATCAATAACCATTGATATTGATTAAAATTAAGCATATGTATATTTAGCGGGATAAGACTTATTATTAATGTTGTTGTTGATTTGAGAAGCTAAATATTTTGTGGATAATCAATCACATGAATAACAATATCTTCATTTCGAAAGAAAGACCATCTCAGAAGAATCATAATCTCAGTTCTTACCTCACAGACACGTACACTCCTGTTATAGAAAACACCCCATAGTTAGATCCTTCATTAATCTAGCTATCCCATGTTTAATTTTCATGGCCCAAAACCTCTCCATCAGCTTCAACATTTCAATCTCTAACAGCTTATGCATAATCTAACACAAAAAACTTTTACAAAGAAAAATAACTGAGCTTATAATTCCCGCTTGATTAAAACAAAGCTTCCCTTTTAAAAGCTAAGACATACGAAACATCGTCTTCACAAACAAAAGTGAGTTAAAACTGAAGAAGTCTAGCAAGCAGTTCTGATATATACGTGTTTGCCATCAAATTCTTTAACAAAACCATGATAAGTAACTTCCTTTTTTTTACAGTTTCAACATTACCTCGCAAGATTTTTATAGATTTCAAGAATCTGACAGCAAATCATATATCTGACAGGTGCTAATTTAGAGAAACTTTACCTACTAATGATGCTAACAATAAGAATAATAATTAATAGCGGATATCAGTGAACTTGTTCTTGATCCACTTGAAGCTATTCCTGACACTGGATTTAAGCTTACCCTCCACAGTGAAACCATTATAAGCCTTGATCCTCTTCTTCCTCTTGAACTCTGCATCATTCCCTTGCTGGGTTGGTCCATTGAAGCTGTAAGAGTTGGATCTCTCTCCGAACCCATTATTATTGAACTCTGTGTAAGAGCACGATGATGACTCAGCCACCGACTTGCTTTTCTCCATTAAAACCTCAGCTTAAGCTTCTCTCTTGATCGATCTGTTTTGGCTTGCATGAACAAAACACAAAGTGGTTGAGGGTTTTAACTTTGAAGAAGAAGGAAAGGAGGGACGGGGAGAGAGAGAGAGCGTGTTATGATTAAACCGGCCTTTGCTTAGCCGGTAGTGCTTAGTATATTTTAACTATTCATATTGAATTTAAATGCTCTAGATTTTATTTTTTAATAAAAAATTATTTTAATGAACAAAATTATAAAATAATAAATATAATTTCTTGACTATTAATTTTTTTAAAAAAATAATGTTTAATTTTAAAAAACCACGCTTTTTTTTTAAAATCAAATATAAATTGTTTAGATTAAATCTGAATGGATTAAATATATTCAGTTGTTTCTCCCAAGCAAAGCCTTTGCCACGAAAATTCGTGCTACTACCTTAAATATAATATACAGTTAATTTTTTTTAGACTAGAAAATTTAAATAAGTTATTTAATTATTTTATATATTATGTATTCTTAGATTATATATTATTTTATTAGTCAAACTAATTAATTTGAAAAAAAAATAAAAATACTCTAAAATAATTTAATTATTTTTTTTAATCTCTCTAAAAAAGTCAATTATATTTTATAATTAGGACGGATAGTATCATTCTATTGTGGCTCGGCATGGTTGATGTTGGACAGCTGCAATGGGAATCATGACTTGAGGTGGGGCAGGTGGGGCCTACTTGCTGGCCAAAGACGTGTCAGCGTCTGCTACTGATGACACGGATAGAATTCACTTGCTTGGTGTAGGGCCCGCGTTGTTTCATAGTGGTGGGCTCCATTTGGTTGCTTTGCTTAGTGTTTTTTTTTTTTTTTTTTTAACATTTTTGTGATGGGGGATAAGGCACTATGTTTTGTTTATTTGTACGAAGTGTCCATTTTTCATTTTCAAACATTATTTCTCTGTTTTATTTGTTTGGTGACGGGGAATTTGTATGATGTCCCATTTATTTTTGGACTTTTTTTGGCCATCATCATTTTTTTTTTTTTTTGGATTTTAAACATTACATTGACTTTAATATTAGAGGGATGTAGTATAAAAAGAAGGTAAAGAATAAAAAATAATGTGAGCATGGTGGTTACAATATCTCATAAAGCTTAAGTTGTATCTCACAATTTAATTCAAAAATATGAGAGAAAGATACAAATCTATTGATGTTTCTCACGCATATATCTTGTGATTCCAAGAGCAATATAAGTTGGAATCGCAGGAATTACACGACATATAATTCCTACACCGTTTTTAGATGAATCGGATCACATATAAATCAGGTCAGATTCGACGCAACCGAACTATAGAAAACTCTTTCTTTTCTTTTTTTTTTTAATTTTCTTTTTATGATTTTGTCTAGTTTTATTTATTAGTAATATCGTCTTATTTATATGATTCTCTCTAATCCCTCTCTCCCTTATCCCAATCAAAACCCCATGAAAAAAAGTCTGAACCAGTGACCTCTCCCTTAAAAAGAGAGATGGGTGCCACACGAACCAACATTCATTGGCATATGAGGTTATTTGTTCAAAGCCTATGCAAAATGTATAAAAGGTAGGTGAGTAATGAAAAAAAGAAAAAAGAAATATTTTTTCCACTCATATTAAAATATAAATATAAATACATATGGTATTTTTCTACTATGGATGAGACATAATAATTTGAACATTTGTTGGAGATTACGATAATTTGAAAAGGATTGCATGAAGTTCAAGAGACTTGTAAACAATGCTTCCTCTTGATTCAATATTTTATATTAATAGATACCTTTTTTTTTCCCCCTTATATTATGTGCCACACATTGGATGGCTTTACAAATTAAAGGTTCGAACATGTGCCATAGTGATGACTAATGTGGGAGATTTCGGTAATTAAACTTTTAAATCCTTGACCATTTTGTATAACACATTTTAGCCTCTATTTCGGCAATTAATTAAACTTTTATTTTTTTAAAAAAAAATAGAAATTGTGGATACGTATCTTTTGTGAAAGAAAATTGAAGGCACCATGCTGTCATCTCCCACTATTTGAAGATGGGCGTAATTTTGTTTAATGCTATGTGGGGCTTCCACGTATTAATTGCATCTTCATGCATGCACTATATATATATATATATATATATATATATATATATATATATATATATATCCTCCTATAATTATCAAATTCAATTAATTACTTGACTATGATCTTTCACACTCACCCACAAACCCGCAATTGATGATCGCCTAATTTATATTTATATAACCATTAAAATAAACTTATAATGTATAATAATGGGACAAAGCTAAATGCGTCACTTAAATATGATCCGGACGAATCTTATTATTACACTTAGGAAACTTCCCACCTTTTATTTATATATATATATATATATATATATATATATATATATCATACTAACTAATACCTTCTTGGTGCCTTCACTCAACAACCGGAATGATGTTCTTGGTACCTTCAGACAAATATCTTACTGTCTCCCCGGCCCAGTCTTGAACATAGAATATAATTTTAGTATAAATTGTATATTTTAATTTATGTTTAAGACCGGAAGAGTATATGAAAGTAATATAGCAAGTTGAAAAGTACAATTTTGGTTAAACAAGTAATTGAATTAAATTAGAATGAACTCTTTGTTTATAATTAATTAGTATTCCCATCAAATAATGTTCATGTCATGTTCGTATTGATATTGTTATCATGTTAAATCTTATATTGACATTTGATATATTAAGATATTAAGTATATATCTTATATTAATATTTGATCTATATTTTATACATCTTAGAAGTATATTTCTGAAATATTATTAGATTGCATTACTATATTTAATTATATTATATCAGATTAGATTTTAGGGTGAATCTATTTGGCTATGGTTTGTTTAATTTTAAAGTATTTAATAATATTTCGAATGATCGTTGCTTATCACTACTAGCTACCCATAGGAAAGCATGTTTTTTTTCTTTTTCCCTAAATATGAAATTGTACACTTTAATTTATTGAAACGTATTTTGAATACTTTAAAAAAAATGAAACGTGTTTATATTTTTAATAGTTTCTGATATATTGTGCGTCATTAATTTTCTTCATTGACCAAGAACACTATTCATTTCTCTTGGTTCTTCGCTCAAAGCTCTAATTGACATTTATTTTTCCAAGGCAATTTATGGTAAATATATTAGTCATCATTTTAAATAGAAGGGCACTATGGTCTTTCAACAATATTTAGAAATTTCTAATTAAGCCTCTAAGTGGATATATTAAAAGTGAAGGCCTAAGTTTGAATTTCGGTATGCAGCAAACAATCGCATGCAACTTTTAATTCTCCAAAATTTAATTTGGTTTCTCTAAAAGCAGCTGTGGTCACCGGACTCATCCAACAACCCACAATTCCGTCCATATTTTTTTATTTCAAAAATTTTAAATTAAAATTACTAGGGACAAATTATGAGTAAATAAATAAATATATAATAATTAAGTGCAGCTCCTTTGATTATGTTTTACATATTTCTATTTAGTTAAATAATTAATCATTAATAATTCTCTGTCCTATTTAATCATAGTTTGAACAAATTTAGAAATGTGAGTCTTATTTTTGGAATGCAAGAAAATTAAAGGGGCAAAACATCATGATGGTGCAAATAACAGGAGGAGGCAGCCCTTCACATTGGAATATAAGAATGTCAAATTAATAATGAGTGGGCCATCTAATAGTCATGCTTAATTGCAATTAAATGGGAAAAAAATTTTAGGTTTTGGGAAAAAGAAAATACGAATAAATAGTCCTTTGAAGTTTTAAAATTGTATTTTTAATCCTGTAAAACTTTTTTGTAATAAATTTTAATTTCACTAACAGTTTATGAGCGGTAGAATGAGAAGTTCAGGGGCATCCACTGATAAATTTATAGACGTCCACTGATAGATCCAATAAATGAAATTTATTGGAAAAAATTCTCAAGAACTTAAATATAATTTTGAGATTTTAAGGAATAATTTTTTTGACTTAAATGCAATCTTGCCAATTAAATGTATTATGATATGACTACTCATTCGATTAACTAAGGTTATTTTTTTTTAAAGAAAAAAAAAGGTTGGAAAAATATTTTTAACTTTAGGTTATCCACTTATCCCTTTGTTTTGTTTCCAAGGGAGTGGGGTAAAATGGACAGTGCTTTTCCGTTTAGGTAGGTAGGCATGCATGCACTTAAAAATTTTGCCTAATCCAATCATTGCTTTCTTTAAATATTTCTATGAAGGACGATCATCAAACACAACAAGTACATCGCGTGAAGAAAGAATCATTCAAATAAAAATATATATTATAAAAAGTAAAAGATTTGAATATTGAAAACAAGTTCATTACAAATTATTAACATTCATCACCTAGCAGAGCTAGTCTTTCTGACTTGTAATCATTTGATCACTTTAGAGTGAAAATTATCACTACTAATTACACATATTAATATGTGCAATTGAAGAGGTTTTAAATTTAGGATAAAAATAATTTAGAAATAGGAATATTTATTTGGTAGAGATACATCACACATAAAATTAAACACTATATTTTTAGTTGAGAATGAGTCTTGTTTTCTAATAAATATGATGTTTCTCCCAACGTCTTGACTGAC
Organism: Acacia confusa; assembly: GCA_037074495.1. Taxonomy (NCBI): domain Eukaryota; kingdom Viridiplantae; phylum Streptophyta; class Magnoliopsida; order Fabales; family Fabaceae; genus Acacia; species Acacia confusa. The sequence goes on from CM073502.1 coordinate 1,334,187, forward strand.
TCAAGGGTCGAACCCTTTCTCTTTGGTGAGATTGTCCAACCCTTTTATCAATTGAACAAAGGGTCTAGACCAACTCTATATATAGGTCAAAGCATGCAACTTCCAATTCATTTGAGTCCGGCAAATTACAAAGAATGGACCTATAAGATTGAAACCCATTGCATAAACATAAAATTGATACCCATTAGAAAGTTATATAAAATTAAATTTGGGCTTCTAAAATTTATGTGATCTATATCTATAGTTTCCACATAACCTTAAACAAGCGCAGGCCCATTATTTGACACCCAATAAACCTATATCCAGAAGAAATCGACCAAAACAAAAAAACCAAGAATAGCGATATCAAAAAAGATAGCACACGCCCAGTGGGACTCGAACCCACAATCGCTTGATTAGAAGTCAAGCGCCTTATCCATTAGGCCATGGGCGCCTCCCTTGCTATCTTTAGGATCGTAATATTATTTATATAAGACAAACAATGCCTTAACAAGAAAGTTATGAAAAATCCGACAGGTATGGCTCTCCTCTGATTCTTGAATACAGCTTTATTAAGTAAAAATAAAAGAAAATTCGAGTATAGCTTTCAGGCGTTCACGGAAATAAAAGTTGAACAGTTTGTATTGTGGCACACGATTTTGCTGATCTCTATTGATATAAATCGAGTACAACTCTTATGTACTTATCTCAATTTTAAATTTAAATCATGATTGAAAAGTTGTTTTTAAAGATTTTAGGGAAAATTTCATTTACGGCTCAAGGTAAGAAAATATTGTCAAAAAAGCTATAAGAAAAGTCAAATATTAAAAAAGACCTTAGGGTTTTTTCTGATATTATTTCCAAAAAAAATGTACGGATATAGTTGTTAATTGCTACTGATATAGCTGTTAATATGTAGTTATTAATTATACTGATTTAGTTGTTAACGTTTTCTGAAATAATATCAGAAAAGGCCCTAAGCCTAGGGCCTTTTTTGATATTTGATTTTTCTTATGGTTTTTTTTGACAATATTTTCCTACCTTGGTCCCTGAATAGAATCTTTCCAAGATTTTAATCACTATTTCAAATAAAGTAGGGCCTGCCAAACGAGAAAAGGATCCTTTCTAGCTTGGATCAAGCCTATTTATGCTTACAATTACAATACAATTTTGATGGAAGCAAAAAGGAACAAGTAGCTGAAATTTTATGTTATAATTTGGATGCATTGCATAGAGAAATTTTTGTTTATTCAACTTCTATCCAAATTTTATGCTTATAATTACAATATAAAAATATCGTTAAAAAAATATTTAAAGAAGAGTCAAATGTTAAAAAAACACAGGAGCCTTTTCTAGTATTATTTAAAGAAGCGTTAACAACTACATTAATATCTATTAATAATTATTTCAGTACAGTTAACAACTATATATTAACAACTAAATCACTACTTGTTAAAAACTATATCCGTATAACGTTTTCTAAAATAATATTAGAAAAGGTCTCAGGGTATTTTTTGACATATAACTTTTTTTTGAACCTTTTTTGACAATATTTTGATAACTTAGGCATTGACGGAGATTTTCCCTGAAAAAAAAACATAGCATTACCAATGAAGTTAGGTTTAGTAAAAGAAGTTAGTCCCTCGTAATATAATAAGTTAATGTTCGAATTCTGTTAGGAGATAAACACACATTTAGTATCAGAAAGTAATTCAAATACTTCAAATAAGATTGCGTATAATCGAGGAATACATATTTTTAAGGAAAAAAGCTGAGCATTAAAATGAATTATAATATATTCATGGTGGTAATAATTGTTTCAATTATAATTTTATAAAAAGTAAGTGTTATGAATATATTTATTATGTGGATGTCTATTAATTCCTAGTCTCCAAATACTACAAGATGACATGGGACTCACGCATAGTACCATGCATAGTGATTTAATATTTGATGGGACCCACACATAATTATACACACACCCACGGAAAGGAAATCTGTGAGTGTACAGTTTATGTTTTAGGGGAAAACTATATCAAATGACTCTAAGGTGTAAATTATACTAAAGACCTATTTTCCTTCTATAAATAGAGATATTCTGTAACTATTCATTATATAGTTGAAATGAGAATTTTTCTCTCCATAATCTCTTTTATCAGTTTCATAACAGTAAGAACAATTTGGAAATATTTTTGGGTCAACACGGTCAATATTTTTTATTCAACATTTTTTAGCGGAGAATTTTCTGATGTGCCAGCAGTCTTCGTTGGTGTGCTGTTGAGCTGTGACAGACTGATATGGTTTTCAAAAAGTTGGTGCGACTTTTAATGACGCGTTACTTTTATTAGGCTTGTGCCCTCCACATGACCACGTTGTAAATATATTTGTTCAATTTATTATATTAAAAAAATTAGTTAAATTAATTAATATGAAATGTATTTCTTAATATATTTTAGTCATATTCTTTAATTCTTCATTGATTATCATTGAGGGAATATCAATAAAAATAAATTAGAAAAATACTGACAAATATAAAAAATTGAGAAAATTAAAATAAAGGACCAAAATAAAATAATATTTAATTAGAAGGACCATAAAAATTGTAATTATCAAGAAGGATCGAATAAACTTAAAAATAATAAATTACCCTTTTGCTTCCCTAACGCAAACAACAAATAACAAAGTACCTTATTCCGTCCTCCCTTGAATATCAAGGTGGAGCCATTTGGAAATCTAGTATTAGAAATTAAAAACAGCAATTTTTGGTAATCTCGTGAAAATAAGAAATTAATTAAGACAAAGTTGTTCTTGAACTTTATTACTATGTATACACTTTTACCAATTATCATCATTTTTAATTTTCAATACTGGATTCCCAAATAGCATCGTCTTAATATTCACAGGAGGACAGAAGAAGACGCTTTGCTCTTTGTTTTTTATGTTGGGGAAGCTAAAAGGTAATTTAGTATTTTTAAGTTTATTCGGTCCTTCTTAATAATTACAATTTTTATAGTCCTTCTAATTAAATATTATTTTATTTAGGTCCTTTATTTTAATTTTCCCTAAAAAATTTGTATCATATTTAAAAATAAAGATCAAGTGATCAACTCTATAGATCAGACATGTCTTATGTTAAGGAAATAAAGGAGTAGTAATTAGTAAATATTGAATAACTAATCCCTGTAATTATTCGCCCAGCAAAGCGACTCCTTTGCCATATTTAATTTAATCACACCTATTCAACATAATAAATTATTCACTTTTGTTGTTTTTTTTTTGTTTTTGGGAAAGTGATCAAAGATATGGTATCTGAGATAATAGTCGTGATGGAGACACTACACTTATTTAATTAACTATAATTATAGTAATTAATTGGAAAATCCAGAGTTTTAGTTATGTCATATGTACAACATCAATTGATCTGATGGTCCCTTACAATAATAATAACCAATTGTTTGATGGATATTGTTGCTTAGTTGTAATATTATGACTTTGCGAGTGTTGGAATGAGAGAGGCTTTAATAGAATACATAAAATATTACTACTCTAGTTCTATTTATAAATCTCATTTTTAAGAGAATGAAAATAAACTCATAAATAAAACTAAAGTGATATATACTTATATACTTAGAAGATTTAATATACTTAAAATACTCTTATATAAGAATATGAATATCATACGTATGATAATTATTAAGTATTTTCAATGCTTATGAAATTACTCCCCTCTATTTATTTTCTCTAAAATACTTATTATGAATGATGCTATTACTTTATTAGAGTTGAAGAAATGATGGCATTTGATTAATTGAAGGAAAATAAAGTTGAGAAAAACAAACAAACTTCTAATTATAATCAAAATGAATTTTAATATTTTCTTAGTGAGTGTGTTTTGATAAATTATGACATTTTGTAATTAGGAAGGCGGGACGTTTTCCCTGCCGCCTTCTAGAAGTGTTTTTACCTTTTTTTTTTTTAATTTATAAGTGTGAAGGTATTAATTCTTATTCTTATTATAAAGAATTTATAATTAATCAGTTTATCAAAACCAAAGAGTGGTAAGTTAAGTCATTAAGATATCTTGAAAATGAAATAAAATTCCAAATTTAACCCATATTAAATATCATGACTTAGATTAAAAAAGTCAAAAAAGGTGTAATTAATAATATTTTCAATTTTTTAAAGAAGATAATGAATATCCTACTTAGTGACCTGTAACAAAGAACACCATGCATGTTCACTATTGAATTGGCTTTTAATGATTTAGATTTAATATTTTTACAAAATAAATCTGAACCATGAATTTAAATTTAATAGTGGAGAGAAGAGTTAAGGAAGAAAATCATTTTCCATATGAAATATCAAGAGGGAAAATTAAAATTAAAGCGATTTACATCAGAACGGTAAGTCGGGTAAGATATACTGTATATAGGCATTTTTTTTTTTTTTTTTGGCTCGAAAGGTGATAGGCATTAAATACCACAAAGACAAAGCACAATCCACTTTGTGACTATTAAGGGATTGGTGGGACAAAAAGTCCACACATTTGCGTTTATAAAAGACAGTGTTCCTAGAGGGATGAATGCTCAGAGACACAATAGAGTTTAAAACATGGCGAACTCATCCCTTTACTCTTTGTTCTTCCTCTCTTTGCTTGTACTAGCACTGGCCACAAAGGTACAGTCCGATGACAAGCCTCCTATAGTGAAGGGTCTCTCTTGGACCTTCTACGAATCAAGCTGCCCCTCTGTTGAATCCATCGTCACGAAACACCTCAAATCGGTCTTTAAAAAAGACCCAGGCCAGGCACCTGCCTTGCTTCGCATCTTCTTCCATGACTGCTTCGTCCAGGGCTGCGATGGCTCCATCTTGTTGGACGCCATCCCTCCCAGCAACCAGAGTGAGAGAGACTCCAGATCCAACGGCGGCATCCGCCCGGAGGCTATCAAGACCATCGACGATATCCGAGCCCTCGTCCACAAGAAATGTGGCCGTGTCGTCTCCTGCGCCGACATCGTCGCTCTCGCCGGACGTGATGCTGTTGTCCTGGTAATGAATTATTTATATCTAATGACACCGCCCACTAGACTGTTATATTTTCCTTATTCTCAAATACACAATATTTTCTCTCTAATATTTCTGTCCCCTTTTTGTTTATATTTCTCTCATCGATCTTCTTCATCTCCTGAGCTCATAGTTTTCTGTATTCTGTTTCTGCAACAATAATGGCAGACAGGAGGGCCAAGCTTCCCGGTTCCACTAGGAAGACGAGACAGTCGAACCTTAAGCTTCGTCGAGACAAGCAACCTCCCATCTCCCTTCAACAACACCGCCGGCACTATCAGCACCTTCGCCGCCCAGAAGTTTGACGTCACCGACGTGGTCGCCCTCTCCGGGGCCCACACCTTCGGCCGGGCCCACTGCAGCTCCTTCTCGGACCGCCTCTCCGGCACGAGCCCGGCTCCCATTGACCAGACCCTTCTGAAGAAGCTGAAGGCGACATGTCCCAGCGCCACCACGCCCAACACGGTGAACCTCGATATCCGAACTCCGGACAAGTTCGACAACAAGTACTACATCGACCTCATGAACCGACAGGGAGTGTTCACGTCAGACCAGGACCTGTTTTCCGATGGTCGGACCAAGAAGTTGGTGCAGAGCTTTGCGTTGGACGAGAAGTTGTTCTTTGACAAGTTTACTAGTGCGATGATAAAGATGAGTCAGCTTAGGGTTTTGACCGGGAAGGACGGGGAGATAAGAGGCAAGTGTAACGTGAGGAACAGTGGGAAGAAGTCTAAGTTGGCTTCTGTTGTGGAAGAGGTGGTCGAAGTGGCACAACAGTTCTAGATAATAATAATGGAGGCCATGGATAAATGTATGTGTTGCACGTTTAAATTCTAGTTTTTGTGACTTTTTTATTTGTATAAAATCACAGAGATGTGAGACACTTGTTGGTTGTTTTGTGGTTTGGATAATAATTCGTGGAAGGTTTTGGAGGATTCTAGCTCTGATTCTGAGATATGTATGCTGCTTCTTGTTGTATGGTGACTCTGCTTTGAGATGTGTAGAGTTGTAGTAAAAAAAATGTAAGCTTCTTCAATCAATAAAAAAAAAAAATTTAAAACTCGTTAAAGTCAATGAATATGTATTATTTTTTTTTTAAATTAAACTCAAAATGAATGTAATAAATACAATCAAGAGAAGGAAGCAATGATGAAAGAACGCAGTAAGCATCGGGATAAATGTAAAATCAAATTTATATTTATAGCATTCATTTAGAAATTTGAAGCTAGGAGACGGAGCAAAAGTAATTAATAATATAAGAAGTTCCACTATTTTGTGAATTTGAGCATAGCAAAAAGTAAACAGCAAATCTTGATCGATGCTCAGTCAATTATTTGGAGGAAAGGTGCTAAAGCACTGAGAAGCAATATTATAGGCTTGGTTGGAATCCTCCCCTTACGAGTTACGAATGGGCCATGCGCATTGAAAATCTGAAATCCTCTCTGCTTCCCAAGTGGTGCATAATATTAAGAGGCCTATATATATATATATATATTAAAAATGAAAAAACACACGTGGTCTAATAATATATTGTGAGCACTAAGCATACTACAACTCGCATCCAAAAGATCTCATCAAAGGACGCAACAACCGCATTACATTACACTTACGATATAAACATATAATTCATCAGACAATCATATATACTCTCTCTAATGTTTAATATAAAATATATGTATTTAATTCAATTAGATTAAGAAAATTAGTTAATATGACATATATTTTTTAAACACTCTAACAATCTTCCTTAATTCATTCATTTTTCTTAATCTCCTCTTTAATTATGGTGAGAGTGAATATAAATATGTGTAAATGAGCAAAATTTTAACAAAAATAAAAACTATGTCTTATATTTTGGATGAAGATCAACTCCCTAACTATGTTTTATATTAACATTGAGAAGTATATAATTTTTATGTTGGTAAAACACACACACATATATAAACAAGTCTTGTTCTAATTTCGAAGCTGCTGAAGAAATCATTTTTCAAACTTCATGTTATATAATGCGCAATAACGTGTTTGGTTAATTTTTTGGGAAAATTTCTCTTAGGGCTCAAATTATTAAAATATTGTTAAAAAATGCCTAAAAAAAGTCATATGTTAGAAAAGACTCTAGGGCTTTTTTTTAATACTATATCAGAAAACGTTGTACGGATATAGTTGTTAATGGGTATTGATATAATTGTTAACGGGTACTGACTTAGTTATTAATGGATACTGATATAATTGTTAACGCTTCTTGAAATAATACCAGAAAGGTCATATGACTTTTTTAAATATGTGACTTTTCTTTAGACATTTTTTGACAATATTTTGATTAATTGTGCCATGAGAGGAATTTTCACTAATTTTTTTTAAATGGATAGTTTGGATCACATCTTTTAAAGTTATATAAGGCAAGACAAACAAAATTTAAGAAGTTGGTACCTACAGGGGAGTTACAGGGATTAAGGCAATCAAACTCTGAACTTTAAATAAAATGTAAACTTAATTGAATTTATATACAACACGAGTTAAGTATAAACGGATTTAATTTTAAAAGTTATAAACATAAAACTAAAAATATTATTGAATTGATTCGTGAGTTTGAGAATTTATTTTTGGGATGGTAATATGAAAATGAAAGAAAAGATTTGTACTTTGCTGTTGATAAGGTTCGGCCAGAAATGTAATAATGACCCTCCTTTTTTCAAATAAAGTGGTCGCCCAACTTTGATTTTTCTAAATTCAGATCATTTCACCCACGCCCAGAATTTTCACTCATAGTACTATGACAGTATTCAATTTAATAATGTGCTAGAAAAAAATATATCAATATAATATATTATATTATTTTAATAACTTATATTACAAAAAAAAAAACTCATTTGGTTCTGTATTTATTAAACTTTTGAATTAAATTATTTATTTTATAAAATAAAGAATATTATATAGAAAATTACTTACAGCAGGCAATTTTAGCTGTATACTTCCTCTTATCCTGTATAAAAATTACGCAAGTGAAAAATTGGTTAAAGACTAAAAATATGTAAGAAATGTAATAATACACCCTCATAAAGGAGAAGAGAGTAACATGTTATTAATAAGAAAATAAAAATTAAATTAAATTATTAGATAAGTGTATAGTGTAATTTATATAGAGGACAATGTCCCTATTCAAAAAATTGTAACTATAACTGCCAATGTATGTGTAATTAGCTTAATATTCTTAAAAGATTCGAAAATTAATGCTTTGCTATCAATCTTGCATTTGTCTTCGATGATCCAATGTATGATCTCTGTCTGTCATTTTCATCAAAGTTATTCGACAAATAAAAGGTTCATTATTCGCTTTTGTCCCTTTTCGTTTCGAATACGTTTTCATTCCACCGTGCAAACCCTTTTTGTGATGAATATTACCATATTGCTCATTTCAAACGTAGTTTCTCTAATATTAAATATAAGAAAAGTTGATTTTTTTTATAGAGGTTAAGGGAACTGATTAAATTACTATAGGGTATTTGTATTTTTAATTTTTTTTAAACTAATTAATTAGCTTGACTAATATACGGATATATAATCTAATAATACAATATATATAATATGATTAAGTAACTTATTTAGTTTCCTTAATCTTAAAAAAAATTCAACCCTCTTAGGTAGTACTATTTATTAGAAAAGCAAACCAACTAGTAGTAATTATAATCCGGTCTTAGGACAAATCACACCCATGAGTTAAATAATACATTTTTCTTTATTATTTAACTAAATTCGAATTACAATTTTTTTTTGTGTGTTTTAAGAAATTGAGACAAAAAAATGTAATAGTGAGAAAAGCCTTTATTAAATGGACATTAGAAAATCTGGAAAAAGCTGAGACAAGATATAATGGCAGATGATATGGCCATATATTTCAACTTAGAGAAGTATTCAAATTTCAAAAAAGGAAACTTCATATTATTCAATATGAGGATTTGAAATGGAAGCCCAAAAGAAGTCGTGCATGCATGCATGCATGGAATCTTTGGAAGTAGTTCTCAATTCAAACTAGGGAAAAAGTCAAGTTCATATTGCAAGTGGCAACAATAGACAATACCTAAGGTATATATCTCTCACATATTAATAGATGTTGACAATTATTTTATTGGGTTGAATAGTAAATCCGTCATGAAAGTATACATCGAGAAACAATGTTGCTCTGAAAGTTTTTTCATACTCAATTTCACCCCAGAAGTCTAAAGTGAAGCAATACTGTCATTTCCCGTTAAAAAGTTGATAGTCAACGTCAATTTTTTAATTGTCAACATTAGTTTTTTAATGGAAAAGGGCAATATTGCTCCACTTTTAGACTTCTTAGGCAAAATTGAAACTGAAAAAACTTCCAGGGCAACATTGCTCTCAAACCTGTACTTTTGGGGCAGATTTGCTACTTAACCATATTTTATTTAAATTTCAATGTGTGTGTATGATCAATTATATGCTCATTTGGGAAGAAAGAAAAAGCAAATTTTTAAGCAATTTTCTGTAAACTAGGATAAAACTTATCTCACATACAGATATTATATAATACACGCATGTATGTACATAATAGGTTATAACGGCTCGTCGAATGTCTAACATGATTATAATAGCAAGCCCAGTATATACATGTTAATAAGTGGTTTACTAGTATTAATTTTCATCATTAATTAATTACTAGTGAAGCACACAGGAAACTATTGCTGAAATATTAATATAGTTGATGAAGAGTGGAATTTCTCATACTACTCTCAAATTGATTTTTCCCTATTAATTTCCATCCAAGCCAACTTGTACGTCATATATTCATGCGTGCATGAACATGTATATATATGATGAAGTTGTCGTTTAAGTAATAATGAATATAAAACAAGGTAAATGTGGAAACAGAAGTTTGAATATAGGACCTGAAAGATAAGGGCATAAATAAGGGGGTGTGTGTGTTCCAAAAAGTCAAATTGGCCACCAAGTTTGATTATATATATAGACTCCTTCAGATCTCTCTCTCTCTCTCTCTCTCTCTCTCTCTCTGTGTGTGTGTGTGTTTAACATCTCAAAGATACTTCCAATGTTTCCTTCCACATTCATATGCATCCCCCACTTGCACAATTTCATACCACGTGTGGTTTTGAACTTTAAAAAAATATGATTAAAAATGGGAAAAAAAAAGTTTAGAGAATATATATATATCGTTAATCATGGACAGTGTTTTGTAGACTGTTGGAGAATACCGGAATGAGATCTTCTCATTAGTTTTTTTCTTCTTTTCCCTCATCAGCTCATCTAGGCTGTTGATTGGGAAAGGGAGAGAAAAATTAAAATAGTATTATATTGATTGGATGGATATAATATAAAGATTATGAGACATGATGAGAAAAAGATTATGAGAGAAACTCAACCCAGAAAATACCCGCACAAGAGAAGAGAATTTGAAAAACAAAGATATCGTAGTGTTGAAGGTTGTGCGTGTGTGGAAGTTAATCACTTTTTATTGTTGTCATGTTAACAGTTGTTGGGATCTTTTTCTGTTCGCCAAGGGTGAGAGAGATTCACGCACGTGTTCTAAAAATAAATTAAAGTGTATGATTTGAGGAAATTTTGATATGATCGGGTGGGAGTGGGACAAAAAGAATGGAAGCATGAAGAAAAAGTTGATAACGATGTTGATTGAAGCCATTAATTGGTTGGGCCACTACCCAAATGAGAGTAAATTCTTTGAATTGGATCTCTGTTAAGAATGTAAGATACAAAATGGTAAGATACAATTTGGAAACTCTAGAACTACGAATTGTTAATGAATGAGATGAAACACAAGAATATCAATTCGTCAACAAGTTATTTTCATGATCAATTTGAGGAGGAGAAGGAGAAGGAGAAGATTTTGGAAGGCCACGAGGCTTGAGAGGAGTGCAGGCAAAATTTTTGACAATGGAAGAGTAAAGGTCAAACTCTGCCTTCAATTTCAAACAGCTAGCTTCAATCCACTTCTCTGCTACACTCGTCGATACACTGTCTTGGCTATCCCTCTCATGTTCTTCAATGGCTGGTCGAATTTCATTGTACAAGTTATCAAGACCACAAGTCGCCTCATTCTTCATTTCCTGCAAATATGCCTCAACATTCAGATCCCAGCTCAACATAAAAACTAAGGACTTGTATGGGACTCAGGTGGGGGTGCAAGTTGTCCAAAGAATTCGTAATGGGGTTTTAGGATGGACAATGATGTTTAGAACTAATCCTAATCCTAAACCAACCCACACCTCAAATTTCCAAATCCCTTTTTGGGAAATTTCCAGAAAAATACCTTAAAATTTGAAAATAGCAAATCAAAGATTTCTTAATAAGTGAGTTATGAATTGCCAGTCAAGTGTTGCCGATACCTAAACAGTTGTACGAAACAAAAACTTGTTTGGGATTTTGATATTGAAAATATTTTTCTGAAATGTTCCCGGGGGATTCTGGATGGATTCTGATTTGTCCAAGTTCTCAGTTGCTCTTTCTTTCATCCTCTCCAATTTTCTTTTCTTAGGTCTTGTTGAGTAAAAGGAAAGAAAGATTCTTTCTCTATTCTCTTGGAACAGATTTACTCAACAGTAACTTACTTTACTTTTTTGGGTTTTTAAACATCAAAGCATGATGATCATTTGAATACCTCAAAATCACTTTTCATCTGTTTCGCTTTATTTGAAGTAGCAAATAACTCCTAACACAAGCCAGACAGTACATAACAAAGCGGCAAGTGAAGTAATACCTCATATCTTAAAATCTCCTCTTGTGCTTCTTTTGATGCTAAAGATTCAGCAGCAGACTTCACATCAACTTGCTTCTGTGCGATATTTTTGAACCTTTCATTATATTTCTTTGATTTTTTGGCAGGTATGGACCTAGGTCCAATGCGATAGTTTCGGGCCGCAGTATTTCTGATTCGTGATATCATTGCATTGTTTTGTGGAAAGGCCTTCATATCATCACTTTCCATTCCAGATTTTATTGAATTGACATGCAAACCATTTTCTGGAACTGATCCAAGCAGTTGAATCCCAAAAGCAATCGACTCTGATGGTTGTTCAGGTTTTATGATAACGTCCCTGGAGTGTTCCGTTTTCCCATTAACTTGCACACCATTACCAGGAATGTCAGAATGTAAATTTCTAAGGACCTTTGAGGGAGGTTCATCCTCTGCAGAGTCATATACTGGAATTTTCTCAACAGTGTACCTGTGACCAAAGTAAAGATTGATTAACTATATCACAGGACAAAGGAATCAGAGTGATAGCGCAAATAACGCGTACATCACCACAGGCGCCCAAAAAAGGATAAGGTTATATGCCAATATGTCATATATTGTAGTTAAAATAGTTCAACCTTTATTGCCCAAAAACCCCAAAACAAAAAAACACACAGAGACCCTGGTAACTGATATGTATTTAATACTCACACAGCCACTAATACTTTAAATGAAGAATGCTAAAAAGAAATTATAATATTAAAACAAGGAGGGGGAACAAGATAAATAACACGTTACCTTTCATCATCATCTTCCCATAAATATGTATCTTCCTGCTCAGAATTTCCACAAAAATCAAAGATCATAAGCAAAGAACACAATTAAAAAAAAATGAAAAAAGTTAACATAAATGAAAGGGGAAAAAACAAATAGCACAAATAACCATAACAAGGACACCAGAGTAGGTTCAGTAAACTATTAATATTTAGTGTTATTCTTTGCTGCTAATGCAATAATTTTCCCAGTTAATGTATCGTTTCAGCACAATTCTACCAGATGAAAACATATTAACAAAACAAAAGTTTCAGTAAATTCCGCTAGATTCATAAAACGTGCCTGAAAACCACGAGATTTTGCTCCAAGGAATCCAGAACATTTGGCTGCACCACAGAGGCAACGAATCTTTGCACCACCAAACCATTCAAAATTATAATCATATGCCAGTTCAGCTCCAACATGTATATCTTGTTTTGCAAATATTCCAACTCTTATCTCACCCAAGACATTCCATTTCCTTGTCTCACAATTTGGCTGACTGCAAACTTAACAGGTTTAAGTTGTCTCAAACCTTGGCTCAGGGAAAACATGGACAACATGAAAATGCCTACAATATATGCATAATAAAGGTTTTTATTTTTCAAATTAGCTTTGATTTGAAAAGACTTACCATGAATGGTTTATAAATCTACCAAGGCTTCCCTTTCTAGTTGCATCAATGGATTCAGAGGCATTAAGACAAATAATGAAAGCATCCTTAAGACCTGCAAAATAAAGAGAACTTTTAGAAAACACAGAAGTCAGTCATCAAATGGAACATCTAACAAATTTAAATTTGACCTTGAGTTTCATAAGCCTGGGCTCTTCGCTTGGCTTCTTTCCATGAGATTACTTCCCCACAGTATTCGATGATAAATTGGCCTGCCTGTAAAGAGTAAAGCTAAGAACTATAAGAATACCCAATAACCTGTAACCAAGTCAGAAAAAGTCATAATACCCATGGATTCAAGCACTAAAGTTCCATTTTCTAATTGTAACGTTTTGCCAAAACTCGTCACACATGATTACCTTAATGTTCTCATCAGCCAAAAGACCCCATCCACGGCCTTCAGTTTTGAACAACTTTGTTTTTGCATATTCACACTTCTGAAATCTCTATAACCATAAGACATGGTTTAAAAGAAAAACAAAATTACAGTTAGTTTCATCCCATATAAACATTTAATACAGCACGTCAGACACTCAGCAAATCTGGAAAACCAACACTTAATAGTAATTATTCTTTAATGCATTACAAATTCACATTCAAATGACTTTGTAGGACTAGCAGATAAACACATTGAGACATATAGTCTAGGAGATAGTAATGAAAAATTTCTTCTAACAACTAAATACAAGCAGGATTTTTATGGGAAAAAGAATTCCTGATTTCCCCATCAATGAATCTTAGATTCATTGAAATTTGCATACATTTTTTGTTAGGCTCTTTATCAAGAACAAATTTGTAAAGGGTGTCAACAATTGTTCACATTCTCGTTGATTGTTACCAAGCAATTACTCCTAATTGATCCAAAACTTCATCACTGTACCCACTCCTTGTATGTAAATTAGAACAATAGTACACTTTCTTTTGTTACATTCTATGTGGTAAAAAAGGACTGTATTCTGCTTACTGAAACATTGAAAATAAGCCAATAATAAGGAAGATATGACCAAATTAACATATAAAAAAAAGAAGGAAAAAAAAAAAGACTAGTCTAAACATGCACCTGATTTTTGCAAAAGACACCACAAGGGCAATAGCCAGGTGTGCATTCAGAGTAGGTCAATACGTTGAGACACCCATCCCCACATGCACTATCAGGGTCAATAGCATCATATTTGCATTCACATATAGCAATATCCTCCTCCTTCTGCTTCACGTGCCTAAAAACAAATAAAGAGATAAGCAAAAGAATAAGCGCGCCGTATAATGCTTTGTATTGTTAAGATCATATACGGTTCATTTCACTTAGTTGTGCAGTCATTCTTTGACTGCCAATTGTTGGATTGAACTTCCATTCAGGTAGGGTTTTTATTGGCTGCACCTTCCTGTTCCTGGAGCTTATTGCATTTGTGGAGAAGACAAGTCAAAGGTGGCTCTTCTTAAGTTGCAATTTGGCCATTTAAATTAAAGTTAGTTACCATTAAGAAGCTGAAAAAATTATTATTTAGGAGTTTATTTTTGCCTAGGAGTCTTTTGGTTATCCTTTGTCTAGGAATCTTTAATTCTTGAGCCAGTGCTTACACTTCAATGTAACATCTAGGGCATTGTTATTTTCCAGCAACAATTGTTGATGAAACATCAAGAACTGATCAAGGAGATACTCTTTAAGGACACGCAAAAAATTAAATATGTATGATATATGTAAATATGTGCGCACACAGAAAAACTTACCTTCTATTGAAAAATTCA
This sequence comes from Acacia confusa, assembly GCA_037074495.1. Classification (NCBI taxonomy): domain Eukaryota; kingdom Viridiplantae; phylum Streptophyta; class Magnoliopsida; order Fabales; family Fabaceae; genus Acacia; species Acacia confusa. The sequence continues at coordinate 1,349,189 of CM073502.1, forward strand.
TTCTGCATTATATGTATGTATTGAGGCAACTCTTCAACATGTGTATCCTTCAAAATCAATAAATTCCACGTCACTTGACTAAAATATTAAATGACGCGTAGTAATTGACATAGACCTAAACATGGAGAAAGAAAATGGGGCAAAAACCAAGAAAGAGCTACCATTTAGATATCAAATGATTGAATTTGAACGACTGCTTAGATGACTGTCATAGGTATATTGCAGTCCCCTGCCAAAAATAGGAAAGATCATACACGGCACCGGAAAAGGAGAATTTTAAGGGGTATCGTAGACAACTCATGCAAATAACGGAAGAATTAGATAATTAATCTTTTAAGAACTCATTGCTCCAAAAAAACAAGATTTTGTAAAGCTTCGGGAGTCTCCACTCCCCCCGATTGATTTTAAGAGGGTGAAAAGATTCTCTCTTGTTTTATGTGCATATGGAAAGATGGGGAAAATTTCCTGAGATTAGGTTTTATCATGGAATAAAGATGTTACGGGTAGTGCAAATTCACGATCAGTATCCACATTTGACATTCAAAACGAAAAGGAGATCAAATTCATTCAAGAAACTGACAACATTTGAATCGGTGCTGCTTAAACTGGCAATGGAACATAGTGCATGAAAGAAACTAGAGATTACATACCTCGAATGCCAACAATTACCTGGTTCTCTCCGTCACCAGCGAGGACTTGAGGGCTAAGTTCCCGGCGAGAAGGAATTTAGGTTGAAAGTGGTTTTAAGTCCGTCAGAGTTAGGTGGCGAAGCTGAAGACGACCATGGTGGAATTTGAAAAGAGGTTTTCCGCCTCGGACTTGCGCGCAAGCAGAAAGCGAAGACCCTTCGGATTTTTTTCCGATATAAAAGAACCTTAGTTAATGTTGAAAAGGTAGACTGGGACGAAATGGGTCGCCGTCGTCCTCAGCCCACTTCACCACACCTAATCAAGGAGGCGGGCGGGCGCGAAGTGATCCATTTCCATTAGAACTAGAAGTCGATATATCAAAAAAAAGGAGTCGATGGTCGCGTTAGTTTTTTTTTTTTTTTAATTAATATTATTTGTTTTGCATTATTTTTTGGATTAAAATAAATGGGATAGGATATTCTTACTACCATTCTTTGTTACTTACTACTACCATTTTTTCACCGTTAGATCAAAATTTCAATAGGAGAGAGAAATGATAAAGATGGATAAGATTCTGATCTAACGGTAAAAAAGTAGTACTAAATAATAAAAAATGGTAATAAGAATATCCTATTCCAAAATAAATAGTTGCGTTATCTTTATCTACATTAATTACTACATCGTTAGGGAAAAATATTAATTACTAAATATTTATCTTTAATTAATTTAATTTCGTCTTTCTTTCTTATCTTGTAAATTGCCTGCCAGTGTTACAACTTTTTAACAAGTCATTAAAATGGGTTTTGTTTATGGATTGGGCTGTGCACTACTTCAGAAAAATTAATGCATTTTCATACGTATCAAACTAAATTAATTTTTTTCGGACAAAAAAAATTAATTTTTTAATATCTGTACTTTTTTTAACTTCTATATTTAATATGGTGAAAAGCATATTATAACATAGAGAAAAAGACAAGAAAATACAATTTAAACTTTAAAATTTTATATGAGTGATTTCCTACTAAATGCGTTGTTAATTGCTATAATTTTGTAGTTAATCCCTATGCTCTTGTAGATAACAATACTAATTTGATATTTTAAAGTCTAAGAAGTATTTTCTTATTTTTCTGCCTATAAAATATTCAGGAAGCCTTTTATAATATGGATCCAAGAGAATAGGGAGCTAGCAAATGTAACTTACCAGCTATACCATAAAGTTGGCTTTTGGATTTTCTTAGTGCTCCTTTAGGAAGTATAAAAAATAGTAGTTTTAAACACTTTTTCGTAATCCAAAAACAAAACTCCTATCAGATATTGAAATCACATTTAGAAGGCAAATGCTTGTTTGGCAAAGTAGAAAAATGATTTTTAAGCATTTTTTTTGTTAGTCGAAACAAAATTCATCATACATATTCATGCAGTAAATCATAAACGCAATTCTAAAAAGTTAAAACAAATAGACACTAAAACAAACAAGCACTTATTCAACGTATGAATGAGTTAAGCAACACGTTAGGGTTTAGACATGAATCCGGGATAAATGGTCTATTGAATTACATAATTCCACCCAAAGTATCTCAATCTTCTCCTTTTATATGGTTTGCACTAGTCTTGGATAATTAATTTTACATTTTACAAAATGAATATGTGAAAGAGCATTGTTTTTAATTATAAAGCACAAAAGTTATTTAAAAAGGGTTATTTTCCTTATAATCAAAACCTGCAATTGATGGTCCATGTAACATGACTAAGAGATCATCTTCCACTTCCCCTCTCTTGGTTCAAAAGTTGGTTTCAAGTTTTAACTCTGGAAGAGATTTAGAAATAGATGGGAATATGTCATAGGAGTACGTAGACCGTATTGGTATAATGCTCTTAACTAGTTCTAGCAACTAGGACTAATATTATTGCTTGTTTGGAATAGTGATGAGAGCATTTAAATACAATTTTTCAATCATAATTAATGATATATCCCAATTCTAGGGGTGTGTATCAAGTTTGATCTGGTGGCACCCACAGTCATTGGATATGAGGGTCATGTGTCTCATTTTCGGTTAAATAAATAGGGTTGTACCTTTGCTACTAGCTTAAGCTTTTAAGATAATGGTTAACGCTTTACAATTAAGCGTGCAAAGTTGGGGCAGACAAGTGACCCAAGGAAGTCTTTGTATTGCTTGCTTCGTTTCTAAGGTTTGGTATTAGAGCGGGTATGGGTTTGAATCCCGGTTCAATGGAAAGATTTGAGGATGAACCTCCTTTAGGAGGGAGGGAATGATGCATCTTAGGTCTAGGAAGGGTGTAGATTGAGTTTGGTATGGTGGCACCCATAAGGGTGGAAATAGGCTAGATCCCTCAAACAGTGGTGGACCCAAGAATCTTATTTACGGGGCGCGAAAATAAAAAACGATACATCATAAATAAAAATACTTAAAATGTGATACAACCTAATATGTAAAAAATTGAAAGAAATTAAGATTACTTCACTTTCCAATGAAGCAAAATCAACTTCTTTAACTGCCTCTTTATTTTTCGGGCAAAAAAAAAAACTACCTCTTTCTTTTCAATTCTATGAGACTTTGAAAAAAAAAATGTCAGTATTTGATAATTTAACATTAGGAATAGATGAGGGCAAAGACTTATTATTCTTTCTTTTAAAATCTCAATGGCAACACTTGTTCCCATAATAATCACCTACAAAGATGACCAATATGATTTTAAAAATATTATTAATAACAAAAGTAAACGGATTAAAATTAACTATTAGTTATCATCTATATTCCTATAACCATCTTTTAACAAAACTTAAAACTTGTTTAAAATCTTACCCCTAAAATATTCTCTAATCAATGTAAAAGTAGTATCATTAGAAAGATAAAATCTTACCCCTAAAATATTCTCTAATCAATGTAAAAGTAGTATCATTAGAAAGATAAAATCATGTATAGTAAATTTCAGGAAGGAAATTTAATAAAAAGAAGTGATTTTGAATACCTTGTTGATTCTCAAAATTTGTCAAAAGCTGTTGAAAGAAAAATGGCAGATGAGTCACTTAGAAGAAGACAAAGGAGATTTTAGAAAAGTGAAAACAAGAAGGGTTGATATTAAAGGTTGTAGGGCCCACCTCTTTATTATTATATTCCTTAATTTTTTTTTTATACGTATAAAAGCAAGTGAGGAAATTTGTAGCCATGCTCAAATATATTCTTTACATATATATTTTGATTATATTCTTTATATTATTTAAAAAAAATTTAGGCGGGGCGAGGGGTGAGTGTCCGCCCATGCCCTCAAGGGTCTATAGTCCAGCCACTTTAAATCTAGCCTAGCCTTTTTAGTAAATAGGTTAGGCTTATGCTCAACCCTATTGTTAGGCATATTTAGGTAAATTGGTCAATCATATTTTCATAGAGCATAGCCTACAAGCCTACAGGTCGGCTTATTTATTTATTTTTAAGATGTATTATTATGCATGATTATATATAATTTAGTCTAAAATAATGTTATAAATTATTTATAAAATTAATAACTTAGTCTTAACCCTAAATTTCTTATTTCATCATTTACCTAAGTTTAACCTTTTCATTCATCAATTAATTACATTTACTTTTCTTCTTTTTGATTGCTCGAGATGGTAATACTAGATCACCACCTCTCTCTTGATTTGTGTCATTTGATGCAACATAATAATTGCAGTAATTTTATTTGAGTGATGCCTAAATAAAAATAATCTCAATAGGAGAAGTTTGTCTCATTTTATGTAGGAAAAACAAGAGGTAAAATCTAGATTTATATGTCAATTGTTGTGCCTGGTTAGTGTTAAAAGATGTATCTTCTTAGTCAATAAATAATTGATTTTTTTTATTCCTACTTACTCAGACAACTGTTATTACTAGGTATTCTTTTCTTTCTTTTACTAACTCTTTTATACATATGAGAATGAATCCTAAATTTTTAAAATATAACATAAGCTTTTAAATAGACTTAATAAATTATATATAAATTTAGGTTCAAAGGTTTTAAGTTTATTTAAAGGCCAATATTTAAAGTAGGCATTTAAATAAGTTTCAGGACTTGTTAGGCTTTTTGAAGGCTTAAGTTTAGGCCTAAAAAAAACCCCACATAAAAGCTCAACCTAAAGCTTAGGCTTTGAAACTTAATCGTAGTCCTATATCTATTTAGTTAAAGCTTAACCTAACCTATTTTTTATAGTCACAAGAGACAGGCCCATGCCCACATAATAGGGGTGTGCCTCTGTTACATTCTTAAGCTTTTAGTATGATAGTTGATGCTTTACGATTAAGCATGCTCAGCAAAGGTAATCCTAGGATGGATGACCCTTAGAAAATGTACACGGTAAACATGTGAAAGAATTTTATCTCAATTTACTTAAATAAATATTTTTGGTATGACAGAGCGCAACACACCCTATTTATGTGGAAAAAGATAAAAGCATTTTAAAATTAAGAGTTTAACGTTAAACTCACAACCGAATGCCAGAAAATCCAGGTTGGCATTTCGCTTTTAGTCATTCTGCTTCGCTTTTTTATCGTTTTCCCCATACTTTTTGTTTTTTGTTTTTTTTGCTCTGCTCCGCAGAACTATTATTATCGGATTCCTCTCTTTCAAATGAGGGGGTGTGTGTGTGTGTGTGTGAAGAAAACTGAAGCTGGTGATAGAGAATGCACCATCTCCGTCACAACCGTTGCGATCCTGCCACTTAAGAGTTGGCCCCACCTACATACCGACGTGGCAGAGCATTTCACACAAGGAGTGGCAAAAGGGTAATTTTACCTGATGAATTTTTTGCAGGAGGATTCACTTGAAAATGGATTGGGGGGTGACAGTGACGTGAGATGGAAACGGAAGGGTTCTTCCTCTGCTGCAATAGTATTCATTTTCGCTGGATATCGGCGCCGGGAAGATTCTCCTTAAATATTCTTTAGCACATAAAAACTCATGCTTGCAAATTTCGAACACTAAATCAAAAAGCACCATCTTTGATATCACACCTTTCTCTTTCATCCTTCTGAGGTTTTCCGTCACTTTTCACCGAAGCCCCTTTCGTTTCGTTTTTTTTTGTTTTTTGTTTTTTTTTTTTTATTTCCACATCGTAGCGTTCGGGTTTCTCCCTTCAATTGCTTCTGCGAGGATAATCAAGGATCAATTGGACTCTGATTCTGTCGGGGGTTCTATTGGGGGGTTTGTTTTCGGAACGCGCAAATGCGAAATGAGATGAACACTGGTTGCATGTTTCGGTCTTTGGCTCTTTCCCTGCATAGCGTGAAGAGTGCATAAGATTCTTCATGGCAAAGCGCGTGTACCAAGTCTGGAAAGGAAGTAATGTAATGTTTAATTCACCTGCTTCTCACTCTTTTTCTTCAAGTTAGACTTTTGATACTTTATGTGCCTTCTGGGGGTGCTCTTTATTTCTTGATGGGGAAAAGTTGTGGTTCCTTATAGATTAGGTGTTATTATGGAATTAAAGACAGTCAATTTTAACTTGGACGATGATTCCGTGATCATACACTGGATATGTGTAGCTACCGAAGTGAGATTATGCATTTTGTGAGTTTTACTACTTTAATTAGAAGTTCCCTTCCTCTGCCCATCCATTGTGTTTGTTTGTGTACGGCGTGTTTTGGAGGTCTATTTCCTGCCTTACTTCCTGTCAGACGAAACTTTAATTGTGGTTTCGCGAGAGGAGTTGGTTGGACATAGCATTTAATGGAGTCCATTGGATTTTGTACTATCTCTGCTCAAGTATTGATCTTGGTTGCAAACAGTTTTCTTCTTAGCTACGTTGTTTCACATTTATGCTTAGAAAAGCCACCGGAGATTCAGAAGCAGTACTTAATTAGATGCTATTTTTAGGCTCACTTGGCAAGTTGCCTTGTCTTTTGGACAAATAAGTATTTAAGATATTGAACTTGACTAATATGATGTTTTTCTTGTTCTACTAGACATAGTTATTGATTTTTTTAAAATTTTTTTTTTATAATCTGTGTTTATCAGAAAGGTTATGAAACTGAAGAGGGTATCGTTGCTGGGAGTTTTGGTTATTGTCATATTTTGTCTGCTCCCCTAGATGATCTTTTTGTATCTTAAAGAAGAAATCCTTATTCGGCAGTTTGTAATATAATCATAGCTAGCACCTCTTCATGTTTTTCTTGAAACTATTTTAAATATCCTTTAGGTGTTTAGCTGGAAAGTTAGTCTAAATTTAGGTAATATCCCTGATGTTAATATTTTGTAGATTTCATGCGGATGTTCTGCTAATATGTTTGGAGTTTGGAGAACTGGATTTTTTTCTCTTGTGGATTTGAAAAGTGAAGAGACAGATGAATCATGTGATGGATATGTTAACTAATTCTTTGTTCAGAGTAAAGTCATGGTAAATAATTTTGTGTTTCTTTGTTAAAAACATCATTCTGAGTTCTGACGATTAACTATATAGTTTAACTGTTTAAGAATTGGTTAACGAGTGATTTAGATTTCTTAAACTTTTGTTATTGGTTTAGTTAACATAGGTGTAGGATCAAGGACCATGAAGGTGTCTGTTCTATGATATGTAACCTAGTAGATTCTTAAGAGGCTTGTGGCGGAATAAAGTATTTAAGGATGAAAGAAAATTGATATGAGGCTTAGGGTGTATTAATGGTTAAGTTAGGGCTTGAGGAACAAAGTGAAGGGAGATTATTTCCTTATGAAATCATGTGGAAATGGACACTTCAATAATTATCTTGTTTATTCTGGTCATTAATAGTAAATTGCTTAGGTGCTGAAAGTCTTGGTAGAATTACTGTAAAGTTGGCTGTGATTTTTCAGGTCTAGTGAACTGTTTTATCTTGCATACGACTTCAGTTATACATTTATGAGTCATTTGATTACAGTGGGATTGGAAACTAAATATCAAATTTTCATTTTTTATTTTCATTTTTTATGACATGCAGATAAATCCCAGTTATAGTATAGCTTATTAAAACACATGTATTTATGATAAATCCACCTTTGAATACTGTGTTGTGCTTAGAGTGTAGGATGTTCCTGAAGGATTTTCCTCTCTAACAATGCGTTGAAATTGCTTGACTACATGCTTAAGCTAGTGAGTGCATGTAGGGTGTTTGCATTAAACTGGTGTAGCTAGGATTTGTGCCTTTTTATATGTTGAAAAACAAGCATTTCAGTTTTTTCTTTTTTTTTTGTTAATCTAAACTCGGACATGGACAACAAATTTGGAGTTGTTTCTTGATGGTTAAATTGTCAAATCCCTGAAAAGAAGGCTACCTTATTAATTTCAAGGCATCCAATTTTAATGTTATTGATGCATGTTCAATGGCGCACACCTTGTGCTTGCCATGTGCCAAGTGAATTGGCACAGATAGGGCTTACACTTTACCACGCATGATTGATGGTACCCAACAGCATCTTTTGCATGGTGTAACACTCAATAACATGGAAACACGGTTATTGGTGAGGTAGCATTTGGCTTATGAGAATATTCTTGATTTTGCTCTTTATTCTTATTTCATTAAATCTATTTTTATTACAAGTTTTCATTATTTAGGAAACACAGTTTATTGAAGTTAAAAAATATGTTTTGTCTTTAGATGACTGATATGATTTATTTTTTAGCTTTTGTGAGACTTTCAAACTTCTGACTTCCACCTCTAATGGTGTTTGCATATTTTAATAATTTATCTCATGTTCGGGAGCATAGTAGTTTATTATCAATTGATTCCTGGAAGATTTAAAAATGATCTCTTCTGTGTTGCCTTTCGTATTCTCATGCCTTCTTTTGTCTCTTGCTTATTAATATGCTCTGTCTGAGTGGTTACTCTTATTTTACTTCTAACTCTTCTCCTAATCATATGCAGAAGTTTATTTGTGGGGGGAGGTTGATATTTGGGCCTGATGCTCGATCCCTTCTTATCACATTGTTGCTGATTATTGTTCCAGCCACCATCTTTTGTATATTTGTGGCGTGGCATCTTCGGCATGAATTTTCATCGTATAATGCAGGATATGCTATTCTAGTTATGGCAATTCTCTTTATGATTTGGGTAAGATTTGTGAACCCTTTTCCCTCGTTCTTTTCTACTCTCCATTTGATGTGTTTGTCCATGCCATATGTATGGTTGGATCCTGCTTTATTATATACTCATGGTTCAAAAATTTTAGCTTACAATCTTTTGAAGACAACTCTTTAGAAATAAAACAACAACAAGCCTTATCTCACCTAAAAACATAGCTTAATTTCAATTATATTATCTAGGCTCCTCTGTTAGTTTTCCATTCATCTCGCTATATTGCCGTTACTCCCTCATCCTTGAACCTTGTAAGTTGACAGCTTGTGCGTGGCTTAAGCTCATTGTTCATAAGTGATACCTTGTTTTCTCTGGAACTTCTGTATGCTTTAATATTTTACTCTCTATAGCTAGTAAGTGCAAGAAGAAGATGACTCTATAAAACAAACTACTTCCATATAACCATCAAAGAGTTGATCCCGAATGCTATGAAAATATAAAGATGAAGGATCTCTATAAGCAGGAAGAATCTGATCAGATATTTCAAAAAACAAGAGAGAAAAGACCAAAACGAAATCAAGGCTGAGAGAGCAAGTGCGAAGCCCAGTAGGGTTCACCCAGGGTGGGAAGAATTGATGCCCTCATAAAGTTCCATTATGCAGCCATGCTTGAGACCCTAGTATATTATGTAGTGAAAAGTTGAACTGTTTCCTTTCAGAGGCTATATAGAATGCGTCTTCAAGCTATACTCATTTTCAGCGTCTAGCAATCATCAGAGGCTGTTATGAATTAATGCCAATAACTCTTGAGCTGGGCTTAATGCATCCATTTTTGCTGCCTATTTCTTTCCTTTTTTGTTAGTCGTTTTCAAATTTAATCAAAATAAGTAAGTTTTGCCTTGATTGTATTTTCTTCTGTTTGAATCACGCTTCTTGTGAATTTTTCATATCATGATTTTTTTTTTTTTTTTGCCTAATATTTGTATGGTTTGGTTTGACACAACATAATCCCTATAGTCTATGTTTATAGGTTCTGGTTCTTCTCTTTCTTACTTCATCACGTGATCCGGGCATTATTCCAAGGAATTTAAATCCACCAGAGGAAGAGTTTCGTTATGATTCTTCAGTTTCTGTTGATGTAGAGGGGAGACAAACACCAAGCCTTCAGTTCCCCCGATTCAAAGAAGTAATGGTCAATGGCCTTCCTGTAAAGGTGAAATATTGTGATACGTGTATGCTATATCGTCCTCCACGCTGTTCGCATTGCTCCATTTGCAACAATTGTATTGAGCGTTTTGATCACCATTGCCCTTGGGTTGGTCAATGCATTGGATTGGTACGATAACTGACTGTTATGACAATTGATTTTTATCATCATTGTTTCCTTTTCTGTTGATGTTTTGGACTGTTGTTGTGTCCTTATAGTACTTTCTTTGGCTCTTCCTGTGTGCAGAGGAACTACCGTTACTTCTTTCTGTTCGTATCTTCAGCAACTATTCTATGCATATATGTATTTTCCATCTCAGCTTTCTACATTAAGGTTCTTATGGATCATGCTGATGATGGCACAGTTTGGAAGGCAATGAAAGAATCCCCTGCATCGGTGATACTAATGATTTATTGTTTCATCGCCCTGTGGTTTGTTGGTGGACTAACTGGTTTTCATTTATACCTTATATGCACAAATCAGGTCAAATCCATTTCTTACATTTCTAGCCTTTCTTATCTTTTTTATTAATTACTGTTTAGTGTACCTTCAATTAGCCTTTTACTTTGTGAAGGATTGAAAATCATGGAATTAATATTTCAACCTTGGTTTTGGATTTGTAGATAGCTTCATGATAGTAAATTCTTAACTTCACCGCCAGTACAGGGTGGTTGAGGGGCAAAATCATGAAATGGCCCCCAATAGTTAATTGATTGAAGTAACATATCCACATTAAAATCCCAAATGTTTTCACAGTAATTCATATGATGATGGTAACCTAAAATGAGGCTCCCCTTAGCGATGCAAGATGATCATCTGAATATACTGGCATCTTCCCCTCTAATTTTGAAATTGTCATGCATATAGCGATGTTGTCATTACATTTCCAGCATATCTTGTGTGGTGTTTTAGTGGATGCTTGGTAGGATGACCCATATTTCTAATCCATATCGCCTATGATTGCATGGTTTGCTTTCTGGTAATTGTTCATAAGTTATTACGAGAATATTTTGATCACTAAGATTATTTCCCCCGTTTTAACAGACCACCTACGAAAACTTCCGGTACAAAAGTGACAACAGGGTTAATGTTCATAATCGTGGTTGTTTGAGTAACCTTAGGGAAGTATTTTGCACTAAAGTTAAGCCCTCCAGAATCAATTTCCGGGCCACTGTACAAGAGGAGGTTCAGAGGCCGCCCCCTAAAGTCAGTACCAGGGAACCTGAACCTGAAGACCTGGATGGAGGAGATCCACGTCCTAAGGTTGAAGATGATCTGGATATTGGTGAAGATCTATTGAAGATATCACAGCGTCGGAATATTGAAGAAATTGAGGAGGACATCCGTAGCAGAGGGAGCAGTGGACCTCCCCCTAACACTCTGGAGGCTGACTTAACTTTGGAGTCAGACCACCGAGCTCAGACAATTCGGGCGGATGTCAGGCACTCAAGTTGGGGAAGGAGAAGTGAGAGCTGGGAAATTTCACCAGAGGTCCTTTCCAGGTCTAATGTCACGGAAAGCAGAAGCCATGTTGCTTCTAAGGAGGTGAACCAATGAAAGGTGGTTTTGTTTTTCTGATGTTGGCATGTCATCAATATAGATGTATGATGTGGGATTCATAAGGGAGATGAGATTTTTGACGATCGGAGTTTTATGGAGCTAATAAAATTTGAATTGATGGAGAATCTGGGTGAAAAATCTGAGCCGACGGCCTTCTGGTAATCCTCTGGCTTTTTTGGGAAGCATAGAAATGTGTGTTTCTTTTTGTTTGATAGTTTTTTCCCTATACGGTTGGATATCATATGTGGGTGGCATCTACACTGCTGGCTATATTCTTTGTGTAAATAACCAGTTGTGAAAATACTACAAAATTTCCCTCCTTGTTGAGTTTTAGGCTCTCTGTACAAACTAGGTAACTATGTTCAAATGCTTTCATCCACTCTGTTGATATGAAGTGGTATTTTCAGATATTTTGCCTCTTTTTATGGTTTGATGGGAGACAATTTGCCAACCTTTTTGCCCAACTCAGACACTTGGTCGTTTGAACCCAAAGTAATACTCCCTCACATCTTAAATATTAGATCCAGTTGAGCTTTTGTTTTGAAAAAAATAAGAAAACTAAATAAATTACTTCACCACATCATATGTTATGTATGATAGGCAAAATGATTTTGAGAAAAAATAAAAAATATAAATACTTTAAAGTAATTTGATTAATATAAGATCCACAAGAACATATATACTATTAGTGCTATTTGGTTCTTAGAGTCTAGACTCTTGACCCTCCCTTCACTTTGATACCCATGGTTTATAGGATGTTAATAACAATATCCATTTTCCGGAATCGCCTAAATTATTTTTCCATATTAAACACATAAAAAGAAAAGGGAAAAAAAAAATCTTCCACATGTTAAAAAAAAATGTTTCCACTTTTTTATAAGAATCACATTGTTCTTCACACAAAATTAAATGAAGGATTACAACAAAAAGAAAACACCTTCTGTCTTCTGATATGATCCATCCATCTCTCAATACATATTAAATGAGGCTCAGTAGTCTTTGGGTTGAGCTGTTAGAAACTAATCCTAAATTCCAACATAAATTAATTGATAAAATCTCAATCAAATCACAAATATTTATATATATCTGCATCATGAGATGGTGAAGTTATTGGGGAAACTCCTTCAACACCAACTGAATCAAAGATCTCAAGATCTTGTTGGTATCATCCATCTGAGGAAGAAAACTTCTGGGCTCTCCTGATGCCAAACTTCTTTCACACAATCCAATCTTAACATCGGCGCTGTTAAGGCTCTGTTTGGCTGCCGTAGGATCAACCGTGAAATTTGCATAAGCACCCGTAAATCCAACAATGCTTTCTTGGTAATTATCTATGCATGTAGTCGTCGATATATCGATGTTGTTGCTCACAATCTTGTCCGTCATGTAATTCACGGCCTTTGATGCAACGCCCGCCGACAGCTCCATGGACAGCAATGTCAGGGTCCCCGCTGGCAACGACTCTATGTACTTCTTGTCCTTCCCCTCCAGGATCTTGTCACATTGTTCAGGGTTTGCAGATAGCTCACAGATGTGATCTGTGAAGGACTTCCCTTCGTTCGATTTTACGATAAAGGCGATAGCCGCACTGGAGAGAACCGCCGGTGAAGCGTTGACGGGTGACTCAGACGGTAATGGATCCATACTTGGTGGCTGTGACACGACACCGTGGTGCTTCTTTCTGCCATGATGGTGGCCCTTGACGCGGTGGCCGTCCCCTGAGACGGCAGCAAATGTAGGCGGTGATAGAACATTGGTTGGTGGTGGTGTTAGGGTTGGGGATGGCTTTCTGTGCGGTCTCCTGCCTTTACCTTTGGCAAGAGCAGGATTGATGAAGAGGGATATACACAAGAGAATGATGATGAAACAAGAAGCCGAACGAGGAGCCATTTCTGTGTTATGATTTGAGAAATGGTGGTACGTAACATAAGTTTGAGGATTTTATAGTGACCATGCACGTACGTACGTAATGTTAGAAACAAGAGCTCCTTCTTATTATAAGCATCATACGTACGATGTTTGCTATAATTGTTGTCTCTCTCAGGTTTTATGGGTACGGTTGTTGATGACAGCTTTTACATGAATTTTTGTTACTATGATGGCAGTAAAATTACTGGTTACCGATTTGGCAGGACAGCTCTGATTTTCTCTAATCCAAAAATAGATTTGTCAATTTGAGGAATATTTTTTTCATGTACGTGTGTCTTAACGTTGACCAGTGAAAATTGTTCAATTGGGTTGCGTCAACCTTAGACTAAAATTGAACTTTCATTTGACCAACGCCTTCAACCACTAACCACAGCTTTTAGGCCTTCCCCATGGGGATGGAGAGGGAGGGGGGGGGGGGGGGGGGGAAGAGAGAGAGAGAGAGTTTTCCCTCCTATTTTTATGCATGAGATAATAACTATAGGAAGCACATCAGGTACTTCTCTTTTATGTACTCCTTATATGCTCATCCCTCTAATTTTAGGGTGAGCACTTTTTTTATATATATATTTTATTTATTTAGGTTAAATTATATACACATTCTGAAATATTTTTTACCCTCAACATCTTAAATTAATTAATTTTTAGGATATTGGTGTTACAGGAAAAAAAATTCTGAATACAGGACTCAAAATTAATTATTTTGAGATATTAGGTGCAAAAAAAATTTTCACGATGCATCATATAATATAATTTAATCTAATTAAATATGAAAAAAGATATATATATATAAAAGTGTTCACACTAAAATTAGAGTGATGAGCATATAGAAAGCGCATAAGGATATAGAATGTTTGAAAGTTTCTACCGATTTTCTCTAATATTTAAACCCTATTAAATGTATAATTACATGGTAAACAGAAAAACTTCACATAATACAACAAAATGAATGATTATAGTGATGTGTTTCATTGTTTTTTTAGGTATTCCACCTGTTCCCCGAAACCTTCGATTCTAATTAATCTAAATTTCACCCCGTGTTAGACCCAAGATTATGAAGAATAACTCTCTTTTTTTTTTTTTTTTTTTCACGCCTGGAACTGAGGAACGTGCTGCTAGTGCTGCCCATGGTTTATTTGAACCGTCTGGGAAAACATAGACCGAGAATAAAAGCCAAAAGCCTCACTATAGATGAGTAGACCCTTTTAAGAGGTAAGCCCAAATGTAACTTTTTTGGTACTAGTCCATTGTAGTATTTGAAGCTAACAATATGACCAATGGGGGTAAGTCTAACGGAATGTGATAGTCACACACAAGATAACGAACCAAATTCGAATTTCTACTAAAAGAGGTGACTGTGACTCCAATGTAAAGATGCAAAGAAAGAGGAGTTTTTTTTCAAGGAAAGAGGGGAGAGTGGGATTTTGTATTTATATGGGGAGGAGGGGGTGACAGCTGTAGCATGGGCTTAGAAGGTAAGCGTGTGGGACTCTAAGGAATAAGAGCCACCCAATACCAATCAAAAGTCTATTTTTATTTGTTTCCGCTCAATTAGTAATTAAAATACAAATTCAGAAAAATCATACCAAAATTAGGCGACTATTTGGTTACTTATCTATGTCATTTATAATTCAGCACATCATGCTTTGTTTTCAATGGGATGACACCTTTTAGTGATTTAAACCCCGACTTCTCAATAACTGGCTTATATATATATATTATCTAAACAATTCTATGTAATTTACTATCTTCCATCCCATTTACTAGACTTTTCAATAAATTGAAGTTTTCTCTTCTTTTATTATTTATATTATTTTGTTTTTTTAATACATTTAAAAATTTTCTTCAGAATTTTTTTTTTCGGGGCCGCTGCTCCTGAACCCCCGTAACCTCTTACTAATTATGTGGATACAAATTTCAAATCCTGGCTTCGCCGCCACTGGTGATAGCAAGAGTTCTAGGAAGGTTTTGGCAGGTTGTTGCATCCCAAATCATGTCTTAACAAGTACGATTGTCAAGCAGATATTCATGGGATCGAGGAGCTTCATCCTGATATTTTGGATTTCAACGGAGCTTGTGTCAAAAAGCTCTGCACATGCACATTAATTATATTAGCAACGACTTCTAAATTTGTTAGCAACCACTTCAAGGTCCATCATCTTGCAGCTCTACATCCTCTTGTGCTGATCTATCTTATATATAGAACTAACCTAAACTCGCTTGATGAGCTGGTGAAAGGCCATGTATATATTAATATATAAAAAGGTCACTTAGATTTAAAATAATATTTTGTAGTATGGAATACACTATAAATGAAGGGGTGACGCTATAGTAATTTTGGCTTTCATTTCTTAACATGTACATAAAATATCCAAAACTACTCTATATAAAAAATCATAATTAATTTATTGGAATCTCCCCCCCCCCCAACTAGATCCCTAAATTTGGAAGTTTGCACATTATAATATTATATTCATTCCTCTTAAAGATTTCAAAAGTAATCAAAATATTAAATTAAATGTTTACTTAATATTTCGTATTTACCTCTTCTATTATTAATTTACAAAATATTGTATAACTACTTTTTTTATTATCTATCTTTCACAACCACCTCTTATTATTATCTTTTTTTAAAAAAAAAATTAGTGTTTTGAGTATATTATTTTATTGATATATCGGCTAAAAAAAGACTTACCGCTCTACTTTTATATAACTAAGACATGTAATTTTATGTGGTGATTCCCACTCTAGTGAGGCTACTCACACTTTTTTTTCTCATTGTTTTCTTTTTTCATCCTTCCACTCAGGCCGTCGGCTTCCTTACAGATGTTACCTATTGCTTGTTGGAAGACCTTTTTAGTATATATTTAATTCCTCTCATTTTTTGTATCGTGTTATTTAGTTTATAATCAAATTGTCTTTCCATTAAAAAAAAAAAACAATTTATCAACATAAACAGCAGGCATGGAGCATATTAATAATTTAGTTAGCAGGCAATGTTTCGAATCATAATTCACAAACACTGAACAAGCACGTTTTTATGGTCCCAACTATTTTTTAAAATGAAGATTTAATTTCAATCACTTGATTCAATAATGGTTGGCCTGCGCTGAAATTTGGGCAAGACACAGACTGTGACCACAAAAAGGAAAAAGAAAACTGAAAAATATAAATTATTAATTTATTATTATGGACAACGAAACAGAGATTAAGAATTCAAAGTAATAAATTTACTAACATGCGCATTACTTGAATTTTATATGTATGTGTATGTCAGACTAATCAAAGTGAGACTTCTCTTAATAAATTCTTATAATTATCGCATAAAGTGGATATGAAATAACAACATGATACAACCTTTTTTCCATGAATCTCTATGGTTCTAAAAGCAGCAGGCTAGCTCGCAGTTTAGATAAAACGGTTGGTTTCTACAACATTCTACGAATAGTTTTAAGGATGTTAACATCAAATCAATCTAGGATTAAGAATTAATTAAGTTGGCCTAAATTATAAACTAGCTGCTGCTTTGGCTTTATCTCTTTTCTCTTTATATCCTCCCTCTTCCTTTAATCGATCCCAATCTTCTTCATTTAGCATCCATAGTAATACAAACAAGAATTAAATCCATCAACTGCATTCATATTCATATTCCCTCGCAATACATTGAATGTTGAAAAAACAATAAACAATAACCTATTTGAAAAAAAAGAAAAGAAATTTTAAGCAGATCTAATGTATACAATTTGTATAGACCGAACTAACTATGAATAGAATATAAACATATAGAGACCATGTAATAATTTCTGGCATGGACACTTTGGTTAAAATGCTGTTTTTTTTTTTTCTTTTCTCAAAATTTAAATGCCGTTTGGTTGTAGTATATATGTTTATATATCTATTTATAGTCAATTTAGTCAACAAATTATTATTTTTTGAGACCCAGTCTACTTCAAAAATTTCTCTTCAACTAGACGGCGGAGGGAAGTTACCGGTCTCTGACCATGTTGACGTCGGAAAATATGAGTTTTCTTCGCCGGAAGTTTGGTTTCGCATTGGTGGTCGGAAATAGCCTATTTGTTGACCTGAAGGCAGGGGAAATGAAGCAGAGGATAACTGACTAGAGGGCGAAAATGCAATGGTAGACGAAGAAGACGACAATGATGCCGGCGATAACGATGACGACGATTGAAGAGCACCCATTTGAGAATTGTGGAGCCACTGCTGCATCAAACTCGGCGGTATCTGTTGCGGCGGCTGTGGCTGCTGTTGACCATGGAAGTCGCCGGAGCTCTGTAACAGCTGGGTGTAATTCCAATAGTCTCTGACCATATCAGATGGCCCCTGAAAAGAAGACGCCTGCATGAACGGAAACGCCGCCGTAGAGGACGGCTGAAAGACGTGGCTGGTGACCGGAAAATTTTGAACTGGCGCTGAAACTGCTCTGACGTTTTCTGGGAAGTTTAGTTTGGCTCTGCTACCTCTGAACCTCAATGCGGCTTCGTCATAAGCTCTGGCGGCTGCCTCCGCCGTGTCGAACGTGCCAAGCCATACCCTCGCTGCCTTGTGAGGGTCGCGAATCTCCGCCGCCCACTTACCCCACGGTCTCTGCCTCACTCCTCTGTATCTCCTCCTCCTCTCCCCTGTTTCCTCATACGAACCACCAGTTTCAGCCGACGACGGCATCACCGGTAACGCAGCGGTAGCCACTGCCGACGTATCTTCCGCCTCCGTCACTGTCACATCAAACCCAAAAATAACTTACACATAAATAGTTAAATACTCTTTGTGAGTAGAAAATCCCATTAGTTCGCTCATACAAATTCTTTATATGCTTGGAAAACGCCATTGCATTGATACCTTATTGTATTAATTAAGCATAAGCTCGTAAAATATCTTTCAAATACATGCGATAAAATTTATATTGAACTGTTCACTTGTGCAATAAATAAGATCAGAAAGCAAAGATGTTGATTCATGCATTCATATGAACTTATTTGTTGTATTTGATTAGATTTGAAGCGAAACTGTGAAAGTGGAGTTAACTAATTGCACCTGCTGAAGATGACTCGTTCTGTAATAATGGTGCAGTGAAGTCATTAATAGCGGCTTTGTAGGCGGCTTCTTCTTCTTGACGCCCTCTTTTCTGACCTAGCCATGAACCAGAGGCAGACGCCATGAAAGGACCTGACGAAGACGAAGAAGGCGACAAACGAGGAGATGATGACATAATTGGATAACCGCTAATTCCTTGTAGCCATTCATTATTAATGTGTCTGTTCTGTCCAGAAGAACCTGACGACACCACATGCGTCAGCACCGAAACCATAGCCGACAACTCTCCGGCGCTGCCGCCATACCCTGACATCACTCGCTCCATGGTTTCCGCCTTTGTAACAGCCACCACCTCTTCAGGTTCGTTGTTAGATCCCACTGACTGCCCGTAGTCAGTGCTTCCCTCTCCGCCGCCTCGTTCTGCCGTGAACCTCACGAGATCGCCTGATCGCCGTTGGTGCGCCACCGTGAGCAAGCATATGTAAATACCACCGCTTCTTCAAAGGGAAAGCGAGGATCTGATCTTCCCAGGAATCGTCTTTTTTTTTTTGGTGATTTTGTTGGGAACGGAAGGGTTATATAAGGTTTAGGTGGGATCGAGAGATCAAAAATGAAGGAATCGCCATTAAAATAGAGCTCCACAAGCACAAACAATACTGCACTTCCTTTTTAACCATGCATGCATGATGAACGCCACCTTTCTTTTAAAAATTGTCCTTTTTTTTAAAATATATATATTTGATTTCTTGCAAGAAATAATAAAAACTCCTATGCATTAAATACTGTATTAATTAACGTCCCTATACATTTTTTAATTCACTGGGAAAAATCCATTTACATGCCATTGGCCAAAATTCCAAAGTATATTGACATACTTCCTCTATATTCTTATTATAAAACACAACTAGTAAATGTATTTAATCATTTTTATAAGATACTTGTTTATAAAAGTATTAAATATTTTTTTTAATGTATGTCCATAATTAAACCAGAAAATTTTATGAGATTATATTGAAACATTACTATCGATCAAATAATGATGCAAAACATACATAACATTTATGAGAGATTATATTGAAAAATTACTATCAAATTTTACGAGGTATTATAGTATGTATTTTAAGAAAATTTATTATGTTATGGAAATATAATGTCGCCACACAGGTGACTATAGAACATATATGAAGAGATAAATGAATAAAAAGAGAATGATTATAAAAAAGAAAATAAACCTAATATATATCTAATTGTATATATAGTCGTAAAGTTGTGTATATGTTGCTCTAAGTTCATGATTACTACTGAAATGTATCTTAGATAGTCACAAATGATTACTGAAACGTAAAGTTTATAAAAAATAATTATATTGGATATTTGGAAAATAATTTTTGGTTCTAAAAAATAATAATTAGCATTTCTAGAGTACTCCATATAATTTCATTAAGTTTGGGTCATAGGATAATATTCGCATAAATCAGATTACGAAAGTGTCGTTTTAGGCTGCCGATTTTGTTCGAGTGTTCACACCTGGTAGGCAAAAGGGTTTTGACTACGATTTGATGTGTAGGTGCCACGTGGAAGGAAGTTGTGATCTGATTGTAATCTCCTGAACTTTGTCGGTGTTCGTTTTTGGAATGAAACAGAGTTCATCTTTGAATGGAACTCTTTGTCATACCATTGAAGCTAATGCCCATAATTAGTCAAAAATTACTTTTTTTTTAAACTATATATCCATTTACATTTACACAAGTCATCGATACTGAGCAATTTTAAAGGAGAGATTGTGTAACACAAATCATGACTTTAGCGATTAAATTACTTATATGTGATTGCGCCATAATTATCCTGCCATTTTATTAAAAATAGGATAAGATTCGTAATGAACTTATATTAAAAAAAAATGTTGTATTGACACCTATTGCAAACAAAAATAGTAGAAAATTATTTGAAGTGATTTGATAATGTACCGAATATGTCGGTGAAAAGAGTGGATCTAGTTATTTAGAGTATATAATCAAAAAGGACATATGAATATCAAAGAAAATGCTATTGAGTGTAATCTCTTAGTCATTCCAATGTTTGATTTTTGACCAAGTCAGATCACTTCATCTAATGAGATAAGACTTTGTATTATTACTGTTTACTAAAAGTTGGATGTATAGGTGATTAGCTAACATATGCATGAATCTAAATATGATTTCCATTTTATATGAATATTGGGACAACATAGTTAGAATAAGATAAATTATAATATCAGAATTTAGAAAAAAAATTATCAGTACTGTGTATTCATAGTTTAAAAATTAACAAACTATCGAGGATATTTTTTTTTTAAAAAAAAAATGTATTTTCGTAATTAATTATGTAAAGGAATTAGGAAAAAGAGGAGGTGCGTGCTTCTCTTACAAATGAAGGAATGTAATGGTATGTGGTCAAAGCACGTCTCTTGTGAAATCACAGAATTGAACTCATTTCCGTTATATATAAATGAATCTGATCTTATTCAATAGGTTTAACTTTACATTTAATTTGTACATGTGTCTTTTTTTATGCACGTTACTTTTAATTTAATCTGATCTTATACCGCACGTTATAAATTAATTAGGTTTATTCAGAGATTCACAAGTAACTATCCGGTTTCATGCTCTTCTCCCAAACGCTGACTCATATAAACTAAAGAGAAAATTGTTTTCTATTATTTTTCCTCGAAAATAAAAATGAAAAAAAATATAAACACAACACGTGTTTATATATTTCACCAATAAATAAAGAAGATATATTTTCAAATTGACCATGATCGAAATTTCATACCAAATTTTCACTAGGTTTGGTTTATTATTCGACCTAATTAATCGTAGGCGGTGACCCTAATTCATATTGAACTGATTAATCAAATAAAGTTCTTTACATACTTTTCTTCATTTTTTCGGTTTATTCCCACATGTTTTCTTTCTTTTTTTCCCCAGATGCTACCATTTTGACCGAGTAATATTTGGAAATAATTCATTTAAACCATTTTGTTTCCTTGAGGATAAAAAAAATGCATCAATTATCTTGATTTATAAATAAAAAAATTATAATAATTAATTTTCAAAATATAATTATTTAAATCATTTAAAAATATGTTCTTAATAACAATCCGAGTGCAACTGATTTATTTAAA
Source organism: Acacia confusa (assembly GCA_037074495.1). NCBI lineage: Eukaryota > Viridiplantae > Streptophyta > Magnoliopsida > Fabales > Fabaceae > Acacia > Acacia confusa. The sequence goes on from CM073502.1 coordinate 1,370,749, forward strand.
ATACCATGTTTTATAAATAATGGGAAGGTGAGAGTTAAATCGATCTAAACCAAAAAAGTTAGGCAGGAACTACCACATTGTTCAGCTTTATGCAGAAGAAATATGCATTAAGTTTCGTTTATGTTGCATATATTCGATGGATTAATGATAAAATAAGTGGTTAGGCATTTGTAGGGGGCTTGTCCTTGAGACTACTTCTAGATTACGAACGCAAGAATTATAACAACATAGATACGTGAATATTACCAACAAAAAATAAATTATAGATACATAATGATCCACCCAAAATTGAATAATATGAAGTTAGGTTTTCTTTCTATTTTTCATGAAAAATAAAAATTAATAATAACATCGATTTTGACATAAGCAATTATGTCAGGCCTAGATAAAACCTTGTTTTATCACTTTTTTTTTTTTTTTTTAATTTTGTATCATTCAACTATCTAATCATTAAGAAATGTCCAACCATACGAAAATATATTTTATTAAAGAATAACAACGTACACATATGTTAACTGGTTTATGTGTACAGATAGCGATAGTTAAAATCCCACACACACACACGTATTCACAAGAAATTATGAACAATTTAAGTAAATTTCAAAGAATAAGAATATATTTATGGATGAAGAGATTTTTTTTTTGGTACCCAAAACCACGTGTTGATATGTTTTAGACGAAAACACTATTAATTATTTTCATAAGAATTTGGAAGCAGTTGTGTTCTGATAATATCATAAAATGTACGAAATTTTGTACATATTCATAGTCAACATATATATATATATATATATATATATATATATATATATATATATATATATAATTATTGACGCATGACCTATTTTTAAGTCTACCTTTAAAAATTCATCAAGTTTTACTGTCAAACCCCTTCAATTTTAATTGGGTTGCTTATACATAATCTGAATGTAACATGAAATGATCGCCTACCAATAATTAGCTTGAGGGTAATAAGAGTTGACTCGATCTAAACTATGCAGCTTAAAAGGTATTCCTAATTGCCCATCAATATTTTAAGTATTATGTCAGACTTAATTATTTTCTGCCCATTTATTTATATCTTTCATTTACTAGGTATTTTGGATGCTAGAATTGGTCATTGCCTCCTTATGGTCAGCGTTATTAAATTCGAACTTGACAGTTGATTCGGCCTAGAAACTGGTTAACTGGTCCAATCCAGGCATCAATAAGGTTTAAGTTTTATTTTTTAGATTTTTTTAATATAATTTCATATTAATAATCCTGAAATCTTCATTTTCTCACCAATTTTCTACTGAGTTAGCTCAAGTGTGACTCTCCAATCTAACTCACTAACCCTTGACCCAATACCTCGACTGATTTAGTGACTAGTTCTCGTTTAATAACCTTGCGTGTAGTCAAATATACTAAAAATAATTGACTCAACCTAATTAACATTAACAAAACAAAACAATGTATCAATTAATAAGTTGTTGGTTAAGATAATAAGCAGTTTTACATTTTATAAGGAGAAAAATACAAGTTAAATTCAAATCTTGAGAAGCACATAATTTTTATGGGAAGTGAAAACCCTTTGCACTCTAAATTTCAAAAGAAAAAACTTTACAAAACAAAAAACACAAAGAAAGTTCATTATATTATGATCACACAAGAAATTGTCAATGACTTCAATGGTTTTTTCTGATCTTCTTTACAACTTTAATTAATGCAGAAAATGACTTCAAAATTGATTTTGTAGAATTATGAACCCGGCCTAGTTGACAAATATTAATTTGGGCAAAGAATTCCTTGTATAATTCAAAAAGATGAAAAATAATTGTGGGTATAACTACCAAAGCATGCTCTCATTATTATCACTCCTTTTTTGGTATTTTCCAATTTTATGTTGACCCACAAACCGCCCTAGTCAATCCCACAAAGACACAACAATTGCTGTAGTGACCCCGGACCTTTTCATAAAAAATGTTTATAAATAAATAAAAATATGTGAAACAATTTTTTCAAATGAAATTCATATAAAAGCCCATTGATATATTCATTTTTTAGTCTATATTATACAGAAAAAGAAATCATATGATTGTGACATATTACTACCCCTTCTTTATATAACACTTGGGCACATTAAGAAAATATATATTTAAATTAGTTATATGTAAAAAATTATTTGTTTATTTCTTTAAAATATGCTATTAAATTATTTATATCAAAATTACGTTTTGATGCAAACCCCTTAAAATGTGAATATGCTATTCAATAAGAATGGTTTAAAAAAATTATAAGAGCTACTTAATGGTTAAATTTATTTGATCCTCAATATAATATTTTAATCCATTTTATTATATAAATTTATATTTTTTTTTACCAAATTATCCTTGTTGATTATATATATTAATGGATTTTATCTAAAGATAGTCATAATAAAATATGATATTTTATAAAAACTAACATATATTTTGATGTAAGGTTTAGTAACAAATTCGTTCTGGAAGTACACGCTCGAGAACAATGTTGTCTTAGAAGTTTTTTTGGGCTCAATGTTGTCCCAAAAGTTTAAAAACGTAGTAATATTACCCTTTTTTATTCAAAAATTAACGGTCAACATTAATTTTTTAGTGGTCAACGTTAGTTTTTTAACGGAAAATAACAACATTGCTACGTTTTTGAACTTTCGGAGCAAAATTGAGCATGAAAAAACTTCTAGAGCAACATTACTCTTCAATGTATACTTCCGGAGCGAATTTGCTACTTAATCCTTTGATGTAAATAATTAATATAACTAAAAATTTTAATCTACTTAAAATAGTCAGTTAACATTTGTATTAAAAATGGGTGGTTGTTTTTTTGACTAAATCTACCCAACCTCACTACTAGCCCTTACAAGGAAGTAACAATTTTTAGTTTAGTTAGTGTGAACGAAATTAAATCTTAATTCAACCATATATCTCATGGACACGTGTGCAGCTCACAGCTTGCTAAATCGTTTTCCTTTTGTTCCTTTCCAACTCTTGTTAGATAACTACTCCATACTCTCCTATCAACCAAACAAAGGGTTGTTTTGGTTATAATTATAAAATTTTATCTCCTAAACTTATAATTAATTTTTCAAATATGCCTACTAATTACCATGATGAAAGGACTAAATATCTAAGGAATTGAGCACGTGGACAAATGTGAGGGAAATGAGTGATGGGCACGTGTGGCCCAGAGATTCACTTTCCCACCGCCACACACACACAGGAATTGACAGGAATTAAAACACGTGCTAAATATGGATGTATGAATGTGAAGCCATATTAAGTGCACAACATGTTTGTGAACCGTCCTTTTAAAAATTTGTGGACCTTCTCTCCTTCTATCCACATCTTCCTTTTCCTTCTATTCTCTCCTCTTTTTTTTGTTAGCACTTTTCGTCATCCACACTCTTATTTTCTCTCGCCGACAAACTTTACACATATTCATTCTATTCCACACTTCATATTTTATAAATTTTTAAAACCCAACTCCTTATCAATTATAAAATTTTTATATATTAAGTAAAGAGGAATTCTCGCAACTCTCCAGAGATTATGATAAGCTAGTTTAGATCACTTTTAAAGGTTTAAAAAGTGTTTATTCATATAAATTAAGATAAAACTTCTGTATGATATTTATTTCATATGATGTAAATCAGTATTGAAAAACTACTTTTAAAGTCTCAAATCACTACTCTTACTTTTATTCAAATTATTATGATCATTTATAATTAAATCTTAAAAACTTTCTGTTATAATTACTTGAAATTATGAGTCTTTCTCTGTATTATAATAATAAGGGTTAACATATAATGTTTAGTCATCATAATCTACCCTTACAATTTAATTTTGATACTTAGAATGTGTTTGGTTTGAGGGGAGGGTGTGAGAGGTAGGGAATTTACCAAATTGCAATTAATGAAAGAAATATTCTTTTTTGTTATGAGTATATTTTAAAAATATTAAAAAGTTTCCATGGGTTTTTTGGTAAAGAGGGGGTAAAAAAATCTCCCCCTCCCCTCCCCCTCAAACCAAACTAACTCTATAGTTTTAAATCATGGGTTTTAGCCTTTCAAGTTGTTCTCGGTCTAAAACACTGGTTCCTATATATATATATATTCTAATAAAACCTAAATAATTTTGTTCTCTCAAGAACTAAAGCTTATAATTTGAGACCACATGGATCAAAACTAATTAGAAAGTAACTTAAATTTAATTTTTACAGACCTTAGCTTCAAATTTATTGAATCTGGGTCTTTAGATGGATTTTGCACGGGTAAAGATCTGAGCATCAGCTTCAAATAAAGCGCGTGCTTTAAATTGTAAGGATGATTTTTTCATTAAAAAAATTGGACACCTAAGCATAAATGCTTCTTGCTTTAATTTCAATGGAATATTATATTGGAATCTATTTCCCATATGAGTGGAACAAAGTGTAGAAAGAAGAGAACAAATTAAGGGGCACACTTGTGTGGAATGAATATAAAAAATATAGTACTATGTGATCAAACTAGTTGTTACACCTACCAATTAATTATGGATTAATTGAATCTCACTATCAAGTCGTAATTAATAAATTAAATCATGGTACTTATATTAATGGGAGAGACTGTAATGAGATCTTTGTTACAGTCACATTGTGACGCATTTTAACCATTAATTCAATATGTGATCACTCACATCAACTACTTTTGCATTTACTCTTCATTGTTCAAGGATGAGTCCTTTTACATTATTTTTAAATTTGTTAGTCAAGATTAATTTGCTTATCAACAAATTAAAATGTTCGTTGATGTGGTAACTAGTCTCAGTTAATGATGAGAAGAATACAAATTCAAATTTCAGAAAACATATTATTTAAAGAAGTGAAAATCCTGTGCTCTAAGCCTTAAAAAAAGGTTATACTCTTCATCAATTAAATAAAAAGATTAAGTAGCATTAATGCATTATTTAATAATAATATGATAACAACAAAATAAAATATGAAATCTAACTTTGGGATGACATAATTGGAATAAAAAACAAAATTGCACGTGGTCACAAACACAATGAATTAAAATTAGCGTGCCAAAAAAATAATAATAAATTAAAGGCATAGATAAACACAAATATGGATATTTAATTAATTTATAAATATCTTAAAGAGATAAACACATGAAAGTATATGTTCATGTTCAGCAATAATGGTCGTATAGTGCGGGACCCAAAACCCAATTCAACGTTATTAAACTTAATTAATTTCCTAATTATTACACGTGTATATGAACATATTGAGTAATTAATTCATGAATCATGAAAAGGATATATATATATATATATATATATATATATATATATATATATATATATATATAAAGAAAATGTCAAAAACTGGAGGTCGTGTTACATGTTGCAGCTGGCTAGACGATTACCTTCTTTATTACTAAATAATTCAAAAGCCCATACATGCGAGTTACCTCTTATTGATATTTACAAAATATAATAATTATTTTGTTCCTAAAAAATATTAATGTAAAATGTGATGCATGCTTTCTTTTGAATAATTGATAAACCAATTTCAAAATAAAGTTAGTGGAGCAGTGCCGCATGCCTATTATGAATTTAGGATTGGCATGCCCAGGGACAAATCATGAAATTTAAAAAATAAAGTTACATACGTGGCAAATTGACTATTCTTTTATTTTATATATTTATGAACATTTAAATTATTTTATATAATTTACTATTTATAAATCATGTGAATAGTTAGATTTAGATTGGGTTATATGTCTCTCTTTGTGATACTATATATATACTAGTATTATTTTTGTTTATATGTCTCCCATATAATCTTCTGTACTGTTTGATTTAAATTTTAAATTTTTATTCAAATCAATATATTCTTCAATCATAAAATGTCTATCAGGTTATTATTTAAAAGAAAATGCTTAATTCAAGTTCCTTATATCCACTTTAATTGAGTTATGGCCTGTAAAACATTTGTGACTGATCTCAACAATATTATTAAAAACACAACTTGTATAGTATTTCATTCTTTATCGTGAGCAGTACAATATTTTACCACTAAATTATCTTAAACAAGCACACTAAAAAAACATTTAACAATCTTTTAAAAGAGTTATCTCATTTGGGATAGGAATGCTAAAATAGTAATATCAAATATTAGATATGATATAAAAAGATTATGCAAATTTCAGAAACATGCATGTGAGTTGAGAGGTATTTGTTGTCAAGTAGGAAGAAGTGTTGAGAAATTAAATGAGGACAATAATTGAATTTCAAGTATTATTATTGCATTGATAATATTGAAGAATTCATGAACATGATAAGGATCTTATAAGATAACACAATTAATTAATGGATGATGGGCCCCTAAATGTGTGAAGAATCCTATTTTTGATCTTGTTCAGTGATATGCCACTTTTGTTTGGATTCGTTTGGGAAATAAAAGCACCCAATTAAAATCCGGACAATAAATAATTATAAAATAAAGCACATTGCTCATATATGAAAGACAGAAAAATACATTCAAAATGTCAAAATATGTAAAAGACAAATAAAGGTTATGAATTCCAATAATTTTAAATTTTGAGATATTGATAAATATTTGAAATTACATAAGTCCCTTTACTTTTAAATTTTTTTTTAAAATCTCTAAATCCCCTTGTCGGTGGAGTGCTGACGACCTGTCCCAGAGCTCTGGTGTCCTTGCCACGGCCTTATATATATATATTGAATTTCTTATGCAAAAATTGTTAATATAGATGTTGTTAATACTCAATTTACAATTTTAGTATAGTTATTAACAACTCAGGAATTCATATTGACAATTTTTACTTGAGAATTCAAAAAAAAAAAAAAAGCTTAGATGGCCGGTTGTCGGTAAGGACACTGATGCTTCGATGATTGGTCTCCAACACCAAAGCTCCGGCAATCAGCAATGGTTTTTAGGTATTTTTGAAAAATTTAAAAAAGTAAGGACACTTGTGTAATTTCACACATTTGTCAGATTTTGAAAATTTGTTGATTTGGAATTATTGAAATTCCCAAATCATATTTGTCGTTTACACATTTTTGTCATTTTTCCAAATCTTTTTGTCTTAAAAATTACATCAAAGTAGTTCTCCTATGAGATATCAGATCTTAAGCAAGTGATTGATATATAGCCCTCCTCATTAAGACTGATCAGATTTCAAAAACCTTCTTAGCAATGCCATTTTTGGCAAGTCAGGTGTTAATTCGGCTTAGAAGATTTTTAGGAGAATTTTGTTTAAATCCCAATTAAAAAATAATATAAAAAAAAGTTCCTAGTGACCAGGGAAGAGTTATCATTGATAAGTGAAAAAATTACTATGACAAGTTATGAGACTTGTTAATACATTATTTTCCTTAATTAACACCTAAATGATATTCTCCCATGATTTCCCCTCTCAACATTAACTGTTAAAAAAGAAGCAACTTTGCATTACTTTAAAAATTTATGCACCAAATTCCAACATAATTTTTTTTAAGAATACTTATATTCATGCTACTTAATTATTAAAATTTAATGTGTAAAATAAAAAAAGTCCAAATAAAGAGGGTATTATGAGAAAAAAAATAGAGTATTATCATCATTAATTTTTATAGTTTGATCAAATTTTAGTTTTGATTCATGTAGTTTCATATCGTTGGTTTTGATCTCTATAGAACTTCATAAGAATTTGATTTAGATTTAATGACTGGTACTATATACTTTTAATGAGTTTTGGTTTTTGACTATACACCTAAACTAAACTCAGGTCAAGTCTTTATAAAATTATAGGGAATTCAAGCAACCATTTGAAACTATATGGATCAAAATCAAAATTCAATTAAATTATAATAACCAATAATAATTAATAAGCTAGGAAAAGGGCGAAAATCAAATTGCAAGAAGGCAAATGGCATATAGCAATCATTCTTTAATTTTCCCTTTTTCTTTTTCTTTGCAGATCTTTTTTTTTTTTTTGTTTTTTTTGGCAATGCGATGGATGGAATTGGAGTGGCAGGTCTTTTCATTAGATTTACAGTCATTCTCATCATCACAACGTTCCTTTCAACATAATTCAACTTTACAATGTTCATTGAACCCTGACAGTAAATTTAAGAGAAAAGTGTATTTAGGCCCGGATAAGAGAAAATATGACAAAATCATCCATTAAAATCTTAAAATTACATTTAAGTCCCATGAGACTTTTATATAATAAGTTCTAATTCTGCTAACAAGTCCATGAACGTCCATTAACAAGTCTATATGCATTTGACAATTGAAATTAATTGTAAAAGAGTCCCACAGAACTTAATGCAATTTTGATATTTCAAAGGATTAATTTATCGTTTTTTTTTTTACCCATGGCCTAATGTAATGTTCCCTCAATTTAAGGGCGAAAAAAAAAATAAAGGGGGAAAATATATTTTCTTTTTAAAGGAAAATGTCACGAAGAACATGCAAGAAATTAGTTAGCAACGAGTCGCATAAGATTAAAGTTGTCATAGAGAATGACCCTATACTCATTTTGTGCTCTTAACGTGTATCAAAAGATTTGTATAGTGATTAATTTGTCTTAACATGTGGTCAAATGATCTGATCCAGTTTTTAAGATAATGATTATGAGAAAGATCTTCTACTATGCATCATTAATGTCTTTAAGAAAGCTATGGATTGAGCCAAGCGCGCACAAACAAAGCAAATATGAGAGTACTTGCAAAGCATATAGTGATCAAGTACTGTGATTTGGTCACGCTTGAATCTTTAAATTAAAATAATAATACTAATAAAAATCTCTATTCAATCAAACCAACCCATTTATATATCACTTTCCAAACCCTAAACCTAAATTTACTTTCTTTCTTTTCCAACAAGGAAAGATGATTCCTTCCTTGTCAAAATTGTAAAGTAATGTGAACAATTCCATTATTTGAAAAACTCATCCGCTACTTCCAAATCTCTACAATCTTATCATATTATATCCATCCATGTCGTTATTAATTAATTATTCTATCTTGTTTAATTAAGTCTATTTTGTAAGCATGTTCCTTGAAACTTGATTTTAAAAACAAATTAAAAGATAAGGAATTGGTGAGATTGTATATGACAGACAAAACAAGGCTATAATTCTTTGGATGGACAAAAAAAAGAGAGAGGAGATAATCTTATTTGTTTCAGTTTAAATAAAGATGGATTAAGGAGACAGAAAGAAAAAGATGGGAGACAAAAAGATATTTATAATCCCGGAAGCACGCTTTGCTAGGACTACAAAAATTTTGTAGTAGTGTGTTGTGGTTTGTTAATTATTTGGGTATATATTAATTCCTCAAATCAAATTCTGATTTATTAATTGAATTAATGGGGGTAAAATATAAAACCTATATTCAACTTTTTTTTTTGGTAAATATATATTCAACTTTATCCAAACATTCAATTGGATTCTGTGCAGAGTCTCCCATTTCTCAATATTTCTCCACATATTTTAAATACTCCATTCCATACCTAATATAAAAACTAATTGTGGAATTGGTCTTAATTATAAATATAAGACTCATTTTTTATATTTTTCAATCTTTTTTCTAATTTACCTTTCTTGATTCCCCATCATCTATAATCATGTAAAAAAGAAATGAAGTAAATTAAAGAAGATTATCAAGATGTTTTAGAAAAAAGAAATTATTTTAACTATCTTACGTAACTTCTTTAATTTAACCAAATTAGATAAATAGATATTATATTAAGACACAGAGAGTACATTTCAACATTTAAAAAAAAAAAAGATGAATACACTTCTACTTTCAAGTTGATCCCGTTGATAAAGAGTTGGCTTATCTAACTCATAAGGTCATGAATTCAAATACTGCTGCCAATGTGAAGGCTTTATTGATAAGTAACATGTAACGTAAGTATATTTGTAAATACTTTTCAAATCTGAAGACATGCTTTATCTTTAATAAGCCCTTAGGACCCGACTCGCCTAAATTTTTTCCTATAAAAAATAAAGGTCTCTTCTCCGTTCAAAATTCTTTGGTGATGTTGATTGTTAAGAAAGCCTTGAGATGGAATATGCCCAGGTGCAGACTTTTGGACAAAGTATGTTTGTCATATGTGCATAAGACTACGAGGTAGGTTTTGTACTTAATTTCTAGGAAGAAACATGTGAAGCAGCCGATTTTGTAGACTAAGTGGCTTATAAATAAAGTCCAGCTTAGACAAGGCGGCGGCGTGATTAATGCTCTAATTAGAGAAGCTTGTTTGGCATGGAATTAATACTCACTTGACAAGAAATTAACTTAAGACGAGAGGATTAATCTCCTTGTAAATTAAGATAAGAATGCATAGCACCGACCAGGTACTATATGATGGAAACATATTAGATTTATTATGCGTGATTTTTTTTTTTTTTTCATTTTCTCAAAATTAAGCACAGATTAATAAGGAGGTCAAAGAGAATCAGATGAAATGTGAACAAGAAAGATATCAAGATGGAAGCAGATTCTGCACTGACTTTCTATTTGAATATATTGCCAAATTTTGTGGCTCTTGGTAAAAAGGAAAACATACTGACTGACAGACAGTAACCTTAGTGGAAGAGGCATTGGCCATTTAAGTAGACGAGGTCTTGAAGTCCGTGTAAATACAAAAAACTCTTTTGAGAGGGCTACGCCCAACAATACTTGAATATGACCTAATCAGATAGTAACATAAAGTAAAAAAGGAAAACCATGGAAAGAATGAAACTAGGGGGGAAAAGTAATATGATGAATTATTTTTTCCTTGGAATACCAAGAAACCACCCAAACTTTTGGTTTTTAATTCAAATGGAAAGCATGATTGAGAAGAAGACAATATAAATATACACTTGAATTCAACATATTGCTTTCAAATATGTCACTTTCCAAGACTAGCATGTGTGCAAACATTTCAAAAGTGAAGTATATATAACTATATGTATATTCCCAGATCAAAGAATAATATCTACCCTTCTACACAGACACATATACATAGTACAAAGTATCTCTTACCTTAATGAGGAGAGAAACAGGACCCAATAAATCAAACCTACTAGCACACTCTGGATTCTTTATTTGTCCTTTTCTTTTCTGTGAGTTTCTCACCTAAAAGAAGAAGAGGCAAAAACAAACACGGAAAAAAGGTTATGATACAGGAAAAAGAAGGGCGGCTGGCTTCTTCAATCTGTATCTTACATCATGAAAACCCCACTAAAGAATTGTTTCTAATGGAGAGAAAGGAAAGGATTCCACAAATTTATCAAAACCACACAAATATACAAAACACAAAAGAAGATATCATGTAGCAACCTGTAATCATAACACAAGACCTTCATAGTTTAAATTGGAGACTTCAACATCATCATAGAGGATTCACGTCAATCACAGAGCCATGCGCCCATGCGTAACTAAATCTTGTCAAATTCTGACCTCTCCTTTATGTCCATGGTGATACCAAATATCATAAGGACATAAAAATTCTTGCAAAGTCAAATTATCTGTATAAAATTTACTCTCTCTAGTCCTTAAATAAGACATATTTACCTAATTTGATTAGATTAAAGAAGTTAATTAAGTTAGTTAATATACCATGTATTTTCTAAAATATTTTAGTCATCTTCCTTAATTTTTTCCTCACTTCTCCTCCCTGATTACTGATATATAGGGGTAAATTAAGAAAAAAATGATAAATATGAAAATTATGTTTTATATTTAAGATCAAGATCAACTCCCTAAATAGGTCATATATTACGGACCAGAAGGAGCAATATATTGTGTCATAGCGTATCCCATTTTAATATTTGACGTGCCAAAGACTCAATTCTTTTCTTTGGAAGTTTCTGCTTCACAACTCAGACCCTTGTTTAAAGGTCTTATCTTTGCAGACACTTTTCCAATCTAAAATGTCGTTTCTTCTAATATCTAATGATATTTTCACCCACTAATAATTCATTTATAAACAAGAAACATTTCCAAGCAGATATGGAGTAATCAAACAGAGTAAAACTAATTACAAACACACGTAGAAATAGGTCAACCAAATTTTTAATGGAACTTGCCTCTAACTTATTTACAATAACAGAATTATCCATCAATTTCATCTCCTTATCTTGTGGAGGTTTGAGTCTGCATAACTGATCATATATATTTTCATTTCGCATCGCAAATAACTAAAAATTTTAAGTCTTGTCTATTCAATGATCACTTCAGCAAAACAAGAAACCTATGGCCTTATTTGGACTAAAATTTCTTATTACTTGCAACACAAGCAAAGCATCTCAAAGTCTTTACCCCCATGAACCTCTGGCACTAACCATAACTGGTATAAAAGGTTTTAGAAATAAAGTCTACATACAGACTATTAAGACAAAAAAATATCACAAATTGTTAGGAAATATATATTACAATTAGTATAGCATACATTCAGGGATATAAAGATTAGGGAATCAATCTACATAATGAGTCATTAATTCTCTTGTCTTCTCTCTTGTGTATAAATACCTCTACTACTATGCACATGAATGAATATACATTTAAGAATATATTTCTTCCTCTATCTCTCTCTCTCTCTCTCTGTGGTTCTACAGATATAATAAATTCCATTAAGGAATATGCATCCTACAGTTGTGAGTAGATTCGAAGGATCAATTTGTGCTACACTTTACAGGAAGGGGCCCACTGAACACCAGAGTGCTTAATCAAGAATTATAGCGGCTAATGTTGATCTTAATACGAGAACTTTTTTACTGAAAAGTACAATAGACTGACTCTAACCTAATCTTCCTTTCAAGTAATGAGAATATTTTTCTGTTATTAGCCCACAACTAAGTATTTGTCTCAATTATCATATTTGATATTTCTCTTCTTCTGTCAAACAAGATTACATCCAAAAAGTGCTTTAAGAACAATCAATTTCGTGAACTTACAGTACTAAAATCTCCAAATGATTCTCATACTAGCATCAACATCAAATTTGCCTTTGGAAAATCATAAATGTTGAAAGAAAAACCCAAATTGTCGTGGAGTTGACAAAATAAATCATTATGCTGATCTCCAACTATTAAAAGTCCCTATCAAACCAACTATTGCTTTGATATCTCTTCACGGTAAAAGCAACAATACTTTTTCAAAGGAAGAAAATAATACAACAAACAAGAAAAGTTGAAAATTCAATGTATCACTCACAGAATTTGACTTCCAGATAAAAACCATAACTTTCCATCTTGCGTTCAAGTCTAGATCATTTACAGATGAAAAATAACATATTCTGATAAACAGATGAAACATAAATTATAGGATTAAAAATGAAACTTGGGGTTCAGAACGAAAAGTGAGTCAGTTTTAGTCTTCTTCTCTAACTCATGTCAGAAGCATCCACACCAAAAAAACTAGTGTCATAATTACTATTCCAGGCACAAATTTCAAAATTCATTTTCCCAGTACTCCGATTCAATTGTGAATGCCCAGAAACAAGTGGGGCAGCCAAGACTCATTAAGAATTCTTTCATCCAAAAACCATGCGTGGGGCTCGTTCTATCGCTCGATTGGAAGAATTATACTTGCAATGGCAAGCCAAGGAAGCGGAGCAAGCAAGAAAAGAGTTGGAATATCAATTTTTCAAGAACGATCCCCAAGAAGCTTATGAGGCCCAAGAAGGTGGTGGGTCTTGTTTAGATTCCACCAACAAATGTACCGAAATAAAAGAAACAAGCGGAGTGTCAAGTTTGGGTTGTGTTCTTCCAATTTCTTCCAAGTCTGATTCTGTATTGCCAAGGAATGATGCAAAAATCACTTCTGCTTGTCTAGAAAAGCATAATACTCAAGAAGTGCACCCTGAAGCTTTGCTGCCACAAGGCTCTTGTGTTTCAGCACCGTCTCTATGTGTTGTTCCCTCTTCATTTCATGAGTCCACACAAATTGAAAGAGTAAAGTGGCAAGCTGAGAACTGTTCTGAACAAAAATCTATTGTCCCAGGAGCTACTTGGCTGAGCAAAGATCAGGTTGAGAAGTCAAATTTCCTTTCACAGCTGAGATATTTGGAAGATGCATGTGGGTTGTTCATGCTCAATGGCCCAAGTTCATTGCAGCAGTGGGTGAAGTCAGCCAAGCCTATATTCATGTATATTCATTGGTCTTTCCATGTTAAACTCTCTTGTACAAGAACTCTTCTACAGCTATGGTTCAAGGGAAAGTTGATTGTAATGCTATATGGAAGGTTTTGCTCTCTAGGAGGGAAAGATAAGAAAATGCCTAAAGGGTGAAGGTGCAGCAAAATTAAGCAAAATTTGAAGGAACAAGCTGCTGTTTCCCAGCCTCCGAATCACACATTTCATCACTTACTAGCATAAGTTTTTCAAGAATTTAGAAGCTTATGAAGCTTGTGTTTTGCTGTTTCAGCTTTGTATTTTTCAGGGTCAGTTTTGTGTCAATCATCCTTGAGGGCAAGGATGTTTTGGGGGAGGGGTATTGATATATAAAGATAATAATATGCATTTAGGGACCTAATTGTAAGATAAGCCTAGGGACCTAATTTTAAACTAGATAGTTAGTAGGGCAATTAGTCATAAATCATAAACTAGAATTAGTTAGGACTTGAAGGAGGTTATAGTGTTATAAATAGCCCATCCTCTCATTGTACATTCAGATTTCAGATTTGATATGGCTTTGCAATAATAGAATTGTGAGAGCCTAGGAGCTCTCTTCTCTATCTCTCTTCTAGTCTCTTCTTCTTGATCTCTAATCTCTTCTTCTCCTAATTCTAAACCTAAACATCTAAAACCATAACATTAATGGTCATCGCCACAGTTAAAAGAAATATCCTCACAGAGCTGGGAAAAAGATAACATTTTTCACTTTCTTCATTCTACTGCGTATTAAAACTATTTGAAAATCTAATAGCCAGAATAAAGAAACTGTGGTGTTGTGTATAAATGAAAGTTTATCATGCAGTAACAATAACCAAGAAAAAGCTGATGTACCATCGGTGATTTTTCTGAACTCAGCAACAGCACACGTTTTAGATTATACTTCTCATTCTCAGGCTTAACATTTTTTTTATGCCATGATCATGAAACTCTTGGCTGACCATATCCATTTTTATAACAGGAAATTAGCAAAGTTAATATCAGAAGGATAATTTAATTATTTCAAACTTTGTGATCGAAATATTCTCATTGTGGAGATGGGAAGGTTTGGGTCCTGATGTTTTCTGTACATAAATATTTTTTTATGCTATATCCAGGCTCTACTGGGTCAAGATTTTCAAGGCCCAGTAGCATCCCACACAAACAAACTCAGATAATGATTAGTCACGAAGGTGCCTTAATACTTTTTATATTTCAGTCGTTTTGCTAGCTCTATTGACTGTTGCTGTATCTTTATGCTGCTGGTGTCTGCTTTTGACTCTAATCTGCTTCTTCTGTTTGTTATACAGTTTTTGGTTCCTATGTTAAAATGTTAAAAGAAAATTAAAAATAATTCAAATATTACAATACTAAAAATGAGAGTGAGCCTTGAAATAATGGTAAGGGTTGCTGCCATGTAACTGAGAGGTCATAGGTTCAAATCCTGGGCTTCTTTGCTTGCGGGATAAGGCTGCATACATTTGACCCTCTTCAGAGCCTACTTAATGGGAGCCTTGTGTACTGAACCGCCCCCTTTCTTTATAATACCAAAAATATAAATAGTGTGATTCACTATATTTTTTTATATTGATGATAAATATATATTACCTTTTATATATATATAAACAAAAAAAAAAACTAGAGATATGATGATAGACGTAAAGGTATAATACAAGTCTCTCATTTATATTATTTTTTGAATAAATGAATACATAAATATATAGAATTTAATTTGAATTTGTAACGTTTTGTCATTGAATAATTCCGTTGGTATCATCTATTCACTTGACATTGACACAGCTACTTTGCTGATGTTAATGTATGCTCTCTCTTGAATCAGTAAAAAAAATGATGAGGGGCAAATAGGTAAATACACACTTCCTTCTTAATAGAAAACAGGCAGGCCAGATTCAGGATTGCCACAATGTAGAGCATAATAGAAAAGATGTAATTAAACTTACACACAAAGCACACAGACAATCAATCAGTCAAAAAAGATGGATACTGCAATAATTTGTATGATTCGCAATTCTTTTTCCCTGTGGATTAGAATTCCAAAATACCGTAACTCAAACATCAATAACTTACATACAAGAGGAGAAATTTTATGTATGACTAACTGAGCATATTTATACATCAACCCACCGATAAGAAAAACTCACATATGCAGTGTTACCGCCTTTGTTGAGCTGTGGGAGGCAACTTCTCTGAGGGACCGGTAGGAAGTTTTTGATTAGTCTGTTGCTCGATCCTCCTCTTGAGCTCTCTAAGTATTCGAATTTGTCCAAGCTTTTCAGGAGATAATTTGTCCCAATAAATCCCTGTAGCCAAATATTTTTTAGTTGGCCTGTTAACAATATCCCTAAACTGACGTCCAAGTGTGAGGAAAAACACAAAATTACATTGTTCACAATTGGAAATAGTTCATACTTACTGCAATCTAGAATTATGTAATCGGTGTCTCATATCAAAATAAAATTATTTTCACATTGATATAGTACATTTAAAATTTCACTCTAAAAAATTATTTCAGATGATCTTAACCTTGTGTTTCATATCCAAAAGAAAAAGAAGATGACAATGTGGACTTTCTCGTTGGTAAATTTGCCAGCGCATGCAACTCCAAAAGTAATTAAGAATAGAGAGTGGGAAAATTGAATAGTATAAAGGAGAAAACCAAGCATGCCAGCTCATAAGTATCAGCACTGCACTCTCCTCAAAGGGCATCTCGGTTATCTACAAACAAAAGGCTTGTTGCTCACCTCAATAGAATCCGCACTAAAAAGAAAAAGAGTGTATTGTCACACCAACCTTGAGGCTTTGGAATTGATGTGTTGGTGAAAATGACTTGTGTTGGAGTGCATATGATATCCACCGGTACATCATGGATTAACATCTTTTCAACCGGAATATCATCCACCAATTGGCAATCATGCACTGAAATGGTAGTTCTTGTATTACAATATAGGCTATAATTAATAAAAAATAACATTCAAATTATCCAAAAATGTAGCCATGGTATTTTGAAAAATAAAACACTGAAATGTACGAATAAAAGAGTCAATGAATTTACTAAGCTTGTGATTACCACTCACCAGAAGTGACAACTGGTGTTGAATCATCAATAGCTCCCATGTAACGCAGCATCCCATACTCTAGTTCTGCAAACCCCTGCATTTCTTGCTTCTTAGTTGAGTTAAAGAGAAACAGAAGTTTAAGATCAAATAACATTGCATTTAAAAGGTCACTCATTAGCCAAATAAATTATAGCTTCATCACCTCAAAAAGCATTTAGAAAACCATCTATAGAATAACATACTTTAAGCAAACTGATAAGCAATAACTTTAGTTTTTCTTCACATTAGAAGAATGCACATGAGTGCGCACAGAGGATTGAAGCCAGAGTTCCTATTTTGTGGGTAAGTCCAAACACTGAAGTCTGAAATCAATTATAGTTTCAACTTCTTACACAAGCTAGTATGCAGGCGATAAATTACAAGAACACCAAAACACATGCAACATTACCTCTCCCTTTCCCAGTCGAGCACCTGTTTTTGGGTCAACAGCGACTGATCCAATGAAAATAAGATCTACCTTTAACTTTTCGTCTAATCCAATTGGCTTCCCGTACTTTGCAACCCCAACAGAGGTACAGGCTTCCTTGATGGTACCCGGCGGTAACATATGGGATTCGAGAACAGAGAAAAACCCAGTCCTAAGCCGTGGCTGAGGAGTTAACAACTTCTTCCCATCTGCACAGGAAATGATAAAACAATAAAAATATTCTCACCACATTTAAAAGAGAACACAGATCATTGTCAAGTTCCATCCAAGACAGGGAAAGCTGAAAAGTCAAAACCATTAAACCACCACTGCTATGATCTCCGCCACTGCCAAAACCACTACCAGAAACTACCCATATCTTACTTTCAATTCTACGCACAAAATTAAAACTATCATTTGCAGGCCCCCTATTTTGCTTTGTAATTATATACATATATTTATAAAACATAGGACAAACAGTGAAATTTTAGAAGTGAAGTCAGCAGTTTATCAATCAAACAAGTTGACCCTGGAAAGCAATGCCACCGCCTAACACCCACACACACACAAATTACAAATAAATTAGCTAACCTGAGAGAGTAAGAAATCTGACTTGCTTTTGAGGAGAATCTGGGTTAACCTTCACACATTGTGCACCACGAAACACATCTAGCTCCCTCATCTGCCAAAACCCACATCAAGCAACTCCACTTAAATTCTACCAACACCTATTAGCCAATAGTCGTTGCCCTACATTGTGATGGCTTTACCCCATCACAATGTAGCTCTTGGTACTTATAATCTTGCTCAATTGTCAATTTGGTTCATATTAATAGTTTACAATTTAATCGTATAGCTTCAAAAAGTTCGAGTTTAGTTCCTAGTGTCAAACCATTTCTGCCAAGTTGCTAAATTCTACTGATTTGGCCAACCATGTACAATTGGCCCCGTTATCAAAACGTATGGTATAATGATAAGGACAAATTGCAATCTTTTTTTTTTTTTTAACTATACAAAATTTTCACCATATTTTCTCCTCAGCCCAACTGAAAGTAGATGCAGCATGCATGAAATTAGCGCTAACCTTGTCAGCAGCAACTGAAGCACCAACGAAATTGGGAATCCGATGGTGAACAGGTCGCGGGTTTTGCGCGAAGTTCTGGGCCTCCATTAGATCCCAAATTCTCTTTCGGATTACCCATTTCCAAGCTTTCGGGTCGTCTTCATTATTGTGGTCCATCTCCCTCTGGGAAGTCTCTGCCATGGTTTCCCGAGCCTCCGAATCAAGGCGGAGCCTTTCGGCCTCAAAAGAGGCGTCGTCAAAAGCGGTGTTCTTGCGGGCTGTATAGATTGTGCAGTTTTCCAGCTCGAAGAACCTTCGAGAATTCTTTGGAGCAAAGGTTGAAGAGAGAAAATGAAGTTGGGGTGTTTTATTCCAAAGAGAATTGCAGTTCTTGAGCTGAAATGGGTAGTATAATCGGACTGCACATGAATCCATCGAGCGAAGAAGTCGGGGTTTGAAATTTTTGAGGTTGGAAGAAAAAGGGAAAAGTGTCTTTTTAGGTTCCAATAATCGTTATTCGTTAGAACTGGCGGCAAATTTTTTCTTTTTAACGGGTAAAATAAAAAAAAAAAAAATTACTTATCAAACTTGTTACATTTACAAGTTTCTATATTTATCAGTCAAATTTAACGATTTATTTTTATGAATAAAATTTTTTTATTTGCCTGATTTACTAATTAAACTTGTAAAATTAGAGAGAAATTAAATTTCTTGAAATATATTTTCCTTTTTTCTTTATTTTTAACTGTACTGAAATTATAAAGTACAATTTATTAGTATTCTATATAATCTAAATATATTTCTCTAATGAAAATATTTTTCTGAAATATATTGAAAGTAAAAGTTAATTTTATCTCTTAAATACATTTTTTTTTGGCGGTTTTGGTAAAAATTAATAATTTATCATCTATATTAAAAACTCATGCGTAAATTGTAAATCCTTAGCTTCAAAGTATTAAACACACACACACACACACACAATTGCCCTACTTCTGTTGTGGGGTAGCTGTTTGGTTGGTCTTTTGCCGTTAGTGTGCATGCCCTTTAGACAAAGTACTGACAAATTTTCAATTGGGCATGAAACAGTTTGACCAACATATGTCTTCTTAATTTGTGTGTTTCAAAAAGTGTCTAAGAATAAAAATGATTTTACAAGAGATGCTCTGATAAGTAAGGAAATCTTGAGTTCATTTGTTTTGGAGAACGCTAAAGTACAAGTATTCTGTTCTGTTTTATGTTAAAACTTGATACTCTAGTGTTTGTTTGGGTGGAATGGGAGGGGAAAAAAAATCACTTTTTAAGGGTTAGCCATGGTTTCAGAGAAAAATACCCAAACACCCAATGAAATGGGAAAAGTGGTTATTATGACAAAACCATGGTTTAGCAGAAGCAAAAACTATTAGTTATAACGTTTACAGGGCAGAACAACCTTCCAGAGAGGAAGTCAAAGGAAGCAGATGTTTGGGAAAAGAACTGAGTGAGTGCAGGAGGAAGGGAGGGGGGGGGGGGGGGAAGAGAGAGAGAGAGAGGTTAACAGAAAGGGGAGAAGCTGAAGCGGAAGAGAGAACAAAAGATACAGTCATCCACCAAAAACAAGAAACATAACTCCTTAATCAATTGGGCTAGAGATTTTAGATAATGGATTGATGAGAATACAACAAAACTGGCATGACTGAGCTGGACTTATGAAACATATACAACAATAATGTTTAACTCCAAAAAGCAAATCCCTCATCTGTTAAATAGGGCAACTGATTTCCCCCTTCCTATTCTTCAGGGCACTACATACTGCAATAACAACAAATCTACCCCCAAACTCTAATCATATTGGCAGCCTAAAGAAAACTAGCAGAGGCAATGGAGTTGACAAGACAAAGGATTGACAATGGAAAAATAGGCAAAAGAGCAGGTCTTATAATTTAAGTTGCAAGCAAAGGGCCAATTACAAGACAACATAGAAGAAGATTGTCATCTGCATGAAAATTACTCTAGCCAAATTCAGAATTCTTATCCCTACTATATAAGATTCACAACCCTTACCCCAGTTTTCGTTAGTCTCAAATATTCTGTAACTGGGAAAAGGAGATCCGGATTATGGAGCCGGAAAGCAAGCTTGCGTGCTTGCACACCAGGGCTTCAGCAGCCTGCTCCTCAGTCTCAAACTGAACCAGGGCCTGCTTTTTCCCGTTCATCTCAAACACTTTTCTGTTCACAATGGTTCCATGCTCCTCTAGGAGGCTTACAATCTCCTCCTCGGTGATATCTTGAGGGAGAGTAGACAAATGGATCATCTTTGTGGGAGAGCAGCAGTAACGGTAGTTCTTGGCGGCATTGCGATTGAAACGGTTGAGATTAGAATTCAGGTACTCGTGCGTGTCAGGACCCTGGGTTATGTTTGGATGTTTTGAGAAGTTGACCTCTAATCGCTTCTCAAAGAGCATGGCTCCCTAAATATATATCATGGTTCAAAGGTTTAGCAAACTCCTCAAAACTTGAGCATTTTTAGCAGAAAATAAACATTTATTCGCAGGTGTAATTGGACTATAGAAAATTACCAAATGACTTTCTCAAAAGCTAACTTTAGAGCTTGTTTGGTTTTTCTCTCATCTTTACTAAATAACCCATGGAAAATTTTCAATATTGCAAATCTACATTCTCAACAAAAAGGAATATTCCTTTCATTAATGGCAATTTGGTCAATTTCCTCCCTCCCCCTCCCATCAAACCAAACACAGCCTAGACAATCAGAACCAAGTATGATTTTCTCTCATAAAATGCCAACATAAACAAAGTTCAAATAAAGAAAACTCCCTAACCATATGAGGATAGGAGTCTTTGAGATTAAAAATTACTATACCTGATCCTTAATATAAGACCCATTTACCTAATTTGATTAGATTAAGGAAATTAGTTAAGTTAATTAATATGACATTTATTTTCGAAAACACCCTAGTCATCTTCTTTAATTCCATCACCTCATTCATTACCGTTTAATAGGAGTACATTAAGAAAAGAATGACAAATATAAAAAGTAGGTCTCATATTTACGACCAAGATCAACTCCCCAAGGACCAGAGGAAGTACAAAACCACATGTTATGATGAAGAATGAGGAGGTTAGGAAAAAATTATCACTGAAATAAATATAATCCAACAATAGTATAAATACAGATATATAGTATACTATCTATACATGATACGAACCTTCAGAAAGTGTACTGCCAATTCAGCTTGGAAACCATCACCCATCTGGATAAGTGCATGATCTGGTTTATTTCTGAGAAGTTTAATCCTCACAATATTCCCATAAATGGAGAACAAGTTGAAGAGTTTGTCCTCATCTATTCTCTGAAAGAAAGAACATATGAGCCAAATAAGAAAAGACATCTTTCAACCAAAATATAAAATTCTTCAGAAAATACTCACATCAGGATTAAGATTTGAGACAAGAACTGTACACCTGTCATTTGTCCCAGTTATTCCAGGAGGCAAACCTCCACCAAAGGCAGCTGCAATGGCTGCAGCATTCGCCATCTAGGCTTAAAAAGAAATTATATTAGTAATTAATAATAAACAGGGTTCAGTCACATGCGTGACTTCTGGTCAAAAAACCCACATGCATGACAACAATCAACTCTTGAAGTGATTAGTATACTTGATGTGCTGATAAAATCAGCTCATCCATTTGCACCAAAAAGGGTTATCTATAAAAAATTGAAAGGGGAAAAAAAATTGTCCGGTTAAAAAGGCGGAGGGTCCATCAAACTCTCCTCCCTCCCCATCAAAGAAGCTTATAAAATGTTTTTTAAAAAAATATATATTATTAAGAGATTTTTTAAATTTCAACAAAGTCGCACCCACGATTTGTGAACCTTACCAATAAGTACATTTCACAACATAAAAACAAAAATTGTAAAAGAGATATCAGCTACTGAAAATTGCAAATGCTACTTTTCATAGAAGTCTGTTCTTGAATAAACTCAACTGACACTTCAACCAGGCCTGAATAACACCAACCTGTGAAAAGCCAACTGGAAGAAAAAGAAACACATTAGTAAACTATAAGAAAAAGTGTAGTTTGACAGACAAAATAAATCCACCAATAGAATTTAAAAGATTAGCACCTGCCCGGGCACCAGAACTTTGAACAGCATACATGCCTCCCGCATCGCCATATCCAGGCTGTTGTATGGAGAATTCAGTTAAGAATTAAAACATTGTGAAAAATGAAATGAGGACATTTGATTTGTAATAGAAAAAGAAAATTGCACGCAACATGCCTGAGAAGATCTGCCTTTATTCTCTGTAGGAAGATTTGGGTTTGTGAAGTCCCTGTAAAAGATTGATAAACAGCAATAGTAATGAGAGTATGAGATGATAAAAGAGTACAAGAACAAAATGGAAAAAGTGGAATTGATGAAATCACCTCGAACGGTCATTATTGTAGTTCACTTGTAATTCGTCAAGGCTGGAACAAAAATGATAAAAGTTCATATCCTGCCAAAGTAAATGGATAAGAAGGGAAATGGGGAAAGGTGCAAAAATGGACCAGCCCAGAGGCATCGTTAAGTCTTTAAACTCACAATCCAACATTGTTAGAACAAGTGAAACGTACTTTGAGAACTGAATGTCCAGCTGGCAGCAACCGTCATAAATATTGCGTCCCTAGAAGTTTTCAAGAATACAATCAATCATTTTAGGGACAATGTCAGAGCTAATATACTGATCAGGATCCCCCAAAAAAAACAATGAAAAGAAAACAACGAAAAAGTTCAGCGAGTACTAAACAACCTGAAGTGTACTTCTAGCAATAACAGCACTCTGGCGTAACTGATACTGAATGAGAGCCTGAAAACCTACAGAGTTGGCAAATGCAGAATGAAACAATCAGCAAAATCCATACTGACACAATACATGCATTACTCTAGTGAAAGGATAGTCTTTATCCACTATTCTGTGTAGCCAATAAAAAGCCTCATATTAAATCACAGAACATATTTATAAAGTATTTGAAACATTTTTCTTGACATCAAAAATTCAAAAAATAGTTTCCTTATCAAAGAAACTCAACCAGTTACTGTCCTCACTTCCAGTGATAAATATGCGAATGTTTTAAAAGAAATAATTGCATGACTAAAATATAACTTTAGCCCATGGGAAGAAGGCTTGAAACTGACAAGCACCAAGAACTTATTAAGAAAAGAAAGAAAGAGAAAGGGAGAAATCTGAGAAATTCTGACCAGCTGACTTCTGAAATGTGACAATCTTTTCCACAAATCCATGGGGAGAAAACACTTGATGCAGCACATCCACTGTTATAGGATACAGCATGTGGTGAATTGTAACTAAGAGTATTCGATTTGGCTGCGCGTCCAGAGAGTTCCCGACAGCAGAACAGCATAGAGAGAGAGAAGAGATAGAGAGAAAGGAGAATAAATAGAAGAGTACATGATTGAAGAGAAAAAGGAGAAAGAGCATAAACTTTAACAAACTAAACCCAATGAAATTGAAAAATATATAATTATAGAAATAAAACATCGAGGGGAGTCAGGAAAAGGTTAAAAAGGGACAAATTCCGCAACAAGGTAGCTTCTGCTATCTTGTGCAAACAACAAAACAACCACAATTGATCTCACTCCACATATTTTTTTGGCCAACATCTCACTTCACATGTATGAAAGAAAGATAATACATGCATTATTCATAACAATTGACAATACATGCATTATTCATTGACAATTCATGCATTATTCATGAGTGCTAAACCACCTGAAGCATACTTCTAACAATTGACAATAAATGCATTATTCATTTGATAGAAATACAAGATACCAACCTCATCTCCTCGACCTTGATTTTGATCCATTGTAGTTAGTTCTTGATGAGAGGAAAACTGGACATAAACATTCCTCCCTCTGAAAGAAGAGAAAAGAAGAACTAAATCATTAAATCAACATTTATGACAATGAAATGTGTCATGCTTCTTTATCTCCATAGAGGAAGCCAAGAATCAAGTTCCTCATAAATTATTGTAGGCGCTCAATTAAGTTTAAAGCTAAAATAAGCTATCAATTTCTACCTTATGCTTGGCTGAACATTTTCATAATATTGTAAAGCGTTAACTGCTGAAGAAACATCTTGCATTTGGAGTAAAGCCTGCAATAACGGCAAGTATTTACATAGGACAAGCATTAATTTGTAATAGATTGCAATTTTTGGGCAGATACAAAATATTCACCGAATGCATCAAAAAGAAAACCTGATTTTTGGCACGGAGCATGACAAGCTTTGTAATGACTCCAAATGGCTGAAATAGCTGAAGTAAATCATTCTGCAACCAAATAAGGTAAAATTTATAAATCCTTGAAGAATTTTAGAATCCTAAACAAATAATGGTATTTAATTGTTCATCTTGCTTTAGTCTTTATCCATTGACTTCGATAATCTTTATTTTCACCACCTTATACAACGCAAAGGGCAGAGCTACAATTTGGTTATAAGAGGGGCCAAGATTAAAAAGCATAATTAGCAAAAAGTTGGCATAAAGTTTGGGAGGCCAAAGGTGTATAAAGTATAAACACTTTCTACCCTTGTTTGTCCATTCGTTCTCAAAGTCTTCTCTTTTGGTAGAGCAGGTTGTTACCTCACAGAGCTCATAAATCATAACCTTGAGGTCATGAATTCAAATTTCATCTCAGCAACATTTTTGGACCAAAAAAGAATGTTTGATTTAATTAATTAGAAACAAGTTACTATTTTTTTTCTTTGGGGTTCAAGGAGGTTACACTATCAGCTTGTTTGGTTTCACTGCAAATAATCAATTTTGCGAAACAAAATTGCACTCACACGTTTACCTCGTAAATTGCAAAATCAATTATTCACCGCTAATTCAAATGGACACATATGTCAAGGTCAAATCTATAAGCAGGAATTAAACCCAGCCTGTGTCTTCTCTTTTGCAAAGAGAAATTGTGATACTAAGGAAAAATTAAAACTTAAAGCCATACTCCCACTAATCCTTTATCTCTCCGCCATGGTACAAAACTAAGGAAATTATCCACAATACATTATTCTAGCAAATACATAAATAGGGGGCAAGGGATGGATTGCGTGAATTGAACCCACCCACACCCGTATCTTCTCTTTGGCAAAGAGAAATTATGATACCAAGGAAAAATTGAAAACTTAGAGTCATGTTCCCACCACTCCCTTCTCTCTCTGCCACAGTACGACACTAAGGAAATTATCCATAATTAAACAAATTGTATATATAAACTAATCATACTAAGAAAACTAATGCCAAGTACTGAAACCAGAGAATGAGAATATACTTCGGATATTTCATGCCCCACGTTTCGAACGTGAATGACTTTGGAAGGTTCTGTCATTGCGAGCCGACCTGTAAAAAGATCAGAATTTGAATCAGCTTTTCATTTTCCAATTCACAGCCTATAACCTACACTGATCTGAATACCCATCAGTGAAGTCACCCCGGACAGGGAGCATAGACTCTCACTGTCGTTTCAATTACTTTTGAAAACCAGACCGCACTAAACATTACACGAGTATAAAACTTGTGGGGCCTTCACAGAATACATAAATGAAAACATTAAAAAAGAAAAGAACTTCGAGTCTTGCAATGAATCTAACAGGCCCAAGTGAAAAAAATATGAAACCAAAAAATCAATTAAAATCCTGAATCTAGACTAAGTAGGATGAAGAATGGTTAAGCAATCGGCAGAAACACCGCAGAGAAAAAGGATAGCTTCAATTTCCAATTTTACATCTCTAAAGTTTCTCTAGACATCGCAATATACGGCAGAAAGCAGACGCACGGTACATTCATTAGATATGACAAAGTGAAACCGAGAGGCAGATAGAACTTGCCGGAGAGATGGTGACTGCAGGAGAGAGAGAGAGAGAGGAGGGGTATGTAGAGCGACGCAGGGCTGCTAGCAACACATGGTGTCGTGAATCTCAAGCCCTACGAGAAATGCTCGCCTCTCTATATATTGCTGATTCACGTTTTGACGAGACGCTCCTTCCCACTGTACTTCCTGCCTATCTCTTTTTCATTATCCACTTGTTATTGTGATTTTCAGCGCTTCTCATTTTTTTTCCTTTTATCCCTAAGAAAAATAATTCTTTATGCAAAAAAAAAAAAATTGATTGATCCTTTTTTTGATTCTCTATACATTAAAAATAGAAGATTTTGGGTGGATGGGGAATGGAGTTTTTGAGGACTACTATTTTTTAACTGTGAAGAGGGGTCTAAATTCATGGAGACTTATATGCAATACTATCCACAATATAAGGCATTTTTAGAATAAATATATAATTCAGAATATAAGTAACTTCCATTATAATTAATGATATTTTTTCTATTTTACCCATGTGATTAATACTCATTTTCCAAATTTACCTACTCATTATACCCCCTTTCTAAAATAACACTCTCAAGATAATTAAACACTTTTCTCAATTAAGAGTAAAAGTGAAAAAAAAATTATTATAAGACATTAAATGAGTTAGCTGTCATTTTGAAATGGCCAATATTAAGAACCAGAGAGAGTAAATAGAGAATAATATAAAATCAATATATCCATATATACTCCCTCCTATACTTAATATAAGATATATTTAGGAGTTGATATTACTTATAAATATATGACATGGTTTTCATATTAATCAATTTTTCCTAATTTACATTTGAGAAGGATAGGGAAAGAGTAAAGTAAGGACAATGCTTAAGGTGTTTTAAAATATATACGTCATATTAACTAACCACCGGTAGAGCCAAAAATTTTAATGACGGGAAGCGAAATAAAAAATATTATATCATAAATAAAAGCACTTTAAATACAATACAAACTTATTATAGGAAAAGTAGAAAGAAATCTATCATATAATAGCCCCACTTGCATTGGGCTTGAGCGACCGTAAACCACCAAGAATGAACTATGTATATTCTAACAAATTATTACCTCTGATCCATAACATAAGCCATATTTAGGGAGTTAATATTTATCCTAAATATAAGATATAGTTTTCATATTCGTTAACAATAATCAAAGAAGATGGTGAATGAAAAAATTAGGGAAGATGATGACTAGGGTGTTTTAGAAAATACATGTAAAATTAACTTATTCAACCAACTTCCTTAATCTATCTAAATTAAGTAAATATGTCTTATATTTAAGACCGAAGGAGTATCAACTAAATTTTTAAAATGCAAATTATGAAATAGAATAGAAACAAACAAACTTAGTTTATTAAGCTTGTATGTACATGCCGATATCTCCTTGTATTTTATTAACGAACGGCAATTTCAGACTCAAAAATTAAGGATCAAATGTAAACCAAGATTATGCAAAACAACTATATATTGAAATCAAAAGATAAGCAAGTTATACATAATACTTTTCTCTTGCAAGTGGGTTTGTTTGTGTATAGTCGAAATATTAAAATAAGTTGCAGATAAAGAAAAAAATATTCTTTTATATGTGTGTGTGTGTGTATAAATTTTAGGGGGCCTAAATCCACCCCGATAATAACTCAATTAGCTTATTTAATTTAATCAAATTAGATATATATGTCTTATATTAATAAGAAAAGGAGGAGTATAGATTATTGTGATCTGAGTTTATTTTTGTTGGACTGATACGTACCTATGACCTTTGAAGACATATGCATTTTTTGAACACATTATAATTTCTGGGGAAAAAATATTGTAGCGGGTAATTTTATTGAAAATAAAATACCTCATCCATTCCTTAGTATAAGGATTATTTAATTAATTTTGGTGGATTAATGAAATGAAATAAATTATTTAATTTATCAAAAAAATATGATTTGATCTTCCTAGTATACTTATGTATAATATTATATTATATATCAGTTTATAAGTAATTTAGTAAATTAATCTAAAAAAATGATAAATATAGGAGAATAAATTAATTGGACTTAGAGCGCAAAAGGTTTTTACCTCTCCTAACAATTGTGTTTTATGAAATTTAAACTTAAGTTATTCTCTTTATAGTGACGAGGCCACTTACCACCTCAACCATAGTTTGTTGGTAGCTAAAAAAAAAACTTCTTAATCCACATGATTAACCATCTTAATTATACTATTTTGATCTAGAAAATAGTATACAGTATCTTGTTATACTTAGCCCAAGTGAACAATGGACTTGGCTGAATCCACCATCAATTCTTCAATATTTTCCTAAGGAAAAGTGCGACCCCATTAGAGGATCATCCCAAAAAATTTGATATTCTTGAGGAGTAATTAATGGTGCTTAATGCTAATTACTGATAATCAAGGTTCATTTTATGAATGAGTAATGGCGATTTAATGTATTAAATTACTAATAATGTATTCTTGAGGAGTACTTAACTGTGGTTAGTGCATATTTGATTTAGCCTTTTAGAAGTATTTTTATTGTTTACTAGGTAAATATATGTGAAGAGTTTTGTCACAGTAAAAAAAAAAAAAAAAAAAACTTACAAAACCATTTTGAGAGTTTCTCAAACTGGCACCTAAGTCCTTTTTGTGAAACCCTTTCAGCATATACCAAGAAGTCACGGGAAAACCTCACTACTATATTCGTAGCTTAGTTTCCATCTTTTATTGGCTTTGATCAGTTGATGCAAACATGTCCTGTGTGGGGTACTCCTCTTGTACATATTTATCCCGATTAATGTAATTCTATTTTCACTAAAAAATGGATAAATCCTTTTAAAGTCCTGTAAGACTAAAAAAATGTTAAAAAAGTTTCTCAAAAAATTCTGATGTCAAAAATGTTTCATTAACAACTTATTCAGTAAAGTATTAATAACTTCATCCATGAATTTTAATAATTTCTTAGGACCTTTTTTATATCAGAATTTTCTCTAGGATATTTTTGACATTTTCTTGATCCCATAAGACCTTAAAAAAATTCCTTTTTGTGGAAAAGAGTAATATATATATATATATATATATATATATATATATATATATATATATATATATATATTCTTTTTTTTTCCTGGAGGCAAAATTACAATGTTTCTCAAGATACCAAACCTATGTCATTTTTCTTTAGTCCCAAAATGTCTATTTTTTTGGGGCACTAGTATTCTTTAACTCAAGATAATTATATTTGGGGTTAAGGTGCAAAAATACACATGTGCTTTGGTCAAAGGAGCGTCCAATGACAAGTGCTTTTTTGAGGTGCAAAAGTACACACGTGGTTACAAATTAGGTGCAAAAATACCGTTTGACCGTTAAGTTTGACTTTTTTTACTTTCAAAGGTGCAAAAATACACATGTGCTTTAGCAAAAAGAGCACCTAACACCAAGTATTTTTTTTAATTTAATAATTTTATTTTAATTAAAGAAAAATTATTATTTCTCTAAGTATAATTCTTAGAAAGTTAAATTTTTTATTTCCATAATTTAATTTTTTTAAAATCCTTATTAAATTTTCTTATTAAATTTCCTTTGCAATGTCAATTTTCAAGAATTGCCCTTTGGTGGTCAATTTTCATTTTTTTAAAAAAATCTTTTTTTAATCATTTGAGCGAGTTTCTCCTGCATGTATTAATATTTTATCCTTTTTCAAAATAATTTCAAATATAAAATTATTCAAAAAAATAAATAAAAAATAAATAAGAATAATTATTCAATGAAGAATATAACTAATTCTTAAGCAAGTTATTAAGCTTCTTTTAAATTTAAGTTTAAATAACACATAAGAAGTTAAGATAGTGGTAAAAAAATAATAAAATTAAATGAGAATTCTGTATCTAAAATGAAAAATAAATTTAAATAGTTAGACCAATATAAAAAAGTGAAATCCAAAAAATATAAAAATTTTATTTAATTTTTTCCCGAACTACATAAATTTAATAAGGATTTAAAAAAAAAGAAATTAAATTACGGAAATAAAAAATTTAATTTTCTAGGAATTATACTTAGAGAAATAATAATTTTCCTTTAATTAAAATAAAATTATTAAATAAAAAAATATTTGGTGTTAGGTGCTCTTTTGCTAAAGCACATGTGTATTTTTGCACATTTGAAAGTAAAAAAAGTGAAACTTAATAGTCAAAGTCAAATTTAACGGTCAAACGGTATTTTTGCACCTAATTTGTAACCACGTGTGTACTTTTGCACCTCAAAAAAGCACTTGTCATTGGACACTCCTCTGACCAAAGAACATGTGTATTTTTGCATCTTAACCCTCATATTTAAGGCACATAAGAATACTAAAGGTGTTACATCTCCCAATAAAAATAAAGTCTGAACCTCAATTAATTATATTATAAGAAACTATGAGCCAATTGGTTCAACTTCATTTTATACTTTCAATGCTAACCATAATTGCATTATTAAGAGATTGGTGTTTGGTTGCTCTTTACAATAGTAATCTAATTTATCATGATAATGACGATTACAAAAAAATTAGTAATCTTCATTCATACTTATCCTTATAAGTACTCATTATCATCTCATTGCATGGTTGAAAATATATAATTTGCCTTAATTTCAATTATCTTTGTTTTATTTGTCTCATTTCACCTACATTGACATGCCACAATCATTGCCCACTACTACCTTCTCCTCAGCCGTTGTTATTGTCCCCACCTACTATCACCACCATTGTTACCTTCACCTCCACCACCACATTCATTGCCATCGGACTATCCTCAGCTAGGCAGGTAACAATTATGATAAGGCAGGGAGATGGCTTTAAACTATTTTTTCTACAAAGATTATATTAAAGATAAAATAGACCTCCTGTGATATTAATTTAAATAATTATTAAAAAATAACTTATTGCACTATACTTAAAAATCAAATCAAATACTAGCCAGTAATTAATATAGCATTGCATTATTATCACATTTGCAGTGCAATGTGATTGAACTAAACATAAGGGACTACTTAGTTTTTTTTTTGTTGCTCATCCGACATCTAGAGTTTCGCTCTAACTAATCATGATCTGACCCACGTTGCGCACCTAGCAATGGTGGGAGAGTCTCTCAACGGGCTTTCTGCATTCACAAGCTTGAATTCAGGGCCTTACTAAAATAACACAAGCGTTTACCACTTATGTCAATCCTCCTTTGTGCCAATGAGAGTTGGCACAGATCGTAAGGGATCCAGGACTAGGCCCTTGGGTCGTGGGTTCGATCCCCTCTGTCGTCGTTGGGACTCCTTTGATAGGCGATCTCGTAAGTCCCCAGTAAATACTCATAAAGCCCGGGGCCGTCCCCTGGCCTTAGTAGGGGACTGGTGTCAAACTCTTTCAAAACTTTTTTTATATCAAAAAAAAAATCCTCCCTTGCTGGTGGGAGTGTGGGACGACTCCTTAGCTCAATTCAGTCGAACCCTTCCAAAACTTTTTTTATATCCAAAAAAAAAAAATCCTCCCTTGCTGGTGGGAGTGTGGGACGACTCCTTAGCTAAATTCAATCCGTTGTTTTCCAAATTATCCATTGCTCCATTAGAATTAGAGTTTAGGCACATTGAACTTGGGCAAGCCCAATCTAGCTTATGAATACTAGCCTTGGAGCCCAACGGTTGGCATTCATTTCTACTTACCCTACGGATATTGTTTTTTTTTTTTTTTTACTCCTAGAGGAATTTAATCATTTCATGCATATATTCTTGAGGCTTTCTTGCAAGAAAAAAATAATAAATTACAGGAACAAAGTTTGATATTACAATAACATCTTCATCAAAGGTTTTGCGTATTGAGTGGATTTTACAGCAGCAAGGGGAGCAAGAAAGCTATGGAGTGGAACGCAACGTGAAAGGGAAGGGTTTCAATCATCACCTGCAACAAGCACAGCCTCCAATCAGTAAAATTTTTATTTTCAAATATTTTAAATGGAGAAAATTACATTGTCATAATTATTTTCATTCGAAACTCCAAACTTTTAAATATAAATTGATGATAGAATTTATATAATATAGCTACACCAGGAGAAAATATCCCTCCAAGTGTAACTATCTCATTGTCTTATGGAAAAGAAAAAATATAATTTTTTATTGAAATAAGGTTAATATTTTTTACTTATCGAATTAATTATTATATTTATATCAATAAATTA
Source organism: Acacia confusa (assembly GCA_037074495.1). Lineage (NCBI taxonomy): Eukaryota > Viridiplantae > Streptophyta > Magnoliopsida > Fabales > Fabaceae > Acacia > Acacia confusa. The sequence goes on from CM073502.1 coordinate 1,403,612, forward strand.
CAAAGTAATTACGTTAACTTTAATTATTATTTTAAGTAGTTATAAAGTAAAATGCTACTCCCTGTCTTTATTATAAAATATATTTAGAAAGTTGATTTTACTGTTAAATATAAGATATAATTTTTATATTTGTCAATTTTTTTTAATTTACTCCTATTGATATTCTCTCAATCATAATCAAAAAAGAGAAGAAAAGAGAGAATTAAAGAAAATGACTAGGGAGTCTTAGAAAAATACATAGCATATTAATTAATTTAATCAATTTCCTTAATATAATCAAATTAGGTAAATACTACCTTTGGTTCTAAATATATAAGACCTGGTTGATTTTTTTTAAAAAAAAGATTAAGAAAGATAAATAAATTATTTAAGAGTATTTATATATTTAACTTCCTCAATCTCTTTAAAAAAGTTAATTAGATTTTATATTTAAGACTGGAGGTAATATATTTTACCATATTAAAGAGGGAGTATATTTAAGAATTATTATATGAAATATTTATATTTATCATTTTTTTAAAATTATTTTGTTTAATTTATAAATTGACATATAATATAAAAGGAAAAACATTTTTTTATGTTGTAGGAAAACCATTTTCTTATGTCACACACATGAAATGGTGAGACCTACATATACATATATGACATATATGTATATGTAGGTCTCACCATTTCATATGTGTAGAAAACTTTTTTTTCTCATGTAACATGAGAAAACCAAAACCCAATATAAAAATACATAATATATGATATCAATAATTAATTTACTTAACAATCTCTTTAAAAAAAAAATCATCCTTCGCTGTATTAAAAGATTAGTGGATTAGTGGAGTACAACTATTGCATGAATATCCACGTGGTGAAAAAAAAAAGTGCTCGTGGTGTGTTTCCATTCCAGAAAGAGAAAGAGAGAGAAAAATGGTCCAACCGTTGGTTGATCGGCGGAGGCAGGCGAAGGCCGTATGGTGGCGGAGTCAACTTCGCCCGTCGGCAGAGGAACCGCAGGGTTGCTGTTAATAAACGGCATGCCGCTACTTCCTTTACCCGTCGCCGTAGAAGGCCCCTGAGATTCCGGCTGGAATGGCCAGGGGAATGCACGCGACGGCGACGCATCCGCACCGGAGAAAGGAGCCGGAGCTTTGGTCGGAGAAATATCCGGCGACATTGCCGATTCTTGGGGCGGCAGTGCTGAGTATTAGAGGAAAATACACAGAAACAGAAACATAAGAGAAAAGGGAAAGTGAAAGCAGAGTAGTGTAGTGTTTATGAACGAAATTGCATGCACCATCATGGGCTTATTAGTTGAGTAAGTACTCTCACCAATGGAGTCTCCAAAGTATACAGTGGGATTGTTCCACAGGGAAGCTCCATCCACCAGAATTGTGGAGGCATGAGAGGGGTGGAAGATACAAGTAAGAACAGAGAAGAAGATAATGGGAGTGACAGACATTGGTAGATGAGGAGGGAGAGGTGAAGATTGATGAAGGAAGAAGGTTTGAATTAGGGTTTTAGAGAGCAACGATGGGTTGGCAAAACAGAGAAAGGTGTTGGACTCTGAGTGATGGGTTAAAGTGAAAATGTAAGGGAGGGTGAGGCTTTTGAGAAAAAAGAGTTTGAACAAGCGCCAGTCATGGCCTCATCATGCACCGTACTGTTCGTACCTGCGCAGTAAGAGGCAGTAAAATTTTGGACAAGAGAATCTTTCCAGTTTTACCCCAAACAGGAAGCCATTTCAGTTTTATATTATGAGACACGTACGTAAGAATAATTTTTTATTTTACTGATCATCAATATCAATCATCATCATCAATATCAACTTAACAGGAATAGAGGAATAAGTTGTTATCTATTTGTTTCTTCATCATCTAATTGCTTTCATTGTTTATAACAACACTGTCCATTCATATACGGCTAGCATTTGATTTTATCCGTTGTTTTTATTTCTCTAAGCCAGTTTCAAATTTTTGAAATTTAAATTGTCATTTTTTATCTCGCTCCTCCTTTTATTTCATTTTATCACCTACTCTTTCAGATTTTCATTTCCAAAGGCTATTGGGCCTGTTTGGGTTGGCGGTAGGAGCGGTGGCTTAAAAACTATCTGACTTTAAAAGAAGCTTGGTAAGAAAAAAATCAGGTTATTGATAATGATGTGTGTTTGGATTGATGGTAGTAGAAGTGGCGGGGCCCGTGTCAAAAAGCTGAGAGCTTTTTAGAAAAAACTAAGAAGTGGAGCTTTTTCATTAACGGGTTTTTTGAACTTTAAATTAAGTAAATTTAAGCTTAATCCAAACAGATCCAAAATCAGCTGGTAATGTTAACTAATTTTTTAAAAAAAATTATCACAAAAAAAGCTTAAAAAACTTGTAATCCAAATAGACCCATTGTCAATATCAACTAATCATCATCTTCAATGGGTGTGTTTGGTATGCACGTTAAGGAGGCTTTTTGTCCAACAAAATCAAAAAAAAAAAGCAAGATTAGGTCTCAAAAAAAAATTGGCCTGTTTGGATTAAACTTTCAACGTGTTGGGCTTTTTGCTTAATGTCTGTCGTACAGGGCTACAACTTAAGCTGAAAATCCAAGCTTTTTATAAATCGTATCGCACTGCTGCACTGATCCAATTCTTTCTTCTTCTTTTTTTATAACACTCTGGTCCAATAATAAGGTAGCCGGTGGAGCTTTCTAGATATTCACCTTCACATCCGCATTGCTTCACGCAAGAAGGAATATTAAATATAATTTTCGCTTACCCCTTTGTTCTGTTATAAAACTGATAAAAATAATAAGAAGAAGAGCAGAGGTTCTAGAGAGATAAAGTAGAGAGATAGATTCTCATTTCATTCAATTGATGAACAGTTACAGAAAACCTCTATTTATAGAAGAAAAATGGGACTTTAGTGTAATTTCTACCTCTGGGTCATTTGGTGTAGTTTTCCCCAAAAACCTAAACTATTCACTCACGGATTTCCTTCCCGTGAGTGATTGTATAATTGTGTGCGGGTCCCACCAAATAGTAAATCACTATGCGTGGTACTATGCAAATAGTAAATCACTATGCGTGGGTCCCATATCATCTTTTAATATTTGGAAACCGGGAGTCAATGGACATCCACATAATAAGTATATTCATAACACTCCCCCTTGGATGTCCATTTATGAATGTGCCTCGTTAAAAACTTTAACTAGGAAAAACCCAGTGGGATAAAAACCTAGCCAAAGAAAAGAGTACATCATCCATTGATACACTTTCTAGTGCTGCCTCATTAAAAACCTTTCTAGGAAAAACCCAGTGGGATAAAACCCAGATAAGGGAAAAAGAGTACAGCGTGTATCGTCTCCCCCTCTTGATTACATCAGTGTTGCTCCCCCTGATGACTATATTGCTTCAATGTCTTTCTGAGCATATTATACTTTCTGTCATCAAATATTCTGTTAGAAACACCCAATCTGATTGTTCATTATATACCTGCAAGATCTAAATCTGTCAAGTAAAGTCATAATAATCTTTTCATAAATATATATGTGCATATAGAAATTCAATAAATGTTTATTCAGATAATGATGCTATATGCACTATCATCTTGAGTCCTTTTGGGACATATGTGTTTTTGGCGCCTTATGTGCTTCTAGCACATACAAATATATTGTGGCTCATGATCCTCATTATCATTCATTGTAGCATATGCTATCATAGATATTATTAACGTCGACTTCATTTTCAATCCCATCGGATTTCATTCATAATTTATTGAGATCTCATAATGTAAATACCTGGGTCTCTTCTTGGACCACAATACACTTTACTTGTAATATCTCTTCTAGAGATAACATCTCTTCAGGAGATGGCTCTTCTAGAGCTTTTCTTAATTATCCTCAACATGATCATCTATATTCTTATAGCTCCTTTTCTCTTTTGAGGATTTTTATCTTTAAAATCAATGGACTTGCAACACTTCTGGTGTGCTTTATAACAATTCATATAGGAGCATTTGCAGTTGGCACATGTGACTTTGTCACTTTCTTTAGGTCAGTAAATGCTTCTGGCATTCGATTAACTAAACTCTGAAATTGAATTATCATTTTGAACTTTTAGTGCACAATTCCTTGTACGATGATCAATATGAGCCAATGATAATTCATTCTAGTAAATCTTTACCCAATCTGCTTATTTTTCTCCCCCTCATCAAATCATCAATTTTCTTTGTATATCCATCTATGTGCATTGTAATAGATTAATAATCATTACACATTTAAAACATTTCAAGATGGAATTAATCTGGCTCCTGACCAAAAGCCAATTATACGGGGAGAATTCTGTTGGCTTATATAATTGCTACAAATATACACAACATATAAATTTTGTTCTCATAATCATTGATCTATCCATTCATGGATACTTTAATACATTATTTTTGGATCATTCAATCTGGAAATTGCGCGCATAATATATTGCAAACATCTGGTTGCAATCATCACTGCAAACTTTGCAGATCAATAATTTCATATGTACTCTTTCAATTTAATATATTTCCAGAGATCCATTTCCAATAATATTTTCATAATCATATCTATTTGAGAACAAGCAGCACATAATATGACTCGGATGATCAAACAAGTCATGCCAACATTTCATATGATTTATCATCAAATCTAATATTCATTTTGGGGGAATCAACATAGAAACATTCACAAAGAATTATCACATAAATATTCACACTTGATATATATCATTATCATTCTCCCCCTCAAGTGTGAGACCTTAAAAATTAATTTATGGAATTTCCATACAATATTCCATGATAATAGCATATATGATATCTATTTCATTAAAATTCCACAGATTTCTAAATGCATTATCAATGCATAATTTTGTTACTTCTGGTAACAAAATTTCCATTTTCCAGAATCAACAAACAAATATATATTAAATACAAAATCATCAGGTGTATAATTGCAGATTCACGAGCGCAATACTGTGTAATCACAGGCGCATCACTGTGGAATCACAGGCGCGACAACTCAGATTGTCGTATACATATAAAGTCAAAAAGATTCCAGGCTCGTGCTTTATAGGGAGCAAATCTGTAGAGATTTAACAGGACTACGCAAATCTGCAGAGATTCAATAGGATTTAATTCAACTATAAATAGAGGAAGGCAAACGAACATGCCTCACAAACACTCAAGCATCTGATAATATCAACTACCAGATACTCACACATATTTCTCTAAATTCTATTGCCATGGCAGGACCAAGCAGTTTTATCCCAGTTTCTGATACATCCGAAACAGCATTACTTGATGCTTTGTTGTATGATGATCAGCATAACATGTCATTTACTTCTTTGTTATCTCCTAATCCCTTTGAAATGTTTATTCCTCCTTCTACTATTCCTCCTTCTGCTTCAAATATACCTACTTCTCCCCCTAGAACAAGTGTTCTTCCTCAATCTACAAGGATTGAAGGTACAACTGAAGCAGGTTCATCAAGGAGGCCTGTTAAGAGGTGTAGAACTATGGCAGAACTAATGGAGTCTACCAATCCAGTTCAGCCAATAGTGTCGGCAGTTAATCAACCAGCATTCACTAGCCAGCAAACTATCATCAGTTTGCCAGCAACAACCAGCCCGACAACAACAATCAGCCAACCAACAACCACTAGCCAGCCAGCAACAATTAGCCAGCCAACAGCTACAAGCCAATTAGCAACTACTAGCTTATTGGAATGTAGTTGCTGTCATGTTTTACGGGAAATTATTCATACCAACGGACTTCAGTACCATAAACTTGAAGTTCACGGAAGAAGAACAGGTATGATTACCCATGCTGTTTTATTTGAAAAAGTACAGGATAAATCTTATAATACTGACAGGCTTCCAATGTTTGATTTCACAAAGAAAAATTTTGAAGAAATCAAACAATTTCTGACACAGTATTGTATAGATTTACAAGCATCAGGATATATCTTGATGCGTGATCCTGTATTAGCCTATCATGAGGTTCTCTGTGTTGGTTCGGAATGGGCTATAAATCCAAATGACCTCCATGGAAGTTCATTTCAAACCAATATTGAACACTCATTAGGCAAAGGAAAACAACCTGCAGTAAGTATACCCTATGATACTTCATCCCTTAACCAGGGTGAATTATATAGGTTATCTATGGAGCAAAGAGAAAGAATAAAGAAAACAACGCTCCATGATTTAAGAAATTATTTTCACTTAACCCTTGATGAAGCGAGTAAACAATTAAATATGTCTACTCACACCATACAAAAAATCTATCAAAAAGGAGGGTTAACTGAGTGGCCACACAAGAAGCTCAAGAAACTTATGACGCAAATCTCGATATTACGAAGAGCTTTGCCTCATCTGGATCCCATCTCAAGAGAAGCAAAAGAAGAAGACATTAAATATCTTCAGAATGAGATGATTAAAGTTTGTAATGATGTTGAGCCACTCGCAATTAAACTTTGTTGAAATAATATTTCCTTTTGCTTAATTATTTTGTTTATGAATATTCTTTTCTCGTATTTATAAAAATTGTTATAATCATAGAAATCACATAACAACTATAATAATATATTTGCTTCATTCACTTCTGGGAATGAAGTTGGATAAAAATTCATGATCCATAACTCACTGATTTGTTTGATCATGGCAAGAAATTAATCCACAATATTGCTACTACAATAGCAAATTGAATATATTTATTTATAATATCAATCATGATCATACAATCCCTTGTCTCATAATTTAAGGGAATATTTAATGCCAAATATACAATTTTGAGGCCTTTATACAACTGATAACATACAAAATTTATGGATCAAATATTGTTTCATAATTTGTCTCTTGTTATCAGGCTAACTTGCCTCTTGGCTTCAGGCAATCTTGCCTATGAAATTAAGGCTATCTTGCCTCTTAGGCTCAAGCCAATTTATGCCTCATCTCTCAAGCCAATCTATGCCTCATATCTCTATGGCATTTTGATCTCATAATAATATATATGATCTTTTAACAGTTTATCTTCAAGATAAATAAAATATAAGCATAATAAAATAAATAGATGGAACCCACTAATAGTGTGGTTGCCATAAATAATAAGAAGGGAGAGGGATATATATATATAGCAATAAATAAATAAAATAAAATAAATGACTGGAAATAAACATGCTAGATTAATAAAAAGAAGATGAGATAGGAATGGTAGTAAACTCACAGCGAGACCTATCTCATCCAAAGATAAGAAAGAAGATGCATATGCAAATGTAAATATATATATATATATATATATATATATATATATATATATATATATATATATATAGAAAACGGTAAAATAAAAAGGGAAGGGGATTTAAAGCAGTAAATAAATAATAAATAAATGGAGTCCACTATACAAGTGTTACCACCATGAAAAATAAAGCAGTAAATAATAAATGGTGCCCACTATACTAGTGTTGCTACCATGAAAGATAAATAAAGCAGTAAAGAATTAAAATAAAATAAATGGGGCCCACAAAATGTCACCACCATAAAAGATAAATAAACTCTAAATAAAATAAATAAATAGAGCCCACTAATAGAGACTAGTGTGCCTCCATGAAGAATAAATAAATGTAAAATAAAATAAATAAATGGAGCCCACTAATAAATAATGTTGCCGCCATAAAAAATAAATAAATGTTAAAATAAATAAATAGAACCCACTAGTAAATATACTAATGTGCTATCATAAAAGATAAATAAATGTTAGTAACAATAAAATAAATGTTAGTGACATAAAACTAAATATTAGTAAAGTCAGTATGGAGCTTAGTATAGCCACCATGAGATAAATAAATAAAGCAGTAAGTAAAGAATTACAAATGGAGCTTAATGACGCCACCATGAAATAAATGAATAGGAAGTGGGAAGAATATATAAACATAAATAAATTACTGTAAATAATAAAATATAAAATTTACCGTGAATAGTAAAATTACTATTCACTATAAATAGTGAATAAAGTAAAATTACAGAAAGATTAATCTAGACTTCCATGTAGGAGTCAAATGAATAAAATGTAAAAATTACTGAAAAAGGGGTAAATTTACTGTGAATAGTAAATTACTATTTACCGTAGTAAAATAGTAAATAATCTCAAATCTTAACCATGGAATCCGATGTTAAAATAATCGGTAAGAATAGATATTTAATTCCATATAATGGTTAAGATCATCCCAGATAAATAAAATGGAAATATGAAATAGATGGTGAGAAAATCTTACCTTGGTAGAGTCTTCGTGCTGATAACGTGTTATAAAACTGATAAAAATAATAAGAAGAAGAGCAGAGGTTCTAGAGAGATAAAGTAGAGAGATAGATTCTCATTTCATTCAATTGATGAACAGTTACAGAAAACCTCTATTTATAGAAGAAAAATGGGACTTTAGTGTAATTTCTACCTCTGGGTCATTTGGTGTAGTTTTCCCCAAAAACCTAAACTATTCACTCACGGATTTCCTTCCCGTGAGTGATTGTATAATTGTGTGCGGGTCCCACCAAATAGTAAATCACTATGCGTGGTACTATGCAAATAGTAAATCACTATGCGTGGGTCCCATATCATCTTTTAATATTTGGAAACCGGGAGTCAATGGACATCCACATAATAAGTATATTCATAACATGTTCTACATTCTTTTTCTAAATTTTTTTTTTTTAGAAACAAAGCCTGACGTTGTTTTAAAAAAAAAATTCTAAAAAAAATTTTAGAAATTTTTTTAAAAACAAAGTCAGAATATTAAACATTCTTTTTCATGTCATTTTCAGTTATTTTCTATCTCAACTAACTTTTCAAATACTAATCCAAACACATCTCAGTTAGAAACAAAACCACTTCTGAAAAAAGCTAAATGGGTAATCCAAACACACATCAGTTAGCTTAACCTGACTTTTTTATTATCTTACTTTTATAAAAGCCAGATAGCTTTTAAGCCACCGTTTCTATCGCCATACCCAAGGGGCCAATATAAATAAGAACAGGGGAATAAGCCATTCACTATTTGTTTCCTAATTATGTAAGTGTTTTTATTGTTTATAACAACAATGTCGGCTCATGTACGACCAGCATCTGGTTTTGTGCGTTGCTTTTATTTCTCTCAGCCACTTTCAAATTTTTTAAATTTAAAATGCCATTTCTCATTTCTCTCCTCCTTTTATTTCATTTTATCACCAACTCTTTCGGATTTGCAAAGGCTGTCGTTAATATCAACTTATCATCAATAATAATAATAACCATCAATATTAATATCATCATCATCATCAATGTCAATGTCAACTTGATAGGAATAGAGGAATTCCCAGAGGAATGAGCCGTTCACTATTTGTTTCTTCATTATGTGAGTGCTTTTACTGTTTATAACAACAGGTGCTGGCTCATGTACGACTAGCATCTGGTTTTGTGTGTTGTTTTTATTTGTCTTAACCACTTTCAAATTTTTGAAATTTAAAATGTCATTTCTCATCTCTCATATCCTCTTATTTCACTTTCTCACCTACTCTTTTACATTTTCAGAGGCTATCGTTTGCTTAAACATTCTCCGCTTCGACGCTTTCCTTCCCCTTCTGGCACAATTCCAAATTATTGAAAGCTTCTTATATGATTTATGCTTCCGTCATTTTTTTTCCATATGAGCGAAGTCGAAGATCTGGCCATCTTAGTGAGGTCGAAGATCGGGCCATTTGAGCGAAATCAAAGATCGGGAGGGAAGAGAGGTTGAGAGTGAGAAGCCAAGTTGACGATAATGAGAATGTAATTAATGAGAAGGTAGAGGGGCTCTACAGGTGCTGCAAGTTGGGCCATATGTGATTTTTTTGAAAAAAAAAAAAAAATCTCTGCAATGTGAGTGTTCATTACAAGTTTAGCTCCTACTCTACCTGCAGTTGTACAAAGTCCAGAGCATGAATAATCACTACTAGAAATGGAAATAAGAGGCAACACAACTGGGAAAGAACATAAAGCTTTGGTTTTTATTTAGTCAAACAAAAAGCTTTGGCTATTTTATTTAGTTTTTTGCATTTTGCTGTTTTTTGTGGTTTCTTGTTTCAATTCTTCTGCCGATGATCTTGGTGGAACAACCAGACCTTTGGAAGCTCGGGGTCTGAAGTTTGATGGAGCTAGCGTAGGAGAAGCATCGTTCTATTAATGATGGAGCTGACTATAATTCCTGCATCATGCAGAAGTTCAAGCTCTATGAAACTCAGTCAGTTTACATACAAATCTTATTCGCCCCTTATACTTGACTATTACGTACAAGTGTCTTTCAATATAAACCGCCGGAGGTGTAGAGTTTCACTCTCTCATTGCCTTCATATCACATGAAAACTTTTTGTTCGCACTGACTTTTGATGATTAGTCTTTTATTACTTTTATCAGCAAGTTACCTGGCCTTGGACAAATTGGAACGCTGGGCTACCAGTTACAAACCTTGACATCTGTGACCAATCTGTAAGATAATGGTCTCATGTATCTAATGTTCAATTTTTGATGCAATGTTATGCTTCTTGTGACCATCTAAATTTTGTAGAGACATGAGTAACAACAATCTTGTAGGCACTATTCCATATCAACTTCCTCCAAACATGCAGCGATTGTATGTTTATGTATGCAAGTGGGTACTGCTGTCGTGTATTTCGATTATGTTAAAGTGATTTTAGCATCTTTTTTTTTTCCCCACATCCAGAAACCTTGCTAAGTGAATTTGATGGCCTGAAAGAGTTTACTTCCTTGGGACAGATTGTCGGGCATGTGTATTTGATGGTGCATGAATTTAGCTTGAATATGTTTTGACAAGTTCTTGTATGCTTTGTATGCATTGAAGAGTGATGAATGGTAGGAAAACTTGTGTGTTGTAGCCTTGTAGATGTTGCACTAACGCAAGGCGCGGGGGAGTTTATGCTTGTTTACATAAAAATGATCAAAAATACACTTTTTAGAAGTTCCCGAACGAGAACCTAGACTCGACACCCGCAGCTACTATCACAAGTGCCCGCCTCTTTTTTCATATGAGAAAATGTGTGGTGTCAAGTGAGTAACAACCTCAGTTTAAAGCTCTTAGTTTAAGATCTATATTCCAAATTATTCTATATAAGAATATAGATGTCTAGCCAATGGGCTAGTAAGTTGATATTGGATCAGTAAGCTCTCCCAGATATCTACGAGTCAGATACCAATGAGTACTATGGATCACCATGCAAATAAGATGGCTTTTCGCCTAAAGGGTGATATAATGGTATGTGTGTATAGTGACGGCAGAATAATAACTCATTAGAGAGAACCTGCGTCCTTTAGGGTTTATCTTTTATTTATAAAGTTACCAGGGGCTTGGATCCATAGGCCCTATGTGCCTTATGTCCAAAGCTTGATGCCGCCACTTATGATCAGGATCCTTGATTATAGCTTGATTAGTTAGGATCTCCTCAATTTTAGGTTGGTCAAGATTTGATATGGATTTTGATACAGATTGCCCTATGCAGGACCGTACTATAAGTGCCCCTCATTATTGGGTCTGTAACACAAATGACAAATATGAGTGAGTGTGTGATGAGTGCATGTATATCAAACTAATAAATGTGCAAGATTTTTTTTTTTTTTTTTTTGGGTGGAATAGTGTTGGGTTCTTATAGGGGTGGAAATAGGCTAGGCCCCTAACAGGGGCCTACGGCCTAGCCTACTTTAAGCCTAGCCTGGCCTATTTAGTAAATAGGTCATGCTTAGGCTTAGGCTTATCGTTAGGCTTATTTAGGTAAACAGGTCAGACTTATTTTCATAAGGCCTAGCCTTTAGGCTTACAGGCCTAGCCTATTTATTTTTTTTTTTAAAAAATGTTTTATTATGCATAGTCATATATAATTTAATCTAAATTAATTTTGTAAATTATTTATAAAATTAATAACTTATTCTTAACCTTAAATTTTACATTTCTCTATTTATCAATAAGCTTAATATTTTCATTTATCAATTGATCACATCTACTTCTCTTCTTTTTGTTCGCTTGAAGTGTCAATACTAGCTCACTACTTCTCCCTTGATTTATGTCATTTGATGTAACATAAAAATTGTAGTAAATTAATTTTAGTGATACCCAAATGAAAATCATCCAAACAGGAGAAGTTTGTCTCATTTTCTGTAAGAAAAATAAGAGGTAAAATCTAGTTTTACATGTCATATGTCGTGTTTGGTTGATTTTAAGAAATATATCTCCTTAGTGAATAAATAATTGATTTTTCTTATTCCTACTTGCTCAAATAATTGCTAGTACTAGGTGTTATTTTCTTTCACTTACTAACTATTTTATTTCTTATGAGAATGAATCCTTAAACTTTTTAGACATAACGTAAGCATTTAAATAGACTTGATGAATTATATATGGACTTAGATGCATATCCTTTAAGACTATATATATATAGACCTACATTTTAAGTAGGTCTTTAAATAGGCTTCAGGCCTTCAAAAGGCCCAGGCTCAGGCCTAAAAAAAAACTTACTCACAGGCTCAGGCTTTAGATTCCTGTCACAGGCCCGGGCCTACTTAGTTAAAACTTAGCCTAGCCTAGCCTATTTCCACCCCTAGGTTCTTATTAGTTGCGATAACTTGATGCCATGTGGGAACGCATATAGCCTACAAACTCATTTAACAGGCAAAGTTTACATTATTTAATTATAAGGTTACAATTTGAAAACTTTTGCACAACACTAAATCTAAAAAAAAAAAAATTTGAATGCCTGCCAGTGAAAGCTTTTAAAACAAATTTACATAGTAACTCAACTAACGTGATGACATGTAAGCATTTAAACATATTTGGTAAACTAAAAGTCAATTTTAACCAAGATAAGGTTGAGACAACATTGTTATGATTTGAAAACTTATAAATCAATGAATATGGAATTCCAAAAACCTCTATGTGCTTCTCCCAACATTTTAATACTTTTTTCGGTCTTAAATAAAAGATATAGTTAACCTGTTTTGAAGAGATTAATGAAACTAAATAAGTTATTTAATCATACTATATGTTGTGTATTATACATACATACATACATCAATTTATAAGTTTTGTAAACTAGTTTAGAAAAAAATTAACAAATATAAATATTTTAAAATAATTTAATTAACCTCTTTAGTTTCTGCAAAAAAGTTAACTTTATCTTATATTTATGATGGGAGGAAGTACTACCAACCACCACAATCGCCATCACTAGACTAGACCCAACCATGGCTCATAAATCTATCATCTATTCCCATTAATTTCCAAAAAAAGCAAATCAATACATAACTGTGACTTGCTGTGCTAAGAATATGTGGGGTGATTCCGTGGGGTAAACATGTTCGTTGGATGGTTAAACCTGTCTTCCCATTGGAACCAACATCAAATACAGACATGCCATACCTACAAGAATCAGGAGAAGGTGGAAGATTACAATGTAACAAATCAATATTTGCATCATGGAGATCTCATACAGCTTACAAGTTCCGTTTAACAAAATCTGTGATACAAAACAAAGTCCAAGTCCAACCTTTTCTACATCTTCCTCCTTAATCATAAGGAATTTGGATATATGCGGCATCACATACAAAAGGAACATCAGCATACATCCCAGTAAGAGCACATCGTATACACTCCAACACTGTAAACATAAAGCCAAAAGCTGCAGCAGTCCAGAAATGCATTCCTAGTTTACCCCAGTAAACTCCTAGAGGCATCCAACGGCTCACTATCCCTACCACCTGAAGTGAAATCTCCAATAACATTCCCACCACAACATGGAACCTGAAGAAGTGAGGCCACTCTTTTCTCCTCACAATTCCAAGATATGCAACTAAAAAGTAAGCCATGAGGGACCAGGGCGGTAGAGTCCCAATTATCATAAGGAAAGGGTATGTTATGTATTTAAAGTTTGCTAGAAAGGGGTGAAGACGGAATGCTGTCTCAGCATACATCCACGTCTCATGGACAGGCATAATGTATGGGAGGCATGCTAAAGTCCTCCACCACCACATCGGCTTTTTCGTCATGGGTGGATAACGGAAGCCCTGTTGGACATCCTTTGACGCTCGAGGAACCATACAAAACCTTTTTTGCCTAGACGGCAGGGGCATCCTAGGACACAGAAGAGCAAGACTCTGATCCCCAGTCAAATGTGAGCTTGATGTGGCAGAAATGTTTGAGGATGGCATTCCTATGAGGGGAATTTAAAACAAAATAAAAAAATGTCAATCACAATTATTAAAAAGATTGGGTAGAGTAAACAGGAGCCTGAATTAGAACATCCTCAATTGCATATTTACAGCCACAACAAAAGGTATTTGATGCTATGACTGTGAAAGATAAGCAGATCTTATACTCAACCAAATATCACGTGAAGAAATCCATTAACATTAGGTAAAATAAACTACAATGAAATATTCTCACCAAATAGCAAGCGAAGAACAAAAACACTTTAGGTATATGGGCTTAATAGTTCATGTATACCATATAGCAAGCCTTACCCTATCTTTGGATGGAGAGATTTTTTTTTTTTTTTTGGGGGGGGGGTGTATTAGGAGAGAAAACTCTCAAAAATAGTAATTTTTTTACCATTTTTTTGAAGTTTTCATTCCTAGTATTCCTTCCTTCTATCTTCCCCTCACTTTTCTCTCCACCCAAACATACAGTTAAAGTTTACAGACAAATTAAACAAGCCATATACCTTTTAGCAACCAGAACTTATGGCCAAAATTAGGCCCCGAGGAAAACTGGATGCTCGAGGCAGAAACCATGGCTGGCATTTGAGAACTGCAAGAGAACACAGGCCTAAAAGCTATTGTGGGCCTGCAGACCCTCGATGAGCATTGGATCATGGGGCAACCATTTTGTGTCATGGTCAAACGCCTGATTGAAAATCATCATCACAAGAACAGGCATTCATTAATAAACAAGAGGGAAAAATTAGTTAGAGTATGAACATAATAGTCATAAAAAAATCAGCAAGTAACCAATCCAACATGCTGTCAACATATAAAGGGTTTTCGCAATCCAACCAGTTTCCTTTAAAAAGATAGAGAATGTCCAGTTATCCGAAAATCTCTTGTGCAAATATATATCTCACGATCTTCAAAATCCTCATATTTTGAATTTGCTAATTCTAATTCTAACACATATAAACCTACACTTAATACCCGGACCCAAAACAAAAAAAATAACAGAGAGACAAACAACCAGAGAGACAAGTACCAAAGAAAAGACCAGAAGAACACAGACTGTTCATCAAAACAACGAAAGGTGAAACATAGACAAAGGGCAAATACGAACAAGGAATAGCACATTGAATTCATAGAAGCTCGAGGATCCAGGAACCAACAGAAGCGCAAGGGTCAAGGATTGTAGATTGAAACCAGTCAAGTGTGTTTTTACTAAGCACCCAGTAAAAAAAATTTAGAAAATGAAAACCGCAATTGAAAGATGAGATCTTCACACACCTGGCACCTAGGTCATATCCCGCTATAGTTTGAGAATGCCACAGCGAATTAATTACCAAACACGCCTAAAAGCCCCTTACTCAACTCAGCAGATCAGAATGAAAGAAAAACAACCTCGGTTTCGACTAAAGATTTGGGAGGGGAGGGATACCTTACCTCGTGGGAGAGGAGAGTAGCGGTGTTTAACGGCGGCGGCTGTAGTCGGACGATGATGGCAGCGACGGCTAGTGGTGAAGAAGGGAGTGTGAGGAAGCGGAATAGTGGTCGCAGGGAATGGAGGGTTTATCCGCCCTCCGTAGACCGCACCATCTTTCGTAAGCCAAAGTCGCTTTTCTAGTTTTCTGGTTGGATTAGAAAGGCTCCCTTGGCGTTGCCAAAAACAAAAAAACAAAGAAAGAAAATAAAAAAAAGAGAAATCAAATATGAAAACGTTGAATTATCGAATTTGGATTATTAAATTTAACAAATTATTAATTAAGTTATATTATATAATTAGAAATTTAGAATTTAGGCTAACTTACCTTTATATCCCTTAATTATTAAAGAAAATAGTAAAATTGGAGATAGACCAATATTATTTAGGTGTTACATAAGAACACCTAATGATAAAAAATTCATACCTAATGATAAAAAATTCATACCTAGGTTTGAAATTGTTGCAATTGAAGGTGGTTTGACATAGGTATGTAAATTAGAGCTAGGGGCATTTGACTTGTGGCCAAATTCTGCCCGAGCTCTGTATTCTTCAATCAGTTTTTCCTGCTTCCAAGAAGTTTACAGCAGAGAGACTTGGCCTGAGCAACAGCACAAAGACCCCTGCTGTTCACCTTCTCAGCGTATACCTCCACGCTATTCTCCAAAAACTTAAATCTTTTCTGTAGTACTGGAACCGGTTTCTCTCTCTATCATAGTTTCTCCTTATCTCTTATAAGTAAATCCACACCCTTAATTTCAGTTGATTTTGACTGTTTATAAAATGAAGGGTGAGAATTAAATGAAATGGATGGCTAGGATAAGACTATGAGAAATTTATTAATGAGATAATCCCCTCCCCTCCCCTGGTCAATTCCCTGATTCTCCTCCCCTTCTCACCTGTGTTTTCCAAAATCAAATCATAAATTCTCTTCAAATATAAGCATTAATAGTGATCAATAAAATTACACCAAAGCCACAAAAACACAATGCTGGAATAATATAAAAATGGACCAAGCACACTCTGGGTTCGAGTGGCTCTGATAATGATTTCCATTATCAGTGCGCATCAAAGTAACTCTAACCTTAACACCAGAGTTCCTGAAGGTGATAACAGAGGCTTCTAACGGCAGAGAAAGCCGTCACTTTTCATGGTGGCGACAATGACAACTTCTCATGGGGTGGTTTATGCGCCAAAAGGCAAGAGAAAAGCGATGATGGTAATGAATGCGACATCTAATTTCTGGCTTTTTCTTTCTTCTTTTCTTTAGACCGTGCATTAGAGGTATTATTGAAAAATAACCAACATTTTAAAATCCTTTATTGGATCATTAACCCAATTTAAGAGATATTAAATTTATTAGTTTTATATGGAATTTTCTTATTTCAATCATCTTTATACATTATTCTTTCTAATCAAAATCATAGAAAAAAATACTGTTAAAACTTAAAATAGAGAAAAGATAACTAGGGGACCAATATCTAAAATTTCAATTCAGACTTTATGGAGGAATGTGAGATTTCTAAATCCTTCCTAATAACCAAAGTGCCCCTAAGTAAAACTTAAGAAAATCAAAACCATATTTCTCTATCACGAGAGACGAAACAGAGAACGGCCGTGGAGTTCAAGCAGCAACGAAGAAGAGTGGCTTCGGCGCTGTCAGAGACGATCGTGGGTGGTTATCAATCGCACGTAGTTGCAATAACGTTCAAGCATCAAGTCACGCTGTTAAGTTTCCCCTTAGAGACACTTTGGTTATTGGTAAGATTCATCAAACCATTTAACGTTCATATATATTGCAATGTAAAACTAGTTCTTTCCGGTCAGGGGCTTCTAATTTCTAATATTCAAGGACAATAGTAATTCCTTCACGAACTTTCGAAATTGTTCTGAGACCAAGTCCTTAAAACAACAACGTAAGATTTGATTATTGCCATTTCCATCGTGCAATAAAAGAAGCAGAAACACCAATGAAATTTTGAATCTTCTTTGGTCAAAGCAGAGCCCAACATTTAAGTTAGAAGCTATATTTTAAAATAGCGAAAAAAAGGATACGTCTTTCTCTGTTTCTAGCTGTGAACCATAGGTAGAAAGATGATAGTGAAGAAAAAGGATTTAATTATGATGCATGTGGGCTCATTATACCATACAGCCAACCACTCATATACAGAGATCAAGTGCCAACAATTCAGTCAATGATTATTCTGGTAAACATAGTTGTTGGAAGCTATATCAGCAATATATTTAAAGAAAGGTGATCCTTCAAGTATTATGAAGTATTTTGTTCTGTAACAAACCAACAATATACATGAGATGTGTACTATCTCAATTTGATGAATCTTCCCTCCTTTTTTCTTTATTCTTCCATCTTTAAATTTTCCTTTTCTGGGTTGTCTTTTACTTGCAGGCAAGTTCTATTGGAATAAGAAATTATGGTTTACGTTGGACCAATCCTAAGCTTCCATATTTTTATCCCTTACTCTGCTGTAGTCCGTGAAGGTAGTTTCATATGTTGATATAGCTCAACCATTCTAAGTTCGAACTGTTCTGGCCATACTTAAAGTTGCACAAATCTCAGGATATAATAATTATTATATTGCAAGTCAGATTTTGTGTTCCTCGTATATTGTGGGTTAATTCAAGTGATGGTGTTGCAGCAGTGAATGAATGACTAGAATTAAATAGGGAATGACTATAATGGAAAAGTTAATGACAACATTTTTTTTTGGCAGAAAGATGGTGGTTGAAAAACGGCAGAAGGTGGCGCAACAAAGGGAGACATATAAAGCGTTGAAGAATGGGATGGTGTTGTTTAGAATTGAGTTTTACAAGAAATTAAAGCTTGAGAAATTTGAGAGCTTTTGTATGCTTCGTATAGGCTTTTGTTGCCCACTTTTGTAGGATTCATATAGGATTTAATATTCAGATGTTGTGGCTTTTGTTGCCCACTTTTGTATGGTTCATATAGGCTTCAATATCGAGATATTGTGGCTTTTGTTGCCTACTTTTGTATGGTTCATATAGGCTATATTGTCCAGATGTTGTGGCTTTTGGTTTTTACTTTTATGTAGAGATCAACAAATTAAGTATTGAAAATTTGAAATTAATGATTTCAATATCTATTTTGACAACTTCATTTCCCTAAAAACCAATATTCCCGGTGGTATAAATTTGAAGGCACAAGTCTAAAGAATGAATGACAATTTATGTATAGAGATTAATGACTTAAGTATTGAAATTAATGACTCTCGTATCTACATGCTTGTGCAACCATCAAGCATGTCCATGGCAATGTCTATGATTGCGTGGAAGAATGCTACAAAATCACATCCCAACAAACAATTTTAAGGCGTAGCATGATTGCGATTGTCATAATTGACAAACTTGACTTAAACAACTGCATGCTGGAAAATATTTCATATTAGACATTTTTGCTACCACCTAGGACCAGCTAACTTTCTAGAAGGCCAAAAACCAGTAGGCGTGAATCACAATTCTAAAACAAGAAGATATACCACTGTTCAAAATGCCAGGAAGTTGGTCACACTAAAAGGACATGCAAAAATACAAACCCAAGCTAATATTGGATGAAGTCATCTTTTGAAGTGACCATTTTAAAAGTAATTTTCATGTTGCTTTGAACTTACTGTCAACTTTAGATAAAAAAAAAAAAAAACTAACTGTCAACCCACTCATATTTTTTTGGGAGATGAGTTGGTGTCATACACCTAATCTATGTTGTAGCTAATGTATTCACAATGTCTTATATACTGTCAATGGGACAAGGAAACATTATGTGGTTGTGCAATATTAATGCTTTCTTGTCATTAAATATGTTAATGTGTAAAAGAGTCATTGTCATAGATTTTTTGGTTTCAAGTTATTGGGGAATATAATTATGTAGACCATCTGAAGTTGTGAAACATGAAAATTAAATTGTTAATATACAATTTGATGTCGTTGTTAATATAGATATATATATTGTTATTGACCCGTGAAACTTGTGCCATCAAATTATCCCAGAACGTGTTATTTTTTGGGATATGAAGTTGTGAAACATGAAAGTGAAGTCCTTAATGTAAAATCAAATGTTGTTAATATAGATACATATATTGTTATTAACCCATAAAACTTGTGCCCTCAAAATTATCTCCAGGCATGTGTTGGTTTTTGAGATATAAAGTTGTAAAACATGAAAGTGAAGTTATTAATATTTTTTTAAAACTTAATTTTAGGCAATTTGGTCAGAATTGAAAATCCTAGATTCTTACTTCAATTCTGACATGGAATTTGATAAATTGGCAATACCAATTTGTCTTTTCCCATTTGAAATTGTATTTTTCTAGGATTTTCCTAAGAAATAAAGAAATGATTCATGTTAATTTTCTTAATTAAAAAAATATAATAGAACAACTAAAGTTTATAAATTAGCAACATTTAAAATGCTAAAGTTTGATGAAGAAATGATTCAAGCTAAAGTTTAAAATAATATTAGATGATACTAATTAATGTTTGATGAAGAATATGAAAGAATCCTTGGGACTTGTCCTTCTCCCGACTTTTCCCTTTCTCTTTCTCGCCCGTGTCCTTGCCTGCGTCCACAACATTAGGTTCTCACTCTCGCCGATGGCGGCCTTGCCACCGGCGAGCTCTAATCTGAGCCACAACCGTGATAGATCTATAGATCGGGGCTCGGAGAGTCAGAAGAAGGTAGCATTGGAGTATTTTGGAGTTGCTTTTCTCAGATCAACCTTGAGACGCTCTGCGGAGAGCCTCCATCTCCTTCGACGCCAGCCCTCTTATGCTCTCTGCCAGATCTCGGTTCGTGACGGTGGCTGTCTCTTGCCTTTGGTGCGAGTTTTCCTCTCCCCTTCCAGAGCTTTCTTGAGACGGTGGGAGTCTCTTCCTCTCCGGCAATCTTCGTCGGGGGGGGGGGGTCAGTATATTTCTATGTTTTTGGTGTCTAGTGGTAGTGTTTTCACTAATTAATTGTGTTGAAGCTCGGATTCCAGATTTGATTGAGTGGAGATGTAGATTTGTGTTACAGGACATCATTGGTCTTCTTGTTTCCAAAGTTGGGTTTTCCTTATCATTTATCCCTTGTAGGGGTAACCGAGTAGCTGACTTCCTCACAGCTATTGCTTATAAAGGGGTGTACCCTATTGGGTGGGTTTCACAACTAGCACCCTCTTTGACTTCTCTTCTAACTTTGGACATTTTGGAGGTTGAAGATGTTGCAGATGACAGACGTCCTTCCCCCCTCTCTTTGATATCTGGTGTTCTTATGTTTTTTTTTCTATCATTTGTTCTGCATTATTTTTGTTAGTTCGAGTTTTCTTGTCTTGGCCTGTTGTTTTGGGTTGTTTTCATTGGTCTATTTTTTATGTCTATTGTTGTCTTTAGTCATCTGTGTAACTGGTTCTTCTTTGCATTAGTAATATATGGAGACTTTTCAGAGAAAAAAAAAGATGAAGAATATGAAAGATGCTTGAGAAAACACTTATCCACATAATGAATAGTTAAAGCTGACGGAGATTCTAGCTATTGTAGTAGGCCTGGGTTGCTAGTTCGAAAGGGTACAACATCAAAACACTTGGAAAGAGAATCAATTCTAGGAGACATCTGATTTTGCAATAAGAATTTTTTTAAGGGATTAATGTTTCTTATGTTGTAGGAAAAAAATTATCTTATGTCACACACATATGAAATAGTGGGACCCACATATACATAATGTATATGTTGTAGGAAAAAAATTATCTTGTGTTACACACATATGAAATAGTGGGACCCACATATACATAATGTATATGTGGGTCCCACCATTTCATGTGTGTGTAGGAAGTTTAGTTTTCTCATGCAATGAGAAAACTAAAACCCTTTTTTTAATAGGATAACCATTGTGACAGATAAAACCACACAAATGCTTCACATCTTCTTTTAAGGGCTTGGGTTTTTTCATGTTACATGAGAAAAAAAAAGTTTCCTACACACACATGAAATGGTCACCCACCATTTCATGTGTGTGTGACATAAGAAAATTTGTTTCCTATAACATGAGAAAATATTTTCTCTTCTTTTAATTGTGTAGAACAATGTCCCAACACTTATTATACAAAGATAATTGAGAAGCAATATGAAGATTATATTTGATCACTCTTTCCTAATTTAAATAAGTGGTGAAAGCCAAATCTTAAGTTCATCGTACACTTAATTTCACTAGTTACTGCTAAAGGACTATCTCTTTTACCTTGATACAAAGCTTGATTCAATTTTCTCTCTAGAGTGTACAAAACAAATTATCTCATAAACCAAATGCATCAGACCATTCTTGTGAAGATTGAGGAAAGTATCTTTAATTCAATTCTTGAAATCAAGAAAGCTAGAAGTAGAAACTTTGATATTAAAACACTAGTAAATTTGTTCAAGAAGTATACATTCAAGAACGGTATTACCTTTTTTTTTGTTTCAATGTCACCCTAAAAATCTAAAAACTTAAGAATATTGTCGTTTTTTGTTAAAAAATTCACGATTAAGATCAATTTTTTTAATGGAAAATGATAATATTGTTATGTTTTTAGACTTTTGGGGCGACATTAAATTTAAAAAACTTTTAATACAACATTGTTCTTGATTGTATATTTTTTAAACAGATTTCTACTTAACCCAAATAATTATACCTCATACTTCTAGTTAATGGGCAAGCTATAGAGAGATGGTCTATAGACTCCTCTGCATTACAACCAAATAAATATATTGTATTAGTTTGAAGATGGTTGAGTCAGTATGTCACTTAATGGCAGAGCATTATGAAATAACTTTTAAATGAAAAGAAGTAGTTTGTATGGTTAATGGAGCTTCCACACACACACTGCCAGAATTCGTGTTCATTTATTTTGAGTTAAATTGTTAACTAAAATCTTTGATAAAGAATTGTACTGAAAATAATTTTTGTTTATCGTAATATATGTTTATGATTAAAATTAAATAGTAAAATGTGTGTGTGTGTTTAGGTAAAAAAAAAACGAAGAAGAGTAATATATGTAGATGGTGTAATTTCTAGAATTTTTTTTAATATAAGATCCACTTGATTAATTTAGAGAGATTAAAGAAATTACTTTTTAAGTGTTTATATTTATCATTTTCACCAAACTGATTTATTTAAATTATAAACTTATATATAGTCTAATGATTCTTATAGATATTTCAAATATAACATATGGTATATATTATAATTAAGTAATTTTTTTTAGCTTTTTTAATCTCCCCAATTTAATTATCATTTGGGCCAAAAAATTGATCCAAACATGTAAATTAGCCACTGCTTAAATGTTGGGATCAAAACGCTAATCCAAACTATGCCAATTCAAAAAAAGAAAATAAAAGAAAAGCTAGCTCAACACTATCTAAGTCGGAGAATCCTTCTTATTAAATTAAACTTATATTGGAATATTGTTATCGTTGTATCTATGTGGAACTAATCCTTAATGTTAAGTTGACAATAGATGTAAAAAACATTGTTAGTTAATTCTGCACTGAATTTTCGGATGGCTAAAGGTTTATATATGATATGCCCACAACATAAAAGAAGGTAAAATTGGCAATTACTGTTATTTCCTGATTATTTTGTCAACTTCATTTCATACCTTGTTTATATGATTTATATATCCTTCAGGTCTCATGATAAATATTAGTTTTGATGTAACATGCTGAAGATTGTATCATGTCCTCTTCAAGCTTTGTGCTGTTTAGTGATTCTATTTTTAGTATCTCTCAGTTTCAAGAGACAACTCCTCTATTTGACATGTTTACGTGTAGAACTTTTCTTTGTGGTTTTTACCCTTCAAACATTCCATTCATTGATACATCCATCTGTTCTAACAAGAAACAGCAACTACTAAAAAACAGCAACAAAAAATGAACCAATATCTAGAACATAATCATTCATGTTAGAACTCAAAATCTTCAATAGATGTTGTGGAAGTTTGGTATGTCCAATAAGTAGGACATGACCCCTTCAATGAAACTTTGGCAAGTCACTCAGTTGTATTGTTTGTATTAGCGGTGGAAATTACTTTTCCAATATGATTTATGGTATACTAGGTAAGTATGTGAGAGAAACTGTCTCGACTTACATAAATGTGCTTTTTCAACATCAACTCAAATAGGCTGAAAACTTTCTTTTGAGGATGGGAACTAGATGTACACTACAAAAAAACAGTAAAATTACTCACGGAATTACGGACGAAAAAAATTCCGTTGGAAATTACCGATGAAATTCTGTAGATAATTTCCATCGGTTAAAAAAAAAAAAAATTTGACGGAAAATTTCCGTCGCAAAAAATGTCATGGTAATTAAGCGACATAAATTTTTGAGACGGAATTTTTTTTAATTGATGGAAATTACCCATGACATTCCGTCGGTAATTTTGGTTACCGACGGAATTCCATAGATAATTTGCTGTTTTTTTGTAGTAGTAGAAGAACTTAGTTTCTAGCTTCTTTGATCAATGATGGAATTGAACAAAATTATCTCATATCAAAGTCTTTCTATTGTAATGGCATTTCTTCAATTGTAGCCCCCCCACCAGAGACACAAACAGACAGACACACACACACACACACTCCGTTTGTTATTTTAAGGCAACAACTAACAATTCTAACAAACCAATGAAAACAGTTAAAATCATTAAATTTGTTTTAAAATATAAGTAATTTCCAATATTACCTCTACTAATTGCATTAAACTCTAATATCATATTAATTATTACTCTCACCCACTACCTTTATAAATTATGGGCATATATGAAAAAATAATTAATACCCCTTGAAAACAAGTAAAGTGCTTCATAAAAAAGATCAAATACATTTATTAGTTAGTGTTTTATAACAAAAACTATAAGGAGCATATAATAAGTTAAACCATTTCAAAGTGTTTGAGTTTCAGAGTTGGGACTAGCTACTTCACTACTCGGAAATATTGAATCTTTTGAAAGTGACATGATCGTGTGTGTGAGATAACGCATTTATGTTCCCAAATTAAGTTGCATTTCTTTGTGGTGCTGTATACTTCTCAAGAATCACTACTAAAACAAGGGTTTGGATAAATTCAAATTAACTTTTTAAATCAATTTTCTGTTCAGGTTTAATTTACACTGACCGATTTAAAAAGTCTATCCTTATTAAATTTGGTCATGCAATAAATCCTTAAAAAAGATCGATTGTTTTATTGATACTTTAGGATGCTGGGAGCTCATTAAGTTAGCAGACTCTAAGAATGAAAGTGCACCACAAATAAAGGACCGTTTTACCTAATAGTAATTATAAAATAAAATGAGTTATTTTATATTTGAAATTTGCATGAGTTTCACGGCAAAAAAAAAATTGCACGAATTTAATAATTTATGTAGATATAATATATATAAAATAATTGATGGCAAAGAATGTATCTAAAATATCGTAATTATTAATTTTTAATGTCCTGCAATCGCGCTCAGAAAAATCCACATCTATAGTTTATGCTATTATGGAAGACCAGAGACGTAATCACTTAAGTATTCAACCATTCCTGTTTAACAAGACCACGTCTTCTATGTGAGATTCTCATCCTAGATTGATCCATATATGCCTTTTTTTTTTATTTACATTAACTATTTTTATATGAGATTCTCCTTTATTTTTAACCTAAAAAAACTATATATTCTCTAAAATGACCACGTGTTGGATCTTTCCTCCATAAGCTCCCTCCCCAAGGAAATACTCTGCGAGATTTTCTCGCATCGAGAAGATTCGAACTTCCATAATGAATATGGAAAAAGAGCTTAAATCTTTGAGAAAAAAAAGGACATGTTGACTTTCGAGAGATTTGTGTGTGTTATAAGAATAATTATTTTAAGGTTATAGTGCTAAAATAACTATAAATTTTTTTTAGGAATAAAAGTTACTATAAATTTTTTAAATTGAGACAAAATAGTTAATTACATCTAACTTTCATCTATTATAATGAGGGGAAAAAAATATTTTGGCTCTTAAAGTTATAACTTACTTATAATTCAGTCTTTGAACTTTTGATTTATATCCAACTTAATCCCTTATATTTTTTAATCATTCTATAGGGCAAAAAAATAAAAAAAATAAAATACTATTAAAAATCACTTAGGCACATTTTACATAAATTAAAAAAAAATAGCATCCTTGTCCCACCAACTTACTTCCCCTTGGCCTCTGTTTTCTAGAATCTTACTAGTCACCCACGACATCAATGACAGATTCTTTTGAATCACCAAGGATAGTGAACGATTTGGATTGGAGAACATGTTGAAGTCATTTAGTATGCTTTTAACTATGATAAAGCATCCAGGAATGTAAGAAAAAAACTTTGTTGAAAAAAAGATTTCTTAACTTTTGAATGATAAATGATAAATAGTGCTTAGAAAAAGATAAAATTAGAAAAAGTCGAAGCACACATACTTCATAACATATATAGAGCACAATCTCTCTTTTTAATGACAAAGGGAGTTATATATCTTTTACATGATACTTATAATTTTGAAGGCCCCTTAATATAAGTAAATTGATCTCACCTTATCACCTTATGCTTGAAATGAACCTAGAGCCCTAGAAGGATTTGTCACCATAGACGTCTAGTGAGGCTTTTGGAAAGTAAAGGTGGAAAGGATGCAAGTTCGTGGAGAAGGAGATGCAGCTTTTTATTTTTTAATTTATGTAAAATCTCCTAGGTAATTTTTAACATTATTTTAACATTTTTTATCACATAGGATGATTCAGAAATGTCAGGAACTTAGTTACAAACAAATTAAAAAGTTCAATGAGTTATAAATGAATCATGGTTTTAAATTTCAAAAGATTAATATTTCCCATGCTAATAGAGGGAAACTAGTTCAGTTGAAAAGTTTTAGCCAAGTTTAAAAAGTTCATAATTAACTTTTCCTAAAAAAGAAATAATTTAAAGTCACTTTAATTTTTGATAAAAGGTAGAAGTTATTTTAACACCTTAGTCTTTTTCTTTCTTACGAAGTTTTTTCGGGCCACGAGAGGTCTTTGTTAAATGAATCATATGGCCTTCAGCTTCAGAGTTCAGACGGTGAGGAGCTTCCTTGTGTGAAACAACCTGCCTCCCGAAACCCAATAAAAAAGGACAAGGTGATTTCATGTTTATTTTCTGTATCCTCTGCGAACTTTCTGGTACCTTTCTCCTCTGTGATTCTAGGATTTCTCTGCTTTTATTTGAAACCTGAAACTAGTACAGTACTTAAGTGCCGCACCATTCTTAAGCTGGATCGAATTTTTGATCAAGCCATGTTTTAAATTATTTGTTCAACAAACTTTCTTCGTGTTTGAATGACTGTTGGATGAGCTGATTAGTCAATCGTGTTCGGTACTTAGGACTTCAAGTTTTCAACTATCAAAGCACGATTTTGGCCTTTGGCTGGCCACGTGCTTATAGGTGCTTGAGCGTGTGAGCATAATTTAAGGTGTACGCATAGAAGAACAAACCGACGAAAGTGTTGAAGTCCTTCCGGCAAGGTTGGCTCGGTGGGGTTAAATGCTAATTATATGGTAAAGTTGAGGTTGTTGGGATTATATTATATAGCTGAATGCTCAGGATTTGTTCGTGTCTTTAAGAAAATTTTCAGACTTGAAAGCATTATACAGAATTGAGGAAGTTGGAGATTCTGGGGACAGGTAATAATGGGCTGAAGATTTGCCCAAAGGATTAATTCGACAAGGTATATTTTGTCTCACAACAAAAGGAGGACCATATTAGAACAATGTCTAACGAGGAAACATTTGCTTCATCTTCATCTTCGTTTAGGGAGGCAGAGCATTCGAAGGTAGCTTTGGGTCAGAAGTCATCGGAAGCTCGTCTTTCACCTCGAGGTTAGTCACCAAAAAATAAAAAGGAAGCACCTCGTCTTTTAGTCATTTTAACCTAAATAAATGGTTTTGTATCTTGTTGCCATTTTTGAATACATTGGACAAACGTTTATGATTTTACTCTATTATAAGATTTTATTGTAATTTGAAGGTTTGGACCACTGCATCTCGGCACCTGCGGTAACTGACAGGAGCAGGATTCTTGCTGAACATGAAATTGTGTGGAATAGATCTGTGACAGAAAAGAGGGAGTCTCCTAGGAAGGATCTAATGTTGGACAGGTTGTCAGAGCGTGAGAAGGTTGTTACTGATGCCATTACATGCACATGATGTTGAATATCAAAACTTGTGCCAGTGTTTTTTACTCTAATTTGAGTAAGTTATAATTGAAATCACATATTGGTATTTGTTTATATGTTCTACTGTATATTTTTTGGATGATGTATGGCTGAGATAGTACCTGGATACAATGGTATAATTGAAATTGTTGCGCTCTATGAATATCTTTTCAGTGACACATTTGTTAGTGCTGAACATTTAATATATTCATCCCATTTCCTTTTCCCACTCAGAGTGGAGCATTGAGAATTTATGTACATGCCTTTTGGTAGAGTTTTGGCACAACGGTAAGGTTGCTATTATGTGATCTAGAGATAACATGTTTAAATCCTGGAAATAGCCTCTCCGTTTGTGGGGTTAAGACTGCATACATCTATTCCTCCCTGAACACCACCTGGTAGGAGCCTCGTGCACAATCTTTTAGTCCTCCACTTGTTTTTCGGGTTTCTGAAAGTTGAAAACTATCTTGCATTTCTTTTTATGTTTTTCTTTTGATATCAAGGATTTTATGGTTTATGCTTTGGAATTTCAATATTTTTAGGTTGTTCACAACATTTTCTTGTTTTTCTTATTAGCGAAAATTGATCATAGAACTAGTGAAGATACAAAATGATGGGACCGTTGAAGTTGATCTTGAAAGAAGTTTGCCTGTTGCTTCAGAATTGTTAGAGCTTAAATCTTTTGAAGAGTCGGTAGCAAGTGGAAGTTTTATTTCTGAATCCAATAGATCAGTTCCAAAATTACAAATTGTCATACTCGTGGTTGGAACTAGAGGAGATGTACAACCTTTTCTAGCCATTGCAAAGAGACTTCAGGCATGTTTAAATATTTTCGTCTGATTAATCAGATTGCAAATAAGGATTGCATTATCAAATCATAGTGATTTTAGTTAGTGCTCACTTGCATGGCTTGTGGTATGGAACTGCAAGTGTTTTGAAGTCAAATCAAATATATTTAAGCGCATGCCAGTGCTTGATTTTCCATTTACTTATGGATTCTACATCTCAACATTTACTTGGTTGAATTTATTCTTCCTTAATGTTAAAGATGATCTAATTTCTACTTTCAGGATTATGGTCATCGTGTCAGGTTGGCAACTCATGCTAATTTTAACACATTTGTTAAGTCAGCTGGTGTAGATTTCTATCCTTTGGGCGGTGATCCTCGAATTCTGGCAGGATGTAAGAGGTCCCTACTTTATACTTTTATAATAATTAATACCTCTTGATGCAAATTACTTGAACTTTGTATTAGTTTGGCTATAGACCCACTTTTGACTCATTTTCCTTAAGACGTATCCCATTTGATTTTTATCAACCGTAGCACTATGAAGGTACTTGCATTTCCCAGATACACTCAAGTTCATTTTTTTTCTTTGTGATTTAGCCTTCTACATATTGTTAAATAAGTTTTCTGTAAGCAATAGAAATAATATTTCTCTTGGGATTTATAACATCCTCGAGTTCTGCTCTCGATTTTCTTTCTCTCTCTGAAACATGTTTGAATGTGGTTGATGGTGTGTCTCTGCTCTAAACCTAATCTGCTTTTACCTATTCACTGTGTACCTTTACCAATATACGAAAAGGCTGTTTCACTTGTAGATATGGCCAGAAATAAAGGTTTAATTCCTTCCAATCCGTCAGAAATATCAATTCAAAGAAAGCAAATGAAGGCCATTATTGATTCCCTTCTTCCAGCTTGCACAGCTCCTGATTTGGAAACAGGCGTTCATTTTAGATCTCAGGCTATTATTGCCAACCCTCCTGCATATGGTGAGTGGTTAGAGCTTACAAAAGTAATGTATTGTTTACTTCATTTGATACCTTGTTTGTGGTTTATACAAATCTTTCATGTTTTATGATTTTATAATGTGCTCTTCAAGTATGATGTTTGGTGATTCTATCTTTTAGCTGAGAGATAACTTTTCTATTTGACATGTAACCTGTAGAACTTAGTTTTGCTACTTTGATAAAACTAAAAAAATTAACTCATGTCCATCCTGTAGTAAGAACATTTCTTCTTGTAGCCACTATATCAGCAAACCATTTCAAAGTGTTTGAGATAAGCTCCTTGATTACTCAACAAAGATTGAATCTTTTGTACGTGACATGATCGTGTGTGTGAGATAATTCATTTATTCTCAAATGCATGTATTATTATTGAGCTGCACTTCTTTTGTCTCACCGTATTTTCAATTCAACTATATTTTCTAATTTGACAGTTTTCAGTAAACTTGTCTAGTGGACTGCTTTTTCAAATAATTACATTATATATTCTTCTACGGATTGCAGGACACGTGCATGTTGCTGAAGCCCTTGGGGTGCCCCTTCACATAATTTTCACAATGCCTTGGACGTGAGTTTAAATTTGTCAAAAGCCTTGAGTGGAAATTTTGACATTCGATCATATTTTATATGGAATGTAGATGTTCATTCAACACCAAAACTTGGGAGTCAAGAAGTTTTAAGAATGGGATGAGATTAAAATATCCAAACAAATACAACTGTCCTGAGTTCAGAAATACGAAATTCCTAATCCTTTTTTATTTCTAATTAAGTCAAAGGTTATTCTGTGTAACACGAACTGTTATTCCTTCATAATGCATATGTTATTTATGTCCATGTCTGCTACTCAGTTTTCCTTATTTTTTCTATTTCAATCCTTTATGATTCTGTTTCTTACATATCCTGTAATAGACAGGCCAACAAATGAGTTCCCTCACCCTTTGGCACGTGTTCCTCAAAGTGCTGCTTATTGGGTATGTTGTTTTTTTTCCCAAAAAGTATAGTTTTCTTTGGTCTGAATGCAACATTTTTATGAATGAAGTGCAATATTACTTCTATCCTTTAATTTTTCAATTATTTACACTTCTTCCAGCTATCCTATGTCATTGTGGACCTACTGATATGGTGGGGGATTAGAGGAATTATCAATGACTTCAGGATAAAGAAATTGAAGCTCGCTCCTATTGCATACTTTAGCATGTACCGTGGATCAATATCTCATTTGCCAACTGCCTATATGTGGAGTCCTCATGTTGTTCCAAAGCCAAGTGGTATGGACAAAGAGATAAAGAATAGCTACATAGTCAGCTGTATTCCTCTTATCTA
Source organism: Acacia confusa (assembly GCA_037074495.1). NCBI lineage: Eukaryota > Viridiplantae > Streptophyta > Magnoliopsida > Fabales > Fabaceae > Acacia > Acacia confusa. Next base: position 1,434,649 of record CM073502.1, read on the forward strand.
ATTTTAATAAGGTTTTATCAAGGAAGAGCTATGGCTTTGCTTTGTTCAAACTCGATTCTAAATTTCTTCTCAACTCAGCATTAAGTATGACTCGGAAGAGAAGCTTTTTGCTGCTCATAATATCAGTGTTTGTAAATAATAGCTGTCTGGTAGACATGTTTTGATTAGTTTTTCTCAGGGGCTAACAAGATTTATGAACCTTTCAGATTGGGGCCCTTTAGTTGATGTTGTTGGTTATTGTTTCTTAAACCTTGGATCAAAGTATCAGCCACGGGAAGATTTTAACCAATGGATTCAGAAGGGACCAAAACCTTTGTATTTCGGATTTGGGAGCATGGTATGGTGATCTCTCCCAATTATGAGATTTAATTACATGTTACAGCTATTTATGGGCTTGACTATATACTTCTTGCTTGGGTGATTCCGCTTTTATTTACATCAAGTAGGATAAGATTTGGCATTCTGTTGTTTGTGACTTGCATTCTTGCTTTTAAAGACTTGTTAAATTTGATTCTGAGAATGTGGTTCGACTAACTTATAGATATAAGCTAGCAAGGGCACTATTTGTTCTATATGGATATCACTCCCATGGAAAATAACATGGACGATTAAGAAAAAAATGAAAAGCACAAAACACATAAAAAGATTCAACAAAGGCTATGGCAGTTGCAATCTCTGTATCATGACTATAAACCACTTGTATTGGTTTTCCCGCTTTGTAATAAATGTACTGAAACTATATGTCCTCGGCTTATTGTAAAAGAAGGCACAAGGATGCAGAACAAAGAGGGAACTGTTCCCACTTACTCCCTTTTTTTTAAGCAAACCCACTTATTCCCTTGGTAAGTTGTAAAAGAAATTGTAGTCTATATAGTTTTGATAAACGTAGAAGGATGTTAGCACATATTAGAATTTTTAGAATATTCAAGCTGAGACCTCTAAAATTGTTTATTATGGGTATATTGGAAAATGTGATTTGATTGTTGTGTATATTCATTTTGGGGATTGAAATTTATGCAAGAAGGAGGAGCCTTGACATTAATGGCTCATAAACACGCAATAGTATCCTATCTCTAGAATTATGGTACAGATTACACTATCCACTATTAATGGAAATAAATCTTTTAATATCCAATCCTAACAGGGTAAGATAAAGATATCTCTGGTAGCTCAAATGTTTACCCATTGATGTTTAGTTTTGCCCGGGTTTTTCCCCCTTCTGTTGTAGAGACTTGTATGATTTATTTTATATAGCAGAAATGACTATTTATGACGATTATGTGTAGCCATGGTCAAATTCATTTCAAATATTTTGTTGACCACCTAGAATTGATCTGTGATCATCTATGTTTTGCACACTATGGGCTTATTTGTCTGCACTGAGGAGGATCTAGCTTTTAATGGAATCACTGGACTGTTATATCTTGTCATGAGCAGCAGTTTCTTCTGATAAAATGTTCTAAGCTTGGAAACAAAACATTCTACCCTTTGACACTCGTATCATTTTTTTTTAAACACAATTTCTGACTGCTTTCAATGAAAAATGGTATGTTTTACTTTCTAGCCTCTTGAAGATTCCAGAAAAACGACTGATGTTATATTGGACGCATTAAAGGATACAGGACAGCGGGGAATTATTGACAGGGGCTGGGGAAATCTAGGGAATCGTAAGTATTTCACTTCATTTTGAAAGAGCTTATTTATTTCAGGCCAAAAAATACATATAGTTTGTTTCATGCATTTTATATAATTAACATAGTCTCAGTTGCATTATGTTTTCCAATGCAGTGACCGAAGTTCCTGACAACGTTTTCCTTCTAGAGGAATGTCCTCATGATTGGTTATTTCCTCGATGTTCTGCTGTGGTCAGTTTCTATTTATGTTTTCTTGTGGGCTATTCAGGAAATAAAGAAAGAAAATGCTGTTTCTAGTTTAACACTTTTGCTTTAATTATTTCCTGATACCAAGATCCCACATATTTAAGTTGTTAATAAGCAATCACAGATCTAGATGCAAATAAAGACAATTAACTGGAAGATGTTTTGGTACAAACTTGCAGGTGCACCATGGTGGTGCTGGAACCACAGCTACCGGGTTAAGAGCTGGGGTAATGTTCAAACTTGCTCAAACTTTTTTTTTTCCCTTTCAAATTTTCTTAATCCCTGGATTCATGGCATGTCTTATCTTATCTAAATGATTAAAATAATGAAATATGACATCATGGTCATGTCAATTTCTGATTACCAATAATGAGGGAGATGATTTAGGCTTGTATCAAATTAAAAATCTTTAATCTCGTGTCATTGTTATAACTTACAGTGTCCAACAACCATAGTTCCATTCTTTGGGGATCAGTTCTTCTGGGGTGATAGAATACATCAGAAAGGTCTGGGACCTGCTCCGATTCCAATATCTGAGCTCAGTGTTGATAAATTGTCAAGTGCGATAACATTTATGCTCCAGCAAGAGGTAACCTTTTTTTGATGCATCAGTCATTTTAGATTTTTTAATCTTCATCCACCTATAAGGCTTTTTGTTTTTGTATCTTCCTCTCTTGTATATCTAAAAATACTAGGATTTATGGTGTTCTTAACCTGTCAATTTAAAAGTAGCATTGTTATGCAGAAATATCAGTTCTACAACCTTTCAAATCCTTTTTTTGTGTTCTGAAATTCGGCTACATTCTAAAAAATGTTTTATACAGTAACGTAACTGATTTAGAGTTGTGACTGTCACTGGTGTTTTAAATCTTCAGGTGAAATCTCGGGCAATGGAAATTGCAAAGTTAATAGAAAATGAAGATGGTGTTGCAGCCGCTGTCGATGCATTTCACCGCCATCTTCCACTTGAGATACCATTGCCAAGTCCATCTCCAATAGAGGAGGGCCATCCAAATCCCCTGCAGTGGTTTTTCCTTCAACTTGGAAAATTGTGCTGCCTACCATGTGGTGGTGTGTAGGTTTAGTGTGTTAATTTTTATATTCCATCCCTTCACTAATTGGAAGGCTTCCATTTTTTTTTGGGAACATCAGTTCAGTATTCTTCTTGGTCATTCCATTCATTGCACAATCTAGTCTCTCTCTCGGTTTTTTGGAAAATATCTTTTGGCATCCGGTTCGAAGTTCGTGGCTGCCCCTCTCACCATAGGTGTCTCCTCTGGACTCGAACTTGAGACCCAAAGGGATCTAGTGGGGCCTTAAAATGCTAGACTAATTCTGTCTTAGTTGCACAGTCAAGTCTCTTCAGTGAGGATTTGATAACGAAATGTCCAAATCTCCGTCAAAAAATAACACAAGAGGTTCATAGCCTAGAAAATAGGATTAGGAAAAGAGCAATATCACCTTTATCCTCATACCATAGCTGCTTGATGTCTTGTAATTGGATTGTTTTGAATTAACTATTGGCTATTTGTTTGATTGATATTTAATGATATCATGCAAGAATTTCAAGTAGCTGAAATTGCTTTCTTTTGTCTCCTCACTGTAACTTCATCCTGTAACTCTGCCTGTGGCATGAAAGATTTTCAAATAAAGGTACCTTATTTCTTTTACTGAGTATCTCAAACACAAGTGTACCAAGCACTTTTATTCTTGAATGTTTAAATGAAAATGACCTCATTGGTTGAGGAGAATACTATAAAACATGATCTACAGTTTCAAAGAAGACTGTAGATAATATAGGAAAGTCTATAATTATAATATAGATGGTATGGTACAATCAAGTATTTAGAACTCATGCATGTTTACTACTTCACTGTACTTGATATTATACTTATGTCTTTTTGTATATTTTGATGTCTCTCCACCTTGATTTCATGTAATAGCTTATTTGAGCAAGAGCAGCATAAACCCTGCATTTGAAGTACAAGTCACCTAGTCTTTGATCCTTTGTTTGATACTACTTATCAGTTATCTCCATCAATGAAAATAGTCATAGTCTCTCCATCTACATCATGGATTAGGCTAAGTCGGAACCACTTATCATTGATATTCCCATCATATTAAGTCTCCATTGTAGAACCTCATATTCCCATCATATATCCTCAGTATTGCTATGATTTTGCTGTGGGATGGATCTGTGCTACTGTAACCCCAGACATTTCATTTGGCCCAAAACCATACCCTTCAAATTGCCATACCGTAGAGTGGTAGTCAAGCCCCTACACAAACAAACATAGAATACAACAAAGAAGCGAAATATCTAGTAAACATCAATTTAATACTATGTCTGGTCTTTAAGAGTTAATTGACTAATTTTGGTAGGTTAAGGAAATTAGTTAAGTTAGATATTTATAATAAATATAACAAGGTTTATATGGAGATCAAGAGCATGAAGAAAAGTACTTTGATGCGAATTTCTGTACGAGGTTAAGTATGGCTGTTAGGACCAATGTTATCAAAATTGAGTTTTCACGTAGACGCGGAAGGTGGTGGTAAAAACTTAAATCGTACAAACGACACAGAAAGTAAAGTTTCTACTCTTTAAGGTCAATATACAAAATTTTATTTGCGCGCATGCGGGGGCGCACGTGTGTAAAAAAATCATAAATCATTACTCAAATTTCAATGATCAACTTTATATTTAAAAAATATAAGTCACATAACTATATAAAAAAAATAAAGTTTAATAATTCCTAAATTATATCAATTGATTCAAATCAAATACATCTTTTTGTATTAGTTGCATATCCTCAATGTCCTCTTCTCTTACTCTTACAACAAGTTCATTGAAAATTTTGCTTCAGGAAAATGAAAGTTCAAAAAGATGATAACATGTTTCATATACGAAGACCAAAAAATAAACTCATAATTGTAATGTTTTACCTCACTCTATCTAGATGAACCCATAATGGTGAGCAATAATTAAGTTGGAGTGGTAAATGCACTTCATTTCATGGCCTCAAACACCTAAGAAGGAACAAATTGAAATATGTCTATTTGCATCATTAAAAGGGGAATGTATGATAATATCATATATCAAACCTATTTAGAAAGATAAATAGGTATACCATGTCACATTTGGTAGTGCATATCCATTTTCGCTGAGTGGATATAAAGAAAAAACATGTTAAGATTTTCATCTTTTTTTTTTGTTTTAAGTAAAAATGGTAAAAACTTATATTTCTACCATTTTTACATGTTTGCACCGCGTTTCTACCAGTTTTTGCGTAAAACAGTTTTTACTTGCATTTTAACATGTAAACAAAATAGTGTAAAAATGTAAGTTTTTACGTTTTTACACTAGTTTTTGATAATAATGATTAGGACCATGAGGCTTGTCATATGGGTGTATGGATGTGTGTGTCTGTGAGTATGTATGTAGGATAGCTATATGTCATTTTTATCCTAAGTCACCACTGTCAAGTCCATCTCCAGAGAAGAGGAGGGTCGTCCATAGTAGTTTAAGCTATTTTGGGAGGGTTTTATTAAAGTGCCTCATTAAGTCCCACATCGGAGAACATATCAAATATATGTAAGCTTGAGGGGAGTCCATCAAGAGTAGCTTAAGCTATTTTGATATTATAGACAATTTTGAAATGTGATTATTTTAAAGTTAAACCTCTTACAGTTTAACTTGCGAAAATCTCGTTCTCAAACACAAACATGAGAGTTAAGAAAAGATGCAGTTGGGTGTTCAAGGAGAAAAAACTGGACACCAAAGAGGTTGTTCGATTGGTTAATGTTCAAGTGGAAGAGTTTTGGAGATCTAAAGCACGAAAAGGTGGAAAATGTAGAAAGATATTTGAGGAAGGCATAGTAAGGAATAGCCAATGGTTGGCGCCTTCACCTAGATTTGTGAAGATTAATGTGGATGGATCTTCTATGGGATCCACGGGTGAGGCAAGTATAGGCTTGGTCAGTAGGAATGATAAGGGGGAATTTACTAGAGGTTTAGGAGAAGTTGTGAAGACAGATTCACCATTCATGGTGGAATGTATAGCATTGAGGGAAGCCTTGCTGTGTAGAAATAAATTTTATGATTCTCAAATAATTGTCTAAGTAGATTATGAATTTTTGTATGGATTGGTCAAGCGGAAAACGCTAGATGTGAATGGAAATGCTAGGATTTAATGAAAGAAATTCTTGGATTACTGGAGTTATTGGATGGAGTGTTGTTCTCTCTGGTTTCAAGGCAGGGAAATAACGCTGCTGATAGAATAACAGTTGATGCAACAAAGAAGATGTACCAGCATGTTTGGCTGGATTATATCTCATCTTCTTTAAGTAGTATTTGGATTAATGACTTTGTGTTGTCCAGGGATTGTAATAATGATATAATTGATGTAAATAATAAGGAAGGAGTGGGATAGAGATTTGGAATAGGACATTGATACAGTAGTAGGCTGGTTGTTTGTTGTAGGTTTTGATTTTGGTAAGAAGTGTGTTAGGTTGTACTATTAGGTGTTTTGAGAGTTTATTTTGACTTCGGTTATTAATGTGTGTAATACTTATTTTGATATTATTAAAATTGACTTTTTTTGGGAAAAAAACATAAACATAAGAGTTTCATGACCTAAAAAATAGGATTAGGAGAAGAGCCATCCCATCTTCTTATCATTAGACCATAGCTTGTGTCATACATATTCATGGTACTTGATGTTATAACTAAGTTAACACTTATTGTATATTTTGATGTCTCTCCACCTTGATTCCATGTAATAGCTTATATTAGGAGGAGCAGCATAGACTCCACATTTGAAGTACAAGTCACCTGGCCTTCTATCCTTTGTTTGATACTTCTTCTCTCCATTGATGAACACACTCACAGTCCCTCCATCCACATCATGAATTAGGTTAAGTCTGAACCACTTATCATAAAGATTCTGAGCAATTAAGTCTCCACTGTAGTACCTCATATTCTTATCATATATCCTCAGTATCATTGTTGTAGCACCGTGGGATGCACCATGAATCTGTGTCACTATAGCCCTAGATGTTCCATTTGTAACAAAACCATACCCTTCAAATTGCCATACGCCAGAACTATAATCAAGCCCCTACACATATAACCATAGAAGAAACTCAAGTGTTTGTCTTTACAGCAACATGCATATACTGATCTTGGATACTTCAATTGGGGTAGTCGATATTGTGATTAAATGGTAACCTGTAATAAAACTAAATCAGATTCTATCCCAAAAGGTGGCTTCTAATATGAGATTACACATAGATAGTATGAGCATATCTCTACCCAAAAAACCCATAAACTATGTCTCATACCATAATATGCCATCTAGTTATTAATATAAGATCCACTTTAATGAATAAATTAAATTACAGAGTGGATTTTATAATACAAGGGAGTATTAAAGATTTCACGAGACTAATGCACCAAATGCCTCCTTAAGTTTAGATAAGGGTTAATTGAGAATGAAAGTTTCCAATGAGCCATTTTCTTGTTTGAGAGGTACTGGAAAGAAGGGAAGAACTACAAAAGATTTTCAATCAATCTTCCAAAATATTTCATAGTTCTTCCTTTCTCCTCTCACCTTATGAACATAAACCTGAGTTTTGATGAGTAAATGAAAAGGAAAAGACATGAAGGCAGGCATAACAAAGTTTATATTCCAAGGTTTATATGGACATCAAGAGCATGAAGAAAAGTGTACTGTGACGCGAATTTCGGTGCGTGGCTGAGTGTGGCTGCTAGGATCATGAGGCTTGTCATCAGCATAGACCCATAAACGATGAACTCCATCTTTGAAGTTATACCTTTGCTCTAATGGAATGTCATATGGCTTTTGGATCACAAAATTTGCATCGATTAGAGGGACCAGGGTGAAGCCATCAGTAGGGTCTGCACCATTTATTGTCACACACACCAAAAGGAATACACAAACAAGCAAAAAGCTCAAAGTGCTCTTCATTTTTTTCCTCTCTTTAGGATGTTGTCAGCTTTAAAGCATCAGAAGGCATTTATATATACATACACACACATATAAACCCAAAACACTAAGTTGTTTTAGTTTAACTGTGAAGGTTGCTGGAAAGTTATGAATTTGTTGAAAATTTTTTTTTGCATCAGAACTAAATAGCCAAATATATTAGACTTGGAATAGCTGTCCATTGTTTAGGCTAGAAACAAGTAAATTAGCCAAAAATTATGGACAATAGTATAGGTTCAGTTCCTATATTAATCTCTGAAATATAAATAGGATTGAGATTAATATATATATGTGTTTTTTTTCTTGCTCAGAAGACCAATATATGTGTTGAGGCAGATATCGACATCAACCTGACATTGGGACACAATTTAAATATTTTTAAATAGAATAATTAAAACTTCATATTAGAAGCGTTCCTATTTTCAAGATAGTTAGAATGGGTCAATGGGATATAACCAGATCATCAAGTCTTTTCTCTTAAGTTAAAACAAAAGGGTGATAAAAATAATTGCTAGATATCCATAATGCATGCAAGTCTAATATATTTAGAGGTACATGAATGTTTTCTCATGAATGTCCTGTGAATCTGGAAGAACGAAAAAATAATAATAATACGGCAAGGGCCGCAAGGGAATATGTGAGAGGAAGATAATGGAATATTTATTGTGGTTTTGGACATATTTGGGAGATTTTATTATTTTATTATCTTGGCTTAAACAATTGATTTTCAATAGCTATATATATAAAGTATGAGAGTGACTACCCTGGTCGATTTGAAACGAGATTTGCTTGTTCACATTTACAAGTGAACAAAACTAAGAACCATGGCCATGATTTTTCAAATAAAGGTACCTTATTCCTTTTACCAAATATCTCAAGCAGTTTTTTCCTTTAGTGTGTTAATTTTTATATTCCATCCATTCACTTATTAATTAGAAGCCTTCAAATTTTTTTTTTGCAGTAGTCATCACTCATCATTCCATTCATTGCACAATCGAGTCTCTCTATCTGTATTTTATTTAGATTTTATCATGTGACATTTAGTTTGGGATTTATGGTTGCTTGCCCGTGACAGGCATATCCTCTGAATTCAAATTTGAGATTAAACGATACCTTATACTACTAGACTAACTCTATGTTAATTGTAAAATAAAGTCTCTTATAAGAAAGTTTGATCACCAAATGTCTAAATCTCCTTCTCAAAAAATAATGCAAGAACTAAATAGCTTCATATATTATATTTAGAATAGACTGTACAATGCTTAGGGTGGAAACAATCCAATGTTACGGTCACTTGGGTCAACTAATAATTTGTGTTTTATGTGAATGGCGCAATCGATCCCTAGCCCTCTCTCTGAACATAAGAATAATATAGACACACATACAGGTCAAATACCTAGTTTTATCTCTTAAAAATAAATGGATTTGCAGGAATACTTGTGTTGAGACAGTCAGACAGGCATCAAACTAACGATGTTGCACGGAAAATATATTTAAAAATAAAATAAATAGAACTCTGTGTTGGAAGTTTTTCGTATTTTCAACATAATGGGACAACCGCCAATCAAGTCTTTACATTAAGTTTTTTTTTTAAAAAAAAGAAAAGAAAAAAAGAAAAAGAAAACGATGATAAAAATTGTTGTTAGACTTGGATCCATGTAAAACTGTTCTGTATGATGCTATGAGGTACATGAATGCTTGGTCATATCTTTAGCGCCAATGAGAATTGACATATATGATAAAGGATCTAGGATTAGTCCTTTGGGCCGTGGATTCGATCTCTTCTGATCTGCCGTCGCTGAGACTCCTTTGGTAGGCGATCTCGTAAATCCCCAGTAAGTGTTCATAGAGCCCGGGGTTGTGCCCTGGCCTTGGTGGAGGACTGGTGTCGAATCCCTCCAAAACTTTTTTGTATAAAAAAAAACATATATCTTTAGCGAAAGGTGTCAGACTTTCATAATGTGAGGAATTAATATTCATATCCCTATTGAAAGGGATACCTATATATATTTAACATCCAATTGTGTTTCGATGATTGTATTAAATATAACGTGCTTTTAAAAACAGGTTTTGTCATATATCTTTGTGAATCTGATGGGACAACCACTCAAAAAGTTTATTTAAAAAAATCTCATTAAGGGGACGGCAATATGTGAGGATAAGAATAGCCATTGGGATATTAATAGAGGTGTTGGACAAACATGAGAAATTTTATTATTTCCTTATTTTGGCTTTTAAAAAAAAAATCATTTTTCATGACTTAAAAAAATAAGATATATATGATGATCTATGGAGCTCTTGGCAATTCAAAAGCAGCCTTATTTTGTAAGAAAATCTGTTTAACAACATTTCAAATCCATAAGAATGTTTGGAAACTATTGAAACCTCCCTTAAATGGTTATTATATAATTTGACAATTTTTATCATAAACCGCAACATTGTCTTCTTCAGAATCTCTAGTAGGAGCTTTATTCCTCTTTTATAGGGTTCATGTAATGCTTTATAATGCATTAGATAAGTACCACCAGCGTCATACAGGTTTGTATATGTTTAGAGTATTATTCCCAATGATAAATTCTGAAGGTCATTTAATAGACGTGCCTGCACCAAAAGTGGCTATGTCTCCCTTATATATATATATATATATATAGAGAGAGAGAGAGAGAGAGAGAGAGAGGATAAATCAAATGCATATAAGCTTGAGGTGAGTCCAAAACTATCTGGGTATAGGAGACAAGCCTCAAGTGTGATTCATTAAAGTCTTGGTTTAGAAAGTAGGCCAATCTACTAGTAATAGGCAACACTTAAGACATGCTTGCTTGTCTTTTTATGATTAACTTGGTCAACTTCTTGCTCGTAGAGACCATGTCTACCAAAGAATATTTTCATAAATAATGCAAAGTATAAATCTCTGGAATTTGGTAGCATGATTTGCCATCCAGTTGCTACCTCCTATCTTTAAAATATATAAGATCTCATTTACATTGTAAATTTGGAAATGACATCATTCTAGCTAAGGAGAATAATATAAAACATGGTCTACAATTTCAAAGTAGACTATAGATAAATAGAAAAGTCTATAACTATAATATATAAATGATACAATCAACTATTTATAGAACTCATAGATGTTCACAGATGGGGTCTTGTTTCTCTTCATATCTCATCTCTCCTCATTCCTCATCATCCTTGATTTACACTATTCATTTTCCTTAATGTTAATCTTGGCTATCTATTTCATCTCTACCCCGCGAGGTATTCTAATCTTGCGATGTCAGAATACTTCGCGAGGTAGAGATGAAATAGATGACTAAGATTAACATTAAAGAAAATAAATGGTGTAGATCAAGGGATGAGGAGAGATGAGATGATGAGAGAATCTTCTCTGGTACTTCATGTTATAACAAGGTGGTCACTTCTTGTATATTTTGATGTCTCTCCACCTGGATTCCATGTAACAGCTTATATAAGAAGAAGCAGCATAAACCCCACATTTGAAGTAAAAGTCAGGAGCTGGTCCTCTATCCTTTGTTTGAAACTTCTTCTCTCCATTAATAAACACAGTCACAATATAATTCCTCCATTCACATCATGGATTAGGTTAAGTCTAAACCATTAATCATAGAGATTTTAAGAGATTAAGTTTCCACTGTCATACCTCATTCTCCCATCATATATCCTTGGTATTATTTTGCTAGAATCATGGGATGCACCATGGATTTGTACATTTTACTCACACACATCATATCTCATGCCAAAAGATTCAAGATATCGCAGAGATCTGAGATATTTAACGCCTTCTTTATTTGAATGAGAGAATGGTCGAGAAAGGAAGTTTCCAGCTAGACATTTTCTTGTCTGGGAGGTACCGGTAAGAAGTGGAGAACTATGAAAGATCTTCAATATATTAATCTTTCATAGTTCTTCCTTTCTATTCTCACCTTCTGAGCATACCTGAATTCTAATGAGCAAAGGGGAAAAGATAGATATGAAGAAACATAACAAGGTTACGTTTATATGGAGATCAAGGGCATGAAGAAAAGTACCTTTATGCGAATTTCTGTACGAGGTTGACTGTGGCTGTTAGGATCATGAGGCTTGTCGTTAGCAAAAACCCAAATGCGATGGACCCCATCTTTGAAGCTGTACCTTTGGTTTACTGGAATGTTCTACGGCCTTTGGATCACAAAAATTTTATCTGTTAAAGGAACAGGGTGAAGCCATCAGTAGGATCTGCGCCACTTACTGTCCCACATACCAAAAGGAATACAGATACAAGCAGAGAGCCCAAAGTGCTCTTCATTTTTCTCTCTTTGCTCAAAGGTGTGAGCTCTTAAGCACAAGAGCAATGCTTTTTATGTACGTATAAACCCAAGAAACTAACTTTTTTGGGCTCTTACTTGGAAGTTAAAAAATATATTCTCCCATAAGAACTAATTAAATAGTTTAATATATTAGATTTAGAATAGACTTCACAATGTTTTGGGTAGAAACAATCCAATGGTCAGGTTGGTCAGCTTATAATTAATGTGTTTTATGTCAGGCTCTTCAAACCTTCTCTCTCTATCTCTCTTCTACATACAAGAATAAAGATATAATGGGATTACTGCTGATAGATTTGCACTAATACGTGTGCTGATGAGACAGGCATCAACCTAACAGTTGCATTAAAGAAAATTTTAAAAATAAAATATATAGAACTCTATGTTGGAAGTGTTCCTAGTTTCAAGATATAATGGGATTAGTGCTAATCAAGCCCTTGTTTGATTCTATTCACTGTTTTTTTCCCCCAAAACAATTTTATAAAACAATTTTTGAAAACGAGTTTTTAAAACAAAAAATAAAAAAAATATGTTTGGATAGATGTTTTAAGGAAAATATATTTTTAAAGTGACGTAACGGTAGCCATCACGAGTAATAATATGACGGTGGTTGTCACCGATATAGTGTGTTGTTAATATAAAGAGGTAGTGGCCTCAAAAAATAAAAAACAATTAAAAATTGTTTTTGTTTTTTGGTTTTTAAAATAATTTTTTTTATTTTAAAAACAACTTAATTATAGAAAACATTTTTGTGTGTGTGTGTGTGTTATATCCTAAGTGACCCCTACCAAGTCCATCTCCAGAAGAGGCGGGCCATCCATAGTATAACTTACACTATTTTGGAAGGGTTTTATTAAAGTGCCTGATTAAGTCCCACATCAAACAACATATCAAATATATATAAGCTTGAGGTAAGTCCATCTAGAGTAGCTTAAGTTATTTTAATATAAGAGACAATTTTGAAGTGTTATTATTTTAAAGTTAAACCTCTTACAGTTTGACTATGAAAATCTCGTTCTCAAACATAAATATAAGAGTTTCATAGCCTAAAATAAGATTAGGAGAAGAGCCATCCCATCTTTTTATCTTTAGACCATAACTTGTGTCATACATGTTCATGATACTTGATGTTATAACTACGTTAACATTTTTTGTATCTTTTGATGTCTCTCCACCTTGATTCCATGTAATAGCTAATGTTAGTAGGAGCAGCGTAAACTCCACATTTGAAGTACAAGTCACCTGGTCCTCTATCCTTTGTTTGATACTTCTTATCTCCATTGATGAACACACTCACAATCCCTCCATCCACATCATGAATTAGGTTAACTTTGAACCACTTATCATAGAGATTCTGAGCAATTAAGTTTCCACTGTAGTACCTCATATTCCCATCATATATCCTCAGTATTATTGTTGTAGCACCATGGGATGCACCATGGATCTGTGTCACTGTAGCCCCAGATGTTCCATTTGGCACAAAACCATACCCTTCAAATTGCCATACCCCAGAACTATAATCAAGCCCCTACACATATAAACATTGAAGAATGTTAAGTGTTTATCTTTACAGCAAAATGCATATGCTGATCTTGGATACTTTAATTGATGGGTAGTCTATATTATGATCAAATCGGGATTTGTAATAATACTAAGGGGGTGTTTGGGAAACACCCAAAATTTAGGTTTTGCGTAAGCCGAGACAAAACTCCTCTCACATACTTACCTCGTACTACGCAAAATCTAGGTTTTGGAAGGTTTCCAAACACCCTCTAAATTAGATTTAACCCCAAAAGGTGGCTTCTAATATGAGATCACACATAGATAGTATGACCATAACTCTACCCCAAAACCCCCATAAACTACTATACGTCTCTTACCATGATTACCCCTTTGTTTATTAATATAAGATCCACTTTAATGAAGAAATTGAACTATAGAGTGGATTTTATACTAAAGACATGAGGGAGTATTAAATATATCACGAGGATTGAGATACGAATGTACTAAATGCCTCCTTAAGAGTACGTTTGGATAAGAGTTAATTGAGAGAGAAAGTTTCCAATGAGGCATATTTTCTTGTTTGAGAGGTACCTGGTAAGAAGGGGAGAACTACAAAAGATTTTCAATCAGTCTTTCAAAATATATTTCATAGTTCTTCATTTCTCCTCTCACCTTATGAACATAAACCTGAGTTTTGATGAGTAAATGAAAAGGAAAGACATGAAGGCAGGCATAACAAAGCTTATATTACAAGGTTCATATATATTGAGATCAAAAGCATGAAGAAAAGTACTGTGATGCGAATTTCGGTACGTGGCTGAGTGTGGCTGCTAGGATCATGAGGCTTGTCATCAGCATAGACCCATAACCGATGAACTCCATTTTTGAAGCTATACCTTTGCTCTAATGGAATGTCATATGGCTTTGGATCACAAAATTTGCATCTCTTAGAGGGACAATGGTGAAGCCATCGGTAGGATTTGCTCCATTTACTGTTGCACACACCAAAAGGAAGACCCAAACAAGCAAAAAGCTCAAAGAGCTCTTCATTTTCTCTCTCTCTTTAGGATGGTGTGAGCTCTAAAGCAGCAGAGGGCATATATATATATAGACACACACACATATAAACCCAAAACACTTAGTTTTTTTAGTTTAACTTTGAAGGTTGCTTCAAAGTTATGAATTTATATTGAAAAAACAATTTTTCATCAGAACTAAATAGCCAAATATATTAGACTTAATAGAAACAAGCCATTGGTCAAGTAAATTAGCCAAAAATTATGGACAATAGTATAGGTTCAGTTCCTATTTTAATCTCTCAAATATATGTAACATCCCAATTTTCACAAGCGGAAATAAATTAACTTTTCATTTAAAATCATTTCAAACCATCAGAGTAGACCATTTGAGCGGAAGAGTATCTGTTATTTGTATTTCAAAATGCCATAAGTCTGGCGGGGTACAATAGCGGTAAGAAAACCGAGTATCTCAAAAGGACTGTACAACAACAAAAGGATGGCTTCTGCCAGAACAACAGCGGGAAGTCTTCCGTCGGGTCTCTAAGCATGCTGCTTTCCCCTCTCCTTTGTCACTGGTTCTCCTGACCTTGAGGCTATGTTAAGAGCTGAGGTCCCATGCATACGGACCCCAGGTAACGGTTAACCTCATGTTTACAAACACAATATATGAACAACATTTACCACACATCAACAGCAAACAAACTTTCTATCATAACAAATGCATATGTATCGCTCCCAGCATGTAACCATATCGCTCCCAGCATACAGACATATCGCTCCCAGCATATGGACACATCGCTCCCAACATTACAGATACCCTCTAACCTTTATATGCACTTCACAGTACAAACACTCTAGACATACAACACACATACCACATATATGCATAACATAAACATCAGAGTTAGTGTTACAGTACGCGAACGTACCTTCGTTGACGAGCGTTTAGTACGTCGACGATAAAATGCACTTTTGATGGAAAACAGCGGAACGACAGCGAAATGACAGTGGTACAAGATTAATGATATCCTATAATGATAATATCACATTTATCAATATTTGATATCACAACAGGCTTTTGAGGTACAAATTACCATTTTGCCCCTAATCCCCTAATCGGCGGAATTTCGCTAGCACTTTGCTACCTTAACCCTAATCTTCCAGAATTTCAACATATCTCCAACTCCATAATGATTTTCGAAATTAATACCTTAATTACCCCTAGAACATGATTTCTAAACATACCTGGAAGATTAAAGATCAACCTAGCATTTCTACAACAACTACCGAAAGAAACACTAAAACTAAAGACTAGGGACCGAAGAACTTACTCAGCACTTTGCTATTTACACAGACTCCTCCTTCTCTCTAAAATCTCTCTCTAGAAAGCTCTAGGATTTGTGAAGAATGAAGAGAAAATGAAGGCTATTTATAGAAAAAGGCAATGGCATTTTCGTAATTTCATTGAACTTTGTCTGATCAGTTTCTGGCCGTTAGATCGCACTTCTTGGAGGTGGCAAGATCTTGGCCTTACACCTCTCAAGGATGATGTCATCCCTGCTGCATCATCAAGCCTTATGTCATCTTGCTTTATCAGGTAAAATTCCTGGTTCGGTATCCTGATCGCGAAATTTCGTAAAATCTTAAAATTTCGGGAACAACACTCCGAAGGTCTTTTCTTCCTCTTTCAAATTATCTAATTTAACTCAGTTTCTGATCCTGCTGAGGACATTCTGTTATCAGCTGAAAATCCTCGGTATTCGTGCCCGGCTACAGAAATAACGTTGTCAGGTACTAACTCCGAGACAAAAATCCACTGATTAACATTATACTCTAGTTTTTTCCCACTTATCCCCAGATTCCCACAACGGGATTATTTTCTATCGGTTCTCATTTCTACTATCTGCTTTAATCCCACAAAATATCTTCCTGGCCGGATCTCCAAATCACTTCGTTGGTTACAGAAATGACTTCGGAGACAGTCCACTCCGAGATAGAAATTCACTTATTCCTAATATACTCTGACTCAAGAAACCTAGTTCACGGTTTTCTAGGTAGGATTTTATTTCTATCCGTAGTCATTTATCATGTTCACATTTTTACTATTATAATATTACTTAATTACCACATGTCTTAACTTATAATGTTATTTTAATGCAAATATCTAGATATTAATTTCTTAATTTTCATTTCATTTTTCTTTATTTTTCTTCTAATTTTCGTTTTTATTTATATATGTATATTTATTTTAAGTAATTTCCACCTTTTTCTCTTTATCTTATGTCTAAACAATTAGCCATTAATTATCTAATTAATCACTTACTAATTGTTGACAATTTTCTTAATTAGTAATAATTATTATCTCACAACTATTTTATTGACATTAATAATTTATACTCCATGCATAATATTAAAAATCATAGGGTCTAATATGGTCCCCAGAATACTTTTTAATTTTCTATTCTTCTATTTTCTAAAGAGACAATTTAATAGATTGTCTAAATTAGGGACAATATTCCTTCTAATCTTCAATAATTATTTCACAGCCCTTTAGGATTTATCATCACATTTTTAGGATGTTTTATGGCCCTAAAATGCATTTTTCACATTTTTGGCAATAAATTCCATTTAATTTTCTTAATATTTCCCTTTGAAAATAGACCAATTATACAACATTTTGAGACCATATCTATCATAAATAGACATAATATTCCAGATAATAATTATCCGGGTATTACAATATAAATAGGATTGAGACTAATAAATATGTTGAGGCAGACATCGACATCAACCTAAAATTGGGATACACAATTTTTTTTTTTTTAATAGAGTAATTAAAACTTCATATTAGAAGTGTTCATATTTTCTAAGATAGCTAGAATGGGTCAATAGGATATAATCACTGATCATCAAGTGAAAAATATAATTGCTAGATCCGTGATCCATGCAAGTCTAATATATTTGGAGGTATACATGAATGTTTTGTCATGAATGTCCTGTGAATCTGGAAGGGAAAAATAATAATAATACGGCAAGGGAATATGTGAGTGCAGGAATAATGGAATATTCTTTGTGGTTTTGGACATATTTGGGAGATTTTATTATTTTATTATCTTAACTTAAACGATTCATTTTCAATAGCTATATGTACAAAGTATGAGAGTGACTACCCTGGTCGGTTTGAAACGCGTTTGCTTATTCAAAACTAAGAACCATGAGCAATGAGTTTTCAAATAAAGGCACCTTATTCCTTTTACTAAATATCTCAAGCACTTTTTTTCTTTAGTGTGTTAATTTTTATATCCCATCCATTCACTAATTAAAAGGCTTCCTTTTTTTTCGGGAACATCAGATTAGTACAATAGTCTTCTTGGTCATTCCATTCATTGCACACTCAAGTCTCTCTCTCTATGTTTTTTAGGAGATTATTATCTGGCATCCAATTCAGGGTTCATGGATACCCCTTCCACCACTAATGTCTCCTTAGGACTTGAACTTGAGATCCAAAGAAATTTAGCGGGCTTTACACTACTAGACAAACTTTGTGTTAGTTGTATAGTCAAATTTCTTATTAGAGAGTTTGTTCACTAAATGTCCAAATCTCTTTCTCAAAAAATGACCCATGAGATTCATAACCTAGATATATAATAGGATTAGGAAAAGAGTAATATCACCTTTATCCTCACCCTGCTTGGTGTCTTGTAATTGGATTGTTTTGAATTAACTATTGGCTATTTGTTTGATTGATATTTCATGATATCATGCAAGAATTTCAAGTAGCTGAAATTGCTTTCTTTTGTCTCCTCACTCTGTAACTCTGCCCGTGGCGCGTGAAAGATTTTCAAATTAAGATATATACCTTATTCCTTTTACTAAATATCTCAAATACTAGTGTACCCAGCAATTTTTTTCGTAAATGTTTAAATGAAAATGTCATCATTGGCTAAGGAGAATACTATAAAACATGATCTACAGTATACAAGACTGTAGATAAAATGGGAAAGTCTGTAATTATAATATAGATGGTATGGTACAATAAAACATTTAGAACCCATATACATGTTTGATGTACTTGATATTATAATTATGTCTTTTTATATATTTTGATGTCTCTTCACCTTGGTTCTGTGAAATAGCATTTGAGCAAGAGAAGCAAAGACCCCACATTTGAAGTACAAGTCACCCGGTCCTTGATCCTTTGTTTAATACTTGTCTCCATCAATAAACACAATTATAGTCCCTCCATCCACATCATGGATTAGGTAAAGTCTAAACCACTTATCATAGAGATTTTTAGCTATTAAGTCCCCATTGTAGAACCTCGTATGCCCATCATATATTTTTAGTATTGCTGTGGTTTCACCGTGGGATGGACCATGGATCTGCGCTACTGTAACCTTAGATGTTCCATTTGGCACAAAACCATACCCTTCTAATTGTCATACCCCAGAGTGGTAGTCAAGCCCCTACACAGACAAATATAGAATATAACAAAGGAGCAAATATAGTACGTTATGATTAAAATGTCTAGTAAACATCAATTTAATGCTATGTCTGGTTCTTAAGAGCTAGTTTACTTATTTAAGTAGGTTAAGAAAATTAGTTATGCTAGTTATTTGTAACAAATATAACAAGGTTTATACGGAGATCAAGAGCATGAAGAAAAGTACTGTGATGCGGATTTCGGTGTTGGCTGAGTTTGGCTGCTAGGATCATGAGGTTTGTCATCGGCATAGACCCATAACCGATGAACTCCATCTTTGAAGCTATACCTTTGCTCTAATGGAATGTCATATGGCTTTTGGATCACAAAATTTGCAACTATTAGAGGGACAAGGGTGAAGCCATCAGTAGGATCTGCACCATTTACTGTCACACACACCAAAAGAAAGACACAAAGTGCTCTTCATTTTTCTCTTTGCTCAATCTTACTCTTTGATCTCTCTCTAGGAACGTGTGGGATCTTAAGCAGAAGAGCGTTACTTTTTATATCCATATATGCCCAGGATACTAACTTTTTTGGGTTCAAATGTGAAGGCTACTTGAAAGTTTAAAACATGTTAAATAATTTTTTTTTTAAGAACTAAATAGCTTCATATATTAGATTTAGAATAGACTGTACAATGCTTAGGGTGGAAACAATCCAATGTTACGGTCACTTGGGTCAACTAATAATTTGTGTTTTATGTGAATGAAGCAATCCCTACCCTCTCTCTTTCTCTCTCTAAATATAAGAATATAGACACACATACAGGTCAAATACCTGCTTTTATCTCTTAAAAATAAATGGATTTGTTGTAATACATGTATTGAGTGTGCATATTTGACCTAGCATTTAAGAAGTACACTTATGCAAGTCAAGACAAAACTCATCTCATATATCGTAAATCACGTTAGAAAAGTAATTTTCACCGTTAACCCAAACAGACATTAAAATGAACTCAATGTTGGGTGTTGTTGCACGGAAAATAATTTTTATAATAAAGAAAATAGAACTCTATGTTGGAAGTTGTCGTATTTTCAACATAAAATTGACAACCACTGATCAAGTCTTTTCATTAAGTTTGTTTTAAAAGAAAAGGATGATAAGAATTATATCGTTGTTAGACTTGGATCCATGCAAATCTATATATTTTGTATGATGCTACGAGGTACATGAATGTTTGGTCATATCTAATGAAAGTTTGGTTTAGTAAAAGGTGCTAGACTTCATAATAATGCGACAAATTAATATTATTTTAATGTCAAACTTTGTCTCGGACAAGATTGTATTAAATAGAACGATGCATGTGCTTTTAAAAAAAGTTTTTGTCATATGTGTTTGTGCATTTGATGGGACAACCCTCAAATTTTTTTTTTTTAAAAAAATATCTCATTAAGGGTACGGCAATATGTGAGGATAACAATAGCCATTGGGATGTTAATAGTGTTGTTGGACAAATATGGGATCATTTATTATTTCATTATTTTGGCTTTTAAAAAATTATTTTTCAGGACTTGAGAAAAAAGATATATATGATGATCTTTGGAGCTCTTGGAAATTCAAAAGAAGCCTTATTTTGTAGGAATATCTGTTTAATTTAACGACCTTTCAAATCCATAAGAATGTTTGAAAACTATTGAAACCTCCCTTAAATGGTTATTATATAACTTGACAATTTTTATCATAAACCGCAAAATTGTCTTCTTCAGAATCTCTTGTAGGAGCTTTATTCCTATAGTGTTCATGTATGCTTTATAAACCATTTGATAAGTACCACCAGCATCAATGCATCGTACAGGTTTGGAATTGTTTAATATTATTCCTAGCTAATGATAAACTCTGAAGATCATTTAATAGACTTGCCTGCACCAAAAGGTGGCTATGTCTACTTTATATATATAGAGGATAAATTAAAGAAAAATGACAGAAAAATACTAGTTAAACTTTAAAATTTTGTTGACAATAATTGTAATGGGATTAACAAAAAGAATAAAGTAATTGACAACTTGTTTTGTTAATAAATCGTTTATTTAGAATTTTAAAATTCAAGTGAGATTTTTTTAGAATTTTCCCATAAATCAAATGCATATAAACGGTGAGTACATCCAAGACTATCTTGGTATAAGTGACAAACCTCAAGTGTGATTAATTAAAGTCTTGGTTTAGAAAGTAGGCCAAGCTACGTACTAATAATAGGCTACACATCTTGCTGCTTGTCTTTACTTTTGTGATTAACTTGGTCAACTTCTTGCTCGTAGAGACCTTGTCAACCAAAGAATCTTTTTCATAAATAATGCACAATATAAATCTCAGAATTTTGGTAGCATGATATGCCATCCAGTTGCTACCTCGATGTAAGATATCGTTCGCGGTGCAAAGTTGGAAATGACATCATTCTAGCTAATTAAGGAGAATAATATAAAACATGGTCTACAGTTTCAAAGAAGACAGTAGATAATTAGAAAAGTCTATAATTATAGTATATAAATGATACAATCAAGTATTTATAGAACTCATACATGTTCATAGTACTTCGTGTTATAACAAGGTGGTCACTTCTTGT
This sequence comes from Acacia confusa, assembly GCA_037074495.1. Taxonomy (NCBI): domain Eukaryota; kingdom Viridiplantae; phylum Streptophyta; class Magnoliopsida; order Fabales; family Fabaceae; genus Acacia; species Acacia confusa. Next base: position 1,456,424 of record CM073502.1, read on the forward strand.
ATATTTTGATGTTTCTCCACCTAGATTCCATGTAATAGCTTATATGAGCAGGAGCAGCATAAACCCCACATTTAAAGTAAAAGTCAGGAGCTGGTCCTTTATCCTTTGTTTGAAACTTCTTCTCTCCATTGATGAACACACTCACAATCCCTCTATCCACATCATGAATTAGATTAAGTCTCAACCACTTATCATAGAGATTCTGAGCAATTAAGTCTCCATTGTAATACCTCATATTCCCATCATATATTCTCAGTATTATTGTTGTAGCACCGTGGGATGCACCATGGATCTGTGTCACTGTAGCCCCAGATGTTCCATTTGGCACAAAACCATACCCTTCAAATTGCCATACCCCAGAGTGGTAATCAAGCCCCTGAAACAAATCGACATAGAATTACAAAGAAGCAAAATAGTTGTGTGTGATAGATGTTTCACATCATTCGGGGAAGAGAACAAAGACATTTGTAACGGTCTAGATACCTCCTTTCCTGAAATGCTTTAAAACCATGAAGGGTGACAAGTTTTATAAAGGACAATAACAAGAGCAAGACATTGTAATATCACAAAAGTAAATTTTTATTATAATAAAATTGTCTAGACAATAGGTTGATTTTGACCTAAATATAAGGCCTCAATCAACTTTGTCCCTCAAATATATAATCTTCTTCCGAAAGTATCCATATTGATTACACATAAGAAGATGATTTCCATCGAAGAGTAGTTACAATGCACATTATTAGAAAGGGCGTTATCGGCAAACAAATAGATATTTATTACAAATAACTAACTTTACTTCTTCTTTGATATCTAAAAATTAGTAATTTAGCTTTTGTATTGAGTACAGGAGGGAGTATTTCTATGGCAGCAAGATATCAGAACTTGTCTTGGATGTTTTAGATATCATGACATTATATACACACACATCATATCTCATGCCAAAAGATTCAAGATATCACAGAGATTTGAGATATTCAATGCCTTCTTTATTTGAATGAGAGAATGGTTGAGAAAGGAATTGTTTCCAGCTAGACATTTTCTTGTCTGGGAGGTACCGGCAAGTAGTGGAGAACAATGAAAGATCTTCAATAGATATTAATCTTTCATAGTTCTTCCTTTATCTTCTCACCTTCTGAGCATACCTGAATTCTAATGAGCAAAGGGGAAAACATAGATATGAAGACAAACATAACAAGGTTTATATGGGGGTCAAGAGCATGAAGAAAAGTACCTTTATGCGAATTTCTGTACGAGGTTGAGTGTGGCTGTTAGGATCATGAGGCTTGTCGTTAGCAAAGACCCACATGCGATGGACACCATCTTTGAAGCTGTACCTTTGGTTTACTGGAATGTTGTATGGCCTTTGGATCGCAAAATTTTTTTCTGTTAAAGGAACAGGGGTGAAACCATCAGTAGGATCTGCACCACTTACTGTCCCACACACCAAAAGGAATACAGATACAAGCAAAGAGCCCCAAGTGCTCTTCATTTTTCTCTCTTTGCTCAAAGGTGTGAGCTCTTAAGCACAAGAGCAATGCTTTTTATACGCGGAATTTGGGGGAGCTAGAGGTACTCCTCCTAAAATTACAGAAAAAATTTAAATGTTTTAGAAATCATCTTTCAGCCTCACAAAAATTTCATGATTTTCACTTTAATCCCTCCATATAAAATTACATGGAGGGACTAAGTGAAAATATTGAAATGTTTATGAGATTGAAATATAGTTTCATGAGCAGTTGGATTCTATTGTGTAATTTTCGCCTCAATTGCAATTCCTCACTCCACCCCTATTTTTATATACATATAAAATACACCCAAGAAGCGAACTTTTTTGAGTTCAACTGTGAAGGCTACTTGGAAGTTAAAAAAACATATTTTCTCATAAGAACTAAATAGTTAAATATATTAGATTTAAAATAGAATTTACAATGCTTTGGGTAGAAACGATCCAATGGTCAAGTTGATGGTCAGCTAATAATTAACGTGTTTTATGTCAATGGCGCAATATCAATGCTTCTCTCTCTATCTCTTTTCTAGATACAAGAAGACAGACACTTGTACAGGTCCAATGCCCACTTTTATCTCTTGAAAATAAAGGGATTTGCACTAATACGTGCTGATGAGACAGGCATCAACCTAACAGTTGCATGAAAAATAATTTTAAAAATAAAATATATAGAACTCTACGTTGGAAGTGTTCCTAGTTTCAAGATAGAATGGGATGACTGCTAATCAAGGCCTTATTTGATTCTATGCTCTGTTTTTTTTTAAAAAAAAAAACAATTTTATAAAACAAATTTTGGAAGCAAGGCTGTAAAACAAAAAATAAAGTGTTTGGATAGTTGTTTTAAGAAATCTTTTTTTTTTTTAAGTGACATAACGATGTATCGTAGGTGATGATGTGGCAGTGGTTGTTGATGGTAGTGTAATGTCAATAGTAAACAAGTAATAGCCTCAAAAGATAAAAGGGTTAAGATGTAGATTGACCAATAGTATTACACCAGGAGTACCCAACACAAAAAAGTTTTGAATGGACAATAATTACCAAAAAACAATTAAAAAATGAAAAATATCACAATGTTGTTAGAACTAAAGTAACGGCCGTTTAAAAGAAGGGGTTAAGACACAAATTAGCTAACAAAGTATTATCCCAGAAGCACATAACACAAATAAAGTTTTGAATAGACCAAAAGTATTAATAAACAATTAAAAATGGGTAACTAACACAATCAACAATTAAAAATAGGTGACTGGTCCAATGACGTTAAAATATAGCTAACGGCCTTTAGGTATTTGGTTGATCTTCAATGGAGCTTGATGGTTGAATTTTCAACACAAACAAATCAAAGAAAGCCACAGCATAGGATAGTAGAAAACCAAAGAAAAAACTGGATCTGCTTGAAATTCGGTGATGAAAGGCCGTGAAGAATAAGGAATAAGCCAGTGTTAGTAGATATTGACTAAGCAAAGGACATCAGGTTCATTTTTGACCCACTTGGAGCACTAGTTCAAAGATAGAGATCCAAGCCTGAGGGATAAGTCTGTGCAAAGAACCAAATCTATGTCATTTTAACATTCTCATTAGCCAACTGCACAATGTTCAATCCACACCGTACGACCGTGCTTGCTTTTAACGTCATTGTGATACTGACCCATTTTCAATTATTGATTGGTACTTTTAGTCTCTTCAAAACTTATTTGCACTAGATGCTCCTAATGTAATACTTTGTTAGCCAATCTGCATTTTAAAAGTATCGGCCGTTACTTTAGTTTTAACGGCATTATGATATTTTTCACTTTTTAATTTTTTTTAAATTGTTGTGGTTCACTTAAAACTTTTTTATGCTAAGTGCTCCTAACATAATACTTTATTGATCAATTTGCACCTTAACCCAAAATAATAAAAAAAACAACTAAAATTTGTTTTTGTTTTTTAGTTTTTAAAATCAACTTCTTCTTCTTTTTTTTCTTTTAAAAACAACTTATAGAAAACAGCTTTTTATGTGTGTGTGTCTATACACATATATACATATATGTATACATTCTCTATGTGTGTGATAGCTACATGTCATTTTTATCCTAAGTCACCGCTGCCAAGTCCATCTTCAGAAGAGGACCATCCATACTAGTTTAAGCTATTTTGGGAGGGTTTTATTAAAGTTCCTGATTAAGTCCCATATCAGAGAACATATATATATAAACTTGAGGTGAGTCTATCAAGAGTAGCTTAAGCTATTTCGATATAAGAATCAATTTTGAAGTGTGATTATTTTAAAGTCAAACCTCTTACATTTTGCCTATGAAAATTTCGTTCTCAAACTAACATAAGAGTTTCATAACCTAAAAAATGGGATTAGGAGAAGAGCCATCCCATCTTTTTTTATCTTTAGACCATAGCTTGTGTCATACATGTTCATGGTACTTGATGTTATAACTAAGTTTAACACTTTTTGTATATTTTGATGTCTCTCCACCTTGATTCCATGTAATAGCTTATGTTAGCAGGAGCAGCATAGACTCCACATTTGAAGTGCAAGTCACCTGGTCCTCTATCGTTTGTTTGATACTTCTTCTCTCCATTGATGAACACACTCACAATCCCTCTATCCACATCATGAATTAGATTAAGTCTAAACCACTTATCATAGAGATTCTGAGCAATTAAGTCTCCACTGTAGTACCTCATATTCCCATCATATATCCTCAGTATTATTGTTGTAGCACCGTGGGATGCACCATGGATCTGTGTCACTGTAGCCCCAGATGTTCCATTTGGCACAAAACCATACCCTTCAAATTGCCATATCCCAAAACTATAGTCATACCCCTACACATAAAAACATAGAAGAAATGTCAAGTGTTTATCTTTACAGCAAAATGCATATGCTGATCTTGGATACTTGAATTGGGTAGTCTGTATTGTGAATTTGTGATTAAATGATGACTTGTAATAATACTAAATCAAATTCTACCCCAAAAGGTGACTTCTAATTACTATGAGATTACACAAAGATAGTTCGAACATAACTCTACTCCAAAAACTACATTTCACAATAAAACCCCATAGACTAATTCTCATACCATGATATACACTCTCAAGTTATTAGTATAAGGTCCATTTTAATGAAGAAATTGAACTACATAGTGGATCTTATTCTAAAGACATGAGGTATTAAAGATATCGCGAGGATTGAGATACTCATGCACCAAAAAATGCCTCCTTAAAAGTACATTTGGATAAGAGTTGATTGAGAAAGGAAGTTTCCAATGAGGCATTTTCTTGGTTGAGAGGTACTGGTATGAAGGGGAGAACTAGAAAAAAATTTCAATCAATCTTTCAAAGTATAATATTTTGTAGTTCTTCCTTTCTCCTCTCACCTTCTGAACATAAACCTGAGTATTGATGAGTAGATGAAAAGGCAAAGACATGAAGGCAAGCATAACAAAGCTTATATTACAAGGTTTAAATGGAGATCAAGATCGTGAAGAAAAGTACTGCGATGTGAATTTCGGTGCGTGGCTGAGTGTGGCTGCTAGGATCATGAGGCTTGTCATCAGCATAGACCCATAACCGGTGAACTCCATCTTTGAAGCTATACTTTTGCTCTAATGGAATGTCATATGGCTTTTGGATCACAAAATTTGCATCTGTTAGAGGGACAGGTGCGAAGCCGTCAGTAGGATCTGCACCATTTACTGTCACGCACACCAAAAGGAATACACAAACAAGCAAAAAGTTCAAAGTGCTCTTCATTTTTTTTTCCTCTTTAGGATGGTGTGAGCGTGAGCTCTAAAGCAGCAAGGGCGCGCGCGCGCGCAGATATATATGTATATAGACCGTCAGCATTTCAACTGCTTACAATTTTGACATCAAACTTCTTACACGTAATGGAAAACATGACAATGATACCTATTACAACTTTAGACAATCCTAAGACATAAAGTGACAAGCCTATGCCTAATTTGAAAGATGTCTTCGTTAGAGAAATGTGCAGTTATATGTATATGTATATATACACATATATATACATAGACACACACATATACATATATATATGTATACATATAGACACACATATAAACCCAAAACACTAAGTTTTTCTAGTTTAACTGTGAAGTTTGCTTGAAAGTTATGAACTAAATAGCCAAATATATTAGACTTGGAATAGAAACAAGCCATTGGTCAAGTAAATTACCCAAAAATTATGGATAATAGTATTGGTTCAGTTCCTGTTTTAATCTCTAAAATACAAATAGGCCAGATTGAGACTAACAAATTAAATGTGTTGAGGCAGACATCGACATCAACCTAACATTGGAACACACAATTTTTTTTAAATAGAATAATTAAAATTTCATATTAGAAGCGTTCCTGTTTTCAAGATAGCTAGAAAGGGTCAATGGGATATAACCACTTTTTCTCTAAAGTTAAAATAAAAGGGTGATAAAAATAATTGCTAGATCCATGATCCTTGCAAGTCTAATATATTTGGAGGTACATGAATGTTTTGTCATGAATGTCCTGTGAATCTGTAAGAACTAAAAAAAAATACGGCAAGGGAATATGCGAGTGCAAGAATAATGGAATATTCATTGTGGTCTTGGACATATTAGGGAGATTTTATTATTTGGTTATCTTGGATTAAACGATTCATTTTCAATAGCTATATATAAAGTATGAGAGTGCCTAACCTGATCAGTTTGAAACGAGTTTTGCTTGTTCCTATTTTCAAATGAACAAAACTAATAACCATGAGCCATGAATTTTCTACTTATTATATCATTCTTCAGTTTAAAACTCCACGCAACTAGTACACGTGGAGTAATTAGGCGGAGGAATTTATCCACAGCAATGTAAGAAATAACATATATTTACTTCTTTTAGCATCTCATCATAGTACAAGTTATTTTTATTTCTTAGATTGTCGAATAAAAAGAAATCATCACTTTGTTAATCATGTTTAAAAATTTATGAGTTCATCAAAAAAAGAAGTTTAAAATTTTATGAGACTTGGAACTTGGACAAGTCTAAGTCATGTCCCTACACAAGTCTTCCTGTATTCTTAATCACTTCAAATAGTTACATTCATTTGGGTCACCTTTTTTTTTTCACTACTCCATCCTTTAATTACCTTTACTTTTTTTTGTAAGGAACAATTATCAAAATCATGCAATTAAAAATGTTAGTTAATAAAATTAAATGTATAAGATATATATTTTTCTTTTTAATTATACCCTTATTAAATAGAGTAAAAAAAGAGAGAGATGAATGGTGAAAATTTATTACAAAGAGATAATAAAGTGAAAAATCAATAAAGAGCAGTGTAATGTAAGGCTCTGTTAAATCCCTTAAATCTCAAATTCAAGTTCTAGAAGAAACATCTAATGAGACAAGCCATCACAAACTTTTGAACTACATATTGGATAATAATTTTTTTAAAAAAAAAAAGGTGAAGAAAAAAAGATTTAACAAAATGAATTGTCGAATGTGGGGCCATCAATTTGACGTTTGACCAATAAATTGTAGTAGGCTTGAGTCGGGAGAGGATTTTCTCATTGTTTTGTTTCTCTTTTTCCCTCATTGTCTCCATCTAGACCATTGATTGAGAAGAGGAGAAAGAAGTTAAAGTAGTATTGTGATTAATTGGATGAATATGATTTAAGATGATGAGAGATAATGAGAAAAAGATGGGAGAGAAACCCAACCCGGCTTGAGTCGGCTTCGCCGCCATTTATCGCCCGCTTCACTGATACTTTCACTTTAGGACCCTCCAAGCATACGCCGTTGAAGGTATCTTCATGCTTTGAACTTTTTCTTTCTCATGGCGGTCTCGGTTTCATTGTCTGCGATTCCTTCTTTGAACTTCTCACTTTGACGTTTGACCAATATATTGTAGTAGGCCTCCGTTGGCCGGCTTCACCGTCATTCAACTCCCTCGCCGGCCATATTGATAGTCTGATACTTTCATTTTAGGACCGTCCAAACATATGCCGTTGAAAGTATCTTCAAGCTCTGAACTTTTTCTTTTTCATGGAGGTCTCGGTTTTATCGTCTGCGATTTCTTCTTTGAACTTGGAACTTTCCTCTCCTTCAATAACACATTCTTCTAACTCGACAAAACTATCTTCCCTTGCGTCGCTGCAATTTCCTGTTCGGACCCAGCTTCTACGAATTGGCGCCCTACGAATCTCCACTCCCTCGCGGCCTTGAACCCTTCCTTTGGTAACAAAATTTCCGTTTTCTAGGGCTGTAATTTTCATGTCTTGTTTTTATGGCTGGTTGGTTCGGTGGAATGTAAGTCGCAGTTTTGCGATTATTTGTTGCAATTAAACTTCTTCGGTCGAATTCAGTTGTTCAATTCTTGATCAAATTACAAAATAATATCGTTCAAAATGTGTTGAGTTGGTTATTCCTTTTTCAAATGATTAAGGTTTATCCCTTTAAATAAGGTTTTAAGTGCTTCGATTCGGCAAGTTTTATATCGAATGCTAGGCATGGACTTTCCAGGAAGGGATTACAAATGAAGATTATCCACGTTATTTAATATTGTCCCCATATGTGAATTAAGATATCATATGAGAAATGGAATTAATTGATGCAAACTGCCAACAGGATTAGTTGTAGAGATGGCCATTCTTTTGTTCACCTCGTTCTGTTTCTTCTACATATTATTTCCCCTATTTCTGTGACTGTTCCTGTAATATACATTGACCAAGTATACTTGGCAACTCCTAGTTATCTGAATTTATAGTCTGTGTGAGTGATGTTTAAAGTGTAATTTCAAAGACTAAGTATCTTATGAATGTGTTTTTGTGTTTCTGCAATGCAGTGGTAGTAGTTTCAACTTTTATTCTCAACTAGATATGGTTCCATACATTAGATAGAGTTTGAGGGATCTGCGGCTTAGTAGAAGTTTTGCATTATTATATCAATGATTATATTGTTACTGATTATTTGCTTACTGGAAATTTGAAAATGGTTGTTGTAGGTTAAAGCAAAGAAACAAACTTTTTCTTCTTTTGATGATTTGCTTGCTAACTCAGAAAAACCTGTCTTGGTAGACTTTTATGCAACCTGGTAACTTAATCCCTCTTTTTTAGGGCTTTAATAACTTGTTATGTCATGGCATTCAAATTATAAGTTATACTGGCCTGTTTTGCAGGTGTGGTCCTTGTCAATTTATGGTTCCCATACTAAATGAAGTAAGCACTCGGCTTGTAGATAAGATACAGATAGTGAAGATTGATACTGAAAAATATCCCAGCATCGCCAATAAATATAGAATTGAGGCATTGCCTACTTTCATCATCTTTAAGGATGGAAAGCCCCTTGATCGCTTTGTAAGTTAAATTCTATCATTTTCCATCCTAACTATCTTCCATGCTCGGTTAACCTGTGTATCTGCAACATCTAGTCAATGCATAAAGGAAGCATTTGTATCTCTGGTTGAACCACCTAATTCTTACAGTTTAAGAACTTGATGTTTGCCTGTCACTTCTTGCTAAGATGGATGGTTGTGTTCTTCTGATTATAGTTGCTTCGGTTATGATGCTCATAACCTAGTTAGTGCTTCAAAAGTTGGCATGGATCTGGCGTTTACCTTTAGATCATCGTGAAGATTAAGTCTTCATCACACATCAGATTTAGTTTAAATATATTATGACTATTTCGAGGGTGAGCCTTAGAAAATCAGTAAGGTTGTTGTCCTGGAGGCCATGGGTTCAATTCTGGATACAGCCTCTCCACTTGTGGGATTACTTGTGCACTAGGTCACTCTTTATAGTATAATGATTATTCCTTAATATATAGAGCTGATTATATTAAAAAATCTTAGGTTTTGAAATCTAAACTGGACCAAAAACCATCGAACCAGTCAGTAGACTGGATCAGTCCGGACATCAACCCAGTTTCAGTACTTCAAAAAAAAATTGATTTTTTAAAAATTTTCTTTAGAATATAGTATTAATTATATAAAATTTTCAATTTCTCACTGGATTGTTTTGTGTTAGCTTCAGTCTGACCGACTAACCTTTAATCCAGTACCCTGGTCGGTCTGGGTTTCAAAACCTTAAAAAAATCACAATACTAGTAAACAAAGTTTCTAGACGTAATTTAATATAAATCACAACTACTATATTTAATAATAATAGATAATAAATAAGACCAACAATAAAAGTAACTTCAGAGTTTATGAGGTTTGGCAGAATATTTATCCCTGCCCTCTTGAACCCAACCAACCCAGGCAAGTTGTGGGGAGAGAGTTGAAGGTAGGAGAGGCCTTCTTTTTGCAGCCTAAGGTCGGCCTCATCTTGCAAAAGTCCCACATCAGGACTTTTGCAAGATAAAGGGGGCCTTTGCCTCCTACCTTCAATTCTATACCCACAAATCTTTTAAGGCAATTTATATTTTCTTCTCTTATATTATTTCACTTGAAATTATTTGGTGTGAAATAATTCAAGAGAGGAAAAAATACAAATCACCTTAAAAGATGAGAAGGCAAGTTATGGGGATAGAATGGAAGATTGGAGGAGCCTTCCTTTTATAGCCTAAAGTCCAGATATGGGACTTGTGGCATTTCAACACCTAGGACCTCAGCATTATCCTAATAACTGTTACTTCTTTCTTGCACAGGATGTTATATTGTTTGGAAGTGTCCACTGTGACGACTGAAATACCTTTGAAACAACTGCAACTTTCTGCTCTCTTTTCCATACTATATAACCAGGAGTTGAAAACTAAGAAAGAGCCTTACCTTTTGTGTTGTGCAGGAGGGAGCATTGACTGTAGATCAGCTCATCGATCGGATAGAGGCCAGTCTCCAAGTTAAACAATAACCCGAATTCATCCCCATATTATTACCCTATATTTAAACACCAGTTTTAGAGGGAATCCTGCTTAAGGACATATTTACTTTGGCTGATAAAGAAGCTTGTTTGATTGAAGCACCGCACTGTTGGAGTCAGAACATCATTCTCTATACATGATTGTTATATCTTATGAAACGTTGCAAATTCAGTTGAGAACTAGTGTTTTTGGCATGTTTGTATACTTGTTCCTAAATAATGACCAGGAAAAATGCTCACGGAAAATTAATACAGAACTGTGCTCTAGTTTTCTTCCTTCCCCTTCTAGTCAGGCTTGGATCAGCTAAGCCCTACTCCTTTTGCGTTTGCCTACACAAGTACTTGTATTATATTAATGGGCATTCAACCCAATTTTCGTACATTCTTGGAATTATGCGCACGTCTTTGACTTTAATACCGTCAATTAACTTTAGATATAGCACCTATAACAGAAAAATCTAATCTTCTAACTCTAGTGTTATATTTAAGTATTGACAACCACAGTGAGTTTTATCTCACCAAGTTTCAAGTAAGTTGACAGTGACATTACATGGGGGAAAACTTGTTTGATTTTTGTTTTCGCTGCTTATAATTTTTTCTATTGGTATTGGATGCTGCTATTTTAATTTAGCAAGAGAAGGCTTTGTTGCGGCAAAAGAAGAAATAAAATACATGTTTAAAATAAAACTGGGTGGATCAGTAATTAGACTCTATTATTTAATTTTATATAAAGCTATATCATTGTTCTCAAGTTTCCAGCACTTGAAAGACTTGTTTGGCTAACAAGCTAATTTGCCTGTGTTCTTGATATGCTTCTTTCCTGATCTGATTCAGCTGAAAGAAACGAGACATTTGTGATTTGTATTCTCAATTTGATTGCATGTGTTAATTAAATTTGTCGCCAGAGTGGTTTGCAAAGGAAAACGTTTAAGTAGTAGGGCAGGTTAAAAGGCCGGTCTTATCGGGTCAAAACTATTTTTAAATTTTTTTACTATGTTTCATCTTTGTTTAAAGAAGTAATATAATTTGGCCAGTATCTCCTATGGATTGGGCTCCAAGCGCTCTACCTTTGGACTGTGGGTAAGCCCGACCCCTTTCCGAAAAATTTTGTATAAAAAAAAAAGAAGTAATACAACAAATAAATACAATTACTATGTTATAATTAAAGATAAAATATTATCCACATATCATAATTACAAATAATTAATAAGAAAACTTAAGAAAATTAAAAATATTTTTTATAAATATTTTTTGAAAAGTGTAAGTAATCAAAAAAAATAAAAAAAAATATAAGATATGAAAAAAAACACAATCACTAGAAAATAAATTAAAAAATATAAAATTAGTAAGAATACTTATGAAAAAAGAAATATCTTTTATAAATTTTTAATACAAGATGTTCTTATGAAACTTAATTCTGAAAAAAGATAATAACAACTAAATATTTGTAACATCATCAACAAAATATAAAAAATCAATAATAACGTTATCATATAAATATTTTCTTAAAAAAAATTATAAAATAAGAAATATCTTTCACAAGTTTTAAATTTTTAGGATTTTTAATACAAGATGTTATAATGAAATTTAATTTTAAAAAAGATAATAACAACTAAATAGTTATAACAACATTAACAAACAAAGTATAAAAAATTAATACTATTATTATCATATTAATAACTTTTAAAAAACATATGGACCTAAAAGAACTAATGTTTAACTTTACAAATCGGCCTTTTAGACCCTCAAGCCTACAAGTCTAACCCTTTTAGAATCGTTTTTACTTTTGAAACAAAAATCTTATACCCAATTTTTATAAATTCAGAGTCTAAGCGGGTTAGCCTATTTTCCCAACTCCAAATGTTTGTTAAATGCTTTCGTTCTGGATAATTTTGCAGAATATTGTAGTGTCAAATCAATGGACCCTTAAATTTTGAGGGTGAATTCATTGATAAGCACCAACTAGTGGTCTTGATTTAAGGCATTGTTGTCCGCAGCAGGGTCACATAATTTTATATTTTTTATTGAGGAAGGATGTGAACCTCAGAAATGATGAGTCCCTTTTCGTGGGTTGAGAAATGGAGCAGGGAAAATACCTGAATTGCTTGCGTGTTTAGTGGGCAATCTACAAAAGATGCGGAGGCCCACCTTGCCACGTGGCTCTCTGCACATTTTGTGTTTTTCTCTTTTCAATTCTTTTCCTAATTTTGTGCTTTCTAAATATTAGAAAAATGTTCTCAGGACTTTGTTGGTTTAATTACAAACCATGTAGTGCAAAATCAGTTATCATGGTCTCGATGGCTGTGGTAGGGATGAGTGTGAATTAGATTAGATTGGATTTGACATTAACCCAATGTTTGGTATGAGGGGACTTTGAGCTGCATAAGGTAACTTGTGATTTAGTCTGGTCTACTACTGACTCGTGGTCGAGCTAGACTAGACCAAGTTTGGTGGTCTAGGTAGTCCTGGACCTAAATTTATTTATTTTATTTTTCACTTTGGAAGCAAAATTTGAACCTATTAAATACAATTAAGACAATAAAAATACCTATAACAATATAAAGTACATTATATAAAATAAAAACATCATAAATCTATAAGAATATCCAACAACAATAAATAATATGTGTGTGTGTTGGAAAAAAATATTTAAACATGATAAATACCAAAGTTATTAAAATCAGACTGGTCATTGAACCGGTTGGGGTACTTAGTTCATGGTTTAGATCAGAGTTAAATTGAAGCTAACCCAAGGTCAAACTGGTAATAAAATGAAGATTTCAAAGTTATTAATATGGAATTGTAAACAAAACAAAAAAAAAACAATTGATTTTTTTTTTAAATAAACTGGATTAATGCCGAAACCGAACCAGTTCGTCAATTTTTCTGAGCTGAATTGGCCGCTATGGTTTTAATTACACTGATAAATAAAATAAAGATAATAAAAATATCTATAATCATATAAAAATCACCGAAAAAATAAAATTTAATTATAAATCTTTAAAAAAAACTCTAACAACATTAAATAAAAAGTAAATCTAAATTACAAAAAATATTTTTAAAAAAATTGACCTGGATTAGTTCAAATGGTCTGGTCTGAAACTTGATCCAACTCGATCAACCAATCTAATTCAATTTCATTATGTTACTTATTTAGATTGACCTAGATCAAACCGGACCAATTTAAACCAAACTAAATTGGACCACAAAATGTTTGACCAGTTATGGTGTGGTTGTTGGGTATGAGTAAGGTGGGGTTGAACTATGAAGATGAGATCAATGATAGCTGAGGTCGTTATTTTACTTGATTGGAATTACTATTCTAACCTTTAAATACATCTTTTTATCTTTTCAATTATAGGGAAGGAATATGCCTTGTTGCCGACACCAATGTAAACTTAACTGCCACCTAAATGGGCCCCACCTTCCATTACCGCCCATTTCTTCTCCTCCTGCCCCACTCTTACCTTGCTCCCTTTTTGTGGGCCATTTTTGTTTTTGGTTTTTTAAATACCCACTCCATTTTCCAACTTTAGATTATACTCCGTATTGGTTATGCTACAATAAAAATAAAGCACTAATTATGGTCGGTTACATGATTATATAATATGATTGTGTTTTATCAAAAATCAAATTTTTAAATGAATTATTAATCAAAAGATCATGTTTTGTTATCTTAATGAGTGTTCGTTTCAGTTTTCTTTGATATACTTATACTGTTTGATTAAACATCTTCATCGTCACATTCAATAATATCTTTGAATGTATTTAAACTACCTCAAATGATTTTCTATGATTTTCTCTTTAATAGATGTTACTCTAACTCGTTTGCATGTATAATCATTACAATATTATCTTTTCTTACATGACCACACATTCAACTCATTATCCCCATCTCAACTACTCCCACTTTATGTTCTTGTTATCGTTTTAAAGTCTAATATTTACTATCATATAACATTATTGGTATTATAGTGTTGTGACTCTTTTACCTCATTAGCTATTTTTTCATTACAAATAATTCTAGTAGTTTTTGGAAAGAGGGGTGTTTCCACTGACCTTCCTCTTCATTTAATGTTTCTAACATTAGATTAACTTTTAATGGTTGAGATTTAATTATACATGTGAAAGTATTATTATAATTTTAAATGTAAAAAAGACCAACATTAAATCACATCCAATAAATTCATCTAATAGTATAAACATTAAATAGAGAGTAAGTGGAGAGGGACATCAATGGAGATACCCCTCTAGATTTCTCCATTTATACCATATAGCTTGAATTCTATAATTAACGTTTTCATCAATTTCATCATCTTATTGTATAATTGATTCTAAATAGTTGTTTGGGTGTTTTTCGGTTTTATATATATATAAAATTGTTTGAATCATGAAATGCCTTTTCTTCTTGAAATATCTCTCATTAACTGAAGTATTAGTGAGAAATTTGATATTCATAAGGACGAACGTCAACCATTAATTAAGTATAAATCGTGTTTTAAAAGAATTACTCGTACATACTACTTTATACACATATAAATACAATCTAACCCCCAAAAAAAATATAGATATAAAAATAGACATTTTTGTTTTTGACAATATAGTAATTTAGAAGTAAGGAAAAATAATTATATATTCATAAAAAAAACATGTAATTTTTGTTGGCAAAAGAAAGTCTCAGAATTCAAGTTTTAATGTCTCGATTGGAAAATACTCGTTTAATAAAATGAACTTGACAATGAAGTACATATTTATGTGAAATAATATTTTATTTAAAAAAATAAGAATAAGAATTTAAAATCTTAAGACAAGTGAATGGAAATATTTCAATGACCTAAGTTTCATTTCCATATGATGGAACAAAAACACCCGGCAACATATATCCCCAAGGAAGTTACGTGATGGACCCTTCCCGTTTTGTGTTCTGGAGAATGAAATCTTATGGATCAACACAAGCTTAGGTGGGGTCCATTTTAATATTTTATCATACCCAATATTTTTATATTTATATTTTCCCGTGTTCTTTTGCCGAAAGTTTCCACGTGTACCAATACCGTGACTACAGCATATAACTCAGTTTGACTGCGAACCCACCATTTTGAATGTCTTCTATATATACAACAAACACAAAACACTATTTTAAATCACGATAAACAGTTGAGGTTTGGCCGATAAAAATAAATAAGAAAATAAGCCCATATGGGGTTATATATTTTTATATATGGGTTAAGGTGTAAAAATACATATGATTTTTTTCATCAGGTGCGCCCAGCACCACTTGTTTTTTTTTTTTGGAGCAAAAATACACATGTGATTATCATTTTGGAACAAAAGTCGCATCCTACTGTTAAGTTACTATTCACCATGATGACAGAGAAAGAGATTGAGTGAACAGTGACATAACGACAGTGAACAGTAAGTTAACGGTGGGATGTGACTTTTGCTCCAAAATGGTAACTACATGTGTATTTTTGCTCTAAAGAAAAGCACGTGGTCTAGACACTCCTAGAAAAAAAACTCATGTGTATTTTAACACATTACCCCTTTATATATATATTTCGTTATGTGGAATTGGATATTTGGATTTATTATTTTGTTAAAGTAATAAGTTAATGGGATTGAATTTTTTTAAATAGGGAAAGATTGACATGAGAATTCTCAATCTGGAGAACTTGATTTTATTTTATTTTTATTAAAAAAATAATATCAAATCAAAGATGAGTGGGTCCACTCATAGAGATAACCTTTTGGATTAGACTTACACTGATAGTTTTTTTTTTTTTTTTTCCGCTCAACTTCCACTGATAGTTTGAACATGGTTACATGTCACCGGCATACTATATATGTATATAGAAACATTTAGGTCGCCTTTCGTATATTTATCAAAAAAAGTATTTAAAAAAAAAAAAACACCTGAAATAGCCTATTTGTGTGGTCTATAGTCCATACACGGCACTAAACTTGAGAGCATCCAACTGAAAGTGGACTACTCAACTGTACATATATCATAACCGAATCTACCGATTTTAACCCTACACTTTGGCCGGAGAGAAAATTTTGGGTGGAAATTAAATTTATAGAGACCTGTAAAAACGAGAGTGCATTTTTACTATAAGATTAATAGGAAAAAAATTATCTCATGTTACACACACATGAAATAGTGGGACCCACATATACATATATTAATTCATATATGTATATGTGGGTCCTACCGTTTCATATGAGTGTAAGAAATTTAGTTTTCTCATGCAATATGAGAAAACTAAAACCCTTTTACTATTTATAGAAGTTTTCAACACTCTTATTCCTTCTTCTATTTTCCCCTTACTTTTTTTTATATCTAAACATCGCATAAGTTTAGGATATCTAGACATTGGATCTGTTTAGATTACTAGCTTTTTCAGCTTTTTCTATGATAATTTTTTTTTTAAAAAAAGTCAGTTAACGTTGTCAGTTGATTTTGAATCTGTTTGGGTTGAGTTTAAATTTACTTAACTTAAAGTTCAAAAAGCCCGTTAAGGAAAAAGCTCAACTTCTTAGCTTTTTCCAAAAAGCTCTCAGCTTTTCGACATGTGTCCCGCCACTTCTACTACCATCAATCCAAACACAAATCATTATTAATAACTTGACTGTTTTCCTATCGAGCTTTTTTTAAAGTCAACTAGCTTTTAAACTACCGTTCCTACCGCCAACTCAAACAGACCTATTGAGAAAGATATCTGTCCTTTTTTTCTCTGTTTTTTTTTTCCTTTGCCCCAGAGAGGGATACTCCCTCGGGTCCTTTTTATAATCAATTTTTATTTTTATTGTGCAACATGAAGTTGCGGTTAAAATTAGTTTAAAAGAATAAATATGTTAAAAATGTCATGTTTCTTTTAAATATGTCCTTATTTATGAAAAGAGCATAGAAGAGAGTATGTGTATAAATTATGATAAAAAATGTAATAAATGAGTAAATGAAAGAGAATTAGTGGAGAGTGGGGGATAATTAATATAAATATGTGTACTTGATAGGGGTAGAAAAACACAAAGTAATTTAAATTTTGAAAAAAAAAATACTTATAAAGAAGACTAGCCCAAAAGAAAAAAAAATTATCTAGCAAAAAGACCGGAGGGAGTATCTCTTCATCTTAACTTTATCGAGCTCTATACAAAAGTTACTTAATATGCGCACACTTTCAATTTTTGTAATTAACTTTTCATAAGTTAGGAATTCTAATATAACCATGTACATTGGAATTAGCCTTTCATGAAAACCTCTTTAATACTCCATTTGATCCTTTTTGGGAAAAACAACTATTAAAATTATCTTGTTCAAAATATTAGTTAAAAATAATAAATATGTAATTTATGTACATTCCTTTCAAATTATCCAGTTATTTAGAAAGAGTATACATGAGAGATAATGTGTAAAAATTTATTGTAGATAGATAATAAATAACACACACACACATATATATATATATATAAGAAAATTAATATTTTGGTCCATGTAGTTTTAATTGTGTTGTAACTCATTTTTTACACTTTGACTCGATATAGCTCAATCCCTATAGTTTTGACCTAGTTGTAACTCATTCCCTAAACTTTGATCCACTGCAAATTAGTTTCTATAATTTTAATCATTTTATAATTTTGTCCGTCACCTTTATTTTAGAACATAAAATGGTTACAACTATAGGGATTAAGTTGCAATGGGTTAAAGTTTAAAGACTGAGTTGCAAACAAGTCAAAACTATAGGGATTGAGTTACACGAATTAAAATGTAAGGATTAAATTATAACACAATCAAAACTACATTGACTAAAATATTGATTTTTCCTATATTTGATAAGGGTAAAAATAAAAAAGAAAAATCAAATTAAAATCTCAGACAAATAGGATTTATTCCTTCTATTAAAAACCACCTATAGAAGAGAAAATTTTCCTTATAAAAATAACTGGAATGGATATATTAATAGCAATATACTTCAGCGGAATATAAATTTAGAAAACAAAATGTATTAAAATCTTATATTTTAAATCAAAATAAACCCCTTTATAGTTGAGGACCAAGCTTAGCATTAATTTTTAAGCGGTCATCTTAGCTCAGGCCTCGAAAAGTCTAAATAATATGGCACATAATCAATAGGTAGTTCCAATAGAAATAATTAAAAATAGTATTTTTGAAAAACCATAACACTTTTAACAAACGGTTAAGGTGCAAAAATACATATGACATTTTTCTCTAGAAGCGCCCAACACCACGTGCTTTTTTTGAGAGCAAAATTACCCATGAAGTTACCATTTTGGAGCAAAAGTCACATCTCACCGTTAAGTCACTGTTTATCGCCGTTAAGTTACTGTTCATTTCATCTCTTTCTCTCTAATCGCGGTGAACAGTGACTTAACAGTGGAATATATTTTTTGCTCCAAAATGGTAACCGCATGTGTATTTTTGTTCCAAAAAAAGTACGTGGTGCTGGACACTCCTGAGAAAAAAATTCATGTGTATTTTTGCATCTTAACCCATTAACAAATAACTAACATATATTTTAATATATCTAGTTCTTATGTCAAAAACATGCGCGGTGTAAGGTATTATTGTTACGTCATAATTGTGACTTTACACTTGTGGTCTCTCTCATTTCTACTTTAACTTTTTTGGTGCCTGATGTTTCTCCCTAATCTTCGCTCACTGATTATGTCACTTCTTGTTTACTACTCTTCTTTACATGTTTTCCCATTATTATTTCACCTTTTCTTCCCCATAATTATCCACATCACTCTACCTCAAGTCTCTGTATCTGAAAATCAATATTGTATTTCCCTAATTATAAGATTGCGTTAACTTTTTATTGAGAAATTAAGGAAACTAAATAAGTTACTTAATCATATCATATGTTGTATGTCTTTAGATTATATATTACTATCTCCGGTCCTAATTATATAAACAAATTTGTAGTGCAAATTATACCATAAACTTAGTCCTATAATTATGAACGCAGGTAGTAGTTTATTAGTCAAAATAATTAATTTAAAGAAAATAATTAAAATTAATTACTTTAAAGTAATTTAATTAACTTCCTTAATATCTGAAAGAAATCAATTTAAACTTATAATTAGGACCAAAGAGAATATTATTTATTGATCTTAAGATCATTACGTTCCATTAAGTTAGTTGTTCACGTAAATTAAGTTCACAATATAAGTTATCATGTATATATATCATTCTAGTTTTATTTATAAGTCCATTTTTATCAAAAAAATTTGATCCTATTTATAAGTTCATGTAGTAAATGAGATTATGATAATTTTATTCATATTAATTGTACCCATGAAAATAAAGAGAGAATAAAGAGTTGAAAAATAATTAATCATAAATGAGGGTAAATTTAAAAATTTACCCCACCTTTCCTTAATATGTGAGATTTAGTCAAAATAGATTTATAAATAGTATCCTAGTGGACATATATATTTTATAAGGACCAGGATGTTTTTCTGGCCTGAGTTATTACAAGAATTCAATGTTTATTTTATAAGGACCCGTAGTAATATTTTTTTAAAAAAAATGAAATAAAAAGAGATATTGCATAATTGGACCGACAAGATAGAGTGGGGTCATTATAGGAGACTTGGGAAGAGGATTGAAGAAGACGAGTCATATCATCATCGACCACTTCACGCCTAACGCCTTAATTACCACTATTCCCAGGCCGGTTCAATCTTTTTTCCTTTTCTTTTTTGGGAAAATTGATTACAGGGCCTAAGGAAGAAAAATAATTACAAAAAAGGCCTAAGAAACATTCACATGTTTTCAAAAAACGTTAGCAACTACATCAATCAGTAGCGGTTAACAACTATATCAGTCCCCATTAACAACTAAATCAGTCTAATTAACAACTACATTTTAACAACTACATCTGTAGCAATTAGCAACTATGTCCGTACACTTTTTTTTTGAAAAAATGCCAGAAAAGGCCTGGCATGTGAATGTTTCTTGGGCTTTTTTTGTAATTATTTTTCTTCCTTGGGTCCTGCAATCAATTGTCCTTTCTTTTTTTCTCAAAGGCCGGTTCAATCTGACATAAAAAGAACTGGTCAAAAATCAAAGATAAAGAGCCCTCAAAAGCAGCTTAAAAAAAAGATCCTACTCCTCATCGAAAATACCCCTATATCCTTATTGGTAAAGTTGAGGTGTGGTACTTGAGCAAAGAAAAAAAGTTGAGGTGTAGTAGTTAAGCCAAGTTTTATATATGAAATTCTCCCATCACATTCGATCATATGTCTTATTTTTAAATTATTATAATTTAATTATAAACACATATTAAGAAAAATAAGATATGTGATTATGTCATATCAGAGAAATTAATGTAATGAATATAAGAAACTTGATGTATGTATCAATGTAAAAATAATGTTTTTTTTTTTTGTATATTTATAAGTCATATCATAAAATATTGGCTAAAGTATACTTTTAGTCATTTAAGTTTACATGAGGTATACTTTTGATCTCTTAACTTTATAAAGTATATTTTTAGTTCTATAATTTTAACACAGTTAATTTTACTAACGAAAAATATAAACTCAAGTGATGACGGTGTAAACTTAAGTGATTTTAAATTTAAAATGTGGGTAAGTTGAAGAATATATAAAATTTGTTTAATTAAATGATATTAGTCATCAGTTGAGTTCGCCACGTCAGCATTTTCCGTTAGCAATATTAACGGTGTTAGCGTTTTAGGACCAAATGTATACTTTATAAAGTTAAGAGACCAAAAGTATGTCTTATATTAAACTTAGAGGACTAAAAGTATACTTTAGCCTAAAATATTTTATGTGAGTATACAGTTTTATTCTTAATTTGCTATTGTGTATGCGTAATTTATTTTAGTTTTTTCAAAATTAGATTTAAAACTTTTAAGGTAAATTTGCACCTTAATAAATATGACTAGAAGACACATGAATTGCCAACTCAATATACTTGATTAACAAACAATCAAAATTAACTAGGATAATCATGATAACATTGCTCCATTTTTTTTTTACACTTTTAGTCAAAATTGCCATATGATGAAAAACTTCCAATGCAAAATACACCCTTGTAATTGGTTTTACAAAATCTAATGTTATTAATTGGTTTCCTTGATCTCAGTAAAAAATTGTTTTTGTGATAAGTAATATGAAATAGAGAATGTAGTAGTGTTTATATCATCGATCGCCTAATTTTATCTTTATCTCGTTTATTACTAGGATGAATTTAAAGGTTTGATATTGCATTGTGTCATTGCCTTGTTTTAAATTCTATGAAGATATTTAATTTTGGTCATTTATAACTGTACTAAAAACAAACAAACGTGACAAACATTGACATATTTTTCACTTGATCATGTTGGAACCTCATTTTTCATGCAATAAATTTTTTTGATGGGTATAAATACTTCTGTTAGAATTCTATGAGTTGTAAGATGTGACCGACTATTGTGAGTTTTGTGACCCATTTCAGCTAAACATTTACTTAGAAAAAAGTTATTCTCATAAAAAAAAAAAAAAATTGAGTTATGGACGTGTGAGGATTAATTAGTCTTCCAAAGGAATATGTACTTTAATTTTAAGTAAAATACCATAACTACCTTTCTGTCGTGCCTTAATTACGCAGACCTATTATTTTAAAAATATACATTTTAGTCCAAACTATTAATCTCATTAAAGAATATTTTAAAAAGATTCTTCAAGTACTTTTTTTTTTTTAATTAGAAACCATGTTAAAGTAAATATTGTTCACTAATTTACCCCTTGTTATAACAAATCCCTAGTTTAGTGGTTAACATTAATATTTATTAATGATCTGTTTAATATTATTATTAAATTTTGAAAAATTTTAAGTAATTTTTTATGTAAACACTTTTTACAGCTTAATAAAAATTTGAGTAATTTTCTTGACAAAAATATGTTTCATGAAATATATTTAAATGTTTTTAATTATATTATATTAATATAAGAATCGCAAAATTATATCATTTAATATTCCATAACCTAATTTAATACACAAATACACTTGCAAAATATTTTAGCGAACATGTATGTATGTAAAAGATTATATCATAAGTAAATTTTAATAAATAAACCAAATTAAAAATTTAAATTTATTGAAAAATCAAAATTTATGATGATAAAATTAATTATCTTTGTAATATGCTAATCAATTTAATTGTATAACAACAATTTTTATACAAATTTAAAATTATTCTTTAAGGTTTTGGATAAATATAATGATTAAATGATTGTTTCATGACAAATATTACATGACTATAAAGTAATATTTTTTAAGAGGGTATTCTTGGTCAAAATGAAAAGTCAATGCTGTGATTTAGCGGCCAACTAACTACTGAATAAATGCAAGTTAAATTTCAAAACTAAAAGGAGGAATAAATACAAGTTAAATTTCAAAACTAAAAGGAGGTCTATCGAATAAACAATATAATCATAAGGGAAGTCCATATATGTTTTTAAAATACAATGGAAGTCTCTGTAATTTTGAGTAAATAGAAGGGAAATTGTTGTATTTTACTCTTTAATTTTTTATAGCAATCTCATTAAATCAAATTCAAATATCTTCAAATCTAATTGGATGTAGGTCTCTAAGTACATTTTTTACATTCATTCGAACTCAAATTTGAGATCTTATATTTAAATGACCAAAATATTTCAAGAAAATTATAATAAAGGACCCAAAAAAATAATATTTATTAAGAAGGACTATAAAAATGACAATATTTTAAAGGATAAAAAATTTAAATATTAAAATTGAAAGATGAAATTCCCTTTAGCCAGATTTCCTATCTTTTCACAAACTAAATTTGTAATGATTTTTTTTTATCTAAGAATTTAAAGTGATTGGTGGATAATGGCAAATAGACACCAATTCAAATAACCTCGTTATTTTTCAATTGCATAAACAACAAAAAATAATTGAAGACCCTTCGCGAGACCTGTGCTTCCTTGACCAAACGATCAATTGCTAAATTAGCGTCTTTACTGCACCAAATTTGCCTCCCAGTTACAATCAAGGTGACTTCACCTTCATCAATCTAGTGGTTTCACTTGAAAAATCTGTAAAACTATATTCCACACTCACCTCCCAGTAACATTCTACTTCACCAAACTCGTCTCCCAATATTTGATGATATTCATTTTTTCGGTCTCTCTTCTAAACTTCTACAGAGATCTTTGTACATTTGTTATTGTTCCCCACCTTCAATAACTCAATTTATTGTTTCTGATTGATAAGAAAAGAACAATAAATGTGTTCCTCTCTTATTCAATAATTTCAATTCAATTCATGTGTGTATCATTGTAGTTAATTTTGATAGTATGACAGTAAGAAAATGACATCGGGAGATCGCCTAATGTCTATAATTTATTGACTTATCTCAAGTTTACTCTACTCACCCACTACACTGTTCTATGATAATTATTTCATTATTATTATTTTTTGGTTAATTAGATATTTCATTTGATCCTTGCTTTTTGATTTTCAAACTTATTTAATATTATTGATTTTGGAATTTATCCATTTAGAAATTGGTTCCACAATAATAGAGCCTAGAATATATGCTAATGGAGACAAGGTTTTGTTTGAGAGCAAATTCCCTCATCATCCCTCAGTATTCCTCATCTACATCATTGATCTCAACTAAAAGTTAATCTGAGATAAAAGAGGAGAGGAGAATGAACAGCAGGTTGGAAGGATACTGAGGATAGAGGAGAGAAGGATACTGAGAGAAGCTAAGTCCGTTTTGTTTTTGTATATCCAAATTCAAATTGAGCTTTGTGGTGATGGAGACATCATAAACAATCAGGGAATCATTGGTGGCTTAAACGGCTATTATAGTACGATAAATGCTTTGTAAAAGTGAAATGGTTGTGACTGTGTCACCAACCTGTAATTTTATTTATTAGTTGTAGTTAGTGACGGATCTAGAAAATTTATTAAAGGTGGGTATCGGTGGTGAAGGGATTGCCCCTTAATTTTTTTTAAGGAAAGTTTTAAATGCATTAAAAAATAAAAGAATATAAACAAGAAAATAAAAGAATATCAAAAAAGTATTTCTAAAATCAAGTGAATATTGATGATGTAATAAGAGACGTAGTTATTTTACAAACCTATCATTTAGAAAAATAAGGCTAATTGTTATTAGAAAATACAACTACATAAATTACAATGAAATGCGAGCACTCAATAAGTTCAAATAGATATGTTGTAATAACAAAACTATTTTACAATAAAAATATTACAATGTCATCTTTTTAGGTTTTATTTTTTGGAATTCCATTATAATTTCTTTATTATCAATGCTATCAAATACATCTTTTTAATATAAGACACTAAAAAATTATTCAACTATTTATTCCTCATCCGATTATGAAATGTAGTCTTAATGTATTAAGGGTGGACAATCATTCAAATATGTATTAATTTATTTAAAAAAATCCCTAAATTCCCCAATCTCCTACATAGATCCGCCTATGGTTGTAGTGACAGTTTTATGGCTGTAAGAGGATGTGGAAATAACATAAAGGTAATTTTGTTTTTTTATTTTAATATTTTCATTTTTCATTTTTCAAAATAATCATTATTTTTATGGTCTTTATTAATAAATATTATTTTTTAAGTCTTTTATTATAATTTTCCCCATTCTTTTTCCTAGACTAACAATTGTTGGTGGTATTTTAATTTTATTTTTGTTCTAATATAAATATCAAACATGCCACTGCCCCCAAAAAGTGTGGTGAATCAAATAGTCACCTTCTATCATATTTGAAAATTCTTACTCATGGATTTTTTATATAAAAATTTTTACCAATCAAAAGATATTTTTAGAATTTAAAAATTAACATTGTAGTAGTCATTTTCTGCCCCCAATAAATTAAATATTTAATTATCATTAAAACGTGCCACTACCAGATTTATTATTTTAATATCTACTCATCACCCATTTCAATAACGACTTGCTTATCACTGTTGCATACTCCCATTTCATGACAGTAATTTTTAACCATGCATCTTGACATATAATAATCAAACCATAATATTCTTATTCATAGATAATGTTTCAAAACAAGGGTTAAGTAGCAAATCCGTCCCAAAATTACACGTCCGAGAGTAATATTGACTTCAAAAAATTTTTAGGCTCAATGTTGTCCCGAAAGTCTAAAGAAGTAGTAATGTTACCTTTTTCCATTAAAAAGTAATGGTCAACATCAATTTTTTAACAGTCAACGTTAGTTTTTTTAATGGAAAAAGGTAACATTACTACATTTTTAGACTTTCAGGGTGAAATTGAGCTTAAAAAAATTTCTAAGGCAACATTACACCTCGACATATACTTTTAGGGTAGATTTGTTACTTAACCCTTCAAATAACATATGCCCAATTCATTACATATCAATATAAAAAGTTATATTGGCGCATGCAATCAATTAATGACTTAATCACTACCATAGAAAACATTTGTACTGTCAGTCTTTAAGCTATTTCTACATTCTTTTTCAGGGAGATGTTTATGTGAGCGACATAATAAATTTTAGGAACAACGTCTATTAAAAAAGAGGTCATAATTTTTTTTTTTAAAAAAAAGAATTAAAAATCAATGGAAGTGGGTTCCAACCCACCCCTATGGAACTCAGATATGGAGATCATTTTACCCTCAAAGATGGTGAGAGATTTGGAAGTGGTGGGGACACGGAGGAGCGCCGGTGATGAGAGAGGAGCACCAGTGATGGTGAATTAGAGAGTCGCTGTTGATTTCAGTTGACATTTCTTGTTGTTAATTTTGGTCATGGCGACATTGACCCATGTTTAGGCATTGCAATCACATGCCCCCCAAAAAAAAAAAAAAATCATTTCCACAGTTACAAGGGAAACCCTAGCAAGAGATATAATCCCATAAAGCTTGAGATGTGCTTCGTTTTCCACATGGATTTGGTTTCGGAAACAAGGGAGGCAATGATGAGCAAACCCAACACTCCACCGTCGTCGATGGCAGCAACTTCGAGCTAATATGGAAACTAAATGTGTCGTGACTGGAACACTCTCTACCAATACCTCAGGAACCACTGCCCCCATTGTCGCTATCTATGTTTAGCAACGCTCATGTGCTAGAATTCCTTTGCTACCTGGATTAGTTTGGGAGTTGACAACCCTCTAGCTGCCCCTTCTTTGGCATCCCCAATCCTCCCTCTCCATGCCCTTTCCCTCTTCGGCAGCCCTAAGGTAGCCTCGTTACCCTCATCGGCCGCCTCCATGCTGCTTACGAGGAGCACGGTGGCCCTCCCGACTCCAACCCCTTTAGTGCTCGTGTTGTCAGACTTTACTTGAGCGAGGTTCATGGCTTCCAAGCCAAGGCTCGGGGAGTTAGCTATGACAAGAAGAGGAAGAGACCCAAAACCAAAACCAAGATCCTACCTTCCCCAGATCACACTAATGCTGCTACCCCTTCCCCTTTTTAGTGCACATCATTCCACCAATCGCAAAAAGTTGATTTTTAACATTCCTTTTTAAATTGAGACTCTAAAAATATGGATTTATTTTTTACTTCCTTTTTTAAAAAATAGACATTTTTTAAGGAAGTAAAATCAATTTATTGTAGTAGTGAATGTTGTAGCTTTTATTCCATTATGATTATGTGTCTGCCTTATAAAAAAATATAAAAAATCGAATTTGGGTGATCACTATTTTTTAATAAAAAATCTCACGTTTGGAAAGGAAAATAATTTACATCATGCAACATGCATTTTCAGTCCTTTGACATTGAATAAAGTTTCATTTTATTCCCTTTATCTTTTAATTCCTCTAACACTAATGTGGTAAGAAAATGATGATGTTAAAATTTAAAATGTTAATGAAATATTATCAAATGATGACATATTAAGTTTATTTTTTTTAAGAAAAAAATATAGGCACAAAAAAAAATCATTTGAGACTTATAAAGTTACAATATTGAGATTGAAAGATTGAAATGATATTTTATAAAATTAAAAGACAAAACTAAAATTTTATATAAAATGAGATGATTACCACTACCCCCCCCCTCTTCAGAGGAAAATGGAGAACGTAAAGGATATACACGACCCTGAGTAGAGGATATAAATTCCTTTAGTTGGTTTTTCTAATTAAGAGCCTAAAATTTAGATGGTTTTAGTCATTTTTTATAAAAGTGGGATAACAATTGTCTCAATATTTAATGATTTTTTTATTTGTACCCTTCATTAATTTTATATATTATATTAATTAAAAGGTTACTGATATTTATGTTTACTCTCCCTTTATAAATAAGGGCTACTCAAGATAAAAAGGTTTATTTAAAAACATATTTGTAATTTTTAATTAATTTTAACCACTTTTTTAAATCGAATAATTTTATTATCATACTTATATTTTATATGACTTAAAAGAATATATTCCTATGAACTAGATTAGATCTTTGCTAGTTATACCATTAGAATTGGAGTGGTGATGGATTAATAAGAAAAGAATGTGACATGTTTGCCCCAATTATAATTATAAGATTATACAGGGACCCAGAACGCAAGAAGATCATTAATTTTTTTTGGTCAGTCAAGAAGATCATTAATGGCCGACGAAGATAGCGGGCAATAGCCAATAAATCGTCGACAAGATCCCTCCCCGCGTTCGGAACGGGTTTCCCTCGCTTGTCCTTGGGGGACGAACATGTGGCCGTCTAAAACAGATCTAGAGAAACAAATATCAATTTTTAATTTTTTGCTTTCGATAATTTTTTTTAAAAAAATATTAGTCACTAGTTTAAAATATCTTTTATTTTTTTTATCAGTAAGTATATTAAAATATTTTTAAAAAATTATAAAATAAATTTTTAAGATTATAAAACATTTTTTTAATACCAGCACCTAAAGTATCTTTTGAATTTGGTTTGAACGAGTTTTAGATTGTCTAGATCTAGTTTTTTGTTTTATTTTTTTCTATATAAAAAAGGTATTAGTTTAAAGATTAGTTTTATTTTAGATTCCCTATCTATTAAAATTATTTCTTATAAAATATTAAAAAAAAAGTTAGATAAATCTGAAGCTCGTCCTACGAACAAGCAAAGAAACCATGTCTAGTATCATTTTTTTCAGGTACTAATTGATTGATATTAAAAGATACTTCATTTTCTTTAAAAGTTATTTTAATATTTTAAAAAAAATTCAAGATACTGATTGGTTTTAAAAGAATATTTTAAAAAAATTTCAGAATATTGATTGATACTGAAATAATATCTTATAATGTTAAAAATTAAAAATAAAATCTGGATCGTCCAGATCTGATATCAACAGCGAGATCACCACCCAAAAGGACTAGCGCGCCCTGAGCAGGAAACCCGTTCCCCATGGCTCATTATAAATACCTTTGTTTCCCATCCCAATTCTCGCATCCCATCAACTTTCACAGTACACTTCACGTATCTTCAACTTCGTCTTCTTCCTCACATATTTTTTTTACAACATTTTATTACTTTCACTTCATCATCTTCCATGGCTGAACGCGGTCTCTTCCACCACAAGAAGGACGACGATGACAACAAGCCCCTAGACTCCTCCTACTCCGACTCCGCTTATGCTAGCGGCGACAGGCCTTCCTCTTACTCCGACAAACCCTCCGGTGGCTACGGCGACACTGACTCCGGCTACAACAAGACCGGATACTCCGGCGATGAGCCATCTGGTGGCTACAAAAGCGGAAGCGGTGGCGGTGGCTATGGTGGCAGCGGTGGTGGGTATGGTGAGACTGAGAAGGTTGGGGGATATGGCAGTGGTGGTTACGGCGGTGAGACAACTGAGAAGGTCGGGGGATATGGCAGTGGAGGGTACGGTGAGAGTGAGAAAGTTGGAGGAGGATATGGAGGTGGGTACGGTGAGGGTGAGAAAGTTGGAGGAGGGTATGGTGAGACTGAGAAAACCGGCGCGTACGGTGGCGATGATAGTGAGAAATCTGAGGTTGATTACAAAAAGGAGGAGAAGCACCACAAGCATCTTGAGCAGCTTGGTGGGCTTGGTGCTGTAGCTGCTGGTGCCTATGGCTTGGTAATCAATTTTCCTTTGCTGAATTATCAGTTACTCCCTCCAGTCTGGTCGTTAACATTGGATATATATATATTTGACGAATAATATTTGTCTATTCTTTTTCCTATTTTCCTATTGATAATAATAATCAATGAGTAAAATGAACGGGAAAGTAAGAAATAGTAACTAATTTAACTCCCGACCTTAATTGAATCAGATTGCTTAATAACGGTGATATGATGTGTAACAGTATGAGAAGCATCAGGCCAAAAAAGACCCGGAAAATGCCCATAGGCACAAAATAGCAGAGGAAGTTGCGGCGGTAGCGGCGGTTGGAGCTGGCGGATTCGCCTTCCATGAACACCATGAGAAGAAGGAAGCGAAGGAACAAAGAAAGGAACAAGAGGAGGAGGGTGAGACTCATGAAAAGAAGCACCACCATCTCTTTGGCTAGGTCGATCATCTCTCTGGTGTTAAGTTGGATGGATCTGCTTCTGGCTTTTCATATTTGTATCTGTTCTTTGTGTCTTTTATGTGTCTTCTCATCACTTTACTTCGCTCCACCATTTGTCTCTGAATAACCACCCTACCCTACCCGTGTGCGAGTGATCTGTAGATTGCTTTTCTCTTGGTGTTTGCTTTCATATGTATGTGCACTTGATATGTTTCAATATTATATAATTATTATACTTTAATTTGAGTTACTTTGTGATCACTTTTAATTCTAAATCATACGCTCATATACGCAGAAACGAAATCTACTAAAATGTAGAGTCCCTTCCAAAACATTAGTCTCTTGGGTATGAAATTAAAGCACCAATGTTATATATATGATGAGCACAAATTTAAAGGAATACTCCTTAGCCACTTGTTAATTATTCTTTCTGTTTTTTGTTATAAGGGCATCAACGACTATTTCTCATAGATAATGAAAGTTAAAGTTAAAATTCATAAATATTTTCAATTTTACCCATATTTTATTGATGTGAATTTAAATAATTAGTTAAAAATAAAGGTATAATTAGAAAATAATAATAAATGAATTGGTTAAAAATAGCTGGTGCCTTACAATAAAAACAAAAAACTTTTAGTAGTTGATGCCTTATAATAAAGATTATAGAAGTAATTTTTACAGAATTGATAGTTAAATTGTTACGTTTATCTTAAATCGATAATTTTTCTAACTTTGAGTCTTAATTAATAATAAGGGTAAAGTAGAGAAAAAGTTGGTTAATGCTTCTGTTTGTAGGGACTTATATTTGGGAGAAAAAAAATTGTGTATTGCTACATTTAAAACTCTGTTGATTAGAGACTAAGGAAGTTAATTAATTATTATAAAGTATTTATATTTATTATTTTTTTCCTACTAATTAATTTGTCTGACGTATAAATTAATATATAATTTAATCTTATAAAATATATGATATAACTAAATAATTTATTTAACTTCTTTAATTTCTCTTAAAAAATTAACTAAATTTTATATCTAAGGGTTAAGGTGTAAAAATACACATAAACTTTTTCTTCAGGAGCGCTTTGCACCACGTATTTTTTTTTGGAGCAAAACTACACACATGGTTACCATTTTGGAGCAAAAGTCACATCCCACCGTTAAGTGTTGTTCACCGCCTTTATGTTATTATTCACTACATCTTTTTCTCTCTCATCATGGTGAACAGTAACGTAACAGTGAGATATGACTTTTGCTCCAAAATGATAAATACGTGTGTATTTTTGGTAAAAAAAAAACACGAGGTGCTGGTTATTCTTAAAAAAAACTCATGTGTATTTTTGTACTTTAATTCTGTATCTAAACTAGTCCGTATAAAAAATACTTTAAAGATGGTAGTGAATAGTTCATCTCAAAAGATTATTCTTTGAAATTCTTGATCTTATAAAATACACTTCATGAACCTATAGATCTACCTATAGTTACGTTATTATGCTATAAATTATCGTGCCCACTCCTAAAATAAAACTTGATTTATAGATTGCACCACCAACTTGATCCAATGTTTAGAACTAGAGGAGTATTATTTTTAAAAAAAGTTTTAGGGACGATATTTTAATTAGTGGAACACATAATTTTGGGACGATCACGTGCATCCATGGAATCAAGATGAACGGACTAGATCTTTCCAACCATGTTAATAATAACATCCATATTTTAAGGGTACTAAATTTATGACTTAGATATGAGGTGGTGGTCGGTGGACATG
The DNA here is from genome assembly GCA_037074495.1 of Acacia confusa. Taxonomy (NCBI): domain Eukaryota; kingdom Viridiplantae; phylum Streptophyta; class Magnoliopsida; order Fabales; family Fabaceae; genus Acacia; species Acacia confusa. Next base: position 1,488,049 of record CM073502.1, read on the forward strand.
GCATTTAAAAATACATATTACAGAGTTCACACAAATTTATAATATAACGGCAAAGTGAAGATATTTAACATTTTTATGATATTAAGAGGAAAAAGAAAAACTTGAGGGACAATGGCACCCACGTGTCGACCAGAGATGGTGGGAAGTCAATATAGACAAAGGATCATGAGTGGTATCTAGGTCATCCTAATCACCCTTATCCTAAATCTAATTAATAGCTAGTTAATTAATTTATAGTTTAAAAATTAATAAAATCAGTTAAGTTGCTTATTTATATAAAAAAAATTGTGTTAATTTACTAAAATACTCATTTAATCATTTACAATTGAAACGCATACATATAAGTATATAAATGTAGGGATAAGTATATTTTTTTTTTTTTAAAAAAAAGAAAGAAAATGCTGCTTGAAAGTCTTATATTTTTTTCTCCGTATCTAGAGAGGTCAAGCACCACGAGGTGAAAACCTAAAAGCCACCCGGGCTCTGCCACTAATCTAGGACAATTAGATATTGGAGTCTTACATTTAATATTAAAAGAAATATTTCAATTAGTTATCATATTTAGGAATAGAGAAATATTATTTTAAAGATGATTAAATTTTGTAAGCAGATTCTCCATGGTCTTTCTACTAATATGATAATATCTCATTGTCCATTTATTGCAGAAACGTGCATCGACCTTGCTTATGGCAGCAAATTATAGAACATTAGGTGAGGAAAGTTCATCAATTGCCATTATTTCTGCCTTGATGATCATCTGGGATGCGATAGATGAATTAGTTACTGGGATATATAGCAAAAGTTCATCAATATTAGGGAGACAAACTAATTACATATAAACTGGGAAAGATTGTATATATGCAATCACACTCTTTCCATCCTCCATATAAGGATCGTTTAACTAATTTGAATAAATTAAGAAAGTAAGATAAATTACTTGATTATAGCAAATATAATATGATCTCTCTAAAATATTTGATATAACATTATATTTTATATCAATTTATAAGTTAAGTAAATTAATTAGGGAGAAAATGATAAATATTAGAGATAAAATATACTAAAGTTTTTTTTGTTACTAAAATCAAGGGAGAATGATGTATAAATACTATATGAAATTCTAAAACATTTAAAAGTCTGTTAATATTAGTAAAGGACATAAAGATGACATGGATCAAATCGAGATTTTAAAATGTTGATGAATTATTATTATGCCCTCTCTTCCTCTTTCTCTCTCATCTCCCTCTCTTTCTCCACCTCTTCGCACTGCCATGGCAACCCAAGAGTCTCACTAATGATTGCGAACGGGTTCTGTTCTTCTTCAGGAGCAATCTTCACTGAGAGAAGAGACTAGATACAAGACGCCGTTTAGAACCATATTAAGAGAAGGAAAGGACACAGTACTAAGTTTCAGAGACGTGATAGAGCTAGTCTATGGGTGTCATTTTCATTAATTCTTTTAGAATAGAGGATGCAAGTTTGGACAAAAAACGCGACAGAGGGAGTAGTTGTTGTTGATTGAACTATATGACCTCTTTCATTTTGCGTTATATGCTTCAGTTCTTCTTTCTTGTTCCCTTGATTTTCATATTGATTATGAATATAAATCTTGTAAGTGCTGAATTTGATTTTGATGTGTAGTTAAATTTTACTTTCATATAAAAAACGCATCTTACTAATGGCGTAGTGGTAGTTGTCATTGGTGAGGAAGAGAGGTGACGATGGGGGAAAGGTGAAATTGATGTTTTTGGAGGAAGCTAGAAGGCTGAGGAACAAGAATGTGAACAATAAATGTGGAATTTAACAAATATTGTAATGGGATTAACAAGTTCATCAATAAAGTTTATAAGTCTTGTAATAGGTTTAACAAGTTCACTTTCACCAGAGTGACATGTTTTTTACTTGACAAATGAACTTGTTATCAGGGAACACATGTCACTTTGGTGAAACCAAAATTTGAGCACCATTAACAAATTACGTGATGGGAATGACAAGTTCATTAATGGGTTTAACAAGTTCACTTTCATTAGAGTAACATGTTTTTCACCTGATGAATGAACTAGTTATTCATATTACTAAATTTGTTAATCTAATTAATAAACTTGTCATTCCCATAACGTAATTTGTTAATGGTGCTTAGATTTTGGTTTCATCAGAATGACATGTGTTCCCCATAAAGAATGAACTTGTTATTCTCATTACTGAATTTGTTAATTCCATTAATGAATTTGTTATTTCTCATTATACAATTTGTTAATGGTGCTCAGATTTTGGTTTCATCATAGTGATATGTTTTCCCCCTGAAAAATGAAATTGTTATTCTCATTACTAAACTTGTTAATCTCATTAATGAACTTTTTATTCCCATTATGCATTTTGTTAAGATCATTTTACATTCTATTCATACCATATTCATCATTGATGTTAACATTCCTGATCTACAGACTTCTTGATTTTGTTCATAATGGTCAAATTTTGAGAACCCACACTAACAACAATAATGCCACAACCATAGCTCAAATACCTTAATACTCCCTTACTCTTACTATCGTTCAGGTGAGTATGCAACGAATTAAAGACAACCTTGCTGATTTGGTGATAGACTTGAGCCTGTTCATGTGTCCAAGAATCAAAAGGGCCCAAAGCTTTGACAGGGAAATCAGGGATGGCGAGATCGATGAGGTCCTCGAGGAGGGAGAGCCAAACGATGGATACCTTGTGGAGGCTTTTAACATGTGAAAGAGCGAAGAGATTCAATAAGTTCGGGAGGGAAGCGAATGGGAGTGACGGGACAATTGAGTAGTTGAAGGGACTGAAGGGTGGAGAGAGATTTAATAGTAGTGCTAGGAATAAAAGGTTGACCCTTGAAGGACCAGGATCTAAAAGGGCATGTCCTTTTAGGCATAAGGTAAAAAAACATCTATTTTTTAAAGCCCGACCTGGGAGCATCAGGGATAAAGTCAAAGGTTACTATTCCAAAATTTAACTATTTTTTTTCAATTTTTTAAAGAAATATAATTAGTAAATTACAATAATTAAACTTCTAATTTATCTAATAAAATATTGTTAACATTAATATCTAAACAACACGTATCATGTAACACACAATATAGTCAACAAATAAGTGTCAGTCGGCCTCACCTTCGAAGCGTGAGTCGTAATACTGATTCGTGAATAAATGAGAGTGGGTGAGGGACTGAGATTGAGAGTTGAGACATTGATAAAGAGTGATAGGAGAGCCACAACATGAAGGAAAATGATGATTGAAAGGCCCAACAGGCTCTGCCCAATTTCTTCACTTTATTTAAGGGTGGTGTAGAAGAGAGCAATGATGGTGGAGGTGGAGCAATTTGAGAGGTAGAGAGAGATGATGTGGCGAAAGGGTTCGAAGGAGTTGCAGAGAGTGACATTCAATGAAATGGCAGTTTGAACTTTTCCCCAAAATTTTCATATCTTTCATTACCCATTATCCCTTCTATATCTTTTTACAAGTTCAATAAACTCTGAATTTAAGAAATTCACATGCATTTTCCCAAAAATCATTCTTTAACAAGTTCTTTTATCCAGGTTGAGAAAGGTATAGTATAACATTGATTATGATTTGAAAACAATAAATTAAAGTGATGGAGAGGCATTGGCATCCACTTATTTCATGTGGCTGTGGTGTGCTTGAATAGGAAGGCCCACCTAGAAAAATATATCATTATTAAATGTTGAGGGACTTGCAATAATATAAGAGTTCAGTCACTAATAATACTCCACGTCTCGACATTTTCCTTTCTTACCAATTAAGTTATGTTGAAATTTATTAAACTGATCATCTGAGTCTGAACAAATTTATAAAATTTAAAGTTCAAACACAAAATAATATATTTGATTTTAATCTATTACATGCGTATACGATGAGAACCTTGTGTACGTACTAGGCGCTATTTCATATACTCATATTTTATTTAGTTGTAATCAAGACATCAAGCACCGGCCACTACATGTTTATGTCACTAACAACTTTACATATGGTTTACTCTCTCGGCTTTAAATACAAAGCTTGTTTTGTGAAATTGTATGTTTCAATACATAAAGACACTTCAAGGAACTCTATAGTAACTAATATATTTTACCTATATATAAAGTTATTAAATTTACGAGTTTTATTAAACTTGTGACAAGAATGTAAATTCGGATTATGAATTCAAATCATAAACTTGTAAGAGTTTACATTTATTAATAAATAGGAGTTAAAAGTATAAAATAAAATAATAATATATAAAAATGACAATGATATAATTTAAATATAAATAACTGAAATTAAATCCATCAACATTTATAATTAATCATATCCAATAAATAAATTTCTATGAAGTTTATATATAATAAAACCATTGAACATAATTAAAATAACACGAGTTTAAGAGCGAGTCGACATAATTTTGTAAGGTAAGAAAATAAAAACGATAAACTCGGTGTATAAACTCATGAGTTTAACCGAATTTATAGCTAATACGAGTTTAAGTACAAATTGACTCGATTTTGTAAGTTAAACACATAAAATCAGTAAATTTGGAGAGTCAATTCGTAAACTTGACAATAATACCTACAAGATATGTTGGAGTATATCAAAATTACTCTATTATCAGTCATAGTATTTTATAAATTACTTTAGAATCAAGAAAATCTTAATTAATAGTCGTTGTAGTTGTACTCCATGGGAAAAGAAATTAAAATATTAGCTATCTAAATGTTTTTCTTGATTGATGAATTGGTTGGGGAATTAATAAATGAAACAGCTAACCTACTGGTTGAGTTGATGAACATTGAATTCAAAATTAAATGAAAAGATGGGTTTGTTGGGTTGTGAAGGATATGCTTTTAAAAAGCTTCCCATGGATTAAGGCAAACTTGTGACTCCTTCAATTATTAATGTTTTCTACTCCACAAAACTCTAATCCTCCCTCGTGTATGAGATAGAGATAGGATATGCAATCTTCATTTTCCCCTAAAAAGAATTTTTAATTAATTAATTCATCCTCTTTTGTTTTGGTAAAATTAGGCCTTCTTTCATTTCCTACTTCCAAAAAAATACATTCAATCAGTCTTAAATATAAGATACAAATATAAGATACAATTGCTTTTTTTAGAGCAATCAAAAAAACTAAATCAATTACTTAATCATGTCATATATTGAGTATTATTAAATTATATATCAGTTTATTAATTATGCTAATTAGTTTAGAGAAAAAAATAAAAGTCAACCTTATCTTATATTTATGACAGGAGGGAGTATATAATATATATATATATATATATATATATATATATATATATATATATGCAATATTAACTTTAAAATAATTATCTTCACAATGGCCCCTAATGTTTTTAGCATGCAAGTGGGAGTGAGATCAATCATATTCCACCTCCGCCACTTGCCGAAATAATTATTTTCGCCGGTGGCCCCAGGGCGGGGGCCAGCCAATAACAGGGTTTCCAATTATGTGAATGAGAACTTTTATTAAATAATTTAGGGGTATTTTTGTATTTTCCTTTGAATTTTGTCTTTTTTTTCTCTTATTAACAAAATCCGATTTTGGTATCTACATTCTATGGCATTATTGAAATTGAGTGAAGCTTTCGATCCTTTTATTCCCAAGAAAAATTTAGGGACCAAAATTCATATATATATATATATATATATATATATATATATATATATATATATATTTGCTATTAAAAAGTTTTGGATGGGTTGGACACCAGTTCCCCACTAAGGTTAGGGCACGGCCCCGGGCTTTATGAGCACTTACTAAGGACTTACGAGATCGCCTACCAAAGGAGTTCCAGCAACGGCAGAGAGGATCGAACCCACGTTCCAAGGGACTAGTCCTGGATCCCTTACCATCTGTGCCAACTCTCATTAGCCATATATATATTTTTTTCATTAATTGAAGTTTTATAAATACAGAACCACCCAGGGAAATTATCAAAGGCTGGCCCATCTTATTGGTTGGTTATGTAGTATATCCACTTGGGCTCTTCTTGGACCGTTCATTTTTTTTCCCATGCTCTTCCTATGCGAGATTTTTTTCCCCCCTCCCCTTTCTGTCGGCCGTTATAGATATATGATTTTTTTTTTTTTTGGGGGGGGGGGGGGGGGGGACAATGGACATGTGATTGTGAGATTTAAATGTTGAAGCTTAATCTTAAAAATCTATTTTTTTTTTCTAAAAAGACAAAATGACATTCAAGCAATCAAAGTTTATCAGTTACATACAAATAAAATGCTTAAATGAAACCGTAAGAAATCATAAAATACAAACTTGGGAAGAATCCTAAAACTAACATCAAAAAAATCAAAAAGCAAAGCTAAGATTTCCTGCAGGGTTATATCAATGTTTGATAAAGGATCTGAATGAGGCTTAAGAAAACCTTTATCTAGATAGTGGATAGTTATAAATGATGAACTGAAGGAGGCTTGAGAAAACCTTTATCTACATAGTGGATAGTTATGGGTGATGAAGAATTTTATTGTGGAAGGCTTGTGTTATGGTACCGGAAAAGTGAAGCACGGTTGCATTTGAAGAGAAATATAGCTCTTGGAACCGTTTGACATATCCAGAGAAATTCTTTGATGGGAGAACATTAGAGTCTATGTTATATGCTTATCCTTATATCCTTATTACGCCCTTTTCTTTAAAATGCAGTGAGAAACTGATGCATTTTTTTTTTGCCCGAAAGAGAAACTGATGCTTATTCCCAAACAACAGAAAAACATATAACATGGATATAAGGACAAGCATATAATGTGGACTCAGAATATTATGACATGTAAAATCATGACATAAATGCTTTCCTGACTTTTTTTACTTATGAAGAATAACATCTCATCCTTCATTATGTAGAGACAAACAAGAAGCAACATGAAATTTTGTTTTTATAACATTTCCTTGGTTCGAGTAACTAGACAATGTCCAATCTTGAAAGCTAACAGATTGTTTGATCTCCCTCCCAGATTATTGTAAATAGACTTTCCCTTTTACCATGATGGAGAGCTTGATTCTGTTTCTTACATAAGGTATATAAGACATATCATCCGATAAAACTAGATGCATTAGACCATCTTTATGAAGATTAAGAAAGGTATCTCTGAGCCAATCCTTGAACTTCAAAAAAGAAGAAATTGGAATCTTGATTTTAAGGCATCCCTACCATATAAGCTTCTAGCTAGCTAACAGCCAAGTCACAAAAAGATGATCTAGAGACTTCTCATCACAAACCAACAAACAAAGCATTTGTGTTGGAAGATGATGTTGAGTTAATATATCACTAGAAAGCAAAGCATTGTAGAAAATGATGTCGAGTTAATATGCATTCAACTTTATTTTAAAAAAATAGCTGTCTTGTATTCGAGTGTTAAGTATATAATTATTCAAAGGCAACGATTTTCTCGATTGGTGAGTATTCATCTCTACAAACGGGTTTAGTGCGTTGCTGATTGTTACTAACGCCAATGCCTGTTGAGAAATAGTTAAAAAAAAAAAACGATTTTAACAATTTGTAACATAAAAGGCACGTGTTCCAAATTCTAATCCCATTAACTTGCAACCACATATTTTCTTCTCATCTTCTTGATCAAAGATATTTTCTTCACATCTTATCTTCACCTTAAGTTTCTTTGTGGTCGCTCATGAAACGCGCGCGCACACACTTCATCTATAAATACCCTTAAAACATTACGTATCTCTACTTCAACTCATATCCATTTCTCTGATTTTATCTGTGTTTCTCTTTATCTGTATCGTTGTTTTTTTTCCTTCCCATATCTTATCACCATGTCTTATAATCAACACGACGATCAATCTTCCTTCGGTGGACAAGAGCAAGGTGGCTTCTCTCGTGAATCTGATCAAAGCAAATCTTCCTTTGGTGGGGGTTACGGTGGTGATATTGAGCGTTCCACTGGTGGCTATTCCGAAACTGGATCCAAGGAATCATCTTACGTCGGTGGTAATGAGCGTTCCGGTGGCTTCGGCGTTGACAACAACCGTTCCGGTGGCTTCGGCGTTGACAACGACCGTTCCGGTGGCTTTGGAGTTGACAACGACCGTTCCGGGGGCTTTGGAGTTGACAATAATGAGCGTTCCGGTGGCTTTGGTGTAGACAATAATGAGCGTTCCGGTGGCTTTGGTGTAGACAATGAGCGTTCCGGTGGCTTTGGTGTGGACAATAATGAGCGTTCGGGTGGCTTCGGTGTGGACAATAATGAGCGTTCCGGTGGCTTCGGTGTGGACAATAATGAGCGTTCCGGTGGATTCGGAGTTGACAATGGCCGTTCCGGTGGCTTTGGTGTTGACAATGACCGTTCCGGGGGCTTCGGCAGTACTGGCGGCAGGGACGGCAGTAGATTCGGTGACTCCGAGGATACACGTGGAGGTCGGTTCTAAAGTGAAAGCCACGGTAGCTTAGGCTTGGGCAAGCATTTTGTGAGCTTGGAGCTGATTACTTCAAATGTTACGTTATCTGTAAATTGTAATCTTAATAAAAAATGAATTAGGGTGCTTTAAAAAATAAACTAGGAGAGGACAGGGTTTATAAGTTCTCTCTTTGTCGTAATTTTTTTTTTTTTTTGGTTGGGATAAACTTTGTCGTAATGTATAATAGTGCTGTGTTAATTAATAAGTGTCATGGTAGGGTAGGGTAGGCTAGCTTATGTGGCCACTGGTGGTTTCATATTCTATCCTCATCCATAAGATAATGTAAGAATGTAGTACTCAATTACTCATTCGTCTGATTTTGGATTGAAGATCATTATGTGTTTTTATTTATTTGAATTAAATTGTATATATTTTTTATATTTAGTATTTTATATTAATTAATTTTTAATCTTGTATTTAGAAATATTTTTATTGTAATACTAGTACTCTAAAATATATTTTTTTAATTAATTTTAGATTTAATCCCTTATCAAAATGATAAATAAAATCTTAAATTTAAATTAATCTCTCAAAGGGCACATATTTGATACGATCCATAGCTACCAATATATAGTGAATGAAAATGAATTCAATTTTTCTTAAGAAATAATGATTTATATACAAAGACTTAACCAAAACTCACTTTCAAGAGCATCAACGTATTTACTTGTTTATGTATAAACAATTTAATATTTTTTTCGTAATATTTATCTACATAAGAATCTTTTGACGTGGAATTGTTAATTTTTCTCCGAGCATTACAAACGCCAAAAAAACTGGGGGAGAAATCTGATCATTGCTCTCTCGTGATCTCTCTCCAATTGGCTGTTTAGATTAAATTAAGATCAGAGAAAAATTAAGAAGGGTGAAAATTAATATTTTACTCTGTAATTTTGACCTGATTGCAATTTAGTCTTTATAATTTAACTCAAGGTAATTTTAATTCGGTTGTAACTTATTTATTCATAAGCTTTGACTTAGTGCAATTCAATCCCTACAATTTTATTATTTTATAATTTAGTTCATAACCTTTACAATATATATGATTCTATTTTTAAGATATATAGACTAAATTATAAAATAATTAAAATTATAGAGATTGAATTAGATATAGAGTCTAAGTTAATTATAAGATAATCATAACTGGAGGACTGGATTGTAAGCAACTATCAAATCAAGGTGTAAATATTGAATTACAAATAAATCAAAATTATAAGTGCGAAAAGAATAATTTTTCCAGGATAAAAGATTGAAGTGGATATACATAGCATATAGGAGAAGGTGTGCCGACTGCCGACACGGTGCGAGGAAGAAATGAATATATGCTGTCGACTCGTGAGAGCCTCTTTCAATTATGTGACGCTTGCTTCACGCATTAAAGCAACCTTACTATTTCATCTTTTTTTTTTTGCCTTTTTAAAATCCTTTCCTTGTTCATGGAATTACATTACATACACACATACCATTCTCATCCTTATTAAAAATCCATTTTAGATAATTTCTATAAACTAAAAAAATAATATTAAGCCTTTAAACAGGCCTTAAATTAATAAGAAAAAATTTAAGTTATTACACTTATAAAATTTTTGTATCTCTTCTGATCTCTATATTTTAAAATTATTTTCACATTTGTCAAATCAATTTCTATCTTTTCAACGAAAATTAAATAAAAGTAGCTAATAAGCTGTTGATTGAGACGTTCAACAGTTTCATCTTATAAGAAGGAAAGAATGAGTTCAAACCCTAGGAAATGCATTTATTAAGTGATGCGAGAATACTTACCCCTTAAAAGGGAAACCCTTAATCAAATAAAAAAAATTAAAAAAGAATAAAACATAAAGAAGTCATTAATAAACTCTAAGTTTAGGATAAAGATTTCTTCAACAATTAGACTTATAATAAGAACCGGAGTCATACACACACACGCACACAAGAATCAGCAACTCTATCATGAGCAGTTGTATGTGTGTGTGGAGCTAGAATTGATGGGAGACAAGAAGATCAAGAGAACCAAAGATGAAGATAGAGAAGAGGGAGTGTTCAGGTGTAGAGAGACTCCCTCCATGTTCATCCTCTCTGCCCATCTCCAAGGTCTATCTCCCTTTCTCTCTCAACACACTTTTGATTTAATTTATATGCACAATTCATAGTTGTTTCAAAACGTTTAAGTAATTTCCCTGTTTTAAATATATTCAAATGATATAGAATGTGAATTCTAAGATATAATAGTGTTTCCAGGGTTTAAATATCAATTCAATTCTCTTCCGCTTTGTCAAATTATTACACAGCATTGAAATCATCAAAGCTTAATGCATTTTTTAAAAAAATAATAAAGCAAACTTCTTATTTTCCATTCTAAAATACACAATTTCTCTTCTGAAATGATCATCTGTAACCTTTTCATCATTTTAATTTTTTTAAAAAAATTAATTTATACTCTTTTAACTGTAATCAAACTACCATTTTCTCATCCAAAATCAAGAGAGAACATCCGATGTGAATCTAAAAAAAAAAAAAATTCATCACTTGATAAGGGAGGACATAGTTAAATTATTTGGAAAAAATCATTATATGTCCCTAATAATTAAAGATAGTGTATAAGTTGAAAAAATAAACGAGAAATTCCTATAAGTGTAACTTGTGATTTTAATTTAATGAAATTTATGCAGGGTCTATGTAGTTTATTTAAAAACTAATATGTAAATGTTCTGAACTTGATAATCTTATAATTATTTGAGATTTATTCCTCCCTTGAGTATATACATATAAGATATTATATTTATGAAAAATGCAGGTTACAAGAGAAATAACATTGAGACAATCATCATCAAAGAAGAAGGTAGAGATCAGAGCCTCAGAAATGAAGAGAAACCAGTTCAGAAGCTGGTGATTTTGGGGAAGGTAATGAGCAAGAATGAGGGAGAAATTTTAGGGTTTAGAAAAGTTTTCAAAATCCCTAGTGGCATAGTGGTTTCGGATCAGATCAAGGCCGAGTACTGTGAAGAGGAATGTGTCCTGAAAATATGCACGCCCAAATTTGTGAAACAGATCTGTGGGGTTCAAATTGAAGAGGTAAAGGAAGAAGAAGAAGAAGAATGTGGAGACTCATCAAGCCACAAAGTTATCAAACAGTTTAAGGTCGATGTAATTGAAAACCCTAATAATAGGGTACTTGAAATTAGAAATGAAGATGGAGAAGGTGATGATGAGAGAGAAGAGGATGGCAAAGAAGAAACTGAAGAAGAAGTGAAATATTCATCGGAAGTAGAGCAAAATGAAGGAGGGGAAAGCCAAGAAGTAATTTCTAATAAAAATATTGTGATCCAATCATCAGAGGAGAGTGATAATGATGGTGTATTTGGAAGGGAAGTCGATGAAGAAATAATTGGAGGCATAAAAGAGAAAGAAATTGAAGAGCCTAAGTATAAAATAATTGAAGATAGAGATGTAGAGGTGAAAGAAGGAACTGAAGAATCACCTCAAATAATAATGAAGACAAGTAACACTTTTGTTGAGAAGGCTGAGGAGGAGGAATTTGAAAACATAAATAAGGGAGGTTCAAATGAAATACAAGAGATTGGTAAGGAAGGGTTTGAAGAACCAAAAGAAACACTTCAAGTGGATGAAACTGACATAACTGAAGGGGAAGGACAGACAGATATTGAAGAGCCTATATTATTTGGACACGTCAAAGATGAAACTTGTAATAAGGAAAGATCTCAAGCGAAAAAGAAAGGCAAAACGTATAACAACGAAAGTGGAAATCAAGAATCTCAAGATGATGAATTTAAGCTAATGAGAAGCTCACAGCTAGAGTCCCCATTAGGTAGACATAATAATCATGACGTTATTGGACAAAGAGAAAGTCATGGAGTACATGAAATTGAAGTGGAATTTGATGAAGATGGACTAGATGGACTGGAAGAAATCAAAGTGGAAGCAAGCAGTGAAGAGGAAAAAGCTAATGAACAAAGAGATGGTGTCTTCGTGGAGATCTCGAAGGAAATAGATAATGAACTGGAAGATATACAAGTGGAAACAAGAGATGAAGAGGATATTATTAAAGCTAAAGGACAAAGAGATGAAGAGTACGTGAAAATTTCCCAAGAGGTTGAAGAGAGAAGAGAAAGCCAATTCAGAGAAAATGAAGAGAGAGAAAAGTTGCATGGTCCTTTGTTCGTTGCTGGATCAGCCTTTGTTGTGTTTCTAGTAGTTTTCTTCGTTCGCCATACAAGAGTTCAAAAAAGGTAGACTTATGTTTTGATTTCCCGGTGATGGTATTAAATTAATGCACTTATGTTTGTTCTATTTGTTGAATGATATATACACTATTACAAGAAAAAGTTCATACTTCACGTTTTTTTCCTTCAATCGTTGATATGGTTCTGAACCGTTATGTATAGAGACTTGTAAGTTTTTCATGATTTCTCATTGATGATATTTAATTACAAGTTGTTAATGCTAGTATGCTTTCCCAAACTTCAAACTTGGCTATCTCACAGGACAATTCATATAATTACAAGTTGCTTGGTTAAATTACAAGAAACTTGGCTATCTCACAGGACAATTCTATGATTTCATGACATTGTTATTGCTAGACATGGTCATTTTCGCCTTAATTTTCTTTTATTTACAGGTAAGTGATCTTACAAGGAGAAGGGTGAAGTGAAAGGAACCAAAAGAAAGGTAGGTTATATCATGGCATCCGAATTTGATCGCGACAAGTCAGTGACGGAGAAATTAAAGGCCAACACAACGTACACATGACAAAGGAAAGGTTCAGATTTAGTGGTTAAAGAGAAATAGAGATGGAAACAATAAGAGGAGAAAAGTATATTAAAACTTATATTGGAAACAGAATTGTTGTATTGTCTTATAGTATGTGATCATGATATATATGAGGAAATAATGCTGGTATTCATATATTGTAAATCTGTAATTCGCATCTCAAAGTCGTCCATTAATAATTAGAGTGCTTTAAATTTCAACGCAAGACTCAATGAAGCTATACTGAAATTAATTTTAGTCGCACGTTACTTGTATTCTCTTCTCATTTAGGGGAAAATTTTACACACACACACACAAGTGATCACATTTTCATCGTATTTGTCAATAAACAGTTATAGTTATAATAATAAAAAAGCTCGTGCGCTTCTTTCATCTAGGTGTTGTTAATTATTTTTGGAAAAATCCATATGGGGCCTTTTTAACAAAAAAAAAATCAAAAAATACCCTAAGATTTTAAAAATATCAGAAAAGGCTCCAAGGCTTTTTTTTTGTGTAAATTCATTAAAAATTTAGTTGTTAACGGAACTGATATAGTTATTAATGGGGCTGATATAGTTGTTAACGTTTTAATGAATTTATACCAGAAAATGTCCTGGGGATTTTTTTGGTACTTTCAGAATCTTAGGGTATTTTTTGAATTTTTTCTGTTACAAGGGCCCCCATATGAATTTTCCCATTATTTTTTATTTGATTGAGAGAGAAAAACACACAATTTTCATTAAACATAATTATACCTTCAATTCTTATAAACTAGATTTTACTTTACATTCTTAGGAGTAGAGGAGTATATATAATAAATTTGTTATTGGATTGATATATATACACCAACAACAAGTTTTACCCCACCATTTAGAATTAGCTACATGACTTGCATGCATAGGTTATCGTTATGCTTCAATCAATAATCAAATTTTTGGATAAATTCTTATTCTTGTTTACAATGAATAACTTCATTTAGCGTTTCTCTTCATTCTTTCTTCATTTAACATTCTCTTTATTTTTAGAGGATTTCATATTATTTGATTTACTATCATCACTAATAGTGCCTTCAACAACCCTTTTTGTATATTATTTTCAGAATGGTTTGTACTAAATAATGTTTTTTTATTACAGATAACTATGATAAGTAAGCTTGTACACTTGAACCACCTGTGTCGAATTTTATATGCAACAAGTAGGGGCCGGGCCGGGTTTGAAGGAAATGAAAGGAGAGACAAATTAAAAGTACTTATCCGGTTTAGGGATTTCAATGACTGGAGGTGAAAAGAAAAAAAAATATATCATAATTAAAATCAATTGAAATATAATGTAGACCTAATATATAAAAAAAATTTGAAAGAAATCTATTACAGAAATTAAGATAACTTTATTTGACTCTTATTCTATGTGTTTTAATTTCATATTGTTAAACTCATCTATAATTAAATCGGTGCTAAAACTTAGAACCATATCTTTTTCAATTTATGTAATTAAAGAATCATCAAGAAATTGGTCTTTTATTCTATTTCGAAGCATGTTCTTGATTAATTTTATAACATAGAAAGATCTTTCAGTAATTGCTGCAGAAATTGAAAGAATGAGTATAAGTTTAATCACTCTATCAACAAAAGGGTAAATGATAGATTTTTCAGTTTTTGATAACCCTTGACATAATTCAAACGTAGTTAATAAATTAATGAAATCTAGATGTTTAAAAATGTCAAGTTTAAAATGTTGTAACTCCATCTTCAAATACAATATTTCATGTTTTGTAAAATCTCTAGAATAAAATTCATCAAGAAGTTTGCACATATCATCATAATTAAATGACTTGAGCCTATTTCATGGATCTAAAGTTATGCTCAAAGCAAGAACATTTAACAGTATTATCATTAAACCTGCTATTTAATTCTTGCAATTGATAATCAATTGTAGCACAAAAGATATTTACCCTATAAAGTTTTTCAGTAGGAAAATCACCTTGTTTATTTCGAGCACGACCTCTCCCTTCAATATATTTTGCATTTATATATAGAATGTTAATGTCATGTTTTATGCAAAATTCTTGAACATGAACTAAGAAAGCATCTCATCTTGTCTTTCTTAATTTATGAAGTAACACTTTTGCAGTTGAAATAAGATGTAAAGCATTTGAAACATCTTAAGACTCTTATTGCAAAGCTTGACAAATGACTTCGGTAATACTCATCATTTTTGGAAAGGCAAGGGTTATAAGTATAAATTTTATAGTTAAATAGGTGTAAATTTTATGATATAATTGATTGGATTTATTAATATTTTATACCTATTTAATTATCTTATACTAACTCATATCCCATTTTGATTTTACCGGAGATATCATCTGATATAGCAGAAAAGCAAACAATTCATTAAACTATATATACATTGAATTCAAATAAATGAATTAAGGAGTAGCAAGAATCAGGGACGTGAGCTGAATGAGAGTCTCTGAGAAGCCCGCATCAATTAGAACAGAAAGGAGCCGACACAGTTTTCACAGCCCAAGGAGAAGTTAAAGACCTAAGAGACAATCTAAAGGAAAGGGGAGAGCAGTGCTGGACGGATATTCGGATGGTAGCACAAAAATTTATAGTGTAAATTACACTATCAAATTTATGACGAAAGGTAGTATGAAACAAGGTGAGAGAATCATGATTGTCGATGGGTTTAGACTTTATAGTGCCCTCATTTGCGAAGTACAGAGGCTATTATATATATAGCCTTTGGTTTTCTCATGTTAGATTTTTTCATGTTAGATGAGAAAAAAAAGTTTCTTATATATACATGAAATAGTGGGACCCACATATAGATATATGAATTAATATATATATATATATATGTGTGTGTGTGTGTGGGTCCCACCATTTCATATATATTTGACATGAGAAAATAGTTTTCACATGAGATAATATTTTCCCTATTGTTATGAATATTCTTATTATGTGGATGTCCATTGACCTATAATCTCCAAATACAGGATGACATGGTATATATGCATAGTAATCTACTATTTGCATCCTTCTATAAATAGAGGTCTCCTGTAACTATTCAACACACTTGAATGAGAATCCATTTCATCTCTCTAGAATTTCCTCTGACTTCTCTCTAAAATTCCTTCAGTTTTATAACACGTTATCAGCACGAGTCTCTAAATTACTGAGTTTGTGTCGTTCAACATTTTCTTGATAATCTTTTTCTTCCTCACCCTCAATATCCTTCGGATCTGAAATTCCAGTTCTTCCTTATGCATGTGCTTCGTGTGCTGCTCATTCCATTTGAATTTTCGCTCACCACCACCACCAGTAAAGCACTCACTTAGTGACGACGACTTCTGGCTTGCAAAACCCGTCAGATCTAGCTCTCCCACTACCATGATAGCTCTCTTCATCCCTTTGAATTTTCGATCATAGATCTTGTGGCTTGTCACTCCTTCATGGCCGAATTTCAACTATGGCTGGAAGGGAGCTCGTCCTCTCTCTGTTTTCGTGGCCGAATCTCTACTCTAGCTAGAAGCTCGTTTACTCTGTTAACGTGGCCGAAGCTTAACTCTTGTTCTTGATTCATCTTCTCCACTTCGCCAAGGTTCGCCGGAGATGGGATAGGAGCTATGGCTCACGCCATTAAGTACGTCGATCTTTAGTTCATTAGCCAAGCGCATCAAGTATTTGATGATGATAATTAGACGATGATGATTTAGAATCTGTAAAAAAAAAATATCCTAGATTTCTAGCCTGGGGGGTTCAGAGCAAGACCTGTTCTTGTAACCACGAGGGCCTAGGTTCGAAAACTGGTATCTTCTTCTTCCTCCCGTCGTCCTACCCTCGGAATGATACTTGGTGAATTATTAGCATCGTACGTTGCCAAGGTTCCAAGGAGGGTCCACACGTTTTCTCCTTTCTTCACATGATAAAACAATAATTAATAAAAAAAATGAGTAATAGAAACAAGTGCAGCCCACCCTTTTCTGTAAAGTTTTTGCGCGGGGTCCACAATTTGGTTGATTGCATATCACATTTTGGTTGATTGCATCTCCTGTATATCCGTGACTCATATATATATATATATATATATAATGTAAACCCACCCAAATCAATGTGTTTGTTTTATTAGTGGACATATATCCGTGACTCATCTCCGTCTACCTTTTATATATACATAATACTAGATTACTTTATTTAATATAAAAAAAAATGAGTCACGGATGATTTTAAAAAAAAAAAAAAATTATTACTGTTTGTGCCGACAATTCCCAAAAACTATTGACAATTTAAGGTAAATAGACTTTTCAACTTCATCTTTATTCTTATTAATTTTAATTCCAGATTTTATTATTATTGTTATTCATTTGACTCCAGATTGGAAGTCTAGATTTAATTTTTCTTTTTAATTGTTTTAATTTGATATTTTATTATTGTTATTATTTGTAACTAACTTTACTAACATTTACTTTTATGTCACTAACATTTATTTTTATTGTTACTAACATTTATTTTTATGTAACTAATATTTACTTTTACGAATTTACTTTTATGTTATTTATTTATTTTATTATGCTTTATTTATTCATGGTAGCAACACTATAGTGGGCTCCATTTATTTATTTACTGCTTTATATCCCCCTTTCCTTTCATTTTTATTTATTTATTATTTTCTATATTATATATATATATATATATTTACATTTGCATATGCATCCTTTTTCTTATCTTTGGATGAGATAGGTCTCACTGTGAGTTTACTACCATTCCTATCTCATCTTCTTTTTATTTATTTAGCATGTTTATTTCCAGTCATTTATTTTATTTTATTTATTTATTTATTGCTTCATATATTTACATTTGCATATGCATCTTCTTTCTTACTTTTGGATGAGATAGGTCTCGCTGTGAGTTTACTCCCATTCCTATTTCATCTTCTTTTTATTTATTTATTCCTATTTCATCTTCTTTTTATTTATTTAGCATGTTTATTTCCAGTCTTTTATTTTATTTATTTATTTATTGCATTATATCCCCCTTCCCTTTTATTTTTATTTATTTACTGCTTTATATCCCCCTTCCCTTTCATTATTTATGGCAACGACACTAATATATACATATTAATGGGTTCCATCTATTTATTTTATTATGCTTATACTTTATTTATCCTGAAGATAAACTGTTAAAAGATCATATATATTATTATGAGATCAAAATGCCATAGAGAGATGAGGCATAGATTGGCTTGAGAGATGAGGCATAAATTGGCTTGAGACTAAGAGGCAAGATAGCCTTAATTTCAGAGGCAAGATTGCCTGAAGCCAAGAGGCAAGTTAGCCTGATGACAAGAGACAAATTATGAAACAATATTTGATCCATAAATTTTGTATGTTATCAGTTGTATAAAAGGCCTCAAAATTGTATATTTGGCATTAAATATTCCCTTAAATTATGAGACAAGGGATTGTATGATCATGATTGATATTATAAATAAATATATTCAATTTGCTATTGCAGTAGCAATATTGTGGTAAAGTCAAGAAATATTGTGGATTAATTTCTTGCCATGATCAAACAAATCAGTGAGTTATGGATCATGAATTTTTATCCAACTTCATTCCCAGAAGTGAATGAAGTAAATATATTATTATGGTTGTTATGTGATTTCTATGATTATAACAATTTTTATAAATACGAGAAAAGCATATTCATAAACAAAATAATTAAGCAAAAGGAAATATTATTTCAACAAAGTTTAATTGCGAGTGGCTCAACATCATTACAAACTTTAATCATCTCATTCTGAAGATATTTAATGTCTTCTTCTTTTGCTTCTCTTGAGATGGGATCCAGATGAGGCAAAGCTCTTCGTAATATCGAGATTTGCGTCATAAGTTTCTTGAGCTTCTTGTGTGGCCACTCAGTTAACCCTCCTTTTTGATAGATTTTTTGTATGGTGTGAGTAGACATATTTAATTGTTTACTCGCTTCATCAAGGGTTAAGTGAAAATAATTTCTTAAATCATGGAGCGTTGTTTTCTTTATTCTTTCTCGTTGCTCCATAGATAACCTATATAATTCACCCTGGTTAAGGGATGAAGTATCATAGGGTATACTTACTGCAGGTTGTTTTCCTTTGCCTAATGAGTGTTCAATATTGGTTTGAAATGAACTTCCATGGAGGTCATTTGGATTTATAGCCCATTCCGAACCAACACAGAGAACCTCATGATAGGCTAATACAGGATCACGCATCAAGATATATCCTGATGCTTGTAAATCTATACAATACTGTGTCAGAAATTGTTTGATTTCTTCAAAATTTTTATTTGTGAAATCAAACATTGGAAGCCTGTCAGTATTATAAGATTTATCCTGTACTTTTTCAAATAAAACAGCATGGGTAATCATACCTGTTCTTCTTCCGTGAACTTCAAGTTTATGGTACTGGAGTTCGTTGGTATGTATGATCTCTCGTAAAACATGACAACAACTACATTCCAATAAGCTAGTTGTTGCTAATTGACTTGTAGTTGATGGCTGGCTAGTGGTTGTTGGTTGGCTAATTGTTATTGGCTGGCTAATGGTTGTCGGTTGGCTGATTGTTGCTAGCTGGATCGTGGTTGATGGCTGGCTGGTGGTTGTTTGCTGGCTTATGAATGCTGGCTCATTGATTGTTGTGACTATTGGTTGAATTTGACTGGTAGACTCCATTAGTTCAGCCATAGTTCTACACCTTTTAACAGGCCTCCTTGATGAACCTGCTTCAGTTGTACCTTCATTCCTTCTAAATTGAGGAAGAACATTTGTTCTTGGGGGAGAAGTAGGTATATTTGAAGCAGAAGGAGGAATAGTAGAAGGAGGAATAAACATCTCAAAAGGATTAGGAGATAATAAAGAGGTAAATGACAGGTTTGTCTGATCATCATACAACAAAGCATCAAGTAATGCTGTGTCAGATGTATCAGAAACTGGGATAAAATTACTTGGACCTGCCATTGCAATAATATACGCGATTAGAAGAAAAATGATAAGTTAGTATATGGTAGTGAATGTTATCAGATGCTTGAATGTTTGTGAGGCATGTTCGTTTGCCTTCTTCTATTTATAGCCGAATTAAATCCTATTGAATCTCTGCAGATATGCGCAGTCCTGTTGAATCTTTACAGATCTGCACCCTGTCAAGCACGAACTTAGACACTTTTTGACTATATATGCATACGACAATTCCACAGTAATACATGTTGCGCCTGTGATTCCACAGTAATGCATCTGTGATTCCACAGTATTTTGATAATTTCAATGATTTTGTATTTATTTGATTGTTGTTTCTGGAAAATTGAAATTTTGTTACCAGAAGTAACAGAATAATGCATTGATAATGCATTTGTGGAATTTTAATGATATCTGTAGAAATAGATATCATATATGGAATATTGTATGAAATTACATGAATTAATTTCTACAGACTCATACTTGAGGGGGAGATTGATATATATCAAGTGTGAGTGTTTTTGTGTTAATTTTCTGTGAATGTTTGTGTGTTGATTCCCCCAAGATTGATATTGGATTTGATGATAAATTATATGGAATGTTGGCATGACTTGTTTGATCATCCGAGTCATATTATGTGCTGCTTGTTCTCAAATAGATATGATTATGAAAATATTATTGGAAACGGATCTCTGGAAATATATTAAATTGAAAGAGTACATATGAAATTATTGATCTGCAAAGTTTGCAGTGATGATTGCAACCAGATGTTTGCAATATATTATGCGCGCAATTTCCAGATTGAATGATCCATAAATCATGTATTAAAGTATCTATGAATGGATAGATCAATGATTATGAGAACATTGTTCATACGTGTATATTTGCAGCTTATAATCCAACAAAATTCTCCCCGTAAAATTTGGCTTTTGGTCAGGAGCCAGAATAATTCCATCTTAAAATGTTTTAAATGTGCAATGATTATTAATCTACTTCAATGCACATAGATGGATATACAAAGAAAATTGATGATTTGATGAGGGGGAGAAAAAATAAGCAGATTGGGTAAAGATTTACTAGAATGTATTATCATTGGCTCATATTGATCATCGTACAAGGAATTGTGCACTAAAAGTTCAAAATGATAATTCAATTTCAGAGTTTAGTTAATCGAATGCTAGAAGCATTTACTGACCTAAAGAAAGTGACAAAGTCACATATCCCAACTGCAAATGCTCCTATATGAATTGTTATAAAGCACTCCTGAAGCGTTGCAGGTCCATCGGTTTTAAAAGATAAAAAATCCTCAAAAGAGAAAAGGAGTAATAAAATATAAATGATCAAGTCGATGATAAGTAAGAAAAGCTCCAGAAGAGCCATCTCCTGAAGAGATGTTATCTCCAGAAGAGATATTACAAGAAGAGTGTATTGTGGTCTAAAAAGAGACCCAGGTACCTAATATATGTGAATATAATGAGATCTCAATAAATTATGAATGAAATCCGATGGGACCGAAAAATAAAGTCGACATTGATGATATTTATGTTTATAAGATAGCATATGCTGTAATGATGATAATGAGGATCATGAGTCATACTATATTAGTGTGTGCCAGAAGCACATGTTCCTGAAGAACATAAGGCGCTAGAATAAGTCCCTGAAGAACATAAGGCGCTAGAATAAGTCCCTGAAGGACTCAAGATGCTAGGAGCATCAAATTCTCGAGAATAATTAATTAAGTGAATTCATATGTAGCATAAAGCATTTATCGTGCATGTGATATTATTATCTGAATAAATATGCACATGTATATTTATGATTTTACTTGAAAGATTTAGATCTTGCAGGTATACAATGAATACTTGATGATAGAAAGACAATGAAGCAATATGGTCATCAGGGGGAGCAAGTTTGATGTAATCAAGAGGGGGAGACGATACACGCTGTACTCTTTTTCCCTTATCTAGGTTTTGTCCCACTGGGTTTTCCTAGAAAGGTTTTTAATGAGGTAAAACTCAACAGTGTATCAATGAATGTTGTACTCTTTTCTTTGGCTAGGTTTTTATCCCACTGGGTTTTTCCTAGTTAAAGTTTTTAACGAGGCACATTCATAAATGGACATCCAAGGGGGAGTGTTATGAATATTCTTATTATGTGGATGTCCATTGACCTATAATCTCCAAATACAAGATGACATGGTATATATGCATAGTAATCTACTATTTGCATCCTTCTATAAATAGAGGTCTCCTGTAACTATTCAACACACTTGAATGAGAATCCATTTCATCTCTCTAGAATTTCCTCTGACTTCTCTCTAGAATTCCTTCAGTTTTATAACACCTATATATATATAACCTTTTCAGGCATAAAGCATTGGCAATGCAATTATTCGGTCAACAAATACACAGTGTGTGCATGTGATCATGATGCTCATTTGGAAATGCCTTAAATATAATTTTTTGGCTTTATTTGAAGCAATTTTATCTCAGAAATATAAAAAATGAAGTACATTTCTCATCATTATCCTAGTTCATTTTAAGAATTAATTAATCAAACATGTTGAGTTTATAGTTCGTATATCATCCACATTATTTTTGCTAAGATGTAAATTTGGATATGAAGTTTATGTGTAATTTATTTTATCTTTTTTCAAAATTAGATTTAAAACTTTATAGGCCAATTTGCATCTTAACAAAAATAATGTGGATAATAAGTGAATTGTCAGCTTAGCATATTTGGTCAACTTATGGTCAAAATTAATTGAATAACAGTTAGAACAAAATTGCTCCATTTTTTATACTTTTAAGACAAAACTTTCAACCTTTAAAATACTTTTAAGGCAAAAATGCCACTTAATCCCTTTAACCCTTTAACTATTGGAAGCAGTTACCCTCCTTGACAAAGAGGGTTTGCTGTAGAAATTTTACATTGAGAATTTTTTTTTTTTGTAATGTTAAAAAAAAAAAACTTTGATTTTCTGCAACAGATCCTCCTTATCAAGGAGGGTAGCCGCTTCCTTAACTATTGGGATCATCATGCGCCTTGCTCTAGACTTCAAAAACTATCTTGCTTAAAAATTTTATTAGTATGATTTGATTTTGAGTATAAATCTTTTTTATAAGAAATCTTTCAGAATAAAAACATATCATTTTCTATTGACCAGTAAACTTTTAAAAGTGACACTTACTCTTTTCATCCTAGTTATAGATCACTTCCAACATTTTTTAAGACTAAGGAAAACATTAAATCTCATTAACTTTGTCATAAAATTTAACAACTTTTTAAATCTACCCCTATTTAATATACATTATACAACATGAAAACAAAGCCAACATAATAATAAGTAAAGTGTTAAATTATACATTCACCTAAAAAAATTAATGAGTTGTCTTATAAATAAGACAAAAAAAGCTTCTCTCTATGTCTTATAAATAAGCCAAAGAGCAACAGATAAAATAATCCACAAGTTATAAAATTCTAAGCAATTAAAATATTAATTACTACATTATATGGTTGTACTCTAAACTATTAACTTGTGTGTATGATGATTGATTGTTATCAATATACTTTGAAAATTATTATTATTATTATTATTAAATTTTCTTATGTTGTATTATATATTATTTTACCATAAATTTTTATATATTTTACTTTAACTTCATGTTCAAAAGGATATGCACTCATGTTACGTGTATAACTGATAAGGAGGTCCGACAGTGGCCGCCAGAACTATATCAGTATGTGTGAGGAAGAAATGAATATATACTTTCCTCTTTAGCTAAACTACCGCTTCCATTTTCAGAGACTCTTTTGTTCACTGACTAATCAATGAAGCCTTTGTCATTTCCTTCTTTCCTTTTCGTTTTTTTCTTTGTTTTATCAGTGACACAGTAATAAAGCAGCAACATTATCATCAAGTTATGGCGCTTGAGCTTGGACTCAAATTCACAAAAGCCAGCAGAGCCCCTGATAATGCCACTTCTGTCTCTGAGCTTCGCATTTCCAAAAACACAGCAAGTCCAGTCTTCGTCTCCACAGAATCTCGCTCCTCCTTCATCCTCACTTGCTATCTCAAAGGTCATTCTATTTTTCTCTCAATCCTCTCTATGCATATATATTATAAATTCTTCATTCTTCATTTTTTATTATTCCTGATTTTTTTATTATTATTTTTTTTAAAAGATGTTTGATTCTTGGAAGATGAAATGCTCTGAATGTTAGATGATTTTAGGAACTTTTGTGTGCTGTATATATACCATAGTAAGCATTCATGAAATTTGCAGGTTATGACAGAAATAGTTTTCAGATCAAGATTAGTGAGAATGGTAAGGAGATTTCCATTAGAGGAGAGAAGCCAATTCAGGAACTGTTGATGATGGGTAGGGAAATGTTGAATAAAAATGTTCAAATTGTAGGGTTTAAAAAGGTTTTTGAAATCCCTAATGGAGTAGTTTTGGATAGGATTAAGGCCAAGTTTGATGAAGACGAATCATTATTGAAGATTGTCATGACTAAGTTAGTGAAAGGGATCTGCGGGGTTCAAATTGAAGAGGTGAAAAAAGAGGAATTTGGTGAATCAAGCCAGAAAGCTTCTTCTGAAACTAGGGAAAATGAGTGTGTTTGCAGAAAGGAAGAAGGATTATCTGATGAGAAGCTTGTAGAATCCAGTAATGGGGATGTAATTGAAGGACCAAGATTTGAAGCAATGAAGGAATCAGAAATTGGAGAGGTTGAGTTTGGAAATGGAGGCAAAGATGAAGAAGAAATGAGTAAGAAAGGATTTGAAGCAGTTGAGAGATCCAAAGAGGAAGAGGAATCCAAAAAAGTGTTTGCTGGGAAAATTGAAGAGCCTAAGTATGAAGCAGAATCTGATAAGAAACTTGTAGAATCCAGTAATGGGGACGTAATTGAAGGACCAAGATTTGAAGCAACGAAGGAATCAGAAATTGGAGAGGTTGAGTTTGGAAATGGAGGCAAAGATGAAGAAGAAATGAGTAAGAAAGGATTTGAAGCAGTTGAGAGATCCAAAGAGGAAGAGGAATCCAAAAAAGTGTTTGCTGGGAAAATTGAAGAGCCTAAGTATGAAGCAGAATCTGATAAGAAACTTGTAGAATCCAGTAATGGGGACGTAATTGAAGGACCAAGATTTGAAGCAATGAAGGAATCAGAAATTGGAGAGGTTGAGTTTGGAAATGGAGGCAAAGATGAAGAAGAAATGAGTAAGAAAGGATTTGAAGCAGTTGAGAGATCCAAAGAGGAAGAGGAATCCAAAAAAGTGTTTGCTGGGAAAATTGAAGAGCCTAAGTATGAAGAAGAATCTGATAAAAAGCTTGTAGAATCCAGTAATGGGGATGTAATTGAAGGACCAAAATTTGAAGCAATGAAGGAATCAGAAATTGGAGAGGTTGAGTTTGGGAATGGAGGCAAAGATGAAGAAGAAATGAGTAAGAAAGGATTTGAAGCAGTTGAGAGATCAAAAGAGGAAGAGGAATCCAAAAAAGTGTTTGCTGGGAAAATTGAAGAGCCTAAGTATGAAGCAGAATCTGATAAGAAACTTGTAGAATCCAGTAATGGGGACGTAATTGAAGGACCAAGATTTGAAGCAATGAAGGAATCAGAAATTGGAGAGGTTGAGTTTGGAAATGGAGGCAAAGATGAAGAAGAAATGAGTAAGAAAGGATTTGAAGCAGTTGAGAGATCCAAAGAGGAAGAGGAATCCAAAAAAGTGTTTGCTGGGAAAATTGAAGAGCCTAAGTATGAAGAAAAATCTGATAAAAAGCTTGTAGAATCCAGTAATGTGGATGTAATTGAAGGACCAAGATTTGAAGCAACGAAGGAATCAGAAATTGGAGAGGTTGAGTTTGGAAATGGAGGCAAAGATGAAGAAGAAATGAGTAAGAAAGGATTTGAAGCAGTTGAGAGATCAAAAGAGGAAGAGGAATCCAAAAAAGTGTTTGCTGGGAAGATTGAAGAGCTTAAGTCTGAAGCAGAAGATAGAGGTGAACAAAGAGGGGAAACTAAAGAGACTAAATTTGAATGTGAAGGCAAAGATAAAGAAAGGGTTAGTAAGGGAGGACTTGAAGCAATAGATACTACTAAGGAGGAAAGGGAATCCGAAGATGTGCTTGCTGGGGCAATGAGGGATGATGAAGAAGGCAGAATTGATAAGAATAAACGGAGAGAGGTTGAAGAGGCCAAGCTCGAACCTGAAGGCAAAGATGAAGAAATGGAGGGGGGAGAAACTACTACTAAAGAAGCAATAGAAACTAGAATGGAAGGAGTGAGGCCCAAAAAGGTACATGGTGAGAAAATGGAGGTTAGCAAGGATGGCATAGAACAAAAGGAAATTGAAGATGAAGATAGAGAAAGGGAAAGTGAAGCAGCTAAGTTTGAAATTAAAGGGAAAGATGGAGCAAGGGTGGGAACAGCAACTAATAAGAAAGGACTTGAAGCAACAGAAAGTAAAATTGGGGAAATCGGGGTTAGTGAGGAAGACAGAGTTGAAGGGACTGAGCAGAGAGAAACTGAAGAGACTAAGTTTGAAATTGAAGATAGGGAGAAGGTGGAGCAAGTACTGAGAGGGACACACGAGAAAGAAATAAAAAACAATGAGTTTGCAGTTGAAGGTGGAGATGAAGAGAGGATGGGACCTAAAATAATGGAAGAAGTTGAAACTAAAGGTGCTACAATTGAGGGAGGGGTATCTGAAAAGTTGTTTTCTGATGCATCTGGGGTTAGTGAGAAAGACATAGTTGACTGGACAAAAAGGAGAGAAATTGGTGAAAATGAACAAGTGTTGAAAGAAGAAATCAGTAAGGAAGATTTTGAAGCAAGGAAAACTAAGATAAAAGAGCCTAAGATACCAGAATGTGCAACTTCAAAGGGACAAAATTTGGAAGAAATTGAAGAGACCACCACAGAAGCTGAGGGAATTTTGGAGGGAGCTGCAGGAGAAGAACCAAAGATGTCTAAGGAAGCAAGCAAGGTTGATGGGAATGACTATGCAAGTGACTCAGGAAAAAGGGAAATTGAAGAATCTGCCATTAGATCCTCTAGAGATGGACACGTGCAAGAAGTGTTTGAAGAGTTGGGGACTGATACATCAAAGTTTCCCATACAGATGTCTGAAACAAAGGCCCAAGGAGAGAAAGAAGTGAAAGTGAGAGAAGAGATCATTGTAGAAAGAGAGAAAGAAGTGAAAGTGAAAGAAGAGATCATTGTAAATAGAGAGAAAGAAGTGAGAGTGAAAGAAGTGATTGTAAACAAATATGATGAAGCAAAAGAGGGTTTTGATAAAGCCACAACTGTGGGCAAAATTCAATTAGAAACCGGACAACCTAGTGATGGAAGAGGATTTGATAATGAGACATCAGAGGCTGCAAAGTGGGACAAAACTAAAGCTTGTGAAGAAGGCTATGTACAAGCTGGACCTTTTATGGAAGATAATAAAAGGGAGAGAACTCAGAAGGAAACTGAAGATCCCAGGGTTGAAACTAAACATAAGGCACAACATCGTGTACAAGAGCTTCCTAAGAAAATAGCAGAATCAACGGATGAAAGGGAAGGACCAAAAGACACAGAGATAGGAGAAATGAAAGAAGCCAAAAGAAAAAGTGAGGAAACTCAAGTTGTGGCAAATGAGGAGTCAACAATAGAAAAAAAGATTCCAGAGGCAGAGTTTGAAAGGATTAGCCAGACCAACCAATGTGAAAAATCTTTGCAAGAAGTACCCGAGGCAAAAGATCGAGAAGAGTCGAGCAGAGATATGCGTGAAAGAGAAATTATGAAGCCTACTCAACATTCAGAAGTTCAAGAAACAGACAAAGTATGTGAAGAGAGCAAAAGGTCAGCGGCAAATCTTGAAAGAGAGAAATGGAGAACAACTCGAAGTGTTAAAGACGAGAAGCCTAGGAGAGAGCATGCAGTTAAACATCTAGAAGATAAAGTCCCATATCCAGAACTTAGAAAGGAGGAAGTTGAAGGAGCAAGATTGAAGGAGTTGCCACCTCCAAAAGTAAGAGTGCAAAGCCTAGATTCTCCTGAATCAGAAAAAAAGAATATGAAGTGGAAATCTCCCAAGACCAAGAAGCTTGCTCCAGAAGCAACGGAAGGAGAAGAATATGAAGCTGGCAAACCACCTGAAGTGCAAAGTTCATCATCATCTCAGCAATCCATGGTTGACAAGGAAATGTCTGAAATAGAGATTCCAGAGTCTAGTACGAGCGGGACACCTTCAGAAGAAAAGGAAATAGAACACTTCAAAACTTTAACCGAGGATAGAGGTCATTATTTGCTCCATACAGAGAAAAGGTTAGAAGCCAAGAAAGTTGCAGAAGAAGAGAAGCTGAATCAAAGAGATGAAGAGGAAACATTGTCTTGCAAAAGGGAAATGACAAAAATTGCAGAATGCAAAGATGAGGAGAGTAAAACAAAGAGAAACGGAAGTGAAGAGATTAATCAAATCAAACCGGCTGCTGAAGAATTTAGGGATGTTTTAGCAGATAATGGGACAGGAAAATCACAAGAGATATTGTCACCTCAAACTGCAGAAATCCAAGGCAAAGAGAAAATTTCAGAGATAAGACAAGTTCAACAAGAAAAAAGGAGGGAAATTCCCTTTCAAGCTAATGAAGAATCAGAAGCAGTCATATCTAACAGAGAAGCAGAACCACAAAAGCCTAATGATGCACATCCGAAAGAATCAACTATAAAGTTCGACAGCAATAAACCAAAAGGTGAGGTTGATAATGGCAGGCATCTAGAGTTTCAAGAACCAGAGAAGCAGGAATCTGAATTAGATTTTCAAGAATCAACTAGAAGGAAACCAGACCAAGAAGTTGAGAAAACACATTTCTCACAACAAGAAGAAAATCATGAAGGTCGTGCAATTGAAGAAGAAAAAGTTGGTGAAGAAGCAGAGAATGTGGCTCATGTGGAAATCTCTCAAGAGTCACAGGATCTAGAAGATATTGAAGTGGAAGCAAACGGAAAAAAAGTGAAGCTCTATGTTCCTATGGTTTTTGCAGGATCAGTCTTTATTGCATCTGTCATAATTTTCTTCTTTGGACGTAAGGGAGCTCAAAAAAGGTAGAGTTTTCAATCATATACAACTTTTCAGTCTTACTTGGAGATATTCTGTTTATCCAATATTAATAAGCAACAAATGAAGTTCAAATCTAATTTTATACTTGTGCATATTGCATTTAAAGAGCATAAGCTTGGAGATGTTTTTGAGTACCAGTTCTAGTGTTCTAGTTGTGGATGTTATGGTAATATCGTTAAGTTCATGCTTGGTTTTTTTAACATTTCATATGCTATCCAACAATCTCGTCTTTTATCTTTTGTTAATTTGTGTTTGATATTGGTAAGACTTATCTTTTTCTCTTTTTTTCTTTCTGTAGGTAACTGATTCCTATGGAGAGGTGGTGGAAAGAATTCTAAATAAGCCAAAGTTATCAAAGTTTGGAGTAGTACTAATTCAGTGAAGGATAAGGCGATTAACCAAATGAGGCAAGTCTCGTGCGGAGTCTTCTTATTTCACTTTACACGATATTCATCTTATTTTTTGTAAGTTCATATTCTGATGACAAAAGTATCAGATGAAAACAATGTAAAAATGAATAGAGCAAAGAGTTAGAACTAATGAGGTCTAATTCTTTAATTTTTTTTTCCTTTCTTTTGGGACTTATAAAGGGCTATGAATTAGTAAGTCTTCATATTGCAACAAGTTCCTTTGTGTAACTGAGAAGCAGAGAACAGAGCTAAAGGAGGATTCAGGTCGGTGGGAATGAAGACATTGGTTATTTTTAAAATTTATGTAAAATCCACCTAAATAATTTTTAATAGTATTTTTTTTAATATTTTTCTGCTACATAGAATGACTAAAAAACATTAAGGATTGAGTTGTAAGTAAATTAAGAATTCAAGGACTGAGCTGTATCAAGTCAAACTCCAAAAACTAAATTATAAGTGAAACAAAAATTTATGAGGCAAAAGATTATTTTTCCTTATTGTAATAGATGGAAGTTAATTAGACTAAATGGGTTTGCCCAAATTTTAAATTTTATGGTTACTTTTATTGTAAAAAATAGTTTATACTTACTATTGCACTTATGATAAAAATTAAAGGTTATTTTAGCATCTTAATCCTTTTTTATTTGTGTTGGTTTCATCTCCCTAATATATACTATTTCTGGTCCTAAATATAGAAATTAAATAAGGGGTTTACTTTGGTCCTAATATAAGACCTCACTCAACTTTATCACTCAAAATATCCCTACTGCTTGTGTATATGAGGGGTTTCCATCAAAAGTACATAATTTTAATCGCATATAATTAAAGAGGATATTCTAGATAAAATATCACATATTTATTACAAATAACTAATTTAATTAACTTTTTTAATATCCACAAATTAATTATTTAACTCTTATATTAAAATCAGATGAGTATATGATTTTAATATCATTTACCGGGGAATTTAACATGTAATGCGAATTAAAATTTTCTGTTAGTTTTGTTAATTTTGTTGATCTAAACATGTAATTCTTCTGATTCTGAAATATTGTCTTAAGCAAAATTCGAACTTTATAATCAAATATATACTTATAATTAGTTTAACTACAAATATATCTTCTTTTTTTTGGGACAAATTATGTCTTCAACTTTTCTAAGGTAGAATAGAACCAATGTATCTGATACATATTGGCAAGTTGGCTTCAAGTTGGTCTGTATTAATGGTTTTGTCAACTAGTTACGGGTAGACATGCCCTTCACAGCCAGGGCGCAGGACTCCTAATAATTTAAAAACCCACCTCATTGCATATTATTATTGCATGGATTTAATGGTTGACTTTCTTTATATATCAAGAGTTTGAATTTGCTGAATTTGACCCAAAAAATAATCTGCTGACTTTAAAGGAGATTAATCATACATCGAATGATTATATAATAACAATGATAATAAATTATAATGTGCACATGCGTTATATGTTGTTCTGTAAAGCAAAAAGAAATGTTCAAAATGATGGCTTTTAGATATAGAAATATAAATTTCAATTATATCTTTAATAGTTTGAAAATATTTTTAAAATAATATTTTCCTCAAATTTGAATCAATAGCTTAGGATAAACTTATAGTCTCAGGTTTCAAATTATCATACTATTAGTGCTAAATAAAAGACATAGCTGATTTTTATAAAAACAAAAATTAAAAAAACTAAGTAAGTTGTTTTATCATATCATATGTTATGTATAATTAAATTATATACCTATTTTTAAGTCAGATAAATTAGTTTTAACATAGGGACTATTAGTTTTAACAGTATGGACTTTATCATTAAATAAAGTTTTAAATATCCATGATGATTGAATGTTATTACTAAGAAGTCAAATGGCATTAAATGATTCCTTCAAGTCAGTAGGGGAAGA
The DNA here is from genome assembly GCA_037074495.1 of Acacia confusa. NCBI lineage: Eukaryota > Viridiplantae > Streptophyta > Magnoliopsida > Fabales > Fabaceae > Acacia > Acacia confusa. The sequence continues at coordinate 1,519,712 of CM073502.1, forward strand.
TATTATTCTATTCCAATATTTGTTCAGACCTTAGGCCGGCCATTTTAGGTTGGGTTAAAAAAAAAAAAAAAGATTTGTTTTTTAAAGTTCAAATTGTGTACATAAAGGTTAAGGCTGGGCTTGTAAAGTTAGAAGTCATTTTTTTAAAATTGTACCTATTTTTTTACGTTTTTAAAAGAAATATAAATAATAAATGACAACAATTAAATTTTTAATTTAATAAATAAATATTATCAACATTAAGACCTAAACAACAAGTATCATGTAATAAACAAACACAGTTACTAAGTCGTAATCAAAGATAAATTATTATCCACATACCACAATTATAAACAATTAATGAAAAGATTTGACAAAATTAATATTAATTCTTATAAATATGTCTTAGAAAGTATAAGTAGTTAACAAAATAAACAACACAAGATACAAACATATAACAATCAGTAGAAAATAAGTCAAAAAATATAAAATTATTAATAATATTTATGAAATAAGAAATATCTTTTATAAGTTTTTAATTTTTAAGATTATTAATACAAGATGTTCTGATGAAACTTAATTTTAAAAAGGATAATAATAACTAAATATTTACAACATTATTAGTAAAGTATGCAATATTAATAATATTATTATCATATAAATAATTTTTTTTTTACAAAAAAAATATACAAGCCTGAAAGGGTCAGCCCTAGGCCCTACAGGAGATCTTTTTAGACCCGTTTTTACTTGAGACAAACATCTTGAACTCGACCCTTATAAATTCAGGTCCTGGGCCGACTCAATAAGTTTGGTCATATCGTTTGCAATGATAAAATCCAAACCTTATGAATATGAACGTGTTGTGCCACGTTAGTGTTGAAGTTGTTTCTTATTGTATGTGAAGTCTCGTTTAATGTATGACAGGAAGGCAAGTGTCATGAAGTTGTAGTGTTACAATTGCCGTCATTAATTAATTCTAAGTCAATTGTCTTGTTTTGTTACTGAGCAAGTCACATGGCATTGAATGATTCATTCAAATCATCTGGGGAAGATATTTATTTCCAAACAAATGTGTGGGAATAAAAAACCACGTTTTGATTCACCTTACATTCCTGAAAACATATTGGAATAGAATAATCATCCATGGTTCCTTGTTCGTTTGTATGGTTTAATAATACCCTATCCTTTTAATATTTACTATAAGGCATATTTTTTTAAAAGTCCTATCTTTAAATATATAAAGATATTTTACAGAATTTTAAGGGCAAATAATATCGTTTTACTTAAAATAATTTTCTAAAATTAATTATTCAACATAAATAATTAAAAATTTGGCATTAAATAAGTGCAAAATTGAAGGAATGTGAGTTCTTAATTAACCAACTATTTTTCTTAATAAATCTATGTTAAGTAAAAATGCCTTATAACTCTGGTTCCATTTATAAGGCAAAGAAACAAAAAATTTGCCCTAGTTATAAGGAGCATCTTATCAATCTTTTACTACTGATTCCCCCTATTATCCCTTATTAAAGGTTGGTGATTTTTAATGTATTCATATTTAATAGAGTTCGAAGTACTAAACTTAATAAACTTTTAAGGAAATTTAATCAATTTTAAAATATTTTTAGTGCTTGTTTATTTTAGTTTTTTAGAAGTGCTTTAAAAACTTTAAAAATAGTTATGTGAGATGAGTTTTGTCTTAAATTACAGAAAAATATTAAAAAAAAATATTTTTCTTTAGTACCCAAACAAGTGCATAGTTTGAGTGGAATATGTTAAAAATGATTTATATGGAGATTGGGATGATATATGAAATGAAAGAAATTATTCTAATTTTATTCAAAGCAAATGATTATGAATTAATATGACAACTAAATGATAGCGAAATTGAGCCTGTAAATGCTGCCATTGGATGTCTTAATTATAAGGTTTGGGAATTAGAATGAAAAAGCTTGACCTTTTCTTTACAATGAGGTCTCATGCAAACCTCTACCACTAGGCCCACCATCATTATTCCAAACTCTTTCTTTAATAATTAATTAATTAAAGATTATGATATTTATGAGCACAATCTCTCAACCGTAAGTTCCCTTGTTGCTTAAACCCATACATTTCATTAATTTGAAGATAGTGACATTACTGTATGTGTTCATACTATACAATTTCAGGATTAATTCATGGGAAAATTGATTACAGGGCCCAAGGAAGCAAAATAATTACAAAAAAGGCCTAAGAAACATTCACATGCCAAAAAAGGCCTTAGGGCCTTTTCTGGCATTTTTTCAAAAAACGTTAGCAACTACATCAGTAGCGGTTAACAACTATATCAGTCCCCATTAACAACTAAATCAATCTAATTAACAACTACATCTGTAGCAATTAACAACTACATCTGTAGCAATTAGCAACTATGTCCGTACACTTTTTTTTGAAAAAATGTCAGAAAATGCCCGGGGCCTTTTCTGGTATGTGAATGTTTCTTGGGCCTTTTTTGTAATTATTTTGCTTCTTTGTACCCTGTAATCAATTTTCCCTTAATTCATTGTATCTTGGTGATGGAACATTTGAGCATGAGATATTCGAGTTGACCAGATTATATCTTTTAAAAATAGAAAAGTGTACATTTTCAAAGATTACTTGAGTGATATTTATTTTTATACAAAAAAAATATGATTAAATGAATTGAATATTGTAACCTTTTATGATAGTTATCCAGGTAATACGTATTCATTGGCCTAAGCTTGACCACGGAAGTTTGGCTAATGCATAGAGATAATCAAGTAATGATAAATATTAAATTTAATTAGTTATTTGGAGAGAGAAATTAAAATTTCTCCCAAATTTGCTAAATGGCTCATATCTTAAGATGTAGCTTAGTTAACAACCCACATCTATTCTAGTGAAAATGACGAAGGTTACCTAAATATAAAGTTTCAATTTTTAAGTATGAGGTATCGGGTTTGAATCCGACCAAGTCAAATTGCTATATAAACAAAATTATAGCTTATTTAGAAAGACCATATATAATAAATCAAGAAGTAAGCAATTTAATTATCAAGAACTCCCAGTAACAATTGAATTATTGTTATCTCTTACTCTCCAACTTGTTTTTCCGTTGTCATTGAAACTTGTTAATAATTAAATCCCTTCATTAGGATCTCATGATAATTTCCCCATAAATCAAAGAGAAAAGATGACATGATCACACGAGTGTTTTTTCCTTTTTGTTATTTCTAGACATATAAATTATTTTTATCATAGATAATCACTCATGTAAGATATATACCCACAAAGGACAGGTATTAAACTAACAGATAAAAAAAGATTAGGGGAAGTAATTTAGAAGAGTTTGGACTAACGGAAGAAGCTGCTTTTTCAACATGATTTACGATATATAAGATAAATTTATGGGAGGAATTTTACTTTTAATATATTTTTCTAACATTCACTCAAAATAAACCCAACCAAGAAGCAGGGTATAAAGTATTGTTTTAAAATGTGAAAAGCAGTCAAAGCCATGAATGTGGAGAAAAAGGGGAGATTCCAATAATGCTATTTAAAGGAGGGGGCACAAGAAATAAAGAAAAAGGATTATCCAGAAGACATTGACATGTGGTCAGGAAGATGATCCTTGACCAAGATTCATCCAACTGCATGATCTCAAAGTTGAAAAAAATGTTCAATTATGGACCCCATTGTATTGTTACCAAGTCAAAGTCTGACCTGACCACTCCCTTGATTTGACCATAAACTCCCATAAGTTTCACTCATTATTAATTTTGAAGTTTAATCAACTAAACTAAGATTTTTCATATCTAATATGCCCCAAATCTAGAAACTCTATCACGCATACAATTTTAAGTTAGTATTAAAAATTAAAATAATCAATATAAAACACAAAACCTTTAACAACTTGTACGATGCGCAAAAAAAATAATCAAGTTGACAATTTATTTTATAAATTAGGTATTACTCAAAACTCTAAATTTTACATGCTGAAGTTAGGCTTTTTTCCTAAAGTGCCCTTTTTTAGGAAACTATTTACCAAAATGCCCCGACTTTGAAACTATTTCCCATTATGCCCTTCTCTGGAAACATATTCCCTCTCTGCCCCCATTTAGTCAACTAAAACAGAGCTTTAGTCGACTAAATGTCGAACCTCTTTTTTTTTTAATTTTATCGACATTTAGTCGACTAAATCCTGGGATTTATTCGACTAAATGTCGACAGTAGACTTTTTTAATCTATCTCAACCAATTTTCCTTTATTCTTTAATCCCTTTTCTCAATATTATCTTTTTATTTATCTTCTTTATTTTGTATTATGATTTTGTATTATGAGTTAGATAATATAGGAATTAGTTAGTTAGTTTACATCCTATTATTTAGTAACAATTTAATTCAAATCCTATCTTTCTGATTTTCCCAATATTATATTAAAAGAATAACTTATTATATATTTATTTAGTTATACCGATATATAGGTAATTTATTCTTACAATCTCTCAATATCTTTTTTGTTCGTATATTTGAATTTGAATGCACTAATTTGTTAAACTTTGGGAAAAAAGCTGGGATTGTTATCTTCAACACAAAATACAAAAAACTGGTAATTGTTTATTATTATTATTATTATTTTGTATTTTGTGTTGAAGATAACAATCCCAACTTTTTTCTCAAAGTTTAACAAATTAATGCATTCAAATTCAAATATACGAACAAAAAAGATATTGAGAGATTGTAGGGATAAATTACTTATATATCAGTATAACTAAATAAATATATAAGAAGTTATTCTTCTAATATAATATCGGGAAAATCAGAAAGATAGGATTTGAATTAAATTGTTCCTAAATAATAGGATGTAAACTAACTAACTAATTCCTATATTATCTAACTCATAATACAAAATCATAATACAAAATAAAGAAGATAAATAAAAAGATAATATTGAGAAAAGGATTAAAGAATAAAGGAAAATTGGTTGTAATAGATTAAGAAAGCCTACTGTCGACATTTAGTCGACTAAATCTTGGGATTTAGTCGACTAAATGTCGGAGGAATTTAAAAAAATTTGAACCCCACGACATTTAGTTGACTAAATCCCAGGATTTAGTCAACTAAATGTCGACAAAATTTTTTTAAAAAAAAGGCTTGACATTTAGTCGACTAAAGCTTTGTTTTAGTCGACTAAATGGGGACAGAGAGGAAATATGTTTCCAGAGAAGGGCATAATAGAAAATAGTTTCAAAATCAGGGCATTTTAGTAAATAGTTTCCTAAAAAAAGGTACCTTAAGAAAAAGGCCGCTGAAGTTAAGATAGAAAGATTAAAAGTTGCCAATTGAGAATCTCATTTTGATGTGATTGAGGATTTGAATCTCAGCCCAGTTAAAGCCCGACTATTTTTTATATGGCGACCAATGTGAGTCCTATTTCTTAAGTAGTATCTTGGAAATAAATCACATTATTTATGGCTTAGGAGCGCTGCTATGATTGTAAGTTCTTACTATGTAGAGAGAAGCAAAAGGGAAAATTACACTGTGGTCCTAAAAAATAGAGAAAACTACAAAAAAGTCATGAAATTCCAATATCAAAAAAGTTTTGTTTATTTTCCTGTTGTTAAAATTTCTGTAATTATTTGATATTTTTTTACTTCCTTGGGATCACTGTAATTTTTCCATAATAGAAAAAATTACACTACGGTCCCAAGGAACATAAAGAATTACAAAAAAAAAATCTGAAAATCCAATATCAAAAAAATCTCATTATTAAAATGGTATTTCTAATTGTTAAAATAGTATTTCTTGTTGTTAAAATTTCTAATATTTTTTTATTTCCTAGGATGACAGTGTAATTTTCCCATAATGAGAAAAATTACATTGTGGTCCCAAAAAATAGAAAAAATTATAAAAAAGTCCTGAAATTCCTATATAAAAAAGTTCAGATGTTAAAATAGTATTTCCTGTCGTTAAAATTTCTATAATCACTATAAAAAGTCTGGACTTTTCAATCTCAATTTTCCGTATACCAGGTAGTTATAAGTATATGAGATTAGTGTTGTTTCAATTTACATAAATAAACACATTTTGTTCCAATTTACATAAATAGACACTTTTTGTTCTCATGCGTGATGCAAACAAACTTACATTATATTGAATACATTTAAGGCCAACACTACAGTTATACCAAAATACCAGGATCTTTGTAAGATTACATGACATCCAGCACAAAATCTCAGAGGAAGATGCTAAGATTTGACAACAAATCAGCTCTTCCAACACAATGGTGAGTGTGTATATGTATGGACCAAAAATTCATCAACAAAATCAGCTGCAATGAGCGATGCATTATCAAATTGCCCAGCAATTAGGTTATACAATGCCAACGTCACAGAGGTGAAAAAAAAAAAAGGAAAAAAAAAGCATATAGATCACAGAAGGGTCTATCTTCTTCACATACCCTAAAAACTTCTCTACATCATATCACTTTGTTTGCTTCTTTCATATGCAGATTATTATTCAGCAAAATTAGGCCTACCAAGAGAGTCAAGCCCTTCTGTTCTGCTTCTCACAATTCTATGAAACACTTCTCTAACTTGTTGCTCCAATGGATCTAATCCATTTTTCAGAGCTTCACAAACGTCTGACACCTCCTTCACTCTCTGCGTAACCTCCACTTCTTTCTTCTGCGTTAATGGAAATTGGACAGAATCAGATAATTCATTCATCAGTCTTGCACATTTCTCAATCTGATGAATCTCCTTGAGCAATCCACAAGCATTTTTCCTCTCCCTCTTCTTTGACTCCTCCATGATCCTCTCATGAAGGAACAACATTGGACCTGCCCATGAGAAATGCCGAGGAACACTGAAATGAACCTGAAGCCCACGATCCTGACATGGAATTGCAGCCACCAGAGCCCACATAACAAAGAGCAAAACGGCGTTCATAGTGTATACAGGCTGTGCTAGGCCAGAGGAGGCAACAAGATCATTCGCTTTGGGAGGGCTAAGGTTGTTTCCAATCACCTGAAGCTGCCTCGCAGCCGACCAGTTACGAGAAACGCTCCATGAAAGTGATCGGAAATGGTGGTTATGAGAATGATGATGATGAGTGTCTCCGCTTCGACCAAAGGATCGGTTTCGATGTGCAAGAGACGAGCCGGTGCCGGAATTAGAATCCTTCTCATCGAGCATACCGATTGCTAAATCGATAAGAGCTTTCTTAGCACGGCGAAATTGAGCTTCTGCGACGGCTCTTTCACGGTCAAGTGCACAAACCACTATCTCAAGGAGCCTCTGCCATTGACGAATCTGCTCAATCCCATCGCGAATTGCATTACATACATCCAAAGCCTTGACGCTCCGTTCGAAGTAATCAGTCACCATTCGATCCGTCGGCGATTTGAAAACCTGACCACCGTGGCAGTGAAGAACCATTCTGAAGTTCTCGTGGCAACAGAGGAAGGAATCAAGAAGCTTCGAGACCCACGAAAGGGAAAGCAAATCCTCCTGGTTCATAGAAGCCAGGTCGTGAAATAGCTCAGTGACCAGTCTCTGAAACGACTCAAGATCGCGGTCCAGGCCGCCGTTTTGGTAGTTCGGCGTTGTAGAACCTTCCATGGAGTGAACCTGATGATCCCGCCGGAGACTCAGAATCGAACGACCAATATGAGAGAACGACAATGTAGACGACGAGTTTTGGTACTCTGTCGCGGGCATTCTCAAATATACACCCTCTACTTTCAAAATAATCACACCCTTAGAAGCTGAATTTCAAAAACTGAATCCCTAGAAACCAGAAATTTTTCCCGAATTCAAATTAAACTCGAAAATCAGCCTCCAAGTTGTGCCCTAGAAACGCAAACAAAGAAAATTGAGAGTGGAAGTAGGATTGGGAAACAACTCAGAAGATTCAAAATTTAGCAGACAAGAAGGAAGTGAGAGAGGAATGGGAACCCTAGAAGGAAGGAGAGGGATTATAAGGGGACAAATGGACCGCGTAATAGCGGTGGTTGGGAAAGAAGGAGGGCTAAAAGAGTAAAAGGACAAGGATCACGAAAGCGGAAAGGTGGATTTCCGTAATTAGAATTAATTAACAAATTAAACTTTGTGATTAGTAAACAATTAAGGTTTGTTGTGCTCGCGAGTACGAGTAAAGATTAACCGCCCACCTTACGCGATTCGAACACGCTGTGACGGACATAGATTCTTGGTCACTGGCACTCATCTCTATTAATTTGTACGGACACCATCCTAGCCGTTAGTTTCCAGTTTATCCCTGTACGGCCACATTCCTGTTCTGTATTCTTGTGCGTATGCAAGTTTTCCCTCCATGAGAGAACAAAAATGGCCCTTTTTTTTTTTTTGGAAAATAGAACAAAAATAGCTTGATTATGAGATGTCGAAAAATCTCTATTCATAAAAAAAAAAATACTCAAAATAAAATTCATATTCTTATTCTTATAATTGATAAAATTTGTAAATTGTTATAAAACTGATAAAAATAATAAGAAGAAAAGCAGAGGTTCTAGAGAGATAAAGTAGAGAGAGAGATTCTCATTTCATTCAATCCATGAACAGTTACAGAAAACCTCTATTTATAGAAGAAAAATGGGACTTTAGTGTAATTTCTACCTATGGGTCATTTGGTGTAGTTTTCCCCAAAAACCTAAACTATTCACTCACGGATTTCCTTCCCGTGAGTGATTGTATAATTGTGTGCGGGTCCCACCAAATAGTAAACTACTATGCGTGGTACTATGCAAATAGTAAATCACTATGCGTGGGTCCCATATCATCTTTTAATATTTGGAAACCGGGAGTCAATGGACATCCACATAATAAGTATATTCATAACACTCCCCCTTGGATGTCCATTTATGAATGTGCCTCGTTAAAAACTTTAACTAGGAAAAACCCAGTGGGATAAAAACCTAGCCAAAGAAAAGAGTACATCATCCATTGATACACTTTCTAGTGCTGCCTCATTAAAAACCTTTCTAGGAAAAACCCAGTGGGATAAAACCCAGATAAGGGAAAAAGAGTACAGCGTGTATCGTCTCCCCCTCTTGATTACATTAGTGTTGCTCCCCCTGATGACTATATTGCTTCAATGTCTTTCTGAGCATATTATACTTTCTGTCATCAAATATTCTGTTAGAAACGCCCAATTTGATTGTTCATTATATACCTGCAAGATCTAAATCTGTCAAGTAAAGTCATAATAATCTTTTCATAAATATATATGTGCATATAGAAATTCAATAAATGTTTATTCAGATAATGATGCTATATGCACTATCATCTTGAGTCCTTTTGGGACATATGTGTTTCTGGCGCCTTATGTGCTTCTAGCACATACAAATATATTGTGGCTCATGATCCTCATTATCATTCATTGCAACATATGCTATCATAGATATTATTAACGTCGACTTCATTTTCAGTCCCATCGGATTTCATTCATAATTTATTGAGATCTCATTATATTCACATATATTAGGTACCTAGGTCTCTCTTGGACCACAATACACTTTTCTTGTAATATCTCTTCTGGAGATAACATCTCATCAAAAGATAACTCTTCTGGAGCTTTACTTAATTATCCTCGACTTAATCATCTATATTTTATAGCTCCTTTTCTCTTTCGAGGATTTTTATCTTTATAACCGATGGACCAGCAACGCTTCATGCGTGCTTTATAACAATTCATATAGGAGCATTTGCAGTTGGGACATGTGACATTGTCACTTTAGGTCAATAAATGCTTTTAGCATTTGATTAGCTAAAATCTGCAAATGAATTATCTTTTAAACTTTTAGTGCACATTTCTTTGTATGAGGACCAATATGAGCCAATGATAATTCATTTCACTTTATCTTTACCCAATCGGCTTATTTTTCTCCCCCTCATCAAATCATCAATTTTCTTTGTATATCCATCTATATGCATTGTAATAGATTAATAATCATTACACATTTAAAACATTTCAAGATGGAATTAATCTGGCTCCTGACCAAAAACCAATTATACGGGGAGAATTCTGTTGGCTTATATAATTGCTGCAAATATACACAACATATAAATTTTGTTCTCATAATCATTGATCTATCCATTCATGGATACTTTAATACATTATTTCTGGATCATTCAATCTGGAAATTGCGCGCATAATATATTGCAAACTTCTAGTTGCAAACATCACTGCAAACTTTGCAGATTTATAATCTCATATGTAAACTTTCAATTTGATATATTTCCAGAGATCCATTTCCAATAATTATGTCTATCTGAGAACAAGCAGCACATAATATATGACTCGGATGATCAAACAAGTCATGCCAACTTTCCATATGATTTATCATCAAATCTAATATTCATTTTGGGGGAATCAATATAGAAACATTCACAAAGAATTATCACATAAATATTCACACTTGATATATATTATTCTCCCCCTCAAGTGTGAGACCTTAAAAATTAATTCATGAAATTTCCATACAATATTCCATGATAATAGCATATATGATATCTATTTCATTAAAATTCCACAGATTTCTAAATGCATTATCAATGCATAATTTTGTTACTTCTGGTAACAAAATTTCCATTTTCCAGAATCAACAAACAAATATATATTAAATACAAAATCATCAGGTGTATAATTGCAGATTCACGAGCGCAATACTGTGTAATCACAGGCGCATCACTGTGGAATCACAGGCGCGACAACTCAGATTGTCGTATACATATAAAGTCAAAAAGATTCCAGGCTCGTGCTTTATAGGGAGCAAATCTGTAGAGATTTAACAGGACTACGCAAATCTGCAGAGATTCAATAGGATTTAATTCAACTATAAATAGAGGAAGGCAAACGAACATGCCTCACAAACACTCAAGCATCTGATAATATCAACTACCAGATACTCACACATATTTCTCTAAATTCTATTGCCATGGCAGGACCAAGCAGTTTTATCCCAGTTTCTGATACATCCGAAACAGCATTACTTGATGCTTTGTTGTATGATGATCAGCATAACATGTCATTTACTTCTTTGTTATCTCCTAATCCCTTTGAAATGTTTATTCCTCCTTCTACTATTCCTCCTTCTGCTTCAAATGTACCTACTTCTCCCCCTAGAACAAGTGTTCTTCCTCAATCTACAAGGATTGAAGGTACAACTGAAGCAGGTTCATCAAGGAGGCCTGTTAAGAGGTGTAGAACTATGGCAGAACTAATGGAGTCTACCAATCCAGTTCAGCCAATAGTGTCGGCAGTTAATCAACCAGCATTCACAAGCCAGCAAACTATCATCAGTTTGCCAGCAACAACCAGCCCGACAACAACAATCAGCCAACCAACAACCACTAGCCAGCCAGCAACAATTAGCCAGCCAACAGCTACAAGCCAATTAGCAACTACTAGCTTATTGGAATGTAGTTGCTGTCATGTTTTACGGGAAATTATTCATACCAACGGACTTCAGTACCATAAACTTGAAGTTCACGGAAGAAGAACAGGTATGATTACCCATGCTGTTTTATTTGAGAAAGTACAGGATAAATCTTATAATACTGACAGGCTTCCAATGTTTGATTTCACAAAGAAAAATTTTGAAGAAATCAAACAATTTCTGACACAGTATTGTATAGATTTACAAGCATCAGGATATATCTTGATGCGTGATCCTGTATTAGCCTATCATGAGGTTCTCTGTGTTGGTTCGGAATGGGCTATAAATCCAAATGACCTCCATGGAAGTTCATTTCAAACCAATATTGAACACTCATTAGGCAAAGGAAAACAACCTGCAGTAAGTATACCCTATGATACTTCATCCCTTAACCAGGGTGAATTATATAGGTTATCTATGGAGCAAAGAGAAAGAATAAAGAAAACAACGCTCCATGATTTAAGAAATCATTTTCACTTAACCCTTGATGAAGCGAGTAAACAATTAAATATGTCTACTCACACCATACAAAAAATCTATCAAAAAGGAGGGTTAACAGAGTGGCCACACAAGAAGCTCAAGAAACTTATGACGCAAATCTCGATATTACGAAGAGCTTTGCCTCATCTGGATCCCATCTCAAGAGAAGCAAAAGAAGAAAACATTAAATATCTTCAGAATGAGATGATTAAAGTTTGTAATGATGTTGAGCCACTCGCAATTAAACTTTGTTGAAATAATATTTCCTTTTGCTTAATTATTTTGTTTATGAATAAAAATTGTTATAATCATAGAAATCACATAACAACTATAATAATATATTTGCTTCATTCACTTCTGGAAATGAAGTTGGATAAAAATTCATGATCCATAACTCACTGATTTGTTTGATCATGGCAAGAAATTAATCCACAATATTGCTACTACAATAGCAAATTGAATATATTTATTTATAATATCAATCATGATCATACAATCCCTTGTCTCATAATTTAAGGGAATATTTAATGCCAAATATACAATTTTGAGGCCTTTATACAACTGATAACATACAAAATTTATGGATCAAATATTGTTTCATAATTTGTCTCTTGTTATCAGGCTAACTTGCCTCTTGGCTTCAGGCAATCTTGCCTATGAAATTAAGGCTATCTTGCCTCTTAAGCTCAAGCCAATTTATGCCTCATCTCTCAAGCCAATCTATGCCTCATATCTCTATGGCATTTTGATCTCATAATAATATATATGATCTTTTAACAGTTTATCTTCAAGATAAATAAAATATAAGCATAATAAAATAAATAGATGGAACCCACTAATAGTGTGGTTGCCATAAATAATAAGAAGGGAGAGGGATATATATATATATATAGCAATAAATAAATAAAATAAAATAAAAGACTGGAAATAAACATGCTAGATTAATAAAAAGAAGATGAGATAGGAATGGTAGTAAACTCACAGCGAGACCTATCTCATCCAAAGATAAGAAAGAAGATGCATATGCAAATGTAAATATATATATATATATATATATATATATATATATATATATAATATATATAGAAAACGGTAAAATAAAAAGGGAAGGGGATTTAAAGCAGTAAATAAATAATAAATAAATGGGAAGGGGATTTAAAGCAGTAAATAAATAATAAATAAATGGAGTCCACTATACAAGTGTTACCACCATGAAAAATAAAGCAGTAAATAATAAATGGTGCCCACTATACTAGTGTTGCTACCATGAAAGATAAATAAAGCAGTAAAGAATTAAAATAAAATAAATGGGGCCCACAAAATGTCACCACCATAAAAGATAAATAAACTCTAAATAAAATAAATAAATAGAGCCCACTAATAGAGACTAGTGTGCCTCCATGAAGAATAAATAAATGTAAAATAAAATAAATAAATGGAGCCCACTAATAAATAATGTTGCCGCCATAAAAAATAAATAAATGTTAAAATAAATAAATAGAACCCACTAGTAAATATACTAATGTGCTATCATAAAAGATAAATAAATGTTAGTAACAATAAAATAAATGTTAGTGACATAAAACTAAATATTAGTAAAGTCAGTATGGAGCTTAGTATAGCCACCATGAAATAAATAAATAAAGCAGTAAGTAAAGAATTACAAATGGAGCTTAATGACGCCACCATGAAATAAATGGATAGGAAGTGAGAAGAATATATAAACATAAATAAATTACTGTAAATAATAAAATATAAATTTACCGTGAATAGTAAAATTACTATTCACTATAAATAGTGAATAAAGTAAAATTACAGAAAGATTAATCTAGACTTCCATGTAGGAGTCAAATGAATAAAATGTAAAAATTACTGAAAAAGGGGTAAATTTACTGTGAATAGTAAATTACTATTTACCGTAGTAAAATAGTAAATAATCTCAAATCTTAACCATGGAACCCGATGTTAAAATAATCGGTAAGAATAGATATTTAATTCCATATAATGGTTAAGATCATCCCAGATAAATAAAATGGAAATATGAAATAGATGGTGAGAAAATCTTACCTTGGTAGAGTCTTCGTGCTGATAACGTGTTATAAAACTGATAAAAATAATAAGAAGAAAAGCAGAGGTTCTAGAGAGATAAAGTAGAGAGAGAGATTCTCATTTCATTCAATCCATGAACAGTTACAGAAAACCTCTATTTATAGAAGAAAAATGGGACTTTAGTGTAATTTCTACCTATGGGTCATTTGGTGTAGTTTTCCCCAAAAACCTAAACTATTCACTCACGGATTTCCTTCCCGTGAGTGATTGTATAATTGTGTGCGGGTCCCACCAAATAGTAAACTACTATGCGTGGTACTATGCAAATAGTAAATCACTATGCGTGGGTCCCATATCATCTTTTAATATTTGGAAACCGGGAGTCAATGGACATCCACATAATAAGTATATTCATAACATAAATAAAGAATTCTCATCAATTTTCCGTTTTCTTTATTATTAATCAGGATTGTTATTCTTTAAAATTTTACTACTATTAATTATGTTTTAATTTAATTATAATAAAATAATATTATCATTGGACATTATAAATTTATAATCTTTTTCCCCTCCATTACAAATTTATAGTCTATTTAAATAAAAAATACATATTTTTATTATTTCAAAATGTTGAGAGATAATACTCCCTCTAATCTTTTTTATGATAGCTGAAAATTTAAATTATCTTAATTTTTTTTATAAAAATTCGACAAGAGTTATCTAAATCTTTAATAAGTTTTTTTTATCCCTTATTAATTATATGTATTATATTAATTAAAAAGTTGTTTGTACTTACATTTACTTTATTTCTCTTCCCTATTCACCTTTTATAAAAAAGGACATACTTAAAAAATAAAGTTTATTCCAAGCATACTTATTATTTTAACTAATTTTAACCATTTTCTTCAATAGTGCAATTTGATTTTTAAGCTCTTATAAATAGAATCAGAATAGTTTATTAGTTTACTTAAAACTTAGGATTATAGTAAAATTACTAAAGTCCATTGAGCTTCACACAATTTCCAGGCAACTAGGCAACACTTTGAAAGGGCTTCTAAGTTCTAATGAATCCTTTTATATCTCTTACTCTCATTTTTTTTTTATTTTTCCTTTTTTATTATTAGATTATAATCTTAATGGACCAGGTTTAACATAACATATCTTTAAAGTAAAATTATAATATGTTAGCGAAATCTATTGAATGCTATGTGCAGAGACCCATTGACAGGGCAACAAGTGGCAGTAGGTGGACACGTGGGTGTGTTTGACGGCTTGGGACTAAGTCTTTCTGGTGATGGTGGGGCCAGGGAAGCTGACGTGGAAGGATGAACCGAGTCTTCGTTGGCGCGTAATGGACAAAGGGACTTGGTCTGTTTCATGCAACTCCAAGGACCTCTAGAACGAGAGATGGTGACATTGATGCTCCTTCGTCCGATTGACGAAAATACCCCTGTCGGAACCATACTCCCTCTAAACTAGTTAAAGTTTGAATTCAGTCATAAATATAAGGGATTAATATAATGTTTATTTCTTATGATTTTCTTTCCTCTTGATTTTCATCTCTTTAGTTTTGTTTCTATTTTAAAAATTCGGAAAATCCACTTGGAGGCCCAAGATACAAACATAATTTTAAAAAAGACCCAACCAACTTTCTCATGTCAGAAAAGGCCAGGGCCTTTTCTAATATTAAATTTCAAGTAAAAATTACCAAAAACACCCCAGTTGCGCTGCCTTCATTTTTCGTTTTTAAGTTTAGAGGCGTTTTTGGTAATTTTCCCTTGAAACTTAATATTAAAAAAGGCCCTGAGGCCTTTTCTGACATGGAAAAGTTGGTTGAGCCTTTTTTAAAATTATGTTTGTATCTTGGGCCCCCAAGTGGATTTTCCCTTAAAAATTCCTATGGTTGAATAAGAAGCTGATAATTTTGCTTCTTGAGGAAACTATAATGAAAAATTATTATATTGACCCATTTACAACTATAGGGGTCAAAACTAAAATAATGACAAAATTATGAAGACAAAAGAGTATAATTCGTGCATATATCATATTCTTCTCATGGGATCTAAATTCATACCCTGGCATTTATAAAGTATCATGAAAGGTGCTCAATAACATACAGATTGTGGAAAATGAACCTCTCATTATCTGCTTTTCCTTTGAGCTCATCTATGACATTGATAGAGAAAATAAGAGAAAATTTAAAATAGTATTATAACTTTTTAAATTAATTAAATGAATATGATTTAGAAATTGTAAAGGATAATAAAAAAAATAGGGTTAAGGTGCAAAAATATACATAAGCTTTTTCTCTAGGAATAAAAATAAACATATGTTTTTTTGAGGAGCAAAAATATATATATAGTTACTATTTTGAAGCGAAAGTCATATCTCACCGTTAAGTCACTGTTCACCGTCATTATGTTACTGTTCATCTCATCTCTTTCTCTCTTATCACAGTAAACAGTAACTTAACGATGGGATGTGACTTTTGCTCCAAAATGGTAATCACGTATGTATTTTTGCTCCTCAAAAAAATATATGTGTATTTTTGCTTTTGGGAAAAAAACTTATGTGTATTTTTACACTTTAACCCAAAAAAAATATGATGAGAGAAAGATTAGGACCGCTTCATATAAATTTATTTTTATATTGGATGTGACACTTGACGCTTGTAATGGGTGAAATGCCTAAGACAAAATATTCAATGAACCCATACCACTTTATGCTGCATTAATAAAATAATTGTTCATGTCATTATCCTACTTTTCTTTTCGTATTGGGGACAATGTTAATGATAAGAAAAGAAAAGAAAAGAAAAGTAGGAGGATGTCAATATTATCTTCTTGATGTGCCAAATGTAAAACATTATTAGGTAAGATTTATTATTATTATTTCCCGCGAACTTGTGGTGCAAGATTTCACCCCAATCCAAGATTTGATACATCTTTTCCTTTGATGATTATTGCATTCTCAAACCATAACTAATTTGATATATTAAGAAAGTCACATAAATGAATAAATTATAATAAATATAATTATATTCTTTAAATACTTATATGTAACATTAAATCATTATTAATTTTTAAGTTAGGTAAATTAAGATCTACTATATCAACCAGCTTACATATAAGGATTAGAGGGAGTATTTCACATTCGCATATAAAGTGCATATCATTATTAAATTTCTTATATAAAATTTAATGAACAAGAGCCATTAAATCTGAGCCTTATAGGAGTGTGGATTGGACTGAGTCAAATCGGTTGAGAGGTTCATCTTCAACCAGAGCCATAAAATTTCTTTTCCTTTTTATTGCTTGCCACATAGAACGACATGCTGGATATATTTTTCGTTGACTTGTCATCTTCAACCAATGAAAACAAGTTCAATCCCATTTAGTGTATATATATATAGCAATTACTCCAAAAGACTAGCGAATTTAAAGTCTTGGTCACAAGAAAACTGATAAAAAGAGGTATTGTGTAAAAAAGGTTTGAAAATATATATCCATTTGTCAATCTCAATAATATATATTTTTTTTATTTCAACAAAACCCATTTCTAGTTGTTTATATCTATAAACTCCATTTAATTTTCCCACAGTTGAAAATGACGGATTGAATGTTCCAGATATACAGACAAGTTTTGAGTATGATCCAACAGTTCCAAATATTGCAAAAATAGTTGTTCCTTTTCTTCCTCAAATGGATGCTCTTTATCTCAGAATGAAAACCTCCCTCACTTTTCCCTAATATGAACACTATATTCTTTAGTTAGTCAAACATAAATGAGTTTCAAATATTAGGCCTTCTTCTGATAGGAAGTGCTCAGCCTACACTCAACAAAATGTTGATATTGCTAGTTCTCTTAGTATTTAACGACAATATTTGCATTTCGCTCTTCTCCTACTTTCTCAGAATCATCTGAAAGTGTTTGAAGCCAACACTATTCCAGCACGGGTTAGTTTCTTAGCTTTGTCACAAAAGTCTTATATGACCACAAATTGTTTAGCGGTTCTTGTGGCTTTGGCAAAGAACAAGGAAGCAGCCAAAGTTGTGCCAAAAGCTTGTGGTTTTCCATTGATCATTGGGATGTTGCAGATACTAACATAGAAGATAAAGAAAGAATATTGTGTGGCAATTTTGATATCGATGCACATGCTTGTCGGAGTATAAAAAGGTGGATGTTATGGTGAAGGATTCATTGTAGATGTTGTAGCTTTACTCACTGCTCCCTGACGAAACTTCTCATGGACCAACACATAAGCAGCGACCTTGTCTAGTTCCCTCGTTTTACCTTTCAAAAACAGGGAATTTTTTGTGTGTGATGAAATAAATGCTTCATCAACAAGCATGCTTATTGTAACAATCAATAGTCCACAAAAAGTGTATAACTACTCAAATTTTGCATGTATACTCTATTTACTAATCGAAAAAATAAGGATAAACAAAGTTGAATGAACGAAAGTTATTTCCTACAAGTCAAGAACATATAATTACATTCAAATTTATGTGACAAATTCGAATTTGAAAATCATGGTTTGGTTATGATTAATATTTGAAAACTTGCATGCGATCATTTTAGAGATATTCGGTATAATTTAGTTGATTGTTTCATTTTTTTATTATTATTATTAATTATCGCTATAAGGCCATAAGTTGCGAAATAAAATAGATTTTATTCAATATCTTAACAAAACAAAATCGTGTATTATAATTTATTATTTTAATTCAATTTTTTAAGTATTTAGTCAAATATCATTTATGGTTGCAACTTTTAATTTTCTTCACTTAAAAAAATAACATTTTTCATTTTCATTTTTAATAAATTACTTTTAAATTCTGTGAGTGATTCTTGACTACTTTATAGTTTGTCATGATGCACTTGATAGTAGTTACATTCATCTTTATTATTAAAAAAATCTTTGAGAATTCTTCTCAATAAACATTTGGGAATAATGATTTTGTTACTCCAAAAAGAAATAAAGAATTCTTTTACTGAAAAATCAACAAATGAAATTGAAAAAAAAAAAAAAAAGGTTTAGGTTGTGAGTGTTGCTTCGTATTGCACAAGGGCGAAAAGAATTTAATTCACAAATTCAAATTTATTTAGTAAATTCGAATTTGGTTAACAGACATCAGAGTATCAATAGTCGAGTCACTTTCTGGGACAATGTGACCGCACTTAAGTATATCGACCCTCACCATTCACACTCACACCTGCTTCCTTCTATCTGTCTCTCAACTCCCTCTTGTAGTATCCATTTTAATTTTTACTTACTCCTATATTACAAGTAAATACTATATTTTTACTTCGTTTTTCTTTTAAATATAAAGAAATCATATTCAAGGCAGTGTTTAACACTGAATTAAATATGAGCATTTCTCTCAGTAAGAGTTTGAACTTTGTTTTGCTACATTGTAAGGGACTAGCCTCTTCTGTTAAGGGACTAGCCTCTTCTGTTAGATCTAACCCCTGTTCTTTTATATTCTTATTTTTAAATTATACCACCTCCTATTTTTTTTTATAAAAACCTAAAATTTGATTATCTTAATCTTTTTTATATGAGTTCAATAAGAGAGAATATTTAATAATTTTTTTCATTTTTTCCTACCATTAATGATATGTTTTGCATTAATTAAAAGATGAGTGATTTCACTCTATTTCTCTCTCTTACTTACCCTCTCATAAATAGAGGGGCAAATCATATATATATATATATATATATATATATATATATTAGACATATTTATTATTGTTAATTAAATATAAAAAAATTAAATGAGAATCAAAAGAAGACAAGAGGGATAAGGCAGTGCAAGGAAAGCCTTTGAATGATTCCAACATTTGAACCACTCTCCATACATCCTCCAACTCATTTTGCAATTAATTTCACTCAATTTCTTTCTTTCTTTCATTATTATCACGTACTAATTCATTTCTTTTTCTATCATGAAAAATAAAATAAAAAAATCATTTATTCGATCTCATTGTAATAATATTCCTTCACTTTTAAACTTCACTCGCCACAGATTAACCATTGACCCCTTAAACTAGTTCACACTCCCTCCAATCCTTTCTATGAAAGTTTAAGGGACTAATGAAAATACGGATATGAAGATGACAGAAATCATAAAGGGGAGGTCAGAAATAGCTTTCTAGGCTGAATTTCCATCAATAATACAGAAAAAAAAAAATCTGCTCAGAGCCCAGTGCACACATATCATCATCCACTCCGATTCCAACATCCAAAATAATCAGAAAACAAGACTCAAAACAACAAATAAACATTCAAATATCAAATAAAACTTGAAAAATCCACGGATTCACATAAATATCACAAAAAGCCCTCAGATCTCATAGCTTTTGATCGATCATTCACAGTCTTAAAGCTAGCGGCGTTCATCAATTGCCTTCACAAACCACCACAGAACATGTGTGCGTGTGTGTGTGAGGGAAGAGAGAGAGATAGAGAGAGAGAGAGAGAGAGAGGAGCAGTGGTAAAGAAAGGCAAATGGAGAACTGAAACCGCTGAAAACTGCTCAATAGAGTTTGATTTATGCATCATTGGGCATCGTCAATTAAGAGACGTAACAAGAATGAGTGAGACCGAGTAGAAGAAATCAAAACGACTATGAAACATAAATTACAGCGATGCAAAATGAGAAACTTAAGGATGGAAAAGAGAAGTCATCTAGATCAGTTTGAGCGGCCGCGCAGCCGCGAAGAGGCAGAATATGAGGGTTTGAGGGAGGAGGAACCATATATAGGAGTTACAGTTACGAAACTGCCCCTCCTCATCTTCCTTCTGTGGGCTTTGTTCTTGAGCCCATAAAGGTGGGCTCAGCCAATATTGATCCATATTAAAGGCCCACGTTTCAGTACAAGTGTATAATACACTATTAAGAATTCAAAATATTTGGTCAATACCCCTAGTATCTCTCTTTATTTTATTTTCCACATTCTAAATTTAAGATTTTAAAATATTTGGTAACCAAATTTTCATCATCTCTAATTCTCTATACTTCTCTCATCTCTTTTTAGGATATATTTATTTTGACATTGTTTTATTTTATATCTTTATTTTAATTTCATGTTTTGAATTCAAGATTTTGAAATATTTAATAACTAACTTCCCACTCTCCCCTTTTATCTCTATTATACCAATAATATGTATGATTTAATAGACATGTATTTTCAAATACTGAGATTATTTAAAATAATCTCAGTTTTTGAAAATATATATGATGTTCTCTCATAAAATGCCAACACAAACAAAGTTCAAATAAAGAAAATTGAAAATTTTGCTTGCAGCAAAATAATCTAACCAAATTATAATAAATTCTCTAACTATATATGGATAGTAATCTTTGAGATTATTCAACTTCTTTCATATATATTTTCAAAAATGATATTATTTTCTTCTTTAGTTCATTGTCATGCCTCTATTTTCTTTCCATTTTCTTTCCCGTGGCTTGCTTCTATTCATAGACTTCCTTTGCTCCCGATACCATAGTAAATATTGCACAAGGGTGAGGATCGATGATGAAGAATTCAAAATAAGGTGGGGATCCACTTTCCAGGAAAGCTCTTCCCATCTAGACCGTCCAGATGGGATCTGGATGGTCCAGATTTATTTTTTTTACTTTTTATTTTATTTTAATAGGTAGAGAATCTAAAATAAAAATAATCTCTCAACTAACATATTTTTAAAAAATAATTTTTTTAAAAAAATGACAATTGAGAAAAAAAAATCTAGACTGTCCAGATTGAGACAAGCTCTCCCTACCCATCTTTGGATGGGTAAGGAAAGTGGATCCGATAAGGTGGTGAGCGAAAAAGTGAGAGGCTGAGTAATAGGGTTAGTACTTCCCATATCTTCCTCTCAAGTTCATCTTAATTACGAAGAAAAGTTTTGATTCTTTTCATTTAATCTTAACAACGATTTTCAACTATATATGCTCCACACGAGTTACGGGAAGTAGCAATTGAGCTTAATATTTGACTTAACAGTCTTATTGGCATTCTTTTACTGGTTGGTTGTTCCGAAACATATGAGTTATGGGAACTCGCAATTGAGCTCAATATTTGATTGCAGCTTGATATATATTCTTCAAATCCCGTGCATTGCACAAGATTTGTACTAGTTTTTTTGAATAATAAGGCATAAAGGTACCTTTTTGTGATAAGCTTAAGCCTAAAAAGAGTAATCAATCCCTAAAAGTTGGTCTATAAGAAAGAAGAACCCAATAAATTTATAAACTTTATTGACTTTCCAATATAGGACCAATGATAATCTTAAAGTTGGTCTTTGTTAAGACATTACAACCGCACGGCAAAAGAACGAATGAGTCTTAACTTAAATCAGCTGGTGGAACCTGCTGTAATAGACACATCTCATTGTCCGCTTTCTAAGTCACCTCAGTCAAACATATCAGCACATTTGAGTGCCTCCTGTGAGAATGAATGACCTCTATATCCTAGTTGGAGAAAATCATGAAATCTCATGAGCTAAAGGGTGGTACTGTACGTACGTCCATGATGAATTAGCAACAGATGTATAGCTTTCCGTAGAGTTGGAGTACAACTTTAATCCTCTTGAAACCCAGTCTTTACATGTTATGAGTCAGCTGCAATAAAGGAACAAAACCCAAGCTTCTACTGGTACCTTGCAAGCTGTAACATTTATCCATTGCTGCAAATTACAGCCACTCAAAAAACTAGTACTCCCTCCCTCTGGTTCTAATTATAAGATTAGGTTCACTTTTTTTTAAAAAAAAAAGATTAACAAAGTTAAATAAGTTACTTAATTATGTTATATGATGTATATTCTTAGATTATATATTAGTTTATTAGTTAAAATAAATATTCTAAAATAATTTAATTAGCATTCTTAATCTCTTTTAAAAAAATCAACTTAGTTCTATAATTAAGATTGGAGGAAGTATAATACATCTCTTTTTAGGATATATTTATTTTGACATTGTTTTATTTTATATCTTTATTTTAATTTCATGTTTTGAATTCAAGATTTTGAAATATTTAATAACTAACTTCCCACTCTCCCCTTTTATCTCTATTATACCAATAATATGTATGATTTAATAGAGATGTATTTTCAAATACTGAGATTATTTAAAATAATCTCAGTTTTTGAAAATATATATGATTTTCTCTTCTAAAATGCCAACATAAACAAAGTTCAAATAAAGAAAATTGAAAATTTTGCTTGCAGCAAAATAATCTAATCAAATTATAATAAATTCTCTAACTATATATGGATAGTAATCTTTGAGATTATTCAACTTCTTTCATATATATTTTCAAAAAAAATGATATTATTTTCTTCTTTAGTTCATTCTCATGCCTCTATTTTCTTTCCCGTCGCTTGCTTCTATTCATAGACTTCCTTTGCTCCCGAGACCGTAGTAAATATTGCACAAGGGTGAGGATGATGAAGAATTCAAAATAGATGTGGTGATCGAAAAAGTGAGAGGCTGAGTAATAGGGTTCGTACTTCCCACATCTTCCTCTCAAGTTCATCTAACCATGAAAAGTTTTTATTCTTTTTATTTAACCTTAACAATGACTTTCAATTACTCCCTCTCGTCTTTATTATAAGGCACAAACCATCAAAATTTTTTGGTTCTTATTATAAAGCATCAACTGCTTTTAACCAATTTATTTATTACTCTTTTTCAATTATGCCCTCTTTTTTAACTAACTTTTTAAATTCACATAATTAAAGTATGGGTAAAGTTAGAAATATTTATTATTTTTGGACCAATTTAGTGATTTAACTTTCATTTCTTGATTTGTGAGAAATGGTGGTTAATTCCTTATAATAAGGACTAGATAGAGTATATATATATATATATATATATATATATATATATATATGCTCCACACGAGTTACGGGAAGTAGCAACATAATTGAGCTTAATATTTGATTGCAGCTTGATATATTCTTCAAATCCCGTGCATTGCACAAGATTTGTACTAATTTTTATGAATAATAAGGAATAAGGGTATCTTTTTGTGATAAGTCTAAGCCTAAAGATAGTAATTAATCCTCAAAAACTGGCTTATAAAGAGAAAGAATTCAATAAACTTATAAACTTCATTCTAAAAGTTTGGCTGTTCAATATTCAATATAGGACCCATAACAGTCTTGAAGTTGGTCTTAATTGGTTAAGACATTAAAAGCGCACGGCAAAAGAACGAATGAGTCTTAACTTAAATCAGCCGGTAGAACCTGTAGCTGTAATAGACACACCTCATTGTCCGCTTTCTGAATCACCTCAGTCAAACATATCAGCACATTTGAGTGCCTGCTGTGACAATGAATGACCTCTATATCCCAGTTGGAGAAAATCATGAAATCTCATGAGCTAAAGGGTGGTACTGTACGTACGTCCATGATGAATTAGCAACAGATGTATAGCTTTCCGTAGTGTTGGAGTACAACTTTAATCCTCTGGAAACCCAGTCTTTTACATGCTATGAGTCAGCTGCAATAAAGGAACAAAACCCAAGCTTCTACTGGAACCTTGCAAGCTGTATCATTTATCCATTGCTGCAAATTACAGCCACTCAGAAAACTACTACTCCTCATTATAAAACCGGGTTATTATTTTTAAGAGATTAAAGAAACTATAGGTTACGTAATTATAATATATATTGTATATCCTTAGATTATAGATTAGTTTATTGGTTAAACTAATTAGTTTTGAGGAAATAATAAAAATAAAAATACTTTAAAGTAATTTAATTAGCCTTTTTAATCTTTCCAAAAAAATCAACTTGGTCCTATAATTAAGACAAAAAGAAATATAATACATAAGGTCAATAAGCCACACAATCTTTGCTACCTCATCGTCATTCAAAATAGGGTTAAAGTGTAAAAATACACATGAGCTTTTTTTCCATGAGCGCCCAATAACGTGCTTTTTTTTAGAGCACAAATACACATATACTCATGTTTATTTTTACATCTTAACCCTTCAAAATATGTAAACTCCCCTTAGAGAAAATTGGAAAAAAAATTCCCCATTAAAAGATTAATTAGTGAGAATCAAAGTACGTAGTACTCTCTGTGGTTACAAAATTCTCAGGGTATCTATAAAAATTTAGCAGTCATCCTCACTAATTAAATTCACCATCACATAAAACAAAAACAATACATTGAAAAAAGAAAAACACTTCTGAAAAAAAAGTTTTGAAATTTAAAAGAGGAAAATCCCCTTTAGGCCCAAGTTAGAAAAATATTATCAAAAAATACTAAAAAAAAAGTCAAATGTAAAAAAAGGTTATAATATTATTTCAGGAAACGTTAACAACTATATCAGTACGTTATTCACAATTAAATCAGTTCAGTTAACAATTAAACCTTAATTACAACTAACTCAATACTCGTTAATAACTACGTTTCTCTAAAATAATACTAGAAAAGGCCTAAACACCTTTTTCTCCATATGACATTTTTTTAGACTTTTTTATAATATTTTCATAGCCCTGATAGAAATTTTCCCAGGTAAAACATGTGTGACGTGTCATGCTACAAAATGGGTACCCAAAGAAAATAAATATATATAAAAAGGTGTTACATATTTAGGATCATTCTGTTGTATGATAAAGTGGTCGGAAAAAAGATGCGCCGTGAAGACGCCACGATTTCTAATTTTCTTTCACACATAAATAAATCCAATAAGTGCCTGCTTATTCGGCACACTATCGCATAATCCTCTTTCTTCTTGTCCTTTCTTTCTATTAAAAAAGGGCTAATAATAATAATAAGTTGTTTGTTGAATTGGTAAGCAATCTTGTAAAATAAAACAAAAGTTTGAATCAAGAGAAGCACGTTACGCTCTAAATTTCAAATAATTAAAAACAAAAAAGTCTCAAGGCTAAGATAGCTTTGCTGCCAGAGAAACATAAGTGAGATGTATATATATGTAAGATTAAAAAAAAATCAATAAATCAGGCAATGAAGGAAGTAACAAATACTCCTTCTCATTCTTATTATAAAGAACCATTTAACAATTCTCATAAATTAATAAAAACTGTTAAAGTCATTAAAGTTGTTTTAAAATATAAGTAATTTTCATTACTATTTACAATAAACTCTAATATCGTATTAATTATTATTATTACTTACTATCTTTATTAATTATGGGTATACATGAAAAAAAATTAATAATTATCAGAAATAAGTAAATACCTTATAGAAAAGATTAAATACACTTGTTAGTTGGTGATCTATAATAAAAACTAGAAAAAATACCATGAAAGGGGTTTGAGTAAAAGAAGGGATTAAGTGTGTTTAGGAAACACTCAAATCACAGTGTGTCATATGTCATTTTTTCTACAAACCGAAATAACACTTCTCTTACATACTTACCTCATAAATCATAAAATCCATCTTAAAGCTGATCCAAATATACACTAAAGCATGTATGATTGCTTGTTTAAATTTTTAAAATATTTATATTTAGTTTTCTTTATGTTTCTCTTTTCATATCTCCTCAATAGTGGACTTGCCACTAGAACAGGTCGAGACACATGGAGTAGGCATGCACATGAGGCACACTTGCATCTTTGTTGAGCTACTTGTTAAAGAAATTTTTTGTTAATGCTCCCTCTCATATCCTTATTATTACTGTGTAAGATAACATCTGAAAAAACAAATGATTTTTATTATAAATTATCGAGTGAGGTATATATATATATATATATAATCAAAATATTATTCATTGAAACTTCTAAAATTTCTTGGATATAATTCATGATATTTAATATGGGTAAATTTGAAAGCTTTTGTATAGACAAGAATAATAACTTAATAAGCTCTATTTAATTTTAATGAGGTAATTGTTAGAACATGATTGGAATTTCATTCGAATCAAATGTTTCTTCCAGTACTGATATGAAAGATCATAGAAACCTATTTCTCACCCATCACAAAGGTATAACATTCTCTTGTTTTTTGTCAAGGTTCTCAGCTGCTGCAACACTTTATAGATCTTAACCCCATTTCTGTCAACAAGCTTTTGTTTTTTTGTTTTTACCATTTTACTATTTCATTAAAGGCAGACTCGTGTAAAAAGTTTTGGTCCATGAGCATGTCCAGGTGGGGTCTCTTATTTTATTGCCAGCCCCTCTAGGAGCTATGTCATAGAGACACATGTTATAAATTTTATTTTATTTTTTTTAAGAAAAGAATAATGAGTAGTTCATAAACATTCCTAGTGCTACACGCCAAGAACTTTTCCCCCATAGCATGTGTTGCCCTTGCTAGCACCACATTTTTTATGACATGCATAGTACTATACACGTATTATTTTAATAAGTTTTAGATGAGTCGGGTCCAATAACTTTTCAGGGTCTAAGCGTTTACTCGGATTCAAACCATTCTTACAGAAGTACTTAAAGATTATTCATTAATAAAGTTCTTGCATCGACTATAGAATTTGAAATTATAATCTTTCTTTAATTGTATCAATCTTTGTTGGCATTATACACGTCATCAATTCTATATAAATTTATACAAAGGTGAAAAAAAAAATCAGAGAGAAATCAGATTATATATCATGCTTATCCTTTTCTTCCTAACTTGCTCTACCTTTTGTCTCCACCACAGATTATTAGTTCCTAACACACAGATTCATCTCCCTTTCTTCTTCTTGTTCCTCTTCACTCTTGTTCAAACTTCACTAATATGAGTTCATATTATTAGGGTTTTCTTGAGAATGATTATTGAAGACAACGTTGCATATCTGCCTCCATGAAAGCTTCTCCATCTCAGATCGATCAGCAGTGCTCACTTCTCGTAAGTCTGTCAAATCAAAATATATATATATATATATATATCAACCTTATCAGTTGAACTCTCTCTGTAACTCTTGTGTACTTATTTTGAGATGGTGAATCCTATATATGTATCATCAGATGTTAGCAAGTTCCAGAATATCAGACTGTGTATAATAATATAGACATTTATATGGAATAAGACTGATCCAGCTATAGTGGTTTCAAGTAGTTTGATTTCAAGCTAGATCAGTAGATTAGACATAATATCTTAGCATCTATAAGAAGAACATAATCTTTGAGTCAAAAGTAGAGCTTTGTCCAAATAGATTAAAATGATACAGATACAGTACATTCTGTATGATTAATAAAATGATAAAAGGGCAAGTTATATGTATTTTCCTTTGAGCTAGCTTTTCATGAGTATGAAAAGATTTGCATGACTGATGAAGAACTGAGATTGGTTGTACTGTGTTGAGTTCACATCTGAGAAGAGAAAGAGAAAGGGAAGTGAGAATGAAGAAGCTATCTAATAGGAGAGAGTTGAAAAGGATTCTTGCCAAGTTGTAAGTTGTAATGATTTGAAGCTAAGTGTTGTGTGGCTCTCATTGCTATTTTGTACAGATTTGCAGTATGTTGGGGGAAACTCGACAACTTTATTTGTAACATGACTCATAAATTTTGCCGGCCATTAATATATTTACTCTTGGGGCAACTAAACAGTGACTTCTTGAATCATTTTGTTGGGCGTTGGACCAGTTGTTTGGTCCCCAAAATTATTTCACCAATTATTGATCCCAATACGCCTTCATTTAATTTTCACCAAACTTCACTTCCCTCTTCTTTTGTACTGCAAAAAATACAGGAATAATCCAACCTCAGGACCCAAGTCCTTTTCATTATTTTTAAAACTATTTTATTTTAAGAATGGAGGTTTTTTTTAAAAAAAAAAAGAATTTTGAAATTGCAAAATTCCAAATCAGTTTTATTATTAAAAATTGATAAAGTAATGACGAGACGTGATAAATAATTCACAACTCTTTTCATGATTAATACTTTATTTGAGCTATTGCAGCTCTTTTCTGTCATTCTCCCGAAAGAATAATCATAATTTATAAAGGTTTTCCCCCTTGTTTTAATGAATGAGGCGTCAAATGTAATTTATCTAAAAGTAAATGTAATATTAGATCTGCCTTGGCTTTTGGTTCTGCTCACAAAAAGTTAATAATACAACTAACTTCTATATCGCAATTGTTTTAAAATGCAACAAAATAAACTTTATGGTATAAACAGTTGGAATAGCAATAAGTTATTAGTTATTTGGGGGTGAGAAATCAACTGTTTAAATCTAATAGCCGAAGGAAGTTGATATAGATGATAAGGAATTTGGTCAAGTTCTAAAGGGATGTGTGTTCGGTCCCGCTGAGACTCTTTCGGTAGGCGATCTTGTAAGTTCCTATTAAGTGCTCAAAGAGCCCGAGGCCGTATCCTGGTCTTAGTGGGGGACTGATGTTGAACCCCTCCAAAAATTTTTCTTAAAAAAAAAAAACTGTTTAAATCTAATAAATAAAGGCAGTCTATATTTAAAGTATTTCATAAACTTTTGAATAATAATAGTATATTTTCAAAAAATAAAAAAGAAAGTAAAATTAAAAGATTTATTTTTATTTTAAATTCTATATTTATTAATTACAAAATTAAAATATATAATTAACACAACATTAAATTTAAACCTTCCCATCTCAATGTGTAAACTAGAAAGTCCAAATACAAGAGAGCACTACATGCTCTGCTCAGCTCAATTTTAAAGATGAGCACAGAGCACAAGAATACTCCACATATTTTCCTTCACTCTTTGATGTTTCTTTTCACTCAAGCAAGATTATTAGTTTACTAAACTGGTCACTATCTAAGTATTGAGTCAAATGTCAGTGGACAAACTGGAGCTAAACGAATAAAACCAGTAAGAAAATGAAGATTTCAAGATTATAAATATAAAATCATAAAGAAAATTAAAAAATTGATTTTTTTTAAATATATATAAGAACCAATTTACTTCCTAGATCGGATTAGTTTACTGACTAATTCGACAGTTTGACCCTTAAATCGGCCGGTCCAGTTCTATAACACATCTTAAAAGGCACTTTACATGCCCAGTCTTAGCCCTGACATGCATCTTGAGTGGCCTGTATCATTGAATTCTATTGGACTCTCTTCTGGTGCTGAATAACTTTCCCACCATTAACACCAAAAGGCACTTTATTATCCATTCATTTGAGAGCTTTTAATTTAAAACTTAAGATGGCTTAATGGAACTTCACACACATTCCTCTGGAAGGATATAAAATTCTTAAAATTGGGAGTAATTGACACACAGCTTGTTCTTTAAATTTTTAATTTACAATTGAAACTACCAAGTATACAACGACTAGATGCCACTTTGTTTTCTTGTATAAGGAAAGTTTGATGAGTTAGGTCCAGGAGCTCACCAGTGAGCGACTAGACGCCCCACTTTACCATCCAATGGAGATTGAATTTTAATTTTCTCAGCACATTTCTCTTCCTTGTGACTATTCACATGCTAGTTTAGTGTCAAAGCTAGTCAAGCATATGGCAAAAGCCTGGAAAGCCGACAGAGGATATCGATAGTCCATGGTGAACATATCCTTGCCCACCTTGCCAAACTGAAGAATAATCTTGTCATGATCTGCCGGGGCAGGCTGTGCTGGTGTTGTTGGAGCACCGGCAGCAGGCTGAGGCTGCCCTGCTGCGATCAACTGGAAATTCTTGACTGAGGCCACTGTCACTCTGCCCCGGAAGTTGAGGCACCAACACTGCAGCTGCTCATGCCATCTTGGAGACTTGTTCTTAAGAATCAGAGGCCTCTCTTTTACCTCGCCACTACTCTCTTCTTCGTTGCTGCTCCACATGATGTCTGAGAACCTAGAGCTGCTAAAATGGGATGAACTGTGGATTGATTTTGAAAAGGATGTGCTCCGGAATGAGTCCTCTAGGGCACGGGGGAGGAGCTCTGGATGGCCAGGGACAGCGCCACCAGGCTCCAGGGCTGACTCTGGGATTGAGCACATGGTGCAGTTCATCTTCCGCGGGCCTCTAGTACCGAGCACGTTCAACTCATAGGTGACCTGGGCAATGTTGTAGCTGCCACTAGGGACTTTCGGCGACACCTTTTTAGGGTAGAATCGACGACTTTGGCTAGGTTGAGGAGGAGGCAACTGAGCATAATTATGGGGAGGCTGTGTATCATATATTAGGAATTTGGTGCCCAGAAAATTTGACCTGAAACAAAAGTCAACATTAAATTTACCATGCCTGGAGAGTACAGAGCACAATCATACATATATGACATGCTAAAATTATATATGACTTAACCTACGTGCATTTGCTTTTATTTTTGTCATCAAGTGACATGCGTCTAAATTACTTAAAAGATTCATTAATGTAATGTTGGGCTGTAAAGATCGTAGATTTGTCTGAAAACTTGATTTCTTATGTCATTATTGAAAAATCTAATACTAACAACACAAACGGTATTTAGGTTTCTTTGCTACATTTATATAAATGACCTTGTTGAGAAAGTAGAGAAGGCACATAAGTTGGATTATGCAAAAATATTTAGTGGCAGCAAATAAGGCCTCACAAGGTGTAGAAAATTAATCAGGGAATCATGCTTTCACCAAGCATATTGAAGATATACACATTATTGGCAGGAACCAGCAAATATTTCCAGCCAACAATACAAAAAGACTCCAGATAATCATACCTTAGTTTCCCAATATAGGCACTGCTAGATCTTGATATGGTTTCAGCATCCATGGATATAATATACTCAGTGCAAGTGGTTCGCCTAGTCCGTTTGGCAGAGAGAAGAAACTTCCCATTCTCAACAAGCAAGGCTGCAGGAACATGATATTGTTTAGAATTCAGAGCATGTCCCAAAATACAAACGATAACTGGGAGCACTTTTCCAGAAGCATATTCATATTATGCCATAGTTACAGCAACATAATTGTTAGGCCAAATAACTGGTCTTGTCTAACAGCAATTTTCACCTACCATCATAGCAGACTATTAAACCAATTAGAGGTTTCAAAAAACCTATTCAGGAGCCTTAAGTTAGCAGTGAGATTCGACTCTTTAATCTTCCATTCCTCTTCCAACTCCCAAACATTTGCTAAATTATGTAGTGGATCACCCAACTAAACCTTTGGCAAATACAGAGGCAAAAGCAAGACACCATGACAATAAAATAGATGAAAATGAATGATACGGTAAATTTCAATTTGTAAACAATGGAAGCGAGGTTGTTGCATGAAACTTCTGAGCTTCATACAAAAGCTAAAATTCGCTAACTCGTTCAAAATACACATGGAAAACCCAAATGTGGACCAAACCAAAGACCAACCAGAACTTGGTAAAATCCAGTTCCAGATGGCATCTAAATAGAAAATTATCAGCTTAAATGCCACGAGTTAAATAAGTCTTCAATTAATCACAAAGCAGGGTGAACATATTAAGAAAAGATATACAAATCTTTGGCAACATAGTAAGGAAAGAAGCTTACCAGGACTTAAGCAAAGAAAGAGGTGGTATGTCAGGTTAGATTTGTCTCTCTTGATGAAACACTGCATCATTCCATCCCGAGGCCCAGGCTGCAAGACAATATCGCCAGAAAAATTCATTCATTCGTCTACAAACCTTCTAAAACAGAGGCAATTCTTTTCAAATATATCTTCGATATGGGATAAACGAACACACACACACACACACATATCTATATGTATGTATGTATGTATGTATGTATGTATGTATGTCTTACCTGCTTCAAGGAAACAGGAAAAGTAATTTTCCCACAGAACTCTGGATTGCTCACAATTTCTTTGCACATTTCTCTCCAGGACTTGCACACAGCAGCGCATGCGACCACATGCTTACGGGCAGGCCATGTGCTCTCACTTTCTTCCAATCTTTTGATGACATCGTGAAGGAGCTCAGGTGGAAGGCTAGCCCACCGGCTGTTCTGTATCACCGGAGGTTGTGCTGGCACCTCATGGACTGAACTATGTGACTTTACCCTGTGATGGCCTTGAAGCCTTAAATCACTCCGCCTTGATAAGCTTCCAAAACCATCCCTTACATCACGAACTATACTGCGGAAGGACATTTCCTCTAATACTCTAACACCTCCAGAAATTAATATGTTATCATCAACTTCACTTCAAATTCCAACTTTCCACTCCAGGTATTAGGTATCACAACTTGCAGGTCCTAGAAGCGTGAAGCACTGCAAATCAAATATACTTTAACTAAAATTCTAGCTTCAATGCTTAGTCATCAAGGAAATAAAAAAGGAAAGAAGACAGCAAGGGAAAAGCACAAAGTAAGAAAAAAAAATATTTATTTTATTTTTGGAAAAAAGGAGATTCTCATAAAAGAAGGCCTCACATGGACCTAAAGGCTAAAGCCGCCTAAAATTGCAGACTTGTTTGAGAGGTTCAATCCAAAACTAACCTATTAAAAGCAGCAGTCAAACCGAAACGATATTTCTTAGCAAAAGGATTATGCCCCTATCAATCTAGATATAATAATTTCAGTGACAAGAAAGGTCTATTTTGTTATAGGAAACATCAAGAAAGTGGGATGCCCCTTTACTGTATGTGAACCATCAATCCATCATCAACCTAATTTTGCAATACCGAAACCTAATTACTCGATTTCTCAAGTTTTTTCCGCTTCTTTCTTTTGCTTTTCGTGTTTGGTGGGGTTACAAGGCCAAGAATCAAGCAAATGAATGTCTCCCACACGCACAGATAAAGAAAAGCTAGCCGGCTGAAGATAATATAACAAACCTGATAGACAGAATTTATGTGCCCAACTATGCATACTCTATGAGTATGAGAGATCTGTAAAGAGCACACAAATATTATCGCTCTCCACTACAACCTACAAACAATTTTATATAAACCCAAAGTGGTACACACCTATAAGCACAGAATCCGAGGAAAAGTCAAAAACCCAGCAGCGAATTTCATAAGCCTACACTTGAAAAATGAAACTTTTGGAATCTACAAAGGAAATCCATAAGATCATGAATCGGTATCTCGTAATCGGAGCAAGGAAAAACAGGCCTCGATGTTTTTTAAACAAACAAAAAAAAATCTGTGAAGAAGAAAATATGAAGAAATATTGTAAAAGTAAAGGCTAGAAATTTACTTGAGCTCATGATCAAGGTTGATCAAACTCGCACTGATGAATCAAAAGAGGTTTATACAGTAGAGACTCTATCTCGCGCTTCCTCTCTGCGACATAAGCCGCTGACTCTGGAGACACGTTGCCTTTATTGAATCCAGCCACCACTGAAGGGAAAACCAACCTGCTTTTAGTTTCTTTTCTTAATGATAACAACTATAAATATAAATTCAACGAATTTATAATCTTTTCGTTGAATTTTCGTTCAATGCATGGAGCTGGTTAGGGGTTGATTCGGTATTCCGCAATTTTACGGTTCTGCCCTTGAAGGTTGACTTCAAAACCTCCGCGTCGACGCGTCACTGATCTGACCGGCATGTCACGGGTTTTCTCGGTACAGTTCACACTTGCCTGGGCCGAAAGGGCGATAGAGGAAGTCTGATATTGTGCGGTGAGGAGTATTATAATTGAATTGCTTGTTTAAGATAAACAAAAGGTGATTGTGCGGTGAGGAGTATTATAATTGAATTGCTTGTTTAAGATAAACAAAAGGTGATTTTTAAAAAGGGTTAAGGTGTAAAAATATAAATATGTTTTTTTTTAGGAGCGTCAAGTACCATATATTTTTTTTTGTGTAAAAATACACACCGTTAGGTTTTAGAAGCAAAAATATCACTTCCGTTAATTGACCGTTAACCATAGTGAAATTACCTTTTTGCCCTTAGTTTAAAATAATTAAAAAAGAAAAGGGTTAATGACAAAAGAGTAATTTCACTATGGTTAACAGTCAAATAATGAAAGTGGTATTTTTGCTCCTAAAACCTAACGGCGTGTGTATTTTTGCACAAAAAAAAAAACATATGGTGCTGGGCGCCTGGAGAAAAAACATATGTGTATTTTTGCATCTTAACCCTTTTAAAAAATAATTTTCAAAAGTTAAGACAAAACTCGCATATTTTGTAAATAGTAAAAACATTTTAAAAAAATTAAAAGAAACAAACACTAAAATTAATGACACGTAGATTTGGGCCACAGATAGGAGAGCCATAATTATAGCCATGTTTAATCTTCCATTTTTATAAGAGAAATAGAGAATTGTTTTAGAGTTATTTTAATTTTATTTTTAAAATTAAGATTGTCCAACTCATGAATTTAAGTAAACTCAAACTCATGACAACGATGTTAGCTCGTTTCATGAATTCAAATTATAAATTCGTAAGAGCTTATCTTGATTAATAAATAGGGACAAATGGTATATAATTAAATAATTAAGATATAAAAAATGACAATAATTTAATTGAAATATATTTTAAATATAAATAATTGAAATCAAATCCATCTACATTCATAATATATCGTATTCAATAAAGAAACTTCTATAAAAATCATATATAAAGAAACTGAGTATGATCAAATTAAAAAAATTAGTACAAATTTAAAAGCAAATTAACACAATTTCATAAAATAAAAATTTAAAAAATGTAAACTTAATTCGTAGGTTCTGCAGATTTAATTGAGTTTACGACTAGTACAAGTGAAATAGTGACTTAACATTATTTTATTAGCTAGAAATAGTAAAAACGGTAAATTCAAAGAATTAACTTATAAGTTTGATAACAATAATAAAAGAGAACCATCTCTTATACAAAATATTTATTAATTTATTAGAACCTTATTAAAAGAGAATACTTACAGCATGTTTGGTTTGCGGGGAGTAGATGGGAGAGGATAGGAGGGGAGAAATGATATTGATCAAATTTTCATTAATGAGAATAATATTTCTTTTTGTTAAGATTTTATTTTTGTAATATTGAAAATTTTTCATAAGCAATTTGATTAATATGAGGTAAAAAATTTCTCTCTCATCCCTCCTCTCCTCTCAAACCAAACACATTAGTAATGAGATAAATTATTAAATCTTTTTTTTGCCCCCCAAGATCAGCTCAATTAGGCCATTATTAAAGGAGGGTATTAATATGGCAAAAAATTGCATTTCAAGAATTTTTTTTTATCTGACCAACTCATAATGAATAACAGTATTTTTATTTTTTTATTGTTTAATTTCCATATTGTATAATTCCTATTATTTTTAAAAGGGGTAAGTAGCAAAAAGACACATGTGCTTTATCCCCGGAAGTGCCCAGCACCGCGTGCTTTTTTCTGGACCAAAAATACACACGTGGTTATGTTTTAGGAGCAAAAATACCATGGCCGTTAGTTGACTGTTAACCATGGTGAAATTACCTTTTTGCCCTTAGTTTAAAATAATTAAAAAAACAAACAAAAACACCCCACTCCACCCCCGGTGGGCCCCACCACGGCCCCCCAGGCCGGAGACCGCCAGCCGTCGGTGTCTGGCTGCCGCTGACCACCTTCGGGAACTAGCGCTGACGAATTTTTTTTTAATATTATTTTAAATTTTTAAAACTAAATTTTTTTTAAAAAAAATAAGGGAAGGTCGACCTCTCCTTAGTTTTTGTTTTAAAAAATTAGTTTAAAAAAAAAAATTCGGGCGGTCGGTCACCGGTGGTGGGGCGATAGCGGTAGGTCGCCTACATGGGGTGGGTGGCGGTGGGGAGGCCGGTCTCCTTTTAGTTTTTTTTTTTTTTTGAAAAAAAAGTCACCAGAGATGGTCGTTGGAGGTGGTCGCCGGTAGCATGGGGGGCCGGCGGGTGGGGCCCACAGGAGGTGGGTATTTTTTTAAAAAAATTATTTTAAACTAAATGCAAAAGGGTAATTTCACCGTGGTTAACGGTTAATTAACAGCTGTGGTGTTTTTGCTTTTAAAACGTAACCACATGTGAATTTTTTGTCCATAAAAAAACACATGGTGCTGGATGCTCTTAGGGGTAAAAAACATGTGTATTTTTGCTACTTAACCCTTTTTAAAATGTTAAGTACAATTAACATGTCAAGTTACGCTCATTATGTCTAAGACACGTACTTGCGCGCATTGTTTTGCTGTCTCTCTTGCCGTCTTGCAACATAATTATACGAGCCATTAATTTTCACCTACCTCTATTGATCATCATCATCTTCTTTTTCCTCAAAAATTGATCATCTTCTTCAAGCAACGAAGTGTTTGTTTTTTATGCGGTACAGGAAGCGTTTGCTTTAAATATGAACAACAGCTGCCAGAACTAGACCGAAAAGAAGTTGATATTACTCCATATGCCCGTGAAACAATAATGTTGGCTTTATGGCCTCATTTTGTTTGTTATTTCTCCATGAATAGCATACAAGTGCTTGATGTCATTTAGATGTGATTATTACTTTAATATTTTACTTGTTCTGATCTTATTTATAAGAAATTGGTAATCGAATTATGTAGTTTATAAAGTAATTAAAATTAGTTAAAAATAATAAGTATTTTTAAATTTTTTTAAGTATGCTCTTATTTATAAAGGACAAGTAAGGGAGGGAAATAAAATAAATATATAGTATTACCAACCCTTTAAATAATACAAAATGTATAATAAATGAGGGTCACAAATGAAAAAAAAAAAAGTGGTCATAAAGGAAGATACTACATATGAGAAGTTGAGAACAATTGTGGTATCAATTGTTACAAAATAAAATAGTATCATTTCCATGAAATTCACCCTGCCATTTGATTCGATAACTTTTTGTTGACCTTTGCAGATAATGAATAAGTATAACATTTTATTCAATTAAATAGAAAAAGTGGTCATGTGTATGTAAGAGAGAATGTATATGACAATATACAATGAATAAGGGATAATACTAAAGAGGAACAACATGTGTAAGTTGTTTTTTTTTTTTTTTTTGAACTAATATTTTCTATAGTCACTTGTTATTGTGTAAGTTGTTATTAGATGCTCTAACTTTGTCATTACTAAAATGGCGCACAACTATACTTTCATGTTTGTAGTTAATAGCACCCAGGTCTCTTGTACTTCATTGCAAATTTTATAATTTTGAGGGACCTAACTACCATTAAATCTGTTAATTGAGACTTTATTGCAATTTTTTCTATTTTATTTTGAATTAATCCACTTGTGCCCTGACATTATTAACAATCAACTAGTCCGTTTTGAGGAATGTAAGCCCATAATAGGGAAACTTCACTACATCTAAGTAATTATTACGGTTGTACCAAAAAAAAAAAAAGTAATTATTAGGGCCACATAGCCATAGCTCAAAGGCAAGACCACTGGTTAAGCTGGAAGAATCTATAGTGAATTGATCTAAACCTTAAACCTTGGTGGTTTCCACTATATTTTACCAAAAAAAAAAAAAAATCTATTCCACCATGTGTGTGTTGGTCAGGCCTAAAAAAATTCTACCTGAAATGGGCATTTGACTTTTCTAGGTTAATGGGCTTTAGAGATTGCTTCTCGATGAATACAGCCCAAGGCCCACCAACGGAGAGAATAAAGAAGTAAGGTCGGCAACAACTTTATTTTGCCACACATTGACTTGCTGCTCTTCTGTTGAACTTGAATCCCTAGGTGCTGCTTCTTCGTCTTGGTCTACTCTGATCTTTGATTTATATGTTTTCCATATGTCCCAGTGATTTATTACTCTTATTTCCCCCTCAATTTCACCTTTTAAGTTTTACTTTTTCCTATTCCATCTCTAAATCGAAGCCTCACTTATTTTTTTGGTCGAATTACATTCTTTAAGTTGTAGTTTCCTGGATTTCGATTATCAACCTCTAGGGTTTGTTAAATAATCTACAGGGCTTGTTGGGGAGAATGGATAGAGACGCAAACCATTGCTTTTATTTTTTAAAGGAAATAGAGCTTGAATAAGAAAGACAAACCCTCTTTGCCTGTTAAAAACCCCATTTTTGTCAACTGTTTCAACTTTGGAGTTTAGGATGGTTTATCTTCCCCGACTTTCTGATTACTTCCATATACTGCACAGGTGAAAGTGAAATTATTTTTTTGTTGTCGTTGTTTTTATTTTTTTCCAATTTGTTATATTTAATATTTTTATTAACCATATTTACCATACTAAAAACATTATCTTATTCAAAGATGGATCATCATGTATTTTTGGTTTAATGTATCCAAACGCCTTTTGAACTTGGAATATTTGTTAAATGGTCCATTGGAGGCTGAATGTTTTAAATTTTAAAACTGAAAGTTTGGTCCTTCAAACCTTACACACTGCTATTTTCCTCTTGAACAAGCCCTTAGCATTGTAGTTGTTTTGTCATTATCATCATCTTTGTCGTTGATTCTGACATCTTTCTTTTGTTTATGATTGGCTACTAAACTCTCTGCATAAGTTCTCCTTATAGCAGAAACTTGTGAGAATCTGAAATACGAGGGCTTTTGTGTGGGATCACTAATATTGCAAATGCACTGCAAATGTCTTGATCTCATTAGAGGTTGTGGCAACCTTGATTGTTGACTCTAGGCTGTATTCATGTTTTCTATTAGCATTAATTCCTTGGCTTGCTCCTTCATTTTTCTATTAGCTCTGCTGCCCAATGATGGACAAATTAAACCTATATTGAGCAATTTTCAGCGGTTTCAGTTATCTATTTGTCTACACTTGCCACTGCTCTCTCTCTCTCTCTCTCTCTCTCTACCCATCTATCTATCTATCCATATCAACTCACCCACACACATACACTTTTTTGTGGTGGCTTGTGAAGGCATTTGATAAACACTGCTGTGGTTAAATTGCGGATGATCAATCAAAGCTATGAGATCTGAGGGCATTTCGTGAGCTTGATGGGTATGATTTTTTTTTTTTAATTAAAAAAAGTTCTGTTTGATGTTTTTGCATGCTTGTTATCTTGGGTCTTCTTTTCTGATTGTTTTAGCTGTTACAAGTAGCACTGCACTTCAAACGTTGAAATGCGACCTTGAAGTTCATTTACTTATTTATGACCTCTCTCTCTATCTCTACTTCTGTTAAGCTCCACGACCCCTAAAGCATCCATGGCTTAATGGTTTAAGCGCCCAACCCATAATTGATGAATTCGCAGGTTCAATTCCTCCTGGATCCACACATACTACTTAAATCCATGCAAGTAAAATGAGGTTTTTCGTTCATTGATGATTGGTATCATCAAGTTGTTTCACATTGTACTTCGTGCTCTTCAGTACTCCTCTGCACCTATATACCACTCTGATCTTATTTATAAGTTCACTTTTATCAAAAAAATTTGGTCCCATTTATAAGTCCACTTTCATGTTATAAATGAGATTATGATAATTTTACCCATATTAATTATATCAATGAAGATAGAAAGAGAAGAAAGAGTTAAAAAAATAACCAATCATAAATGAGGGTAAAGTTAAAAATTTACCCCCATAATCATTGAGTTAACCACTTCTCTTTGGTATGTGAGATTTTGTCCAAAGTGGACTTATAAATAGGACTAGAGTGGTATAGAAGAGAAAAGTTTTTTTTTTTTAATCCTATTTATGAGGCATCACTTTAAAGTGTTGAGGAGTTGAGGTGAATGTTATTGTGTTGACTTTATCTCTATTTGCTATTATTTATATTAAATAGAGCTAAAGAGTTGGAAAGCTGTTGAATTTTGTGGCTGAGATTTAAGGTTTTTCTTGATTTATGTGAAAGAAAAATGTTCGAGTTCCTTATAAATTAAGATCAGAGGAGTAAGACAGTGAGTAATGAATCAATTTCCAACAAGAGACAGCAAGATACA
The DNA here is from genome assembly GCA_037074495.1 of Acacia confusa. NCBI lineage: Eukaryota > Viridiplantae > Streptophyta > Magnoliopsida > Fabales > Fabaceae > Acacia > Acacia confusa. The sequence continues at coordinate 1,560,342 of CM073502.1, forward strand.
GATTCTTAACTCCTTTTATGTGCTCAGATTCTTTTATTGAAATCAACTGTGTTTCAGACCGAACTCGAAGTTTAAAGGAGTAAATATTTTAGTTTCAAATTAAAGTAGCTAAATCATATCCAAGAGAAATGAGATATCATTTTCCCACCAGAGTTAAATTGTAGGAATACTAAGCCGCTCTCTAACGTATTCAAAAGATTGTTATTTATTTATATATAAAAAAAGAAGATTATTATTTAAATTTGAAAACCAATATTGAAGTAAACGAAAACATGAATGAAAAAAAGAATAAGTGGCAGTTTTTCTTTAGAAGTTGTTATTGAGAGGTAGTTGTGCTTCTAATGTATTTTTGGAGCAATTTTTATCTAATGGTGTAAAAAATGGAGCAATTTTGTCTTATATGTGTTATCTCAAGTAATTTTGTTAATTTTATTTGTTAACTGATAATTCAGATGTTATCTACATCCTTTTGTTAATATGCAAATGTGTTTCAGAAATTTTAAATTTAATTTTGATAAAAAAAATGAAGTAAATAACACATGGACGGATTACATATGAATTGTCAATTTAACATATTTTGTCAGCTAAATATCAAAATTAATTAGGATATTAGGTAAAATTGCTTATTTTTCAACAATTCTAAAATTGTCCTTCTGGGGTAAAATTGCTAACAACAAGAAATTGTGCATATGTCAATGAAATGTGTAGAAAATTTTTTAGAAAAGCAAAAAAATCAAAAGGAGTTGCAATATTCCTATTGTATAGCGGTTTGGTTGCATTCTATGGGAAAAGATTATATATAATTCGATTATCGTGTTTCTTTGGGCTTAAGTAATATAAAGAGGATTATATTTTGTAATCCCAAATGATGTAATGTATCCTAAGGGGTATAGGAAGCAGTGATAACGCTGGTAGAGGTGGAGACATATGTATTTTCTGGCCAATATCCCCTATGGATTAGGCTCCAAGCACCTTGCACTTGGAAGCCTGACCCATTTTCTAAAATTTTTATAGCAAAAAAAAAAAAAAAAGGATTACACTACTGGGACTTGTGAATAGGGGATTTACATATTTTATAATCAAGTGAAAAAATATTATTGCTATTATAATTGTTTGAATTGATCAAAGTGTTCACATATTAAATAAGTATAACCGATAAATATTAAAAATTATATAAAAATATAGAAATTTTAAAAATATTCCTCCATTAAAAAAATTATATTCCACCGTTAAATATTAAGAAATTATTATGAAACCAACTCTCCCATCATAGCCAGGTGCATGACGTGGGTCGGATCCGAATTAGTTAGGGCGAAGTTTTAAATACGGATAGGCAACAAAAAAATAAAAATAAAAATTCAGGCCTAGAAGTCAAAAAGCCCTCAAATAAATGGCCCATACGTAAAGTGGCCCATAGCCCTTCACATCCCCTGCCCCGGTCGGCGCCCTTCGGCTTCCCTTGGAGCATCTTGTTTGAGCATTCGCGCGACCCCCGACATCGAAATCACAACAACGAGGGTTTCTTGAGAAGCGCCTACCGTCCTGAATCTCGCTTCGTGGATCTTTTCATTTTCGTATCGTAAGCCCCATCGTCGATTCCTATGAGTCTTGATCAATCTTCCCTTATTTTTGGAATCATGATAATTAAATCTCGATGTCGTCTATTTCATGCTTATAACTATCTGTTCTGTGCTTTTGGATTGGTGATGTTTCTGAATTTTGGTTTCTTGGTTGTTCTGCTTGTTTTCCATTAGATCTCTGAAATAACCGAAATTTCTTGTTTGAAAGCTTCGGTCTTTGCCTAAAATTATATAGTACATCGTAGGGGGCAAAATGTGGGAGTAAAGGAAGTTAGGTTGATTAAAGAAGAAAAAGCAGAGAGTAATGGTTATGAGAATATAAAGTAGCGCTATAATCTCGTTCTTTGATTATTATCATAATTATTATGATAAGATCAACATAATTATTATTTCTAAATATTATAATCCTTCTCTAGTATAATCTCCAAACTAATGCTTGGAGAAGAGACCATACTAACTTGCTGAACTCCTGCCTCTGCCTTAGTTGACGTTCAGGTTGTAAAATTTTTATTGCAGAAGGGGTTTTGGTTGGTTCTTTACATGTCGGCAAGGCAACCCTTTCTTGTGGTATTAATGTGATTAATTATTTAACTTTTGGAAACTTGTCTTTACTATCAGCTCAAGTACTAGAAAATAGGGGGTTTTGTCTTTAAATTCTTCTTAAATTTGTGATATGTGTGAGAATTGGCACAATTGAATGGTTGAACTTGTACAAAATTATATAAAATAACTAGTTAGAGGATTGGCTTTTAATGTTATTTTAACTTCTTTTGCAGTGAACTTTGATGAAATTGTCCTTTTAGATACACATAAGGACATAAAAGATGTCAAGTAAGAAGGAAGAGAAAGGTCAGGCAGCTGCTGATCGAATCAAGGCTGCGGCCTTGACTGCTGCTAAAGGTCTTAGCCGTGCCCAGGCTGAACGTGCAGCCGCTGCAGCAGCGAGAAATGTGAATGCCTATGGTCAAAAGGAAGAAGGACCTAGCAGATGGCAAGAGAAAAGGGAAGCAAAAAGGCAAATGTATCTTATGAGTACTGAGAAAGCTGTTAAATTGGGCGAAAGAAAAGATCTTAAATCTTCCACGTCAGTTGTTGGTAGCTCAGCCCAGTGCCAAAAGTGTTTTCAAAGTGGTCACTGGACATATGAATGCAAGAATGAACGGGTTTACATATCACGACCATCTCGTACGCAACAACTTAAAAATCCAAAATTGAGGGTGAATGTTTCTGTAACCTATGATTTGGATGATAATCCTGCTACTAAGGAGGAAAAGGTTGGCAAGAGTTCGACCTCTAAGAAAAGCAAAAGGAAGCACCGGTCTGACTCTGATTCTGATGCTGGTAGTGAGGATTTAGTTTTTGAGACTGATAGCAAGTCGTCATCAATTACAGGGTCAGATTATACTTCAGAAAGTAGTTCAGGGTATAGCATGTCATCTGATTCGGAGGAAGAAAGGAGGCGGAGGAGGAAGAAGAAGGTACAGAAGAGGGGAGGAAGACGAAGAAGGTACAGCTCATCGTCAGAATCTGCAGATGCAGACTCAGTTTCGGACTCTGACTCTGATGATGATAGGAAGAAGAGCAGGAGAAAGCGCAGACATAATCGAAGGCGCTGAAGAAGACAATTGAATATGTAACGAATAAATATCGTGCTTGTTTTGGTTTGGGTAAATGACATAAAGTTTGTTGTATGTTGACTTGCTTTAGTATAGGAAATTATGTTATCGTGAAAATTTCTGAAGTTACATTTGGTCTTTCTCACTATTTTCCTTGTGGTATGTGAGATACGTGAAGTTAACATTAGAAGCTGGATTTGATCTCTCATTTATTTCTCTAAACATGGGGTTTCAGCTAAACAACTTTATACATGATATTTGTTTTAGCGAGTGTACGTGATGCAAAACTCATTCACACAAACACTTAATCTCTCGCAAACAGGGGAGGTTTAGGGAAGGCAAGTTCATAAACAAATAAGAGAGAGGGAGAAACACAGAGAGAGAGAGAGAGAGAGAGATCAGATTTGAGAGGGAAGTGAGAGAAGCAGAGCAAGGGTAAGAGATATCACATAGCTCAAATTATTATTCATGCTTCTGAAGGAATCCGCTAAGTTCTTACTGACGAAGTAGTCGAACTTAAAAATATAAAATTAAAAAGAAACTAGCAGACTTACGAAGAGCAAGCTTAGGTTTCCTTCACAAGAAGGGGGAAAAAAATTAAAATAATCAGATAATTTCCTAGGTTTTCTCTTTAGTAAGGAAACATTAAGGTATTACTCATCTGTACGAACTAATTTGTAGTGCAATTAAGAAATATTCTGCCACTTGTAAGCTATAACAAAATAAGCAAGGATTCCTAAAAATATATAACTTCCTGTATTTCATCATTTCTCTCTCATCCGAAGAACTCAGCTTCAGACAAGATAAATTGAAGGCATAGATCTAGGGAGGGAAGGGTGGTTTAGGGAAGAAAAGTGCAGAAATCATATTAGATTATCAAACAAAATTATTGCCATGCTTTGAGAAAAACCCGAATGAATTGAAGTTATAATAAACATCTAAAATTTGACAATAAGCTGTGATTTGAAAACAGACAAACCAAAAAGGTCCCTTCAAATCCTGGCAAACAAAGAAAGATAAACTTCTCTACGAGCAAGCATATAACAAGTCAAGTCTGATCATACAATAAATAAAGTTTCATCCAACATTAAGCATCCATTAGCACTTGCATTACATCTTTATTGAAACTGGGTTATATCCCCAGAATTGCAGAAAACACACACACATAACGGGAATATGTCTTAATCCAAAACATGCAGAACATGAAAATTAAAAACAACGGCTTAAGAAGTCACTGAGTAGCCCAGTGACAATGTTCACAAGCCTTACCAAATGTACATACAGAGATGTATGTTGTGTTATTTGATATCAATATCTGATATTACTAGTGGTGATGTCAGTCACCAGCTAGTCCTCAGGATCGGAGTCCGAGGATTTGGGGCCTGGCTGCTCAGTGGGTGGCTGATCAGGAGTTGATGGCGGAACGGGCGGCTGTGGCAGCTGAGCTTGCTGGGATCCACGATTAGCCCAATTAAGTAAGGCCAACTCAGCAACAAACTCAGAGGTAATCTCATCCAAAGACTTGTTTTTGTTAGTAATCATCCTGTCATGACTTTCCTTGAGTTTCTTCAGGTTTTCCCCCAACAATTTATTGAGTTCTGTAGGCACCAATAAGTCTGTGTATGTTAGGATCCATAAGCGAAAGATAACAAACACAGAATAATCATGAAATTGTCAAACAAAAATCATGTGTTTTCCTCTCAATATGAACCTATTTTAAGTAGAGATGGAAATAGATTTGGCCAAGCCAATCTTTGGCTAAAAAGACTTGGACTACTAATTTAAATAGGCTTGGCCATAAACTTCTAATAGGTTTACTTATACATAACACTAAGGTGCTAATAATTTTTTTTACTGCATACTGTAGATTCAACAAGACCATATACAAGGAATTGATGAATATGTTAATTATAGGTGATCAGATAGTACCTAATAAGATAAAATAAAAGTTTTATCTTGCTATAATAAGACTATCAATTCTATATGATAGTGAATGTTTGACTTTAAATGGACAACAAAAGTAAAAAGTGATAATAGCTGAGATAATGGTGTTGATATGAATGTGTGGCCGTATAAGAAAATACAATATTTGTAATGAACATATATAAGAAAGAGTTGGAGTGGCATCTATTGAAGAGAATATAGAAGAGAATTATCTAAAGTGGTTTGGACGTGTACAAAGAAGGCCATCTGGTGAGGAATGTAGATCAAACAGAATGAAGTCTTTTAAAAAAGGGTAGAAGAGTCTCATAGATTATACTTAATCAAGTTATTGAGTGAGACTTATTGATTAAGAATTTATTCAAAGATTAGGTTTTTAATAGAGTATAATAACGTTGTATGATTTATGTAGCCGGCCCAACCTAATAAGATAAGACTTCTTCATGTTGTTGTAGTATACTGTACTATTCATTCAAGACTTAACCTTTTTTTTTTTTTTAATCTAAGTGAATATTAACCATAAACATGAACTTGGTACTCAAGCTTACGTTCTCTAAGAAGTGCCTTGTTGTTCATGGACTTTATGCGCTTTTTAAGATCCCTAGTCTCAGCTGCTAGCTCCTTATTGCATTCCTGCATTACATGCCATACAAATTAGTTTGCTTCAAAGCACTGATGTAATTATAAGTGTATAGTTACTGATGACAAAACTGAATTTTTCAAAGTGAAAACCAATTTGATCTACCAGAAAGAGTACAACCTGAGACTGTGGGAGTTTGATGTTATAATCATGCATCAATTCGAGATTTTGAATACCACAATCTTCTTTTTAGATACTTCGAGTGAGTGACAGAATTCATTTGAGTCATGCAGGGCAAAAATGGAAAAGATGAAATTCCAAAATCAATATATATTTTAGGGTTTATGATTCTCATATTCAGGAAAGAGAACCAGTATCTCCAATAAAACTATAAAATGCTTAAATCACAAAGCCAAGGGCAAATGATAGTAATTATTTTTATAAAATAGATAAAGCATAGCTATTCTAGTGTTCAGATCATTCACAGCCCCCCCCCCCCCCAAAAAAAAAAAAAAAAAAAAACATAGGCACACTTGTGATAGATACCATCTATATTATCATTTTCTCAACCTTTCACAACTTGAATTGTGTAAAATATTGGTTTTCAATGCAACCAAAGTAATTTCCTTTGTTACCTTAAGATTGTCAAGGGTGATGTGGAGCATTTCGGCTTCTGCAAACTTGACGTTTAATTCATCCAAAGCATGATAGATGATGTTGTCAATTTCTTCATCTGAATCATAATTTGAATTGTCTGAATCGGGATTCATCACCGCCTCTATAAATAATTTCTTAGGTTAGCTTTAAGTTTTGCTTTTAATGTATGAGTCTGACTCGCTTTTATAAGTTATATTTGATGTTGAGTGTGAATCCAAAAATATTAAGATTGAAAGATAATTGAGGTGATGACAGATAAACTTTAGTTGGCAATACATCGTAAATTTTGATGCAATGTATATTATAAGTTAACTTTCGGTTTAAGTAGTTAAATAAAAACTTCTAAATTAAATGTTTGGGAACAACTTTTAGTATACATTCCACCATATGTACAAGTTCAAAGAACCCAACAATTAACCCAAGGGAGATGGTCACATTGAAATAAAATGAGACAATAAATTGAAAGCAAATGCCCCACCTTTCATTTATTTTTAAGGAAGGTAATGCAATAGGATATTACTCCAACCGTCATTAAATTTAACTTTTAAATTTGTGAATGAACTTATCCTAAAATTTAAATCTCATTTTAAGAAAGTCAAAGCATTTATTGTGTTTTTTCTACTTCTTAAAGTGCATTTGTTGTTTCTCTTATCCTCTTCACAAATAAGGGTATAGTTGAAAAAAACATATTTATTACCCTTAACTAATTTTAATTTTTTTTTTATAAGCATTAGTCAGTTATTTGAAACTTATATTTAGAAATGGAGGGAATATATTAAAAACTAGAGTTAGTGTTAAATTGAGGAGTGATGTTAGAACTAGTTTTTTCTTACTATACCTTCTCTCTCTTTCATTTTTATTTTTATGTGATTGCACGGTATTTTTATGTTAAGAATATACATCTATCAATTGAGAGATTACTCCGTAGATAAAGATTATAAATCAAACCTACTAACCATTACTGTATTTATTTAAGCAACGCGAAAATTCCTATCGCTTATGTCGTAGCTTATGTCAAATATTTATGATCTTTTCATATGGCAAATTTAAATTCATAATTATTTTTGCACGCTATATAAGTCAGTTACATATATACTATATCTCCCAGGCTTCTTTCTTAACAACCAGAATGCGCGTTTAGAAACACATGATTAAGATAAATTACCAAAAAATAGGATAAGCAATTTGAAAAAAATTGCTAGAAAAATCTCCCGTAAACAATTTGCTTTCTAACAATATAATAAGACTGTGTAACTCTTTTTCAATTATATGGTACTCATCTTTTTTGTATTGCATTAATTTAAAATAGACGTACCTAAATCTTTTAATAAATTTAGGTATCTTTAAAACATTTAATACCCAAAAATCTCTTTCTTTTTTTTTTTGTTAACACAATCCCTCTAATATGATGATACATGTGCATAGCATAGCATAATTTCAAGCAGCTTTGGACAATAAATTTTGTAATTTGAGCTTTTTGAGCTTTTTTTTTTATTATTTAAAATATATATATATATATATTGCTGAAATGACAATTTTCTATTTCCCAGCCCATATAAGAAGTTAAGAACGAACCTCAAAACATGCCCGGAAAGGCCTAGGAAAAAAAAAATCCGATCTTTCCGCAAATTAAAGCCACTGCCACTAACATTCAAGTCAAATGCTGTTCAACTTGATAGTCTCACGGTAGGTATTGTTCATCGTCATGTTTCATCTCAAATGAATTTCTGTTGTGTATGGATTGATGAATGGTATTTGATTCTGGCTTTTCTCTGATCTTGAAATAAGTGTGAAAGACGAAGAGTGAGGAAACCACTGCGAAAATTGCAGACCCATTACTACTTTTCTACTGTTTATGCTTTGTTTGCCGGATGAAGACTATTAAATAAATTGGTTGCAATTGCAACAGAGCTCAGGCAAAATTTTAGTGATGAAAAACATGACAATGTCTCATTCCCGTGAAATTCTCATTCTCATCCAAAAAATGGTGAAACTCCCACCAGAAAAAGCGTTCTTCTTCTTCAATTCCTCAACCAATCAAGGTGTTAGTCACACTTACCAATCGATAGCCTTCATCTTAAACCATCTTCTCACCTCTGGCATGCTATCTGAAGCTCAATCTCTACTTGTGCGGATGATCTCTGGACAATTCTTCTTGAGTAAGTTCTCTCCATCTTCACTTATGGATCAGCTGACTGAAACCTGTTATTTTTCAGAGGCAACATGTTCACTTCTTTATGAAGCACTTGTTAATGCCTATCTTTATTCTAAGTTACATAATCAAGCCCTCTGTTTCTTTAAACAGATGATTGACAAGGGCATTGTTCCTAGACCAAAAACGTTCAATAATATCTTGAGCTCACTTATCAGTTCCAATTGTTTTGGAGAAGCATGGAGGATTTTTAATGAAGCAAAGGGGAAGCCTATGCTAGATGTATACAGTTTTGGGATTTTGATCAAGGGTTGTTGTGAAGCTGGTGATATGATTAAATCTTTTCAACTTTTTGCTCAGTTGAAAGATTTCGCATGGCCTCCAAATGTTGTCATATACACTACATTGATTAATGGCTGCTTCAAGAATGGTGATTTTCAACTGGCAAAGAAGTTGTATTGTAGAATGGAGAAATTGCATTTAGTTCCCAATCCTCATATCTACACGGTGCTAATCAATGGGTTTTTCAAGCAAGGGCTAAAGAACGAAGGGTTTCAAATGTATGAGACTATGAAAAGAAACCAAGTTGTCCCTAATAGTTACACATGCAACTGTGTGATCAATGAGCACTGCAATGATGGGAACATGGATGAAGCCTTCAAGGTGTTCGAAGAAATGCACAAGAGAGGTGTGGCATGTGGTCTTGTGACGTACAATATTCTGATTTGCGGGTTGTGTCGAGTGAAGAGGTTCCATGAAGCTTTGAAGTTGCTTGATCAAGTGAATGGTGTTGGTCTAAGTCCCAATGTGATCACATATAACACACTAATAAAGGGCTTTTGTGAGGCTGAAAAGATGGATGTTGCAATGAGACTATTCAACAAACTGAAGCCAAAAGGACCATCTCCATCGTTAGTTACATATAATACTTTGATCTCAGGACATGCTAGGGCTGGAAATTTAGAGAAAACTCTTCAATTGGTCAGGGAAATGGAAGAGAGAAACATTGCACCTTCCATAGTAACATATACAACTATACTTGATGGCTTTGTAAGGCTAAATGAGATTGAGAAAGCATTTGGGATTCTTTCTTTTATGGAAAAGTCTGGTTTGGCTTCTGATATTTGCACTTACAGTGTCCTAATACACGGCTTATGTATCTGCGGCCGTATGGAGGAAGCGTCTAGGCTGTTCAGATCAATGGGCGACAAGAACTTAAAACCAAACAGTGTGATATATAATATCATGATTCATGGTTACTGCCAAGAAGGAAACTCATATAGGGCTCTAAGGTTAGTTGAAGAAATGGTGGAGAGTGGGATGGTGCCAAATGTGGCCAGTTACAGCTTGACCATTAGAGTTCTTTGCAAGGATGGGAAGTGGGAAGAAGCTGAGATGGTTCTAAGAGAGATGATAAATTCAGGATTACAGCCATCTGTGTCTTTGTCCAATTTAATTTCCCAAGCCAAAAGTGGTGTCCTGAATGCTCATAGTTGCTGAGATTTTTTGACTGTACTAATGTTTACACTCTTGGATTACGTAGCAAATTTGATTTGAAAGTATACATCTAGAAGTAATATTGCCCCAGAAGTTTTTTTGGTTTGAATGTTGCTCAAGAAATCTAAAAATGTAGCAATATTGTCATTTTTCATTATAAAGTTAATAGTCAACGTTAGTTTTTTAATAGAAAAGGGCAACATTGTTACATTTTTAGACTTCCGGGGGACATCGAATTTGAAAAAACTTTTAAGGCAACATTGCTCCTAGGTGTATACCTCCAGGACGGATTTGCTACTTAACCCTACTTTTAAATATGTCTCTGTAAATCAAAAGTTATAATTATAGTCATTCAGGCATTTTTCACAGTTTAATGTGTTTGCCCCCTCGTAGATGAATACTGAATTGAATTTCTCCCTCTTCTGATGCACGATGATATCTTTAGAGAGACCCTGAAGTTTAGGAGTAATTGAGAAAAAAAGGGTCCCAACATTAGTCCAAACTTCGAATCTACAAAATCCAACCCACATTTTCATGGTCTCCGTTAATAGGTTTGAGTCTTATACGGCACCTATGGTACCTGTGGACATTATTTCACTCACAGAAAGTATTAATATTTGAATTCAGATCTTTTGACTGATAAAATTTTTAAATAGGGATTTCTCACAGATTTTTTATAATTTTTTTGTTGATCCTTTTTTCATTATTAGTATGTAGATTATGATTTTGCAATCTTTTATTCAAATATTTTTCTACTATTATTATGTAAAATAAGGATTAGCAATAATTTGTGTATAAAAAAGAATATAGTAATAATTTTTTATCATTAAAATTGATTTTTTCCGTTTTATTTTTCATTTCATTGTCTTTCCATTATATTTATTAAAGTTTGGGTTGAGTTGAGCCATTATCCAAACCCACCCTATCTCTGTATATCCTAAGATTTTATTAGCAAAGTTAAAATATAAGGAGGAACTATTAAAAACTGTAGAATTATCCCCAAAATAATTGAGAATTCAAATATAATTGATGCTCCTCTGTTCCTAAATATTGGACATAGTTTGTAGTGCAAATTGCACTACAAGCTATGTTTTATATTTAGGACTGGGGGTGATATATATATATTACTTAGTGTCAGGGTTACACATGTAATGGTAGTGATCCACTTTTATGAAGATATCTATATTGGGCTAACATAAGTGGAATTATTGCTTGTACTCTTGTAGGAACCCCGACAAGTTTCTGATTTTGGTGTAATGCATAGTGAGGCACTTTTTACAGTGGCTGAACCATAATGGGATATTTGTTCTTGGGCATCCGTACAAGAGTTGGTTGCACTGAATCATCTTTCTCCAGAGGCTTCCACCTGTCACATTATATTCACATGTAAGTAATCAATGATTGCATCAGAGATTCTCATGTAAAGTTGGTTTTATCGAAGTTTGGGTTTGTGCTTGGCTCTGCATTATTATCTCATATATACTTTTTCTCCGTTCTCATCTTACTTGTATCTGATGACCAGGTGATGAATGAAAACACAGATTTCGATCTTGGCCAGGTTCATTCCAGGGCACATCCTTGGTCCACTTCCAAATCCTAGAAAGCTGAATGGCTTCAAGATTGCCTGAAGTTGATTGAGCAATATATCAGAGAGATAGAAATAGAGATAGAGTTTGAGATGTATATATATGTGTGTCTGGAAGGAGATTACATCAAATCTTGAAGGATCAAACTTGTGAGGATCTGGGAAAACCTCTGGGTCATGGTGTATGGAAACAACATCTAGGTTTAATGACCAACCTTTCTTAACTCTATATCCTGTAAAAACCCAACATTAACTTTGTTTCTATAAAAAAAGCATCTCATATAAGGGAAAAAAAAACTTATGTCAGTCATACCATCGATTTCAAAATCCTGGGAAGCTTTTCTTGAGAACCAAGGTAGTATTGTAGCTCTTCGCAGTGTTTCACTAATCACCTAAAGATCAATAATGGCCACCAAACATCAAAATAAAATTTTGAAATTCTGATGTTATCATTGCAGCAAAAAAACTACTACCCTTAGTCCTTAATGTAAGATCTTGTTTGTGTATTATGAACGAAATCTTGTATTAAGGATTAGAGGTAGTAACATGTTTCTTAAAGCAGTGCTCACTTTGGTTGTGTAAGGCATGTTATTCACTTCAGACCAAGTAAGATCTGTGCCATCCTTTCTGTTTGCTATGATTTGCATGTGTTCCTCCTGCAAAAACCAACACCAGAACTTGAGATATCAGACTCATAAAAACAAAGAGAAATTATTTTTGTTACTGTGTCCTTATAAGAAATTACTCTGAGTTGTTCCAAAACTGTTGGATTTTCTTCGAGAAATTTCATGAGCCAAGTGAGAGCAGCAGTTGTAGTGTCATGGCCTGCAACCAGCAAAGTTAATATGTTGTCCTTCAATTGCTTATCTGTGAGTTTATTTTCACTGTCTTCTTTATCTGCTGCTCCTTTGGTGTATTTCATAATCAGGGACTCTAAGAAATCCTGTTGAAACTCTTCACCACTTCTCCTTCGGGAAATTGTTGAATCTAACATGGCATACATCCTATCTCGAGCCTGATCAAATAAAACACTAAAAGTTATCATCACTTTCAACCACATATCTAGGAAAAATAACAGAAACAGTTTTGCTGATTAAATTGCTCATCTGGGGCACCAGACCATATAATCTAGCTCAATAATAGCTCTTTTAACACATGGTTACATACACCTTGGGTCTTTAATATAAGAGCTAGATAACTAATTTGCAGATATTAAGGAAAATAGTTAAGTTAGTTATTTGTAACAAATGTGTTTTAGTTTTCCTGAAATACTTTATTTAATCATGTGTATTGGAACTACCCCTTGATAGAAACCTCCTTAATATGTTCAATCAACATGGATATTTCGAGGGAAAATGTTATAAATTTGGGAGACATAATGGATTGAGGTCTTATATTTAAGACAAAAATAAACCCTAGGTTCTATATTTAGGATTGGAATAAGTACTTTTCATATACCTGGATACCGCGATGAAAAGCTGTTCCTGGAATCTTGAAAGGCAAAGATGCAAATGATGATGAAATTATCTTGAAATTGGAACGAAATTTTTCTTGCTCTTCCCCGGTAGGCTCTAAGCTCATGATCATGTGCCCAATCACTTTCAGAGTAAACTGCAATATTGAGTTAATGACTTCAGTATAACGTAGTATGACATAAATTGTTCAAGGGTAAAACTCTGAAATATATTGAGTTATTGATACTGAACTGTAGAAGCCTCTTCAAGAGCCAGAACTTTCCTTCCAGACCATTGATCTAATGTTTCCTTTGCCTGAGTATTGATGAAATGAAAGTACTTTTTGAGACCATCCATTGATAAGGGTTCAGCAATCAGCCTCCTAAGCCTTTTATGTGCCTCTCCTGTGGTTTGAAGCAAGCTGGTGGGGCCCAGGACTTGCTGACCTGTGTAGAACAAGTTCAAGCTCACAATTCCATCCTTCCCAGTTAGCAGTATCTTGCTTGCTTCTCTCCCAGTCATGAAGACTGTGAACCTCCCAAGCACAAAGCTCTTGAACACCTTTCCAAACCTATGACCAAATTTTTTGGAAATCAGGAATCAAAAGACCAACTTTTTACACAAAAAGAAAAATACATTTAAGAAACTGTTTTGAGCACATGTTCAAGGAGAGAACTCAATCCCAAGAAACTATAAACCATCACGTGGGAATTTCACTCTCCCTTGTGAGGAGTAGACCTTTTTGAGGTCATCATCAGGTGCTCTTACCCATAGATTAGCTTATCAAAAGGGAGAGCCTCTCGAACTTATAAATCACACTTCACTTATGAGGCTAGGAAATCAAGAAAAAAAGAACCAGCTTTTTACACAAAAAGATAAATAAATTAAGAAATTGTTATGAACACATGTCCAAAGTGAGAGCACAACCCCAAAAGCCTAGCACACAAGGGAAACCAAAGTGCCAACTTCCCTAACAACTCTTGTTGAGTTAGAGGCTCTAAGGATAGCCCCCTTCGAGGGTCATCAAATGCTCTTACAATGACTAGTCTATTAGGAGGGAGAGCCCTTTGAACTTAGAAACTACATTTCACTTAAGAGGGACTCAACAAAAATTGAAACATTAAGTTAACCAAAAGTTGATATTTGATGAATTGAGATTGTTGTTGTTACCTCTGTTGTCTGGTGTTCATGAAGTTGAAGATACCAGAAGGACTAGAGAAGTCAGAGATGAAAGAGAAGCTCTCACCCACAATAGGCCAACCAAGGCTGCCTGGTATGCCTTCCATTTCTTTTGGTGATCTGCTCATGTAAAGCAACCACAGTATTGGTAGCCCTAATATAACACACACCACCAACATCACAAAACTTACTAGCTCCATTATTATTATTCTCCTTCTCTGCCTTCACCTCTTTCTATCTTTAAGTTGTTCTGCTTAGCACATTTGCTGAAGTATTTCAGACTCTCATCATAACCAGAGACTTATATAGAGCACTTTGAACAAGACCAACATTTTGCTATCACGTTCCTTTTATTGGCCGAATCATCAATATTTATAAAGCTGACCATAAAAGTTGACATGAATAAATTTAAAAGTGCATTCTTGTTTTATCATCCAATATTAATTGTTGGAAACGTCATACAGTTTAGAAAAGTTTGTTTATAATTGAGCATTGTTCGATGAGAGGAAAGACTTGTGAAATTGTTTTAAGATGAAAATATGGAAAAATGTCGAATTTTCTGTAAATACTAGGAGAAGTCAAAAGTGATTTTGCTATTCTTTTTAGTGTATTGAGGAAAAAACTATTTTCAATACATCAAAATGATTCTTTATTCTACTCTTCGGATCAAATCGCCGATGATTCTCATATCAATAATCGAAAGCATCGATGTTAGTAGGATAGGATCTTTGGAGGTATCGCCTTTTTCTTTGTTCTTGTTGGTATCAATCCATTATATTAATTATTTTCTTGGTAGATAGCTTCAGAGTTGTGTCTTCTTGGATGTCACCAATATTTAAATTATCTATGATCATTAAATAGTATGATTAACACATGGCTCATATTGACCACACTGATTATTTGCCGTCCTTGTGCATTCTTTGAGATTCAAATCGTATATATTTATCGTATTTTTGCATAAAAAAGTAATAACTAGAGCACTTGTCTGGCCAAAGAAGATTCGTTGGTCAAAATCTACAACAACAACACAAAAATAACAATGACGAAACTATAATAAAATATTATATATTGAATTAATTGTGGAATACAAATATAACATACTCCCCCTACTCCCCCTAGTATTTATTATAAATCACCAATTGCCATTTTCTTTAGATTAAGAAAAACAAGTTAAGTGATTAAATTGATGTTTAGTTGATAAATATTTTCACCTTTACCTTTATTTTAATGATATAGATTTAAGAATGAATTTAATGTTTCTCAGGCAGAAACATTTTTACTGTCGCACTTACATATAAATGAATGAGGCCTATTTATTTTTTTTCTCTATCTTCTTTTAATAATGGGCTCCACTCACTTATATATGAGTACAGTAGAAAAAATGTTTCTATTTCAGAAGCAGAAACATTAAACTCTTTAAAAATATTAAAAATTTTATTTTTCAGATTTGCTATGTGTTAGTATATTCTCTCTCTGCTCCTTTCTCCCTCCCACATATATACAAAGTTATCCCCTCTTTTCCTAATGTTTGGTGCAATATCCGGCGGAAGACAAAATTAACCTAAGCTCATAGAAGTTATAATTTTTTGAATCACGACTCGTCTCTTTCTCTCAAATGATAAACACAATGGCGGCATTTTTATGTGTAAAAAGACTCTACAAAAAAAAGTAGCGGGTGAAATAAATAAAACCCCCCTCATATGCTCCATCAAGTTGAAGCGAATCCATATTGTTTTCCATCGTTAAAACCAGACGAGAAATGAGTAAAAAGGATCAAGTGTAATATTTGATATTTTGAGTGAGAGAGGCTCATATTTCAACCATTGAAATAGATAGAGAGATGACTAAGAAATGAAAAAATGAAGGGAAAAATACATAGTCGAAACCCATCAAGAAATGATTTTTTTTTTTTTTTTTGACATGTTGAATGGATTGAAAACGCAATAGCTAGTGAAAACTGAAAAGACTTGAAATGCTTAGATTATAGCAAATGAGAACTCATGACGTTCGAAAGAGTTATTTAAAAATGAAGCTTTATTATAAATGAGGGTATAATAGGAAAAAACCTAATAAATAAGTTAGTTAAAGGTGGTTAGGATTTATAATAAAGACCAAATGGAGTAATTCTAAGGTAATCGACATGTGAAATTACATTTTACGTTTTTTTTAATGTTTTTTGAGTATAGTGAAGTTTAGATGAGTTGAGTCCAAGGTTCACTAGGGTTAGGATATGCCTCTAGACTTAAAAAACACTTACAAAAATACTTATAAATCACTTACCAACAATGTACTAACATCAGTGGAATTTGAATTTACAACTTTATAGTCATAAGTCAATATCTTTACCAACTATATCAACCTTTGTTGGTAGTTACATTTTACTTTTTAGTAAACCCAGCATGAACTTCCAATAGTAATATTTGTTTTGTTACAAAAAAAAAATTTAAATTAGGTCCAAAGGGCTCCATATGGCTTGGTCTAGCCTCAAAGAATACTCCCAGAGATACTTACAGATCACTCACCGACAAGCAATGGCGGAGCCACGTTCTGGCCAGCTGGGGCCTTGGCCCTAGTTGGTCTTCTCTTATCTTATGTATTTATATATATACATCATATAATATTTTATTTTGGCCAATAATTTAGCCTCAGCTAAATATTTTATTCTACTCATTTTATTATTTTTAAGGAGGGTAATATTGTGTTGATTAGTAAAAATTTTGGGATTATGGTTTTGGCAGAGTTTTGAGTTTTTACTATAGATAACCATACACATGTAGAGGATGATTAATGACTAATTTTAATCAGTTTGGATTTGTTATTTGGTTGTCTTATGATTTTATAATGAATTTCTCTTTTAAGAAATAGATTATAATAGGTTATTTGCTTAGCTAAAATTTAATTAGATCTTTATGTTTTTCTAAAATATTTTCTGGGGTTCATATTATATTTATGGACTTTGGTTTTCTCATGTTACATGAGAGAAAAAAAGTTTCCTACACATATATGAAATGGTGGGACCCACATATACATATATTAATTCATATATGTATATGTGGGTCCCACCATTTCATATGTGTGTGACATGAGAAAATGGTTTTTCTACAACATGAGAAAATGTTTTCCCTATACTATTTAGTTTATTTTCTTCAATTATTTTGTTTTGAGGTAGGTGAAATTCGTATTTAAGTATTAATTTCATTAAATTTCATTATATATATTATTATTAAGATTGAGTTTGTAATATTTGTAGGATAATATTTGGTTCATTACTTATTAAGTTGTAAGAGGAAAGTAAAATTCTTGTGTAAGATACCTACTGCAAATGTTATCATCTTATATCTTATTTTAATTTATAATTGTTGGTTATTATTTATTTATATTTTTAATGTTATGCAACATTATTCTGTAAATAGTTCAATATATTTATTTTTTGGCCTGGGCTAAAAATATTTTCTGGTTTTGCCGTTGCCGACAAGGTCCTCATGTTGGTGGAGTTCGAACACATAACCTTATGTTTATAAGCCAACTTCTTCCCCAACTCAACCGGCTTTTTTTCTTAATGGCAAAAAAAAAAAAAAAAAAAAAAGTGTAATGTTAAGCCCCTAACAAAAAATGGCGGGACGGAAGTTGTCCAAAAACGATTATATCATGGGAATTATGTTTACGTAAAAATAAAATTCATAACACTGTACAAATATTATTTTCTCCCAAATTGTGTGCTTTGCAGTTTAACAATTTTTTTTTTCCCGTAGGAGTCCAATAAAAGAGTGCACATATATATTAGCACATTAATGCACACTCAGGCACACCACTTTATTATTCTAAATTTTTTTAAAAAAAAAATTGGAAAAATTTATTTTAAAAACTTGTTCTCTATCAATTAGTTTTTTGAACACTTAAATCATAAATAAAGAATGCGATGCTTGTTTAAATGGAAAGATCAATAGGTCAAATTTAATATCAGTTTAATTTTTAGTATCACTTTCTACCAAAATTGAAATTGTAACAAGTCTGAAGTCTTGTTTGATAAGCGACTTCAAATGAGAGGGAAAAGTCATCACAAAAAGTTAAAGCTACTTTTTATTTTCAAAAAGAAAAAGAAGCTCAAAATAAACAAATAACTTGCCATGTGTGATTATGACAGATAACTCAGAAGAAGCTGCTTATTCAAATAGATAATTCCATTCAACAACTACCAACCAAGAGTTCAAGCTATATCTACATCATGTTATAAACCTGTGATTCTACCCTGTAACTGCAGAAAAATACACACAGCAACAAAAGACTATACTTTTGCCCTAAACACAATATATAGGACCAAGAAGACACTGAACTACACAAAGAAGATCTTCACAAGCCTCACCAGTAATACATATAAATATACATATATGTACATGATGCTACTTGAGATGAATATTGCCTATAGCCAATGATTTAGTGCAAATATTTAAGAGCTAGTTCTTGCCATTGAAATCCAAGAAGTCGGGGCCAGGCTGGCCGTTGAAAGGCTGATCAGAGGGAGAGACATGTGATTGCTGTTGAGGCTGCTGGGATTGAGGATTAGCAAGATGATGCAATGCTAACTGGGAAGCAAATTGAGAAAGAAACCCGCCATATGAAGGGTTCCCATTCATGGCAGCTATCTGACTACTTTGTACCTTCAGCCGCTGCAGTTCTTCCTTCAATGCTTCATTCAGCGCTGTCACCACCAATATGTGTTTCAACTATGTTAGTATCCATAAGATTAACTTGCAAACCAAAAAACTGACATTAATTGTGAACATTTTTCAACAATTAGGGCAATATTATTCATTGTTTAACACTTCTGGGGTGATGCAGAGCCAAATAACATTTCCGGATGCCTACAGCTACTTCGTGAATACTTCCTGTGAAAAAAATGATCTTCCCTAGAACTTACCGTTTGTGAAACATAAAGATTCATGTAGTACTATTCAGTTAACAGTGTCTAATGGCTGAGACTTTGAAACAAAGCATGATTTAATTTTCATCAAATGAAACTATTCTGAAGGCATAAGCAAACAACTCTGGAACCCAGCATACCATCTCTAAGCTGCGCTTGTTGTTCCATAGCCTCTAAGCGCAGTTTAAGCTCCTTATTCTCAGTGGTCAACCCTGAAGTGTCTCTCTGCACCATATAAGATAGAAATTAGTTTACTGTTCTTCATCTTTTTTCTCCCAAGTACCCATTTTCATGACATTTTAGGAGCCACATTCATTAAGTTTTAAAAATATTATAGCTGTTAGATTACAAAGGGTTTCCCAATCCACCTGACAGAATACTCAATACTTACTGTTTCCTATTCTCCAAATAGAGACAAGAACCTTTACCAACTTGCTATGCAGTAGCAACAAAGTAATGTTGCATTTTAGCCGTTAAATTCTACATCAAGACAGTTAAGATTCCTCTAAACAAATCTAGCTTTCAGAGTAAATACCTGAAAAATATTATACGGATCATTCATAATGAAACAATCTAGGAAGCTCCCTCAGCTCAGAGCAAACATTCGTCATAAATGAGTAAAATCAATAGCACAAACCAAAACTTTGTGCAGACTAATATAGACGCTGGCATTTACGGCATCTAGCTCAGTCAGATTATCAATTTGAAGACAAAACACACACAATATAAGGAATACGGAAGAACTATTTCCTTTCCTCTTCTTCTTGAAGACCAGTAATGCAAAGGACTTACAAGGTACAGGATATCGACACAAGATAAACTTATGAGGCACTTTGTCAGCCATCCACACGATTCTCAAAAGTTCCATTGTTGAAAGTCAAAAGAGTTTGGTAGTACAAGCCAGGGAGTGACACAAGATAAAGGAACTGATGAGACAACGGACTAGTACAGGACACAAAACAAATTTGATCACTCAGAAAGAAAAATTTTACAACAAGTTGTAATTTTCCAAATTACAATCAACTAGCATACAACTGTCTTAATTCAGCCCAGTAAGCCTTGCAGTAGAACAGACACTTTCGTCAGTGGAGTATATGAAGTTGAGCATATTGAATTTCTTTAGAGAATTTTAAAAAAAACAAACTTTTGGTGTTAAATTGGAACTTAAGTGACACTTTTCGGAATGAAAGTGAACTTCTGTAACTTATGACACTATCAATATCTTCAGCATCTCTATTTCATCAAACCTATCATGGTATTATGAATAATCATCAATAATTTTAATCATACACAAAAGTTCCCATTTTGTCTTTGAACAGTAAGATGCAATATGATATTTACAATTCAAAAATTGCAAACCCCCCCCCCCCCTCCCCCCAAACAGAAAATTGCGAATTGGTGACTGGAAGGTGGGGATTCGTCAGACCAAACTGTCAAGAACAGCCATCCCAATACCTTTAATTTTTTCGATTCTGATGGATCTACCAGTATCCGGCGCATTTTCAAGATCCTACTACAAGTAATATGGGCAACTGAATAATACCCCACCCGATAGAGGTCCACTTAAGGGGCTGGGGTGTCCCAGTGAGAATTTTCTGACTGGAAGATGGGGATTCGTCAGATCAAACTGTCAAGAATAGACATCCCAATTCCTTTAATTTTTTTGATTCTGATGGGTCTACCAGTATCCCTCACATTTTCAAGATCCTACTACACGTATACGAGCAACCGACTAATACGGCCCCACTCGACAGAGGTCCACTTATGGGGCTGGAGTGTCCCGGAGAGAATTTTCTCCATGATAGGATTGAACTCCATACCAGCTAATTAAGGGGCCAGGATCGAACTCGATACAAGCAGATTAAGGGGCCAATGTACTTGTCACCAAGGCCAACTCTCGATGGCGACATCCCAATTCCTTTAGTAACAAATAATACGTTTACAACATTAAAAAAGCACCCAAAAAAAAAAAAACGGGCGAGCCAATTCGCAAGACCAGCATTAGTTAATATAGGTGGGCACTTCCATAAACTACAATGAACTTGGTCTATTCCTCACCCAAGTCATCAAATTTGTTATCGGTAGATATGTGAAAAAGGTAAAAGGACATACCTGAAGCATAGTAACCTGAGCTGAGAGGTTAGTTGCTTCACATTGAAGCGTTTGTACCTTCCTCTCCAGTTCATTTGTGTACCGAATTTTCCTCTCCTTTGATCGCGCAGCAGATTGCCTATTAGCAAGAATCCTACAGCACACAATTTTTCTAATGTCATTACAAAAACACACGAGATCAAAACCAACACAGAGCTGGTCTAGAGTTTGAGTTGTGTCCCAGAGGAGACACATGTGGTGGAAGAAGCAGCACAAACCGAAATCGGATGATAATAGCAAAAAAAAAAAAAAACACACACACACACAGAGATAAAAGCCACAAAATAGATTTCTCTTGTTCCGTTATTGCTGATCACCAAAGAAAACCAGATAGCTATAAAATGTCAGCAATAGTTTTTTTCTAAAAAAAAGAAAAACGGTTTTGCCCAAAATTCAGTTGAAAAAGAAAGGGTGAAGTATCAGAAGTAGAGTGATCAACCTCCTAGCTCTCTTGGGGTCAACCAGAGCAAGTTCGGAGAGCTTATTGGGAGCCATGGCCTTCTTCACGCCGTCGATATCCATGGAAGAGTCGGCCTCGAAAGACATCGACGATGACCCATCCATGGAATTGCTGTGCCGGTGATGACCCACCCTTCTCTCCTCTGCACCTTTCCCGCCAAATTTGTCTCCATCAACGCCACCAGTCAATCCCAGGTCGCTGAAAAAATCAGAGTCCATGGACAAGCTCCGGATATGGCCGACAGGGGAACCCGCCGGCCTCGACCGTGAATTCCCGCCGACGCCGTTAGATTCCTCCGACGGCGGCTTTGAGACAAAATCCAAGGCTGCAGGCACGCCGCCGCTGCTTTGTGCTGCGGCGGTGGCGGTGAAAGGCGAGGCGTTGTTGCCGACGGTGGAGGAGTTGGGCAACGCCGGCGAAGGGAGGTTGGAGATATCGAGGTCGGATGGGTCGAAAAGGAGGAGCTCATCGAAGTTGGCGATGCGGAAGGAGGTATCGGAGCGGGCCCTACGGTGGTAGGACCCACGCTGTGGGGTGTCAGGCATCTGCTCGAGGTCCACCGTCATCGGCGGCTTTCCGACGAACTTGGGGTCCATGGAAATGGAAGAAAGAAACTGTACTTTACTCTCTCTTTCTTCCAAATTTGGTGGATTGGGTGGGTGAATGAGAGAGAGAGAGTGATTTTTGTCCTTGTTCTGATCGTCGTGGTGGTGGGGTATAAATGGAAGGGGAGAGAGAGCTATGATTGACTGTAGGTTAAGTGGAAGAAGAAGGAACTACGTTTGATTTTTTCCTGAACAGCAAACACCAATTTTGGCGATGGAGCTTCAACTGATGATGAATCACAATAAAATCTGTTGACTTTTACTTATATGTCCAAAAAAAAGCTCTTCGTCTAATGTACCGGGGCAATATTAGGTATTTATCTTTTCAATTACTCCTATATTTGAAACAAAATATTAAAACCTTGACTCCTTGAGTTTTTTGTTTTTGCCAGAATTAAAAACTTGAGTTGGTTATTAAATTGGAATTTTAAATACCAACAATTATTTTCTCTGAGTAAGGTTAACTAAGTGGTTGGATCATGTAAAATAGGGGAGACGTTCACAGTTATTAACATTACACTTTCTTTTTTTGTTTTTGAAAAAGGATCTCTTGTCTATCTTCACTTTCTACTTAGGCTTTGTTTGAGAATTCCATTTTAGAGGAAAAGGAAAGGAAAGGAAGGGTTTTGGTAGTCCCTTCCCTTGTTTGGGAGTTTTAAAAATAAGAGGGAAGGAAATCAAAGATTTTTACAAATCTTCCAAAACCCTCATTCTTCACAAAAATGAAGTTCCCCCAATATGGGGGGTTTTAAGAGGGAACATGGATTAATTATTTTTTTACCCTCGTTCAAATAAAGCACTCTCATTATTTATGATCTCTTTTCTATTTTTAGAATGCACACGAAAAATATTTTTTAGAGAGAGAAAATACTTTTTAGAAAGAGAAATACTTTTTTAGGGGAAAATATTTTCTAGAGAGAGAAAATACTTTTTAGAGAGAGAAAATGCTTTTTAGATGAGAACACATTTCTAGAGAGAGAAAATACTTTTTAGAGAGAGAAATACTTTTTTAGGAAAACAATATTTTCTAGAGAGAAAAAATACTTTTTAGAGAGAGAAAATTCTTTTTAGAGAGAGAACGTGCTTCTTAGATGGGAACATATTTTTAGAGAGGAACAAATTTTTAGAGAGAGAAAATGCTTTTTAGATGGGAACACATTTCTAGAGAGAGAAAATACTTTTTAGAGAGAGAAATACTTTTTTAGGAGAAAATATTTTCTAGAGAGAGAAAATGCTTTTTAGAGAGAGAACATGCTTTTTAGATGGGAACATATTTTTAGAGAGAGAAAATACTTTTTAGAAAGAGAACATGCTTTTTTAGGAGAAAATATTTTCTAGAGAGAGAAAATGCTTTTTAGATGGGAACATATTTTTAGAGAGAGAAAATACTTTTATAGGGGAAAATATTTTTAGGGAGAGTTAATATTGTTTAGAGGGTAAAATACTTTTTAGAGAGAGAAAATACTTTTGTAAGGGAAAATATTTGTAGAGAGAGAAAATACTTTTTAGAGGGAGAAAATACTTTCATAGGGGAAGATATTTTTAGAGAGAGAAAATACTTTTGTAGGGGAAAATATTTTAGAAAGAGAAAATACTTTTGTAGGGAAAATATTTTTAGAGAGAGAGAGAAAATACTTTTTTACAGGAAAATATTTTTAGAGAGAGAAAATATTTTTTGAATATAAAAATTACGTAAATAAATTTTTTTAGAAAATGTAAATTTAAATTTATTTTTAAAGTATAATAATTATATTAATTTTTTAATAAAAGGATAAAATAGTAAAAATAACTCATTAATCCTTCATCTTCCTCCCTTACTATTTTTTTAACTCCCAAATAAAAGGAGGAAATATCTTCCATTTCCCTTCCTTCTCCTCCCCTCCAAACTCCCTATATCTCTTTCCTTTCTTTCTCCTCCAAACTCCCAAACAAAGCCTTAATGTCTCAACCAAAATTAAATCTCATTCATTAAAATATGATCTAATGTTTGAGACATTAAGTAAAATGGAAAACTAGTGGAGAGACTGTTTTCCTTCTCATTTTTTCACTCCCAACTCTCGTATTTATAATATTTATGAAAGTTTTGAATGCAACATCTCATTTAAGAAATACTTAAAGGATGTGACTAATGTCATTAGGATATAAGAATAAGACCATGACAATAATACTTGAATTTAACCTGATAATTATAATTGAAAAGGAAAATGATTTAATTATTTCAGCATAATTAATTTGGATTTTGAATCATTAATAATCAAGACTAATATTAATAGAGTCAATTTAATCTCGGAGTGTGTGCCGTTACACAATATCCAACAATGAATTTTAGCTATTTTCTCTAAGGCTCGTTTGCTTCAGTGAAAATCAGGAAGGGAAAAAGAAAATAAGCACTTTCAATTGGCAGCGTTTGTTTGGTTCACATTTTATTAGGAGAATATTTTCTCGTGGTGGGGCATTTTCCCTATTTTATGGGAAAATTAGTTCCCACTTATTTTGGTGGGAATCCATTTTCCAACTAAGGAAGAAGACCAACTTACATTTTCAGCATGTTTGTCGTCTTTATTCTCACGTTTGATCATTTTGTACTTCTTTTTTCTTCGATCCATGGCTTCCGACGAAGAGGCTGCGACCTTCTATTCATCCTTGCAATATGAAGATTCAGCATGTTTGTTGTCTTTATTCTCACGCTTGATCATTTTGTACTTCTTTTTTCTTTGATCCATGGCTTCCGACGAAGAGACTTTGACCTTCTATCCATCCTTGCAATATGAAGATTTTGCTAAGGATATTGATGAGGGGTACGACCTGAGATTGAAAGGAGACGTGTGTGAGAGAGAGACAGAGGGGGAGAGAGATAAAAGAAGAAGAAGAAAACACTGAAAATTTATACAAACTCAAGTGTGCATTCCTTGCACACTTAAGTTGAGTATGTACAATATGCACATTTGAGTGTGTAGTTTAAGTGTCACAAGCAGATGTATGGAGCTTATGATTTAAAGTAATATTTTATCTTTTAGATGTAAAATGATATTTTATCTCATTTTCATACCTTATTTTTCTAGTGCCAACCAAGCACAATAAGGTAAAATATATTCGATTCATTTCTATTCTTTTTATTTCCATTCTTTTTCTCTTTTCCCCAAATGGGACCTAAAAAAAAGTAAAACTGCACATATTCACGAAATTTGCGAAACTTTTGAACACAAAACCTCACATTTAAAAAATATTTGAAAGGATAAGTTTGATGTCATTAAACAATAATCTAACCTGACAATAATAAATCTTATATAACTATATTTAAAAAGGAGCATAATTTAATTATTTCAGCATAATTAATTTGGATTTTGAATCATTAACCATCAATACTAATATTTGAATTTTAATATCGAAATACTATAGCCACTACATTATACCGGACGACTAGTTATAATTTAATTACATATTAAGAATTATAAATATATTTTCATAAATAGAACCAAAATTTTATTTTGGTGCATGGTCGCCAGGTGTCGATCAGTAGGGCATGATTGTTTCCAATTCTAATCAATGATTAGATTAAGCTAAGTTTTTGTAAAGCTTAAATTAGAGGAGCTCCCTCGAATTTTATTGTTAGAAATCAAGATTTTTATTTTGATGCATCGCTGCCAGGTGCTTGTAAGGCACAAATGGTTTCAATCCTTAATTTATTATTAGTCTAAGCTTAAGTTTTTGTTAATGAAAATTTTTATTTATCGCATAGTTATAAAATAGAATATAAACAGTATTTATATATAGCATGTATCAATATATCACATAAATGTATAAAATGATTCAATATTGTATTACATAAAATATATAAAAAGTTTAGCTTTGAACAAGCTAGTTTGGGATTACTTATGAGTTTCAAAAGTGTTTATGCATGTAAATTGAAATAGAACTTTTTTCATATATTGTAAATCACAATTTAAAAATTGTTTTTGAAAGTTCTAATCACGATTTCAAATAAGCATGTTTATGTTAATGTGACAAAGTTTGGATCTTTATCCACTTACCACAGTGAGGTCCAATCACCCACTTGCTCATCTCTTTGTACCACAGTTTCATAACTTTGGAGTTTCCACTCAAAAATGTTCTATCAGGGGATTTGACACACTAAAGAGTAAATTGCTTCTTTGGATCATATTTAGGGTTCTTTAAGAATGTTTATTTACGTAAATCGAGATTTTTATTTTGGTATACTGTAAATCATTATTAGAAAGCCATTTTGAAGATTCCCATCGTTATTCCTAACAATAACACTAAATAATTAGAATAAGTTAAGAAAAATTATAGAATGTGGGTTTTATCAAAGACATTATTAATTGAAGACTTGATAATATCAAAGGGATTGATTAATCACCACACAGCAAAAAGCAAAAATAAAAGTGGCCATTACATCGGAGAAAGGCTATTAATCACTATACCAAAACGTGAAGTGATCGCTGAAAAGTCCAATCAATAGGGGGATACATCAATTTATTCAAGAATGGGATCAACCGTAAAAAACATAGGACCTTTCAAAATGATCCTTGCTATGCAAGCATGTTTCTCCCAGGTGTTAGGTACACCCAAGAATGTTAGCATTCACAGAATCTAATCTAATCTACTACTTCAAATTCTTCTTAATTAACTGGTTTTTGTGCACCAAATGATTCTTGATCACCAGTTATTATATCTTGATCAGGGTCATCAAAATTATTTTTTGTTTTGTTTTTGGGAAAGTGGACTTTTAGAAAGTAAAGTTATTTACTTTGAGGTTATCTTCAACATTTCTTAATATCATTGTCCATTTCTTCCTTAAGGATCATATTTAGGTAAAGTTTAAAACCATTTAACATGTGAAGTTAAAACATAATTGGGGCAAAACTATGTGTACTCATGTTAATTAATATCTTAAATTCATTATGTTTTACAACCCACTAAGATAAGTGGAAAGAGAATGACGAAAAGGGATCGGTATAACCCACTACAACAGTAGTTGCATCGTGCCATGAAGAAAGAGAATGATTAAGAGGAATTGGTGAGCCCACTAATATCTAGCAGGCATCACCGTTCTATCTCTCTATTTATTGCGTAATTCATCTTAAAATTATGTTAATTTATCAACAAACGTTCTCACTAATTAATATCCTCAATTCATTGTATTTTACAACTATACTGTGCTAGAAGAAAAGAGAGAGACTGAGAGCGGTTGGCGTGGCCCTACTAACCTGCTGGTTCCATAACTCTATTTCTCTCTTCATTGCATGATCCAATATAATCATTTTAGATAATAAGAAAAATATTACTATATAAAAAACTTGTTAACTCAGTGTTTGTCCTTGTTCATTAATATCTTTTATTCTCTATATGACCCTTTACAACAATTGCATTCTGCTATGAAAAAAGAGAGAAAGTAGGAGGCCAGGTGGGTGATGAGCCCACATAAAATCTAGCTAATCTCTCCTCTCCATCTCCCTCTCCCTCTCCCTCTTTATTCCATAATCCAAACCATTGTAGAGGATCCAAAACATTAATATCAAAGTATTATGTTAATTCAATGAATATCTAATCAAAATTTTCATTTTGTTTTGTTTCATATCATTTTTAGCCTCTAAAACAATCACACTCTGAAGAGAGGAAAGACAAAGATTAAGAGGGGTCGGTGGGTCACACCACTACACCTCTCTTTTCATTTTATGATGCAAACATCTATAGAGAATTCAAAACATTAAAATGTAAAAAATAAATTAGGCTAACTCAATGTTTGTCCTTACTCATAAACTCATTGTATTTTATAGTTAGAGGGCTTTGAACCTCTATATTCATATCGTGTAGTGAAGAAAGAGCTGAAAGACTAAACGAGGCAGGTAGAGTCCTCCCACCCTTCTTAAGTACTGTATTGTATAAGCTATTGTGTTTTACAAGAGATATTTTCTACATTGAATGTATATGTGTGTGTGTGTGTGTGTAAGGCTCAATCCCTTCTGCATTGTTCTATGAAAAGAGATAAATACCAAGAGGATTGGGTGAGCCCAACTAATATCTATATGGCCTCAACATTCTATGTACCTTTTTATTGCATAATCAATACATTGAAGAGCATCCAAAAACATTAATATCTAAAAAAATATGTTAATTCAAGGAAGCCCTTCACTATGTATTTAATATCTTCAATTTATTGTATTTTTTAGCATTTTTAGCCACTACAGCAACCACATTGTGATGAGAAGAAAGAGAAAGACTGAGAGGGCTCAGTGGTCCCACCACCACATCTCTCTCTTCATTGCATAATCCAAATTAGAGCCGGCCTTGACGGTTTTCGGGCTTAAACGGGTCAGTTCTGGAGGGCCTTGGGTTTGCCCTGCAGACCATTTTCACTGTAGTTTTTTCTTTCTTTTTAAATTTATTAATTTATATATATTTTGTATTTGTTATAGAGTTATTTATCTATTTAACTACAAATACATAATAGTTATACTTTAATTTTATGATTTGATTTATTATTTGTTGCAAAATAAAGATTATGGATGTGTTCATGATGCCAGAAAAAAATTTCATGTTTTTTTTACTCATGAGTTAAAGGCTACTACTCAAAGTGAAGAACAATAAAATATCGTTAAAATCGATGATAGTGACGAAAATGACGACAATAATAGTCATCGTACTAATGTCACTTAGTGATATGATTTTTATGTTTTATGTGAGTTATTTGTGAACATAGTTTGTTTTTTATTATGAATTAGTGACTGTGCTTATTTATTGGATGATTCATATTGTAATTTACTAATTATATTTTTTAAAAAAAAAAAGTGGAGGAAAAATAGTTAAAATTTAGAATAGTAATTTCCTAGCTATGCAGGTTGGCTCTGGTACTCCCGGGCCGGACTTTGAAAAATAAGTGTTTTTCTTACTCCGGGCCTCAGAGGGCCAGCCCTATTTGCCAGCTCTAATCTAAAACCCCATAGAGTCCCAAAAAAAATAAATAAATAAAGTATGCTAATTGATCATGCTTTTCATTATGCATTAAAATCTTCAATTCATTGTATCTTATGGTCCTTTGAACCTTTGCGGTATTCATATCATGCTTCGAGGAAACAAAAAGATTATACGAGTCAAGTGGGGTCCACCATTGTGTATTGTACAAGCTATCATGTCTTACAAGTGATATTTTGTACATTGGAAAAAGAATAGGATTCCACTTTGGTCCACTGCGGACTTTCATTTGTTGCGGAAACTATGTCGTTTTGTCACAGTTTTATGCGGTCTGTCAATCCTTTTTTTTTAAAAAAAAAAAAATCCCCCTAGTCAGATCCCTTTCCTTAAAAAAAATTCGGAGACTACTGGGTAATAAAAAGATAATTCAGGATATTAAATGGTGTAAAAAAAAATATTTTAGGGTACTGAAAAAAATATATTTGAAGGTATTGACTAGAACTAAAAGGATACTTTAGAATACTGAATGATACTGAAAAAATATTTCAGGGTACTGACTGGTACTAAAAGGATACTTCAGGATACTGACTGCTACTGAAAAAATAATTCATGAATAATCTTTTTACTACCCAGTAGTCTTCGATTTTTTTTTTTAAAGGAAAAGGATTGGCTAATCGCATGAAACTGCGTCAAAACGGTGCAGTTTTGTGCGGCGAACAAAAGCCGTATCCAAAAGAATATATATAATAAAAGCTTAACCCCTTTTCCATTGCTCTATGAAATAAGATGAAGACTAAGAGGGTTGGGCGAGCCCACCTAATATCTGGTTGGTCTCACCACTGTAGACCCCCCCGGGGGCCTTTTTTGTGCTGGCAAGCTAATGCTTGCAGGTGGGATTAATCCCTAATAGTAAAAGCCAGCTAAGGTTGGCTTCCTATACCACTACGCAACTAAGGCGCTGGTACACTATCTCCCTTTTATTGCATAATCTAAACCACTTAAGAAGATCCAAAACATTAATATCTAACAATTATGCTAATTCAACTAATGTTCTCACTATTTAATATCTTCTTCTATTCATAATATTTTATAGCATTTTCAACCTCTACAACAACCATACTATGATGAGGGGAAAGAGAAAGAGTGAGAGGGCTTGGTATCTCTCTCTTCATTACATGATCCAAACCCTCGTAGAGTTCAAAACAATGTAAAAACAGAAATTATGCTAATTGAATATTTGTCATTACTCATAAATATCTTCAATTCATTATATCACACAGTGCTTTGAACCTCTGTGGTATTCATATCATCATATGAGGAAACAAAAATATTATAAGAGGCAGGTGGGGTCTACTAGGGAACCAGTTTCCCTACCTATCCTTGGATAGGGAGAGTTTGTTTCAATCTGGACCGTCCAGATTTGATTTGGACGGTTGAGATTTATTATTTTTTCAACTATTATTTTTTAAATGAAAAAATTATTTTTTAAAAATATGTTAGTTGATAGATTTTCTTTATTTTAGATTCTCTACCCATTAAAATAATTTTTTATAAGAAAATAAAAAGTAAAAAAAATTAAATCTAGAAAATTCAGATGGGAAGAGCTCTTCCTACCTATTATTGGGATAGAATAGGTAGAGAAACTGATTTCAGTCTACCTGTGTGTATTGTACAAGCTATTAGGTTTTACAAGTGACGTGTTGTACATTAAAAAAAGAATATACGGCGTTAATTAAGCAGTCAACCCCTTTTACTCTACTCTATAAAAAAAGATAAAGACTAAGAAGGTTCAGTGAGCCCACCTAATATTTAGCTGGTTTCACCACTCTATCTCCCTTTTATTGCCTAAATCCAAACTATTGAAGAACATCCAAAACATTAATATCTACAAATTATGTTGATTCAAGCAACATTTTCATTATTTAATATCATGCATTGTGTTTTCCAGCATTTTTTGCCTCTAAAACAACCATACTGTTATGGATTCAAATATTAGGTCTAACTAAGGTGTAACCCAATAAGAGGCAAACAAACCCCAACCGTAAGGTATCCTGTATAAGTAGATGTTAAACCCTAAGGTACACATCATCTACACTTTACCTCTTTATTATTCTGCCTACACAGAGCACACCCCACTCCCTTGGATGAAAACCCTTATGTTTGTGCTTTGTGATCTTCTATCCTCCTTAGTATCTCATCCATAGATACTTAGGAGAGAGCTATTTGATCCTATATCAATATATTATTTTATTAGAACTAGACACTTATGTTCTTACAACAGATCACATACTATAATGAGAGAAAATAAAACGGGTGAGTGGGGTCGATGGGTTCCACCCCTACATCTCTCTCTTCATTGCATGATCCAAACCCCCATGGAGTCCAAAAAATTAAAACGAAAGAAAAAAAAATTATGCTAACTGAATGTTTGTCATTACTTGTTAATATTTTCAGTTAATATTTTGAACCTCTATGGTATCATTATTCAATGAGGAAATAGAAAGATTATAAGAGGTAGGTGGGATTGACCATCGCATATTATAGAAGTTATATTGTGTTTTACAAGTGATGTTTTGTTCATTGAAAAATACACATTAAACGCTCAACCCCTTCTGCATTTCTCTATGAAATAAGACAAAGACTAATAAGGTGTAGTAAGCCCACCTAATATCTTGCTGGTCTCACTGCTCTATCTCCCTTTTATTGCATAATCCAAACCATTGAAGAAGATTCAAAAACATTAATACCTAAAAATTATGTTAATTTAACTAACGTTTTCATTATTTCATATCTTCATCAACTTATTGTATTTGACAACATTTTCAACTTCTACAACAACTATTGGGCAAAAAAAAAAAAAAAAACCCTCTACAACAACTACACAATAATGAGAGGAAAGAGAAAGATTGAGAAGGCTGGTGGGTCGCACCACCACATTTCTCACTTCATTACATCTAAACTCTTATAGAGTCCAAAAAATTAAAAAGTAAAAATAAAACTTATGCTAATTGAATGTTTGTCATTATTTATTAATATCTTCAATTCATTGTCTCCTGCAGTACTTTGAACCTCCGCGGTATCATATGTGAGGAAACAGAAAGATTAAACGTGGCAGGTGGGGTCCACCTTCGCGTATTGTACAAGCTATTTTGTTTTACCAGCCACATTTTCTGCATTCGAAAAAGAAAATATATTAAAGGCTCAGCCCCTTCTGCATTTTGTGAATCAGAGTAACAGATGTATTTGATATCAAGTGGGTTTTACTTGAATATGTCGAACGCAAGATCTAACGAGATCAATGTGATATCAACCAGATTGAACTCCAGGCTGAGCTATTTGGATTCTGATTCAAAGGAAGGAGAAGTACGTGCCATTGTTGATGATGTTTATGATTTGCTGAAACTCAAGAAAGCAAAAGTGGAAACACTCCGGGTCGCTCGTGAGGACATTGAGGTAATGATCAAGAAATTTACTTTTTTGATTGCTTAAAAACACCAATATTTTAAATTGTTGAAGCTGTGAAAATTTAAGGAAATGATGGGAATATAGATGGAATCTACACGTACAGGTATGCATATTTTTTCCTTAAACTGAGTGAAGTGAATGCTATGAAGTGTAGCTTTTTATGTTTATTATATATATTATCCTTGTCCTTTCATTATATGCATCAAGCGCTGAGATTTTGAATAAGCCTACAAGATCAAGTTTTTATTTTTTTCAAGAGAATGTGAGAATCACAAGCCCTAGAAATCATTAATATGAGGATTTTAATCAAAGAAAGGGCTGGAAAACAGCATGTGAATTTCTGCAATTGCCATCACTACAACTCCAATAAACCATCTGATTGAATTTAAGGATTCAGAACCATTGGTTTTTAAAAGTATATATTAATTTTGTCTCATTAAAATTTAATTTGAACGGTTCAAGATTGCAGTGGCGACACAGTAAAAAAGGGTGCCAGCCGATCTGCCTTGTTCTGAAGGGTAGCTTTGAAGTTCATAGAAGCTAAGCACAAAGTTCATCATCCGCCATAAAGACCTCGCAAACGATATTAATATGAAATCATCAAGACCTAATAATAAAAAACGCGCGCGCGCGCACACACTTGTGTGTGTATTTTCAGACTTGTTAAACATTTGTCTAATAATAACACTTTTAATTAAGAAATGTATGTGGGTGCTGATGCCTATTGTCTCATAAATTTATCATGTGCGATTACCATTATCATGTACGAAGGATTATTTTATGTTCATTTTGTATACATTGCTGGTTCCAGATGAAGGAGGCAAGTCGAGAAATATTGAAAAGAACACATACACATGCATGCTAGGTCAAATGTTTTGGCTGATGAAATATTTATATACTAATCTGTATGTCACGCGTGTGTGTGTGTGTGAATGATACAGAAAAAATATGGAGACATGACTGCTGAAACTGAGAAGCTTAAGCGGAAAATAAGAGCTATGAAGCGAAAGATTGAGAAAGAAGAAGGTATATGTCTGGACGAATTTATAGTTTATATATATATGCTCCTTGTTTCCTATATTAATTGATGGTTACTTGGTTTATAACAAAAATATGCTCAATCTCTACTCTTATCACTGTTCAACGATTCGTGCAATACATACACACACACACACACATATAGAGAGAGAGAGAGAATGATATGAATTACAAAGGCTCTTGCTATTACAGCTGAGGAGGCATCATTATTGGAAGAAGCGAAGAGACTGAAGCTGGATACTTTCTATTACGATGCTATTACGAAAGCTCTTGCTGCGCGTGGCCTTCTCCCTCCCGATTTTAATCCAGACGACTTCTGTCCTTAATTTACCATGCACCCATCATACGATTTCATACACTGGAATCTTCATCTCTGTCTCTTGTCCTTGTCTGTTGTTGTTCTTTGTTGTTTTAGACTTGTCTTTGGTTGAACCAAATAATTAAAGTTTCTAATACTTCTCTTGGTTATCTTCTTTTTAAATAATCGAGGGCGTATACTTAGGTTACAACAAGAAAAAAAATTTCTTTAATCCATATATGTATGTATCCAGCTCTATTACCAACTTATTAATTAGTCCAATTTATAAATGTAAGCCCACAATGGAAAAACATATGGCTACCTCCAAATAATTATCATAAGTTCATAACTGCATATTCAAGGTTCAAACGCACACAAGAATGAAACCGAAAATCGAATGGAACCGAACCAAATCCAACTCGATTATCAGTTTTTTTTTTTTCCGTTTTGGTTAAAGATTCAGTTTTTATTTTTGAAAATTACGGTTTTCGGCGTTCAGTTTGGTCATTCAAAGTCGGGTAAAATAATCGCATAATGCTCACCTAAAATTATTAAATTCAACCAGGAACAAGTTGCTAATAGATGAGCCGATGGGTTTATACTATATATCATCTCTTGCTTGAGTTTCCGTCCTTGTAAAACTTACAATTTACAGGGAAGAAACTTTCTTCGCCCAAAAAAGGGGGATAAGAAACTTAAGGAAAGCCTTATATATGTGTCTAATTAATTTTCCTCCCAAAAAATTACATCTTGACACTAAATAGCCATTTGATTCAAGATATTGTGAATATTATCTTTAGCTTTATATTTAGACCCATTTTCTTAATTATTACATGAAATTTGAAACAAATGATACTATTATAACTTCCAAATAATGCGACTTGTTATAGAGTCAAAATTTTTATATTGATGAATATCTTCCTAAGATCTATACTATTTCAACAAATGCAATAAAAGTGAATCTAAAACATGACCATGGATCGACTTGTGTATATGTCTCGATTTGTCTAACTTTCGAAGAATAAAACCCAACTTAATTATGACAAAGAGCTCAAATTAGTGTAACTAATAAAATTAAATATCACTCCTCATTTAATTGGCAAAGGGGTTGGACATCTTCACCAAAGAGAAGGGGTTCGATCTTAGAGTTGGTTAAGGCGCTGGGGGAGGCATCCTAGCTCCAAGGTACCTAGGTAAACATCTGAAAGTAATAGACGACTTGCCCTGCCCAACATTAGTATCACCTAGAAGAAAGGGAGATTTCGTCCTGCCCTTGGGTCATGGGTGAACTCAACCCCTTTCCTAAAATTATAATAGCTAAATAAATAAATAAATATCATTGCCTTAAGCTGAATATTGGATTTAACATTGATTTTAGCACTCAAATAATTTATAAACAAATGAAGCTTAATTATGAATTAGACAGCGCTCTTCACATGGTTCACAGAATCAGTTTGTTTTTTT
Source organism: Acacia confusa (assembly GCA_037074495.1). Classification (NCBI taxonomy): domain Eukaryota; kingdom Viridiplantae; phylum Streptophyta; class Magnoliopsida; order Fabales; family Fabaceae; genus Acacia; species Acacia confusa. The sequence goes on from CM073502.1 coordinate 1,595,918, forward strand.
CAACGTTTAGTTTGAGGGGTTTTATTTTTGACCAAGAGTACAGTTTGAGGTTAACTGAGATTATTATTTGTTCCAATTTTATTAGTGAGAGGTAAACATGAAAAGCACGTTTTCTTTGGAGAAGTGTACAAAACGTGTATGTCCTCATGGATCATCCTGAAGACTAGGTTCAAACAATTTAAATCTTATTATTTCTTTTAAATTATTTTAAATTTTAAAATAAACAGAATACAAATAAATTAATTATAAATTTTTAACTGCTAAATTAGTTACTCAAATTGAGAAAATTATAAATATAAAACTTCTAAATTAGATTTGGCTAGTCCGGTAGACTTGTACTATGATTTTATTTGTACAAAATAATTTTATTGGTAGGCGATATATAAATACTTTTTAAAACGTTTTCTGAATTTGAGGATATGTTTAGGTCTTGGTGAGCCCTCGGACTCAACTCATCTAAAGTTTTCTTATGTATAAAAAAAATAGGGAAAACATTTTCTCATATAGGAAAATCATTTTCTCATGTCACACACACATGAAATAGTGGGACCCACCTATACATAATTCATTAATTCATGTATGTATATATGGGTCCCACCATTTCATGTGTGTGTAGGAAACTTTTTTTTTCTTATATAACATGAGAAAACCAAAGCCCAAAAAAATATTACACATAGTTAATAATTAATGTAGTAATAATTAATATTTTATAAATAGAATCAATATATATGATAAAATAAATTACTATACTTTTTTTAATTCTTCAAGCTCAATGCTCAATACACAAAAACATACGTATCACCGAATACCCCCTGAGTAAGTGAAATTAAGCGCATGATTTAACATGTGATAGATAAGCTTTAACTGATGGGTCACAACAAAACTATTATTGGTTGGTGCACTGATTTTGGGTTCATAATTCATTTTGTGATCATGCATAGGGATGTTTGGCTTTAGATTCTTGCTAAAAAAAAAAAGAAAACAAAACAAATTAGCAATAGAATTTCTGTTGTTAATCAGTTTAGTTACAGAGGAACTTAGGATGGAATTTTAAAATTCCATCGCTAATCCCTTGTTCCCCCCCCCCCCCCCCCCCCCAATAATTATACGTGATTCACTTTGTTATGTATGGGGATATTTAAAATTATTTTTCTAAGAAAACGGTGATTTTGGCCCTACTCATCCAAACACTAGATATTGAAATTACTCTCCCCGGTTCTGAACATAAGATAAAATTAATTTTTTTGGAGAGATTAAGGAAACTAATTAAATTATTTTTTATTTTTTCTTTAAACTAATTAGTTTGACTAATAAACTGAAATATAAGCTAATATACATAACACATTATATGATTAAGTTACTTATTTATTTAGTTTCTTTAATCTAAAAAAAAATATATATATATATATATATATATATATATATATATATCAACTCTTTCTTATATTTAATCCAGGAGAAAGTACCATATTAGATTAGCCAATGCACACGCACACTTTACAAGCAATAATGAAATATGCCACTTGGAGTTGCAATATTCTTTAACGTTAAAAGCCATAACTTCCAAGTTCATTCCTCACCTTGCGTGCTTGGTATGGAATGTCTTTTTCCCTATTAGTCCAATGTAATTAAATTACACTAAGTTCTTACAAACTTCACAAACACATTCCTAGGAAAAACAAAAAAAGTTGCTTAAAATGGAGTGTCTTTTTCCCTTTACTTCGAAAGCAAGAAACCTAATGTGCCATTACATGTGTGTTATATAGTAACCTTCAATTGTCCTTCTCTCTGTTCATGATGTTGAGATTATCAACTAACTGCCTCCACCATTTATATTACGTCTTCTATCTTTAATTTCTCTCTACCATTCTCATATATTCCCTTTCCTTCTCTTGTTAAAACCCTAATTTTTTCTATCTTTTCTTCTAATTCCATCCTAACGTTTTCTAGTTATAACCGGACCTTTTTAAACCGGTTGTACAGCGAAAAGTTTCAGGCTTATAAACCACCCTTATATATATAATTTCTAAAACTGGTTTAGAAATACATTTTTAACTAGTCTAAATGTCATTTTCTTTTGTTTCCCTTACGTGAGATCTCTGCAGCTTTATTATTTAAGAGTAGCACTATCTTGTTCATGAAACAAAACGCTGAAATTACATGTCTATATTTTTCAAGCACTCGGGGTATATATTTCATTGACTATATATATATATATATATATATATATAGTTTGGGCCTGAGGTCAGGAACAAACACACAATCTCCCACTTAAAGGAGAGCTCTTATGTCATTAAGCTACAAGGAGTTTGGCAAAACAACACAGCCATGTTCATCATCCGCTTCTTCATCTCTTTCCCGAATGCATGAACTTTTTTCCTTGGAGTGAAACCTCACCGAAAACACAATACCCTTGTGTCCTTCCAAATTCAGTAAACATAGCACGCATACGTTTTTCATTAACTAGTGGGAGATGTTGTCCAAGCTTTGCGTCCAAAGTTGACAATGTTCATCTATAAGTACCCTTCTTTATAGTAGCGTGTGTCCTCCACACTTCTTCATCATCTATCTCTCTTCTCTCAAGCTTTGGTTTCTCTTCATGGCGTCGTCCAACCAATTACCCAAGATATCCCATCAAAGCACCGACCTTGAGGCACAAATTACACCTCTAGAGAGAGAGACAGACCAGGCTACTATTGAAAACAAAGTCATTGATTACTCCAAAAGATCTCAATGGCTGAGAGCTGCAGTTTTGGGGGCCAACGATGGGTTGGTATCCACGGCATCTCTCATGGTGGGCGTGGGAGCTGTGAAGCAAGACATAAAGGCCATGATTCTCTCAGGCTTCGCCGGTCTAGTGGCCGGAGCATGTAGTATGGCCATCGGAGAGTTTGTGTCGGTGTACTCTCAGTTAGACATCGCGGTCTCTCAGATGAAGAGAGACAAGAAAAGAGGGAAAGATCTGAAAGAAGAGAACGAGAAAGAGGGTTTGCCAAAGCCATATCAAGCAGCAGGAGCATCGGCTTTGGCATTCGCTGTAGGAGCAATGGTGCCATTGCTGGGAGCTTCTTTTATAAGAGAGTATAGGTTGAGGTTAGGGGCGGTGGTGGCTGCAGTGAGCTTGGCTTTGGTGCTGTTTGGATGGCTAAGTGCAATTCTTGGTGGGTCCCCTGCTTTGAGGTCTGTGGTGAGGGTCATGGTTGGAGGGTGGCTAGCCATGGCTATAACTTCTGGATTAACCAAGTTCATTGGCTCAAGACTTGACTAGTCTCTTATTAATCAATTTCACTCTGAATTGTTTCTCAGTGCTTATAGAATGTATGGCTAAGTATGTAGCTAGCTGCTAGCTGATGCTATTGTGATGTTGTTCTTCAGTGCACGTATGTGAATAGCTATTCACACTTGTGCTTTCTCTTTATTTTTACATTATATATTTTTATTTATTGAAATATAAGATTATGAAATTGCATTAGCTAAATTGAAGAAAACGACAATTTTAGTTAGTGATAGTGTTTGGGTAACACCCAAATTGCAATTTCAAAAGCCATTTTCAATGAATTTGAGATAAAACTCCTCCCATATACTTATCTCATAAATCATAAAAATTATTCTTTAAAAATTAATCCAAACATAATGGAACAGATAAATTAGAATAATTTAATCCCATTAAACAAAAACAATAACAAAATATCAATTGAACTTCAATTACCTACAAACGTATAACAATTGAGAACTCATTTTAATAGAAAATCCTAATTTAGAATTTTAAAGTTTAAGTGATATTTTCTTATTTTTTCCCCATTTAATTTCCTTAAAAAAATGTAACGAAATATCAAATATGAGGAATAAAAGTACGGGTAGATACTTTGGGCAATGCTCCATGCTCATGATCAAAACTCCTCATATAAAAACCGTTTAGCTGAGACTTTTATTTCCAAGATCTAGTAATATTTCAAATTCAAACTGTAATGTTGCGTATGACAAGTAGATGTCATTAGTTTTTGTAGACGTCATTAGTTCACAAATGATATTTCAAAAACAATGCAACATGAAAATGCCATATTAATACCCTATAGCCCAAACGTTAACCAGAAGAACCGCCGCATACATTTTGGGCGAAAACAGAACGGCTAAACAGGGCAAAAAGATTTGTGGAGAAGAAAAAATGTTGCTGCTAAAAGAAAAATGCAACAGAAACTCAAACAAGGCGTTCTAAACTATAGGTACATGCATGTAGTACACAGGTAAAAATTTGTTTTTTGCCCCGATGAAGAAGAACAATGTCAGGTCCAGTCACACTCTTATCCACGTCTACATCCCTGTGATTGCTTCCGCCCCAAGTTAACGCATAGCACATGATATCAGGTAACATTTCACAAAATTCCAGCCTTTGCCAGCCACCATTCTCTCTCAGCGTTTTGGCCTCAGCTTTGCCTGCTGATACTGAACTGAGCTTATGAGCTTCTCATGGAAAAAAGCGTTCCTTGAAAAACAATGCCCCTCTATACTCATTGCATCATCTGTGTATCAACCTCTGCGATGGATCCTAACTGCTGCCTCACAAAAATCCCCGAACCGTTTTGTGTATTTTGGACACTTCACTCAAAAGCTGTGTTTACTGTAACAGAATACTGGAGAGCACCCGCATCAAGTATCATTGTATCTTGAAAACAGTTTTCAACTTCGCAACCAGCCTCCATTCATCCATAGTCAGCTCATCCTACAACATGAAATAAGAGCATAAGCAACTATGAAATAAAGTAGGCATTTAGCGGTCATCCCGCTATGCGCTATACCGCTATAGCATTTTTTGGGTCAGCCGCTACACACCGCTAAAGAATGGTTCCAAAATAAAAATGTACTCAAAACTTAAGACATATCCATCATTAATAATAAGTCAAAAACTAAAGAAACAAACGTCATTAAATTAGTCTCTAAAGGCCATAAATGAAACATTCATATTTTTACTGTAGCAAGCATTTTTACTATAGCAAGCATTTTTACCGTAGCTACTAGCTAAGCTCTGTGGTTGCTGTGACTGTGAAGATGAGACTATTTTCACTGTACCAACTATTTTTACTGTAGCCACTAGCCAGTACAACAACAGGACAGTAGCAAGCAGAAATCAGAAGTCTTGCAACTCTGTAGCAACTATTATTTATATCTCTTCCTTCGATTTCTCATCGCGAGCAGAAATCAAAACTCTCGTCGTCTCAACCTTTGAACTCTCTTAGAATGCAGAAACAACATACCCGACACTCATACTAATCTAAATGCTCTATAACAACATACCCGATAATTAGCTTTGAGAACATCGATAGATCTCCTTGAGATACGGCTTACAAGTTCATCATCAATCTCAAAATGCCTCCCGAACATTTTTTGTTGTTCCTCCGAATTGGTGCCAACAATCTGCAAAGCAGAGGACTTGTAAGTATAAGAATAACTTCAAAATTGTGCATTCACAACAAACATCTTATGATTCGTTCTCTCGTGCATGCATCATAACATTGTCTGAGTGTCTGACAATACTATGAAATTTTACTCCCAAAAACTTCAAATCTAATCATCATCTATTTACAGCGTGCAGACCATAGTTTTCAATGTCAAGAACGCATGCTTAACCCACATTTCAAATTCCTCTTTAAATTGATTCATCAGTCCTTGAACTTCAATCAGGAACAACTTAGCACATGTAGTGTCTTGACTCGAATCAATTTAATTCCTATGGTTCCTTAACTCTGATCACTGAGTATCTCTAAGCCAATGTTCAAGGACTGACTTGATAATACTGAAAGTTATATTTACCCTTAATTTTGAAAAGGGTGAATACCACTGTTAGTCCTTATTTCACAAAGTTATGGCCTGAGCGTAATGCATGATCCCAATACATTTAACAAGTTTTGCCTTTGGTCACCAAGTCTTTATGAAACTATAGAGACTAAAACCAGCAATTTGAAACCACAAAGATCAAAACCAAAATTCGATTAGATTGTAAGGGCCAACAATGATGTTAACCCTTTTAAAAATTTAGATTCAGTCTAAGCACATAAAAAAAAAAAAGTTTTCATGATAGGTAACCTTGTTCATTGGTTCAATCCAACATAAAGGCTTAAAAATAAAAAGGAATAATAATAATAATAATAAATGAAGGATAATCAGTGAAACACATGGACTATTCATAATATGTAAGCGTCACATCTTCCACATACCTTAATGGCCACACTATGCCCTTTCTTGGCATCCTCAACAGGTTTACGGTTATTTTCAATGGACGCAATGCGACCAATGTCAATGTAATCTCTGGAAGGAATACAAATCGGAGTCCCAACCTGTCAAGCACATATTGTCAATTTAAAATGCCACAAACAAGGATCTAATATTCACAAGTTTAGCCTCGTCAGCACAAACCAAAGAGATAAGGACTAAGCCAGTGAATTGAATATTCTTTCCCTATTTTTTGGGTTCAGAGCTAGGTGATTAGCTTGAAGTCACACAGATGAAGCTTAGGTTCATTGAGAGTGCTTTGAAAACTACTGATACACAACTATGCAAATACTAAGGAGAAATATAATCTAAACTATGACGGAAAACGTCATTGATAAGATTAATAAAAAAGGGGAAAAAAAAAACTAAATCAAATCACTCCATGGTTATACCTTTAAAACACCTTCAAGAATTTCAACTCCCAAAACAATCGGATCTTTCTTCATGAAAACACAACCAGGTAAGATTTTCATTACACATGGGAAGACTGCCTCATCAGCTGTTTCTCTCTTCTTTTCCTCCTTAACGGTGTCAATATAGGCCTTGAATTGGTCAAATAGGTGATAAATGATATCAGCCATAAAAATTCTGACACCTAGTTCTTCCGCAAGATCTTTAGCCTCCTGATTAACTTTGACATCAAATGCCAAGATAGTAGCAAACTCTCTTTTCTTTTCAAGCATTACACTGGCCTTCATTACATCTTTTCTATGTACAGGGCCTATGCTTATACCACTAACAGGAATATTCACTTCTGGTGTTTTCAAAAACTCCAGCAATGCTTCCAAAGAACCAAGGGTCGATGCCTGCACACAAACTCCCTCACCACTCTTGTCAATCCTGCTCATGACTTGGTTCATATCTTGCATAGCTGCTTCCTTAACACTTTCTAAATCATCGTCAGGCTCCACCACATGTAAAGAAGTGCCAGCAATAGCATGTTCAAGCCCCTGACAAATAATAGATCAAAATAAAACAGTTAAAACTTCCACATTCATAAGAGCGAGAGAATAACTAATTTGTTGGCCACAAACTGGCAAGAACAATGTCAGATTATGAAGTACCTGGGCAGTGATTTTGATACCCATAGCAGCCTTAATTTCTTTATGATGGATATATGTGCCCTGAAATCCAGCATCTTTAAATTATTGTACAGAACATAAAAGCTGACTATTAAAAATACCCCTCCAGATAATGTTTCCCATCCCCAGTACATGATGAAGTTACCATGAAAGATCTGATATTGAAAGGCTTCTCCCAGCAGTTAGCACAAACATAATACAACAAAAAACTTCACTTGCAACAACAATCCAGGCCTAAGATTAAATGTCTCAAATAATAGAAATAGATGAGACCAATAAAGCCATTTAAGGTTTTAAGCCCAAAAAAGAGGTTACTAGCATCATATGAAATTCATTCAGTTCAATACTGCAAGTCACGTTTATCCATCATATGCCTTCATAAGTTGGTGTAAGAAAGAAAATAAACATTTCAAGTGGAAAGGAGCTAATGAGTCCTTCATTACAAATTTGTTCATTTATGTATAAGATTTTAGGACCACGCTACATAATGATCTATCCAATGGAGGTACTAATTCACAATTTATTGGTTTGAGTATAGTTGACCTGTCATCGAACTAGTGTTAATTAGATAGGTATTTACCTGATATATTAGGATTCTAACATAACGAATGAATAGTTAAACATAACATAATATATTATGATAGATATTTAATTATTAATTTCAAATTTCTTAAAGTGTTTGAGAAGCCATATTTTATTTGACAGCTAAGAATTACCGATAGTTAAAACTTAAAGAGTACTCAGAACTTTCAGAATTCTCAAATTATAATAACAACCAAATCTAGAGGAATGACAAATTTTAATCAAACCACTAGATATTTAGGAGAAATACTACATATTCATGTGGAGAATGGTGGACATCTTTTGTCTGTCTTTTTTCCTCCTTCCATAAAATTTTTCTGTTCCAGCACACTTTTTCTTTTGTCTTCTATTTGCAATTTTTCACATCCGTCCAAGATGAACTGTATTGCTAAAAGAATATTTGTAAAACAACAAAGTAAAAAGCCCTGTTAACCCTGAGCAATCCTGTTTCGACCAGTTAGCAGTCTTTAGTCTTTAGCTAAACCAGATCTGTGACCAGGTCATCAGTGTTCAAAAAGATTTTCACACAAACCTCCAAAAACTACTTATTAACCCAAAAAACAATAATAAAATAAAATTCGCAAACGGTCCATTTCTTCTTCAATCAAGGAAGGGAAAATATTAGGCAAACATTAAAAGAACTAGACCAAGAAGGTAGGCAAACCTTAACACGGAGCTCCTTCATAGGATGAGGTGTCAACAGAGCTCGAATTGTAGTAACAATAGGCCCCTATGATAGAAATTTTATCAGTCAGAAGCTAAGTGCATATAAAGATGTTGCAGATACAATTTTGATATACTTGCCTGCATTCCACATACAACTATTTGATCTCCTTCATGAAGAACGCCATTAACCAAGACAACATCAATAGTTGTCCCATGACCTTCAACAACCTTCACCTCCAAAACTGTACACTGTTGGATAAAATAAAAAACAATCAGTGCCGTGCAGTTAACGCAATCTTGAAACACTCAACCACTAAAAACTTAGGTGATAAAAAGCTAACCTGCACTTCATCACTATATGTAAGTTTCTGAGCCATTGTTTTTTGTGTCCATTGAACCAACAACAATAACATATCTGGGATACCTTCACCACTGTAATAATGAACACTCAAAATATCAACACAAATACAAAAGAGCTACACAGTAAGCATTAAGAAGGTTAAACAACCAGTGATCAAGCCCCAGAAAAAAAATAAAAGAGCTTGCTTCCCCAAATTTGGCATGGCATGTGTAGAATCAAATGCAACTATGATCGAGAGAATGACCCCTCCAGTTAGAGTGGGGGCACCATTAAACCTAAGAGTGACTAAATCTTTTTGGGCGATTCTTCCACATAAAAGAAATGGTCCAGGTTCAATAAATGGGCTTCAAAACAAGGCAGGTGTGCGTTTGAATTAACTAACAATAAAGAATTGCAGAAGACTCTGGCTACTAAAATTACCTTATAGCACTAGTAGGTACAATACTGAAGGTTTCTCCCATTTCTCTGTTTTTATAGTATAACTCAGTGTTTAACGCCTGTTCCTTGAATTGAGTGATAACCTAAAAAAGAAAAAGATAAATCAGAACGAGATCAATGATAAAATACATTTCCAAGACACATAAGATGTGGTATCTTCGAGAACCTGAGTAACTCTCATATTGAACTCATTTTGCACATCCTTGGTTTGCTGCTTCAATGCCTTAACAATTGGAGAATTACGGCAAACTTTCCAACCATAAAGTCTGTCAACCTGCAATAAAGCAAGTACAAAGTGACAGCCCTGAGCATCAACTAAAATAAAGTAAAGAAATATCCGATAATAATAAAACTGAAATACTCACTTTGTTCAATGCAACTATGAATTCCGTATTCCTCATTTTCAATAGATTGAGTGATTCTATTGTCTGTTGTTCTAATCCATGCATAATGTCAACAACCAGAATTGCAATATCACAGAGACCAGAACCCCTAGACCTTAAGTTGGTAAAAGATTCATGCCCAGGAGTATCTATCACAAGTAGACCAGGAACTTTCAGCTTTGCATCAGCTTTTAGTTCCTTTGTTCTTTCACGTATGTTCTCAGCAGGGAAGTACGTAGCACCAATCTGTTGTGTGATGCCACCAGCCTCACCTTCCTGAACATTAGTACCTCGAATACAATCCAGCAGCTTAGTTTTACCTGTGTCTACATGGCCCATAATACAGCAAATTGGGGACCGAAGGTTCTCTCCACTTGGTTGAGAAGGCCCAGTTGCATTTTGTGGATCCTGATTTGGGAGTTGCTTCTCAACCTGCTTTTTACTTTCAGTTTTCTCAGTTGGAGGCTGAGGAGCAGCTTTCTTAGCTGTGCCTGTTGACTTGACAACAGTTGGTGGTGCTGAAAGGTAGATAATCAAAGGAGTGAAAAGTAGAAATTAGAAGGGAAACACTCAAGTACCTAACATATGCAATTTCACCACAGGAGTGAAAATTGTCTTTTTGCATATAAAACCTTCAAGCGCAACACAAACACACAACATAGACATATTCATGATTTCTCATCCTAGTAAAACACAACTTATTGGTTGGAGATGTTTGCCTGAGGTCTTACGAATCACTTACTTGAGAACAACCCTGTAGGAATGGAGGTATGGCATAATAGATATGCAATGAAGATACCAAAATATATGACTGACACAACAACAAATACCAAAACATTTATATCATGAAAGAGGTAAAACTACAATGATTAAGTGACCAACAATAATGACAATATAATGCATACCAACAGCTACAATGACAAAAACACATATCATGAACCAGGCAACCCATAATGACTAATTAACAAGCGTTTTTAATTTGCAGCACGCAGTTACTAAATGAAAATTTTGAAATAGGAACAATCCAACACTAAAATATAATCAAAACAAATGAAATTAAGACCAAGTTTTGATGCCAAACAAGCAGTAACAGAGTCCAGAACAGCAGGGAGGAACAAAAAAAAAATTCATCCGACTGTTCTCACTGGAAGAAATTTACAAATACAAGAAATGCATCAAGCCAGCCATAAGCTGGAACAAAGAAATTTAATGCATTAAAAATGCTCAGATTCTAGCTCTCAACAAGATCAAAGAAATTCATCAGCCTGTTACAAAGGCAACACTATCAAAACAAAGATTCAAATTCAATCACCAGATATTTTGACAAAGATTAAATTATAACAGCAAGGCTTATTGAAATGCACATCTTACCAGCATTTTTTATTTCCTTCTTCACTACGGTTTCTGGTTCAGAGTCAGCCTCCTCGTCAGCAAATGCACTTTTTCCATTTAAATTAACATCATCCCAACTCTTTGCATCCCATTCCTCCTCATCTTCTTCAACTTCTTCCTCTTCAACATCTTCAGGTGTACCTTTGTCCTCAACCAGCACTGACTCAACCACTTCAACCTTCTCAGGTTCCAATGACTCAGCATCAGGAGGAGTCTCCAGATTTTCATTTGCTTCCACATCTTCAGCTGCCTTAACAGGGGCAGTGCCATTCTGATGATTATGGGTTTGTTTTGACTTCTTTGTCTGATATATGGGTCGTTTGGCTGGTGCACCAGAGTCCCCAGTAGGAAGAGTGACAACCCCTGTACCAGCAAGAAACTGCTTCCTCATGGCCTCCAGACGACGAGCTTCTTCCTTTTGCTTACCAGTCAACAATTTCCCTTCTTGCTTCTTCTTCTGAAGCTTCTCCTTCTCCCTTTCCTTTTTCCTACGTCTAGCCTCTTCTGCTTGCCTCTCGAGTTCCTCTTGCCTACGGCGCTCTTCTTCTTCCTTCCTCAGCCTCTCCTCCTCTTCCCTTTTCTTCCTCTCTTCAGTTTCTTTTCTTCGGGCCAATGCCTCTTGCATCTCCCTAACATGCTTTGGCACTTTCTTGTCAGCTGCTTTAGTCTTGGAATCACTCTTCTTTGATTCTGAGGCCTCAGGTTTAACTTCTTCTTTGGGGGCACTTGCAGCAGCTGCGACTGCGGCTGCCTTCTTCTCCTTTTCCTTTTCTTTTTTCTTTTTCTTCTTTTTTGCTGCTGCTGACTCCATCGTGTCTTCTTCCCCTTCTTTTTCTACCACAGCAGAAGTAGGTGCAGCTACTTCAGAAGCAGCAGCCAGAACTTTATCATCCTCAGCTGGAGGGGCAGCAGGTTTTCCTGGAGGCCCCTCCCCAAGCTCAGCTAGAAGCTTGTCCAAATCTTCCTCTTCTTGAGCAGTCCTTCCACTCTTTCTATTCTTCTTCTTCTTTTTTGCAGCAACTGACTCCATTGTCTCTCCTTCCCCTTCCTTTTCCACCACAGCAGGAGCAGGAGCAGCTACTTCAGAAGGAGCCTGAACTTTGTCATCCTCTGCTGAAGGGGAAGCAGGCTTTACCGGAGGACCCTCCCCAAGCTCAGCAAGAAGCTTGTCCAAATCTTCCTCTTCTTGAGCAGTTCCTCCACTCTTTTTATTCTTCTTCTTTTTATTTTTTGAAGTTTCAATCACCGCTTCACTCTTATTTCCTTTATTGTTGTTTATTACGCTAGGTTGCTCAGGCTCTACAGCATCTTGACTTTCATTAACAGACTCAAAATCATCACTAATTTTGGTAGTAGCGGTCTTCTTTTTCTTAGAAGATTTCTTTTTACCTGAAAAAGCAACGATAGAAACATCTTCGTCCTCAGCATTATCTTCATCAGCTCTGGTAGACTCAACCACAGAATCTTCATCCACATCTTCTTCAGCCAAAGCTGCACTAAATGAATTAACAGCCTTCTTGGAAGACTTCGATGACTTCTTTTTCTTCCCTGAGAAAGTGATCGGAGGGACATCTTCTTCCCTCTCTTCTCGTTCATCTTTGTCCTGCTCTCCGTCAGTATCACCAAAACTGGATGCTGTGAATAAGGCACCAGCCTTCTTGCTACCTTTCGACGATTTTTTCTTACCCGTAAAAGCAATAACTGGTTCATCGTCATCATTCTCTTCATGGCTGGCTTCCATCGAATTATCGATCACCTCCTCCCCTTCATTATCTTCGTCTATGGCATCAAAAGCTGATGCAGTGAACAAGCTACCACCCTTCTTCTTGGAACCCTTTGAGGACTTCTTCTTACCTGAAAAACTGACAATCGGTTCCTCATCGTCATCATCGTCCACCCCACCAGTTAAGCCGGATTGTTGGTCTTCATCATCATCATCTTCTCCACCCTCCTCATCACCAAGCAAACCGAAGCTCGAAGCAGTAAACACACTGTTGCCACCACCCTTTTTTGATTTGCCCTTCTTCCCAGTAAACACAACTTCAGGTATATCATCATTATCTATCGCCGTTTCTAAATCTTCGCCCTCGACTTTTGAAGCCTTCGAGTTACCTTTTTTACCTTTCTTCTTTCCGGCAGCCACAGGCTTCTCTTCTTGAACCAACGGTTCCTCAGAAAGCTCCGTTCCAATAGAATACTCATCATCATCGACCACTAGCCCCTTCTTTTTCGACTTTCCACCGCCTTGAGACGCAGTGGGCACATTATCATCGTCACGAGCAGTCGGTTTCTTTCTACCCATTTGAGATTTTAGATATCTTTTCGACGAATTTACCTCAGAGCGCAAAACCAAGCCCTCAGATCATAAACTGCAAATCGAAAAAGGTAAAACATACATGATAAACAAACATCGAAGAATGAATAACTGGATCAATTCATGCGAGTGAAAGAGCTATGAATCATATTGCCAACAACGTGGCGCACCTATGAATCTGGTATGAAAAAGGAAGATTAAGCTTGAAATGGAAGAAAAATAACTCAGAACTATTGCAATAAAGAATCGAATTCCCAGTGGCGATGAAATATGGAAATGGAAGGGTTCCAACGCAGACGAAGGACGAAAACTTATGAATAATCTTGGCAGGTGTGCAGCGTGAAGGGGATAGCAAATGAAAAACGAAGAGAGGGAGAAGAGAACGCAAGTGAGACCGACAAGGATTATATTTGTCTTTAGGGTTGGGTTGTGAACTGTAAACTGAATTTTAGGTAAGAAAGCCCGCGCCGCCTTTTATGAATTTTGAAGCCTATGGGCCCAAGTTAGTTCACTGTTACTCCCACTCATATTTTCTTTTTGTTCCCAGCTTACCACAAATTTTGAGACCCAACAATTATACCCGAATCAAACAATTGAAGGGCATCCAAAAAAAAAAAAAGTCAAAAGATAAAGAATTAAAGAAACCCAACCCTAACCTCTTTGTGAGTAACCTTTGAGTTTAGAGACATGCACGGGCCTTGATGAGTTTGTGGGACTCAACTTATTTAAATTTTTTGTAAAAAAAAAGTCAATTCATGATCAAATTCTGAGAAATAAATTGTCAATAAGAGTTGGCACAGATAGTAAGGGATCTAGGACTAGACCCTTGGGTCGTGGGTTCGATCTTTTCTGCCGTCACTGGGACTTCTTTGGTAGGCGATCTCGTAAGTACCCAATAAATGCTCATAGAGCCCGGGGCCGTGCCCTAGCCTTGATAAGGGACTGGTGTCGAACCCCTCCAAAACTTTTTCAATAGCAAAAAAAAAAAATTCCAAGAAATAGTCATATTTAGTATTCCATCTACTCTTTAATAAAAGATGTAGACATATAGTTGACTGATTTAAGAAGTTTCAAGAAATTAAGTAAATTATTTTAAAGTATTTATATTTGTTATTTTTATCTAAATTATTTTTTTCTATTTATAAATTGATTATATAATCTAATTATACACAAAAATATTTTAAAATTGGCCATGTAGCATGTTCAATAATTAAGTAATTTATTTAGTTTTCTTACCCCTGTAAATTAGTTGGTTGTGTGATTTACATCTTACACTAAAGTCAGGATATAGTATTTGACAACAGATTATGTTTAAAAAAAAAGGATATATGTGCATTATCAAATGGAACTAAATTCATTAATGAAAATGGAAGACTTAAACAAGATCCCATGAAAATAGGAAACTAGAATGTCATATTCCTAAAAATATTACTCGTGGAGCAAGTAAACTTTGATCCGAGAGGCAAGTTTAAACCTAGGAAAACCCCTTAGAATGTGAGGAAATATGTTTTTTAAGGTTAAAATATATAATCTAAGAATACACAATATATAAAATGATTAAATAATTTATTTAACTTCCTTAATCCCTTAAAAAAAAACTAACTCTGTCTTATAATTAGGACTGGAGGTAATAAATTTTATGAAAGTCATGTCATTTATAAGGAATGAGATCTTCTCACTATCCTTGCATCCCATTATCCCTCATAGGCCCATCTAGGCCACATTGATTGGGAAGGGAAGAGAAAAGTATTGTGATATTTTAAATTGATTAGACGGATATGATTTAAAGATAATGAGAAAAACCTGACCCCATTTATAACGAGTGCAATAATTTAGGTCATGATACAGGAGCTTATGACCTAATTAGTAATAAATACATATTTTTAATAAAATATTGGATATCATAATTTCATCAACCATAAGACTACATTAAAAAGACAATTACGTTTCTTCATCAACTTCCACCTCTTATAAAAAAAAGGTGGTAGTTGATCAAGGAAGCACTAATTACTATTTAACCCATAAGTTAACTTAGACATCTGATTATCTATCATAAGTTTTTTTTTTTTTAATATGTGGACAAAGGAAAATGAAAACATCAAAACCCGCAGACAATTATCACTACGTTCACAGTAATCTCATTGTTTATTAAGTGAGTGTTTGGGAATCTACAATAATCTTGTGCATCAAGTGAGTGTTTGGGAATCCAAATCGCAGTTTTAAAAGTACAGTAATTATGCATCACTAGCATTTTTGGATACTCATCTTAGCAAGTCCACATTATATATCCATCTCTTATGTGTTTATTGTGTGCACATTCTTCTATTAGAGGATCAACATATATTTTTTATATATATTGTATTTAATTATATTCAAATTATATGCTGCTTTCTGAAGAAAAAAAAAATCACCAAATATTTTAAATTAATTAGTTTTTATGATGCTAATGTTACAGATAAATATTACTAATTGCAAGACTAGAAACTAATTAATTTGAGATATTGTGTGAAAAAAATATTTCAAAAAATAACATATAATTTAAATATAAATAAATAAAATATATATGTAGAAAAATATGTTGATCTCTCTAATAGAGAGATGGGCACATAAAAAATTGACATGTAATGTAGACACTCTTCTTAGCACACCAAACCAAATGGAATCGTCATTCTATACTTTTTCTTATATGTTTTTTAGGTACTTATCCCTTAAGAAGAAAGTAAGAAATATTAATTGTATTTTTTATTTATTTATTTAAATTAAATTATATGTTATAGCAAATATTTCTTACACTATCTTAAATTAATTAATTTCAGTCATACATTAAAAAAAAAATCTGTTGTACGTCTTTATCTTAAAACTTAATTAATTTAAGATCTTAGATGTAAAATATATTTTACAATGACAATATTTAATTTAATTTAAATAAATAAAATATAAAAAAATGTTTTTTGTATGTGCTCGATAAGCACGTAAAGATATGGAATGAGACTCCCCCGAAGCGCAGAGATGATGGCAATGACGACGAAATAGCTTGCAACTTCAACAGTCGGAGAACCATAACAAGCCGCAGATTCCCAGAGAAGACGACAAAAATTGTTATCCGTCACCACCACCACGAGCTCCCTCCACCCTTCTCCGCCTGCCACGTGTCGCCCTAAATCTCCATTGCTCGTGGATAGCCCCATCCATCTCTATCGTCCTCCCCTATGTTATCTTCGTACCTTGATTCGCGCGCCACTTGGTGGGCTCATTCAAATACCTCTTCTTCGCACTCGTAAACCTGCTCTCGTTCGGTTTCTTCAGCGAGAAGCGAAGTTCGTAGTGGTTCTAATTCAAAGAAATCATGGATCACAGCGCCGATGCCCAACGTACGGACTTAATGACCATTACTCGGTTCGTGCTCAATGAGCAGTCCAAGCATCCTGAATCTCGTGGAGATTTCACTATCCTGCTCAGTCACATTGTCTTGGGCTGCAAGTTCGTCTGCTCTGCTGTTAGCAAGGTCTCTTTGTTAACCTTTTTTTTTTTTTTGGGAAATGCTCGCATTTGTGCAAGCTTGTGAATTTTTATTGCCTGTCTTGGCCAATTTATGGGATTCATCCGTTTGTCTGAAACTAGATGGGTGAACTTTATTCGTTTGATCAAATCAAATTTTCGACTACAAAAGTTGTAACTTGTTAAAAAAAATTCTAATTCAAAAGAACCTATTGTTACGAAGGCCATCTTTGAATGAATAATTGAGACTTAGGTAATCAAAGGAAGCTTGATGGTTATGAGATAGTGTTAACAAATTTTATTTTTAATGATGCAGGCGGGTCTTGCAAAGCTCATAGGACTGGCTGGTGAGACCAATGTTCAGGCAAGTGCTTGATACGTCTGGTAGCCTCGTATATCTTTGTTT
Source organism: Acacia confusa (assembly GCA_037074495.1). Classification (NCBI taxonomy): domain Eukaryota; kingdom Viridiplantae; phylum Streptophyta; class Magnoliopsida; order Fabales; family Fabaceae; genus Acacia; species Acacia confusa. Next base: position 1,613,307 of record CM073502.1, read on the forward strand.
AGTGTTTTCCTTTCAACGCGTGAACTGTTACGTCCTCTTATTATATTTTGAAACGTCTTGTCTTATATTTTCTTGGAATTCATTTTCTAGTTCATTTGTTTTTCATTTTGGAAAGCAGGGTGAAGAACAAAAGAAATTGGACGTCCTTTCCAATGATGTATTCATCAAGGCTTTGATAAGCAGCGGGCGAACAGTAAGTCATAATTAATGTTGTTTCCCGAGTTGCTAAACTGAGGTTACATGGCTTCCGCTGATGGGTAAAATCTGTTTTCAGTGCATCTTGGTATCAGAAGAAGATGAGGAAGCAACATTTGTGGAACCCTCTAACCGTGGAAAGTAGTTACCGCTCTCTGTTTCTTAGATTTGTTTGTTCATCATGCCATTGACACGTATACTTGGTTTCTTGAGGCTGACGAATATTAACAATGAATTGTTCTGATGATGAAGGTATTGTGTTGTTTTTGATCCTCTGGATGGTTCCTCTAACATTGATTGCGGTGTTTCCATCGGCACAGTATAGTCCCCCTAGCTCCTCCATTTTTGCTTTCGTTTTTTTAGTCCTCTTCCTCCTGACTTTAGCATATACTACAGAGGAATCAGTATACCAGAATAGTTGCGGTTGTCAATTGAATATGTTGTTTTTCATCTAGATTTTTGGGATCTATATGGTGAATGATCATGATCCCACAATAGAAGATGTCATGCAACCAGGGAAGAACATGTTGGCTGCTGGTTACTGCATGTATGGGAGCTCTTGCACGGTATAATAAATCCTTATCTTTCTTCTTTCCTCTTCTTAGATACTCCTCTAGTCCTTAATATGAGATACATTTAGAGAGTTGGTCCTAATCCTAAGTATAAGATATAATTTTCATATTTATCAAACTTTTCCTAATTTATCCCTATTGATGCTCCCTCAACAAAAATAAGGAGAAGAGGGAATAATGAGGGAATTAAGGGAGATGAGTAGGGTGCAATAGATAATAGATATCATATAAATTAATTTAACTAACTTTTTTAATTTAATCAAATTAGATAGATATGTCTTATATTTAGAACCGGAGCAACGCTTTGTCTCTGTTTGGCACCCCTATATATTTCTTATTCTCTTCTTTTAAATTCTCTTTTGCACAGTTCGTCCTGATCAATATAACTAATAATTTTAATAATTAATACATAATAGTTGGTGTTTTTTGGTGTGAACATCTGAGTTTCTTTTGTATTTTCCTTCATTTATTTAGTCTGTATGCACATCTATGCATCGAGAAGATATGATTTCTTTCTGCTTGAGTTCTAAAATCCCCCATTGCTACATTATCATTTGGTCTTGTAAGTTTGCAGCTTGTGTTGAGCACTGGAACTGGTGTTAATGGATTCACCCTCGATCCATCTCTTGGAGAGTTCATTCTTACTCACCCTGACATTAAGGTATTCCCTACATCTCTGCCTACTTATGGATCCCTGTTCCTTAACATAGAAATAAGGACTCTTAATTCTACTCACCCCAATATTTTAATATTTTTTGAAGCAGGTTTTGTTTCAGGAATGTTTTCTATCTAGGAAGATATGAATAATCTGTTTGCTAAAATAGTTTCTCAATTTTATTCCATGAATTACGATTCATCTTAGACCGTATAATCTAAAAATATTGTTCTCAAATAACCTTGACTTTTTGTAACCCCAGCATTATTATCTTCTACAAAGTAATTTTGTCTAGTTTTGAAGGAATTCAGTTATCTGTCCCGGATACAGTATAGGCAGATATATGAATTTTTTGTATAACCTCTCTGGCTTCTCAACAGCTCATATAAATTGCTTCATGTGATCTCCCCGCAGATCCCGAAAAAGGGCAAGATCTATTCAGTGAATGAAGGAAATGCTAAAAACTGGGACGGTCCTACTACCAAGTAAGTATGAAAATCTTGTACATTCTCAGGTACTATGATATGCAATTTCCAACAATCTTTTGTTTCCTTTCAATCTAGGTTTGTGGAGAAATGCAAGTTTCCAAAAGATGGTTCATCTCCTAAGTCTCTAAGATATATTGGAAGGTACTGCGCATTCCGACCCCTGCTTTACTTCCCACCTCTGTTTTACAAGTTATGTGCACAACATGCATTAGTCATCAGCAACTATTGTGAGTAGCTCGCAGAAAAATTTAGTTGCGTCGTACAACTCTGAAAGATCTGTTTCTTTCCTTCCACACAACTAATTTTGCTGCTTTTTTTCCGGGGAAAAAAAAAGTAATCGAAACAGCAATATAATGTCATTGGACAGCCCAGAACAACCTTTTTTTTGACCAATGGAATAACAAGTAGTGTATATCATGATCATATTTTATATATGACAAGAGAAAGCTATCGCCGTTCAGTACAGTATTTCTGTGTTTAAGATTTTGGCATCTGTTTCCAAATTGTGACCCTTTTGCTGCGTGTATTTTTATGAAAATTGCCAGCATGGTAGCTGATGTTCATCGTACTCTTCTTTATGGAGGAATCTTTTTGTACCCTGGAGATAAAAAGAGTCCTAATGGGAAACTCCGGTGCGTTATATCTAAGATATAATGTTTTTGCTTGTGAACTCTGAACCCATGGAGATGAATGACTTGATTATTTAACTGGTTTGGTGTAGTGTTCTTTATGAAGTCTTCCCAATGTCATTCTTGATGGAACAAGCAGGAGGCCAGGCTTTCACCGGCAAGATACGGGTAAGTTGCTGCCTCGCTATCTATCTTGTCTTTCTCTCTCTCTATTCTTTCAAAAGAGATTTTGCACGTATCTGATTTGGAGAACATGCATTTTTGACTTGGCAATCAATGTCCAAAACCTCACTCATGATCCACACTTACGAATAATTGAGAACTTATTGTGTGTAAATATGCTCAACAACTAGGGAGGCATGCATGGTAGTATTAGCCACATGAACATTGGAACTTCATAGTTTTTTGGGACAATTTAACCTCCACACACCCATCACACACATCCTATTTTGGCCATTTGGTGCATGTAATCTACAACCTCTGTCGACGAAAGAGAGGATGTGTGGTAACGTGGAGTGTTAATGGCCTTGTAATTTAGAGTTCACATTAGGTGCCAAGCTCTTATGTGCTCATTAGGTGCCCATCTCTCTATTAGAGGGATGGGCATTTTTTTAAAATTTTTTTTATATATTATATTTATTTAAATTTAAATTATATGCTGCTTTCTAAAAAAAAAAATTTCACTCAATATCTCAAATTAATTAGTTTTCAGTCCTGCATTCAGTAATATTTATCTGTAATATGAGTATCATGAAAACTAATTAATTTGGGATACTAGGTGAATTTTTTTTTTTCAGAAAGTAGAATATAATTTAAATATAAATAAATATAATATATAAAAAAATTTAAAAAAAAATATGTCTATCCCTCTAATAGAGGGATGGGCACATAAAAGCTTGATACCTAATGTAGACTCTGTAATTTAGTGACATAAAAGTTATCCTAATGATTAGAGGTCACATCATAATATCATGCAATTAGTGCATGCTCTAATTTTTTTGGGTTTGGCTTATGTCCGCTGCTCTTAAAACGACAGTGTTTAATCTAAATAAATGAGATGAGACGTAAGTCACTCAAGACAAGTGAATGGAAGGAAAAAAAATGAAAAGGGAGCATTGGCAGACAGGGATAACAAATATAAAAGTGGGATTCATTGACTTTGGATCATATTTTGCTAAAAAAAAATATAAAACTATATTTATTAGATATATAATAAATATTTTTTTGGTACCAGTCAGTATCCTAAAATATTTTTTTAAGATCTTAAAATAATTTTTTAAGATAATGTAGTATTTTTGCAATACAAGTCAGTACCCTAAAACATTTTTCAAGATCTTAAAATTATTTTTCAAAATCATGAAATATTTTTTGTTAGTACAATTCAACACCTTGAAAAAAATTTTCAAGATCCTAAAATTATTTTTTAAGAACATGAAACATTTTTTTAATACCAGTTAGCACCCTAAAATATTCTTTCAAGATCCTAAAATTATTTTCAAGATCATGAAGTATTTTTTCAATATCAATCAGTACCCTAAAATATTTTTTTAATATTCTAAATTTATTTTTCAAGATCATGAAGTATTGACTACTACTGAAAAAATATTTCATAATGTTAAAAAATTATTTTAAGATCTTGAAAAAATATTTAAGGATATTAACTGGTATCGAAAAAATATTTTAGGATACTGACTGGTACCAATCTAATAAATACAGTTTTATATTTTTTTAGCAAAATATGATCCAAAGTCAATGAATCCCACTTTTATATTTGTTATGCCTGTCCGCCAATGCTCCCTTTTCATTTTTTTTCCCTTATGTTCACTTGTCTTGAGTGACTTGCGTCTCATATCATTTATTCAGATTAAACACTGTCGTTTTAAGAGCAACGGATGATAGTGGCAGCAGACATAAGTCAAACCCAATTTTCTTGTCTGAAAAAAATGGGGGTTGGGTCGTCATTTGAGTTATAAGAGGTTTTGGCCAGGGCTTTATAGTTCAATGGCAACACCAATTTATATTCTTAACAAATCAAAATCATTTTAACCCTTTGCCAATAAATGTTGGTCAAGTTAATAAAAAGACTAGCTCATAATTATAAGGTTGTGAGTTTAAATCTCATCAATATGAAAACTTTATTAGTAAACAGTTTATAAATATCTCTGTAAATGCTTTTTAAACCTGAAAACATATTTTGACCCTAGTTACCCAACTCACCTTAACTTGTTTTGTTACCAAACAAAAAAAAAAAAACATTTTAGCCGTTGTGGTTAACTGATGGAACTCTTAACAGGCGCTTGACTTAGTTCCAAAGAAGTTGCATGAGCGATCTCCCATATTCCTCGGTAGCTATGATGATGTTGAGGAAATCAAAGCACTTTATGCTGCTGAGGCTGCGGCTAAATAGGAGTGTGGAGTCTGAAGTCTGAACCCACATTTTGCAATACTTTCACTGTCAGAATATACATCTGCTCTTGTAAATGTTAATATCAGTTGCTCGTTTAACCAGGAAATCGATAACCTCATTCCTTTTCTGGACTTGTATGCCAAATTAAGAACACACTTAAGACGCATCAAAGCATCAATGCAAATCAATTTGCTCCTCCTAATTTTGAGATTGTCCAGCTGGTTTATGATAAGTTATGCATAATATATAGACTTGAATCATATTATTGACTAAATTTATTTTCTTTTTAAATTGAACCCATCTGATAAGTGTTTTTTTAAAAGAATTTGCATGTAATAAGACGATTTTCCTTGGAAAATACGTCAATAAGTCATAAATTGCCAGTTCAAATTCATTCACTTCTTACAAAACCCGCAAAATTATTTAAAAAAAAGTCATAACAATACAAGGTTCCCATTAGGCTTGATAATCATCAGTTTTTCCTATATCCATCATCAAGGCAGGCATGACAGTCTTTGAAACGTGACAAGCTATAAAGGAATGGCACCACATTAAGAATCTTGAGAGCCAATTACAAGTGAAAGCTTGTTCATGTACATTTCAATATTCTCATGTTTAATAGAAATCAGTAACAAACATAACAGTACTGCAACTAATCTCATTATAAGCGTAAAGGACTATTACACAGTGGTGTCGAATGCTTACAGTTCATCAGTCCCCATCACGCAGTCCTCAGTGGTGGGGAAACTAATATCACCCCATCTCCCCTTACAAACAGGAAAGGAACCGTCCGCTTGGTAGTCTGAAATGGGAAGAAAAACAAAAATCACAACAGGACAAATGTCGATGTCAAACAAATGCATGTGATGCTTGATGAAGATTGGGGATGGGTGAACTACTGTTTTGTTGAAACATTTAGAAATTATAAAGAATAACCCGGTTACACCAAGCCAATAGGCATTAACTATCTTGCGGAGCCCCTCAAAAAAGTCTACGAGTCTAATTCCCCAATTGTTTAGAGGACATAAATGGAGCGTAACTTGTAATTTCTCAGACAACAGTATCGATAGCAAGCTATGGCATGTAGTGGCTTGCAGCAGATGATGACTGTGACATTGCAGATTTCAAATGACGTGCACCACTTACTGTGGCACGTGGCACTGTACACTGAATCCACATGAGACAGGCCTTCATCAGCAGCTTTCTCTACTCAACCAAAAGAGTTCAAACAAAATTCCTCACAAGACGCCTTATTAACTAAAAGTAGGTAAAACATGAGAACTACTTAATTGTATGTAATCACGTATATCCATGCCATTAGTATAGCTCATTATTTAAACTGCGCATGTTTCAACAAAGAATTTCAATTACCATAGCTATATCCTCCCCACTTTTTTCTGGTCCTTCCTTAGCTTTTAAAACCAAATGCATTCGTCTAGGGAAGGGGAACAGAATACAGATCAAGGCTTACCCGGACAATCTCTTCATATGTCTCATCATCAATTTCAACAGTAGTAACAACTTCTTCAACATCGCCAAGAATCATATTTAGATGCTGATCATAAGCCTGCACATTAGATTCATATAAAAACAAAACCAGGTGTCAAGCCCATGTAATAGAATCATCCCAATGCCAATGAAATCAGACCAAAATAAACAGTAAAGACTGAACAAAATATAGTCAAGTAATGTATTTTGTCCATTCAGACACGATAAAAGCATTAAGGACTAGGAAACTTTGATGCAATTATGCAAACAACAGATATTTTCTTTACATGAGCATTCTTAATGTAAAACCAATTTTCAACTTTCACAGGAAACTGTTGCAAAGTAAACTCAATCAACCCTAACGGTGTCAGGGAGATTTGTTGGCTATATGGAAAGTAAAATCATGATTGGAAAGAAAAGCAAGGGTTACCCAGTGTACCAAGTCTGAAACTGATCAAAACCAATGTTGGTAGAACATTATGTCATTACCAAGCAGGCATAACGAAATTCAATTCTACTTAGGATTTACACACATGTTCAGCACCAACACAAATTTCAGATCAAATGAAGACAGGCAGAAGCATGAAGACTTTAAAAATTCAAAGATCAATTCATAAAACACAATTTACTTCGCAATACAATCCTGTCTTTTCCACAATTTTCATGCAATATACTCGCAATACTATATTTCAAACTACATGCCATTAACATTATAATCTAAAAAAAAAAAAAAGACCCTTTCTTACAGACATTAAGAGAGATGAAACCACAAACTAGAAAACTGCAAGTAACTCGTTCTTTCGTTGTGACGAATCGAAACTTAAAATTAGGTTCCGGAAAGCAAAGGGAGAAAGTCCAAGAATTGAACACTTGAAATGAAAGAACAACCCTAATCGTAAGAGAGAAGTCTCATAAATACAGAAAAAGCTCAAAGCCGCCGACACCAGCAAGAGACTCGTGTACAAGAACATGTGAAACTTCAACCGAACAAGAAATGGTTCTTCGAAAGGAAAATAAAGAGGAAAAAGGAGTACATGAAGCTTGCCGCGAAGCTCTCTGTCAGAACGAAGCTTGACGTAGATACGCTCGTCCAGGCTGAGCCTGATGAGATCCAACGGCTCCTTTACCGCGCTCTCTTCCTCTGTAGCCATTCTTCCTGAGTGAACCCCCCTCGTCTCTCTCTCTCTGTTTCAGTGTTTTTTTTTTTGATATAATCTCTGTTTTAGTGTTTTCCAGCGGCTCTGAAGTCTGAACTCTCACGCCTTGGGGTAAATAAGCGGGCCCAAGGCCCATGCACTGTTAGCCCGAGAATTAGGTCTTTTTGTCAACAAAGAAAATTTGTCCCAATCACCAATGTCTTTGGGCTCAACTGGCAAAAGGGTTGGACACTCTCACCAAAGGGAGAGGGTTCAATCCTGGATCTAGTCAATTCGCTGGGAGAGACATCTTAGCTCTTGGGTGCTAGGTAAACGCCTGAAGGTAATAGACAGCTCACCCTGCCTAACATTGGTATCACCTAAGAGGAAGGGAGATTTCACCTTGCCCTTGGATTGTGGGTGAATCCAACCCCTTTCCTAAAATTTTGTTATCAAAAAAAAAAAATTGTCCCAATCAATCCTTTACTCCAAAACTTCACCCTAGACATTGGTATAAAAGAAGGAGTTAATCCCTTACAATATGACGAATTAGTGTTTAAATTTTTAATAGGAGAGGTGTCTACATTTACATTTAGTATATGATAGTACCTTAAATAAGATTCTCTCTAGTAGGAGAATACCTATACCTAGTAAAAACAACTTCACACAAAATAAAGTATAGATTTGAACCTTTGTATTTACATCAAATTTTACTTTGGTCAAATTTAAAATATTTATTTTTAATCCTTTAATTTTAATACCGTTAGTCTTATGTAAGAAAAAATATTGACTCAGTAAAAATGACATGAGAGTGACATTTTAATTTTAAAAGGAATTATAGAATTCATATTAAACTCTTAGAATTGCATCAGTAAGTGCTTATGAGCAGTTCACAAAGCAGGTTTGTGGGAAATGTGTATGGCTCAAATGAAACTTTTTTTTTATGATAAATTTTTAGGAGCGGGCTTGAGTTCACCCACAGACCAAGGGCAGAGCGCTATGGCTTTGCTCCCTAAGATATACAGAACTAAGAGTATACATGCCTCCACCTCAACCTACGTTTCCACAAGTTCATATCATTTAAAATACCTCTCCCAACACCTTGACCAACTCTATGATCGAACCTTCTCCTTTTTGATGAAAAAGTCCGACCCCTTTACCAATTAAACCCAAGGACAAGGGGTGGCTCAAATGAAACTACCCAATAATAATCAATACAAAATTTTATTAGGCCTAATGTCCAAAATAAATGTGATCTAACCAATTCAGGCCAGGCTTACAAAAATAGATTGGGCTAGTTTTCAGGCCTACCATTTCGGCCAATGCTACGTATGTTTTTGGAAGCCCTTTTAAGAAAATTTATACTTCCTAGATTAATTAGATTAAGAAAATGGGCGGTAGAAAGCTTGCACCGGGAAAAAACGTGCCCTATGAGAAACGTTAGTGTGCTCTCTGTTTCGAAACTTGCCCCTCCGGCTACGGAGGAGGAGGATGATCTACTAGCTAGGAGCTCTAAGAAGATTAAGAATCATGATCTTCAGGTTCACACTCAAAATCACTGGCCATTACTTGGATCGAAGAATACTGGATTTGCACCCGGAGCAACATCCTTCGTGGATAAACTTAAGGGTGTTCAGGGTGTTGATAAGATTGCGAATGAAGAGTTGGGAGGAACAGTGGATTTCTGATGATTCTATGTCTGAAAAGGAGGGCGAAGATGAACCCCCTTGTAAGATAGTTGAAGACCCCGAGAGGACTCCCTAAATTCATTTTCTCCGGGAAGATGAAAAAAAGGATGTACAAAGAGTGGAACCTGTCTGTTATTATCAAGCTATTGGGAAGGAATATTGGGTATAAGGCACTTGAAGCTAGAATACAGGCGTTGTGGGCAAAGCGAGGAATAACCAAGTTGATAAATATTGGTAATGGTTTCTACGTGGTGAAGTTTTCAAACAGAGATGATTTCATTACTGCTCGCACTGGAGGGCCTTGGATGATTTACATTCATTATCTGGTTGTGAGGCCATGGGAGCCTTTGTTTGATTCATCCACAGCTACCATTGATAAAGTAGCTGTATGGGTCCGACTGCCTAGCATTTTTCTGGAATACTATGATGAAGAAGCTCTAGCTTGTATTGGCAATAGGATAGGTAAGATTGAGAGAGTGGACATCAATACTTCGTCTCAACTGAGAGGGCATTATGCTCGTCTATGCGTTCTCGTTGATTTGACAAAACAACTTATGGCTGGTTTCTTGTTGGATGGCAAGGAGTATTGGGTTGAATATGAAGGCCTCCATATGCTCTGTTCGTGCTGTGGAATATATGGTCATCGGCAGGAACCTTGCCCTCATAAAAAAATGCAGACCGAGAGTAATAGGGAAAAGGGAGGTTTTGAGGATGCTTGTGGTAATGTTTCAGAGGCTCCGGTGAAGTGGAAGGACGATGATCAGTGCTAGAAGGTCGTCCAAAAGATTAGGCGGCCAAGGAGACCAAAAGAGAAGTCAGAGGAGGAGCTCCGGCAAGCTCAGATGGGCTCTCGGTTTGCCCTCCTTGCTGATGTGGAAGGGGTGAATCAGCAAGAGAAGATCCAATCGATGAGTGAGGTGTTATTGGGGGGACCATCAGAGGTACACCCAGAGGGTGCTAAGCGCACTAAAACTGCACGGATTGAGGGGAGGAAGAAGTTTGTACCTGACAATATGGTTATGGAGGTAGTGGACAGAAGGAATGAGGGGGAGGAAAATGTAGCAGGAGCACATATAATGGGAAATCGACACGTGGATAAAAGGACAAGGGATAAGAAGACGTGTGCAGAAAAAGGAGGAGAAGATATTATGAGAATTACAATGGGTGAAGAAGGGATGAATGTGAATGAAGCGGCAACTGATGGACCCTTTGTGTCAAATGTGACTCCTCAAATAAAGCCTAATTTAGCTATGAACATCCCGCCTGAGCCAAGAGAAACTATTGGGCCTCAAATAGATCCAGAGCCCAATTCGAGTGAGGACAAACGACGTGATTCATCATCTGATGATCAGATGTACATTGGGCCTCAGGGTGAGGACATGGTTCCTGAAACCCGGTTCTAAGTGCTTTGTTTATCCACAGCTAATAAGTTCTTATGGTTTACATAATGTATTGGAACTATCAGGGGGCCTGTGGAAAAAGGCTTCTCAGAAATCTAAAAGTTCTTTGTGTTGGGCCTAGGCTCATGATTTTAATTCTAGCTGAGACAAGAATAGAGGATGGGGCAACACTTTCGGTTCTGAGGCAATTGGGATATGATTCTATTCGGTTTGTACCTAGTTTGGGTCTATCTGGAGGGATAGCAGTGGCGTGGAATTCAACGTTGATTTCGATCCTTTTTGTGGAAGAGAAACGACAATTTCTTCATATGCAGTGTAATAGTGCTTGTCTGCCGAGTTTCTTTCTCACTGCAATTTACGCCATCCCACACTCCAATCTTCGTGATGCTCTGTGGGAAGACCTGTATAGACTGGCGTTAAGTTGCTCTGAGTCCTGGACAGTCATCGATGATTTCAACGACATCCTCTCGCCCAATGACGGAATTGGTGGAAGGAACGGTAATTTAAGTCGGATGCGCGTTTTTCAAAATAATTTGTTGAAGTGTGGGCTTACTGATATGGGAGCGGTAGGACCACAAATGACTTGGAAAAGGCCTTGTATTGCTGGATGTGCAAGACTGTACAAACGGCTTGATAGAGCTCTGGCTAATGTTAACTTCCTTAATGAGCTTCCAGAATCATATTTAAAGGTACTTCCCAGGACTGCTTTTTCTTATCATAATCCTGTGCTTTTATTTGTTGGTAATAATCTGAGAACTAGAAATATTGCCAAACCTTTTAGATTTGAAGCAATGTGGCTTCTGCATGAAAATTTCAAAGATTTTCTTAGTACTAACTGGCTAGCCCAAGAGGATCTTGAGGCATGTCTTATGAATTTTTAGTCTCATCTTCTTGTATGGAATAAGGAGGTGTTCAGTTATGTTGAAAAAAAGAAAGTTGAATTACTTGCTCGCTTGAATGGCATCCAAAATTCCGCTTCTTATCTGTATTCGAAATTCTTGTGCATGCTCGAATTCAGACTACAAAACGAATTGGATGCTGTGTTGAAAGTCGAGGAATTGAAATGGTTCCAAAAGTCTAGGAGTATGTGGATCGCGAAGGGTGATCGTAATACGCGATTTTATCATACCAAGACCAATATCAGAAGAAGAAGGAACAGAGTGTTGACGCTTAAGGACGAATCTGGCCAATGGGTGGAAGATCCTGTGATGATCAAAAGATTGGTCCTATCCCATTTTAAGAGTCTGTTTTAGGAGGACTACAGAACCTTTAGCCAGTTGACTACTGTGACCTCCTTTCCAAGAGTGAGTGAAAGTGAGATCCAAAGTTTGGGAGCGATTCCCACTGATGAGGAGATTAAAGCCTCGATTTTCTCTATGGGAGCCTATAAGGCTCTAGGCGTAGATGGCTTCTCACCAGTTTTTTACCAGTCTAATTGGGCTACAGTAGGGCCATCGGTATGTTGTTTTGTGAAGAAAGCATTCTTAGGAAGCATAGACATGTCAGAGGCAAATAAAACTTTAATCTCTTTGATTCTTAAAAGAGGGGCTCTAGAGATTGTGAGCCATTTTAGGCCTATCTCACTCTGCTCAGTTCATTATAAGAGTGTGTCTAAAATCATCACCAGCAGACTGAAAACCATAATGAATGATATTGTGTCTCCATGCCAAGCTAGTTTCATCAAAGGGAGGCAAATCCAGGATAACATTATTATTGGGCAAGAACTCCTGCATACTATGAGGAAAAACAAGAGTAGAAAAGGTGCTATGGCTCTCAAAATCGATCTAGAGAAGGCATATGATCGCATTGATTGGGAATTTCTTAAAAAGACCCTTCTTTTAGTTGGCCTTGAACAAGGCTTCGTGAACTTAATTATGTATTGTGTTACATCCACGTCTTATAATGTTCTATGGAATGGTGAACGCACTAAATTTTTTGTCCCCAAGCGTGGAATCCGCCAAGGTGACCCTATTTCGCTGTATCTTTTCGTATTATGTATGGAGAGGCTTTCCCATGTGATATGTGATTCTGTTTTGGATGTGATTCTGTTTTGGCTAACAACTGGAGGCCTATAAGGGTCTCTAGAGGGGGCCGTGTATTTCACATTTATTGTTGGCGGATGACCTGTTACTATTTGGGGAAGCATCGGTTGAACAAGCCAAATGCATAATGGAGTGCCTTGACTCTTTCTGTAGTGCTTCCGGGGAGAAGGTTAGCTTGAGCAAGTCATCTATGTTCTTCTCGCCTAAGGTGCCTCGTGATTCAATAAATAAGATTCAGTAGATTACACAAATGAAAGTTTCTCATGAGATAGGAAGATATCTTGGTTTCCCTTTAACTAGGAAAAGGAAACCAAGGGAGACCTTTCATTATATTATTGAGAAGGTCCAGTCTAAGCTATCTACCTGGAAGGCGAATACCTTATCGTTGGCTGGCCGCATAACCTTAGCTAAATTTGTTGTTAGTGCTATTCCATTATATCCAATGCAAGTGACTAAGCTACCTAGTAGTATCTGCAGGGAAGTGGAAAAGTTACAAAGAAACTTCATTTGGGGTAAGTCGAGTTCTCATGGTTTTCATAATTTAAATTGGGCTACACTGACCTTGCCTAAGAATTATGGAGGGCTTGGTTTTAAGAAGATAGAATCTATGAATGATGCATTTGGTTGCAAATTGGCTTGGAACTTAGTGATGGGATCAGGAGGTCTGTGGTCTGAGGTGTTGTTTCATAAATATGTAAACAAAATGAGCAGAGTTTTTTTCATTGCAAATAGCAAGATTCCTCCTTGTGGAGGTTTATTTGTAAGCAAAAGGAGGCGCTGGAAAAAGGAACCAGCTGGAGAGTGAGAAATGGTCTGTCAATATCATTCTTTGACGATGCTTGGCTATTTAATGGAATGAAGATTAGAGACCACTGTATCAGACCCCTGTCACCGATGGAACAAAGTAGCAAGGTAGTGGATTGGGTAACTAATGGTACTTGGGATTTTACGCGTTTGGGAACCATTGTAGCTAATGATGTAATTCAGCGGCTAATAGCAGTGTTACCTCCCATGAGTTGTGCAGGAGAGGATATGATGATCTGGAATAATTCTACTAATGGCTCCTTTTCGGTGAAGTCTGCATATTATTTGATTGAGGCACCTCCTGCTCATTTGGCCCACCCTTGTTATAAGCTCATTTGGAAATGGAATGGAGCAAAACGAATCTGTGTTTTTCTATGGCTTGCTTTTCATAATCGATTGCCCACTAATGAATGGAGAAGTAAATGGGCAAATTCCTCCCCCCTATGTACTTGCTGTAATCTTCATGCGGAGACACTTATGCACATACTAAGGGACTGTAAATATGCATAGCACCTATGGAAGGAGTTAGTACACCCAAGTTTTCATACCAGTTTTTTTGCTGCTGGACTAAGAGAATAGTTCAATCTTAATCTAAAGAAGAATATTGGGAATCAAGCAGCTTCTAATTGGGGCCAGATTTTTGGGGTTACGGTTTGGCTCCTATGGAAGTGGAGGAACTCCTCTATATTTGACACAGAATTTCAGAAACCTCCATTTCCAGCTATGAATGTTCTGAATATGTGGCGACTGTATGTAGTGACGGATCTAAATGCGGAAGTGGATAACATGGGGCTGTCGGTGGCTGAGTCCTGGAAGGCCCCACCTCCTGATTGGGTCAAGATTAATATTGATGGCTCAATGTCTTCATCTAAGGGCTGTGCTGGATGTGGGGGGTTTTTAGAGATTATTCAGGTTACTGGATTGCAGGGTTTTCCTTCCGTCTTGGTAAATGTACACCCTATGAGGTAGAGGAATGGGCGCTTTTAAAAGCGCTGGAATTTGCTTCTGGTATGACTTACCGATTTTTGCTTATTGAATCTGATTCTCGCAACCTGGTAGACACTTTAAACAATCAGGTTGATGGTGGAACTAATAGTCTGGTGATGCTAAAGTAAGAGACCTCCTGAAGCTCAATTGGGAAGTTAAGTTGACTTATATTTCCAGAGATGCTAATCAGGTCGCTGATTGTCTAGCTAAGAATGGTTTATCATTCTCATGTTATTTTGATGTGTGTCCTTCTTTTTTGAGCCATTTGGTTCTCAGTGATTGTATGGGTTTATACCCTTCCTTTAGTTCAACTTAATATAAAGGCCTAGCCTACTCTTTTATTAAAAAAAATTAAGAAAATGAGTTAAGTTAGTTTAACTATCATATATTTTCTAAAATATCATGACTATCTATTTTAATTTCATCATTCCCTCTCATCCTTAATTATTGTTAAGGTAAGGAACATTAATAGAAGTAAATTAGTAAATAATTGACCAATATAAAAAATATGTCTTATAATAGTTAGGATCAAAGACAACTCCTCAGATATTTCTTATATTAAAAAGCAGAGAGAGTATGAAATATTTTTTTTTTCCCTTGGAAATAATATGTCATGTATTTTTCTTACCTTCAAAATAATATGTCGTGCTAACATTTTGAGGATAAATATGTAATTTAATTTACACTAATATGGAAAAATATGTAATTGGGGTAATTCTTTTAATTCTTGACTAGAAAAATCTAGACTTAATTTGGCCAACCCAATCATATGACCAATCAAATGGACCACTGGGCCTAGGAAAAAAAAAGAAGAAGACTAATTTATATACAACTACTTGCATTTTAACCTCTCAGATTAACTGATAAAAGGGTCAGACACTTTTACCAAAAGGTAAGAGGTTTAATTTTGGAGTTGGTTAAAACGTTCTGGGAGACATTCTAACTTTTAAATGTTTAGGTAAACGTCTGAGGGTAATAAACTGCTCGCTCTGCCCAACATTAGTATCATCTAGGAGGAAGAAAGACTTCACCCTACCCTTGAATCGTGGATAAACTCAATTCCTTTCCTACACACATATATAACTACTTGCGTTCTATAGTCTTTTATTCCTGAAAAATTCTAGGCAATCAAAAAAGTTGCAAGTTGTTTTTCTTTTTCTTTTTTTTTTTCTCAAAAAAGTTGCAAGTTGTTCACCCAAACCAAAAATAATATAATTCAAACTTTGGAAGCTGGTGCAATATATTATAAGCTAATGAACGGTGTAGTTTGCTCATACGTCTAGTTGATATTAAAAATCACAATTCAATATATATTAATCAATAAGTATATAATGGATAAAGTAGACTTCTACCCATATTTTGTCATCTTCTTCTCTAAAATATGATATTTAATATTATCGGGCCATGCTGCCACACTCCTCTCTATGACTAATCCTTATCATCCTCACATCATATGACTACTTTATATATATTATAAGGTAGTCGTGTTAATCAAGTGGGCCCACGAACCCTCCTACATTGTATCTTGCCAACTCTCATCACACTCCATCCTTAAAAATACATATATATTATTCCTTCATGCACTATTTATAAAAAGCCTTGTTCATCACACTTGATACAAGACCTATTTTAATAATTAATAAAATATTTATGACATACTTTTAAAAACATCCTTCTTCACCACTATCTTCAATCATTTCATCTCAATTTGATTAAATGTGATTTTTGTTTACATGGTTATCTTGAATGAGTGAGACCAGAATATTGTCATTTGGTACCTAGTCAAAACCTTTTCCATTGAGACCAATGCCTATTAATATTAAATGTAATTTTTAGTAAAACTATCAAAATTTTATTAACACTTTAGTACTCTCAACTTCAAAGTAGCCAATATGTTTTTATAATAAGGTTAAGATGATCAACCATATGATTTCACAATATTTAACTTTGGGTCACACACCCTTACATTGTTTGGAGATATGTGTAATATCTAGGATCAAATTGTAAGTGGCTCTATGTATCTGGTTCACGCTATCTTTTTTTTTAGATAAACAAGCGCGTTTAAGTTTATAAGTGAGATTGAATTTACCATTTCTTTTATATAAAAGTTTTATATCACTAGATTAGGAGATTATTGACTCAAGATAAAAATCTAAACATAAACTCACCTCAACAGTACAATCATTTCAATAACATTGTTCTAACATGTCAATTCAAACGACCATGATAAATCTCTTGCCTCATGAGATTTTTGAAAATTGAGATGTTACAATTTGTTTATGTAATTCTTTTTTTTAAAAAAAAAAAAATTAACATAAGGTTTTACCATCTAAACTAGGTTAATTTCCCTGATCATTTTTTTTCATTGTGACACGAGTAGTCTTATTGCTGCTTTTGTCAAATTCACAGTTCAGGCAAAGAACATCATCCTAAACATACTATATATTAATTTTCCATTTTGCTCCTTCTTACGTGAGAATAAACCAATTATTTGCATTTATTACTAATTATTCCGTGCTTATTTGAGTTAGTGTTCAAGAAACACGTTCATTTAAATTGAGACAAAACTCTTCTTATATATTTACTTCATGTATTATAAATCAAATTGAAAAATTAACTTCTATTGCTTATCTAAACAAATATGGTCCATGATGACAACTTCTATATTGTTCACTTGTTCTCGTCAAACCTGCAAGTAATAAACATCACCCTAAACCGTTCTCTGCATTTAATCCACCACTTGCCTTTTTTACGCAAGACTAAACATATCTTTTGATTTTATTATTGACTTTGATTGCTAGCTAAAACAACTTCTTTGTTTTGATTAACGTTGACTGACCTTTTTCTAATTTAATTTTTCTAAACTTAAGATAATATCAAAATTATATTATAAATGTAATTTATGTTTGGAATTGACAGGATAGAAACCATTTTTATTGTAAAAAGCAGGTCTTAGTAGTTTTTTTTTTTTTTTTTAAGTAGCTTTTAGTGTAAAAACTTATTTAAAAAATGTCAGCCCAAAGATCTTATTTCACTCCCATCTTACATTTTGCTTTCCTATTATGTTTCTTTAACCTCCAATGGTCTTCCCAAACATGCCCTCTTCTCATCAAACTTCCATTTTAGATTATCAGCATCACCCTAAATATGCTATTAATTTCCGCCATTTGCGGTTTAGCATTAGAATAAACCTGCCTTTTGATTTTATAACTAACGATTTCATGGTCGCAAACATAAACAACCGATGCTTCAACTCACCACCTAAATGCGCTACTATACCCCCTTCTCTTTTTTCTCGTGAGAATACTGGCTTTTGCCGACTATATTCCTGTTATCTTTAAAAAAACAGGAAGAAAACAAAATGGAAATTGTCATCAATTTGCTTAAATGGACCCAGCTCGGATCTTCGCATACATTGAACCGATGACGCGAAAGTGTTCCCTCTTTGGCGTCGCTAGGTATAAGTCGCTAACTCCAAGAGACCCACCTAGCTGTTTCTACTTTATAGACGGCTAGCCTAGCTTCGTGTTCGGCTCGTCTTGGTTCTTCATTCAGTTTCTTGTTCTCCTTTTCTACTGGGGTTTGTTCTTTCTCTGTCTCTTGCTTCCCCTGACTCAGATATGGGATGCTTCTCGTGATCTTCTGCACTGGATTATTGGGTTGCTTACAAAAAGGTCTTCTTTTTGCCTTTTGGATAAGATTCTTGGAAGTCTTCCTACAGATAAGTAGATTAGCCCCAAGGCTTTCTTTTGTTGTGTTTTTTTTTGGAGCATTTTCTTTCATATTGCTTCTGGGTATTCTCGAATTGAGTTTCTCTGTTTGGCTTGTAAATTTTACTGTGGACTCGGAATGTTTGTGTGGGAAATAATACTGGGGTGGACGGTCTTGAAGATCTAGAATGCTAATAGAAGCTTTAGGAGGGCTGAATATATGAATTGGCTTGGTTAGATTTTAGTTTTAGTGGGTTCGTTGGTTTGTTTTAGTTCGTTCCTTGGAAGAAGAAATGGAAGGAAATTTATCTCAAGGAGGTATTGTTCCAGTTGGTGCTTCTTTTAGTGGTTTTGATTTGTCAGGATCAATGCGTGTTCATCAGCAAGCTGAGCATCCCCACAATATGCACCAACCTCAAACACATCTACGCCAAGGGTCTTCAGTGCATTCCACCTGCCATGATGGTTTTCCTCTTGCCATGGGAACCTTGCAAAACTGTGATCAAACCATTTCAATGGCTGACTTTACTAAGGGAGATAGGAGCAAGAACTCAGCAAGTGAAGATGATGAACCAAGCTTGACTGAAGATGGAGCTGATGGTCGCAATGAAGCAGTCAGAGGGAAAAAGGGTTCACCTTGGCAGCGTGTGAAGTGGACTGATGAGATGGTGAAGCTTATGATAACAGCTCTCTCTTATATAAGCGAGGATTCAAATTCTGACGGTGGTGTTGGAGGTAGAAGAAAGTTTGCTGTCCTACAAAAAAAGGGCAAGTGGAAATCTATTTCTAAGGTCATGGCTGAAAGGGGTTACCGTGCTTCACCTCAGCAATGTGAGGATAAATTCAATGATCTTAATAAAAGGTATAAAAGACTTAATGACATGATTGGGAGGGGCACTTGTTGTCAAGTTGTTGAGAACCCTGCTCTGTTGGAAGTACTGGATTATCTTTCTGAGAAGGATAAGGAAGATATTAGGAAAATACTGGGCTCAAAACACTTGTTCTATGAAGAGATGTGTTCGTATCATAATGGAAATAGATTACATTTACCTCATGATCCGGCATTGCAGCGTTCACTACAAGCAGCTCTTAGAAATAAGGATGACCATGATAATGATGATGTCAAAAGGTCCTATCATGATGATCATGAAGAAGATGATCAAGATGTGGACACTGATGATCATGATGAATTTGAAGAGACATATGCTTCACATCGAGATAATAGAGGAATATATGGTGCGTTAGGGGTAGCTGTGAAGAAATTGAAACATGGTCAAGGTCTAGAAGATACTAAAATGTCTGGAAATTCCTTGAATTGTCAAGACTGCAATAAAAATCCTGATTCCCATGGACCGATATTCCAATACGATGTGAATCAAGGTTTACCTGAAGGCAAAAGAGCAGCTTGGTTGCAGAAGCAATGGATTGAATCTCGTAATCTTGAGCTAGAAGAGCAGAAACTTCAAATTCAGGTTGAAATGTTGGAACTGGAGAAACAGAGACTGAAGTGGCAGAGGTTTAGTAAGAAAAAAGACCGGGAACTGGAGAAACTGAGGATGGAAAATGAAAAAATGAAGCTTGAAAATGAGCGTATAGGTTTGGAACTGAAGAGAAGGGAAATGAGTGCTGGCTTTGACTAAGTTGGTAGTCTTACTAAGCTTTGTCGCAGCTGCATCTTATGCATGGTGCTTCATTTGTACTCCTGGGTCTTTGGTAAGCTGTGGTTTGTTTAAATGAAACATATTGTATTTGATGGGGGAACTTTAGAAACCATTAGCTCTTCCTCCTTCTTTTGGAAATATGGAATTGTGAAAATTCCGTGGGGTAATATGTAGTGTTCAATGATTAGGCCTTAGAAAAGTTCTGTTGCCTTTATTTGAAATACATGGTTGTTGAAACCCTGTTAATATTTTATTTTGTAATATCAAATCTCTATCATTATATATTGACTTTAACTTGGTCCAATGTCTGTAATTTTTTGTGGTTTCTGTTTTACTATTCTATTCTCATTCTTAAATCTTTGATGTTTATAATTGTTGTACCTATGCTATGAGGACTATGAATGAACAAATGTCAAAAAGATTAGTTGTAGCTTATGAGAGCTTCATATAGATCTTTCTACATGTTTTCTTTTCATAGGGTATTAAGGAAGCCTTACTGTAGTTAGGTAATCTTTGGTATGTTTGAAACATACAAGGGGCATTTGTTAAACGGACCTTCTAATTCCCTTGGTATATTGAAAGATACTTACAAAAATTGAGCGTGGGATATGTATAGAAAATTTTCGATATCCCAATGTTAGATAAGACAAATTCAACAGGTAAATCTTGAAACTTCACATTTCCCAGCATTCAGTTGCATCATTAGTGACAGGAACTGTTTCTCATCATTAAATTTAAATTTAGAGGTGTAAGTTGGAATGAGGAGGAGTGCAACACTTCTGTGCAGATTGTATCCCTACTTTCTTGGTGTTGCTTGAAGTTTGAGTGGCTGATTTGTAGCTAATCAACTCACTCAATTCCCTGTACAATTTTGGTGCCTCCGATGAATAAAACATGAAGAAAGCTACACCTATTTTCTGGGTTTGGCATCTCTTGCTTTTTAGCAATGTCTTCCTCTACTGTTTTAGTGCTGCGTTCCCATACCAGTTGGACATGGAAAAGGCTGTGTGTTCTGTGTCACACACACCTTGTCCTAGTTTATGTAACATGTCATATAAATAGGTCAGTTCGGGTTTGAAGGATGGCAGAATGCTATGAAGGCTTTAGTTGAAGATTTTGTTTCTCCGCCCTTAAACTTCAAAGCCATGTAAAACCAGTATATGGAGTTGGAGTTGTTTTAGTTTTAAAGTTTAGCAAGTGCTCATATTATATGGCAAATCCCTTGGGGGCAGTAAGTCTTATTGTTGATGGTCTGTGTGCCATGACTAGATAGAAGTCATAGAACGATTTTGAAGAACCTGTTCAAATGTGTAAGCCTAGTGAAATAACTCAGCAAGATAGAAATAGATAAAAGGAGGATAGGGCGAAACTTTCTGATTTTCATGATTCTAGTTGAAGAGGAAAAAAGGTCGGGAATTACAAGGAATTCAAGAAAACATAGATGAAGAGAAGGCTATGGTGTTTTGTGAGCATCCAATGTTTTTCCACCCTGGTATCAATTCTCAAACTTTTCTAGAACCCACTTTGAGTATGATTGTAGTTTTAATAAAAAACACAGATGACTCCTAGGATCCTATGTGGACTGTTGGAGACTTAACGGCCCAACCATCGATATTAAATTACTCAGACCTGTGATTGAAAAGCTTTTACATATGAAGCATATTTTGTTGTCTTAGTAAATTGGAGGATAGTTTCTTTGCCCAGTCAAACTAGACCTTGAAATGGGCTACCACCAAATAAGGACGCATCCTGTGACATCCATTAAACTGTATTTCTCCCTCATGAAAACCTGTGTTTAAAGTTATACCATTTGGCCTCAACAATGCATGTGCAACCTTCCAAGGCTTCATGTCTTTAAGATAGAGTTGGGAAAACAGGCTGAACTTGTCGAGCCGGCCTGTTTAGGCCCTAAACTTACAAAGGCCAGGCTTAAAATTTTAGACTTGGCTTTGGTTCGATCCCACAATTGTCTGTTGCGCTGCGGTACTATGAAACTGTGTCGTTTTTTGCACAAAACATGAAGCTGGTCCTTTTTTATGGGGTACCATTGGCTACTAAAAAAAAATACTTGATGATACTGATGGTTACTAAAAAAATATTTTATGATGTTGAAAAATTATTTTAAGATTTTGAAAAAATGTTTCATGGTGCTAAAAATATATAAAGATACTGACTAATACTGAAAAAATTGCTTCATGACCTTAAAAAAATATTTTAAGATCTTGAAAAAATGTTTCAAGATACTGATTAGTATTAAAAAGATACTCCATAATCTTAAAAAATTATTTCAGAGTACGACTGATATTAAAACAATACTCCATGATCCTGAAAAATTATTTCAATTACTAACTGGTACTCAAAAAAAATATTTTGTGATCTTAAAATATTATTTTAGGATCTTGAAGAAAATATTTTAGGATACTGAGATACCCCATGATCTTTAAAAATTATTTCAAGGTACCGACTGGTACTAAAAAAATATTTCATGATCCTGAAAAATTATTTTAGGATACAAATTGGTATTCAAAATATACTTTAGGATACTTTTTCAAGAACCTAAAATAATTTTTCAAGATCATAAAGTATTTTTTGGGTACCGATTAGTATCCTGAGTATCTTTTTAGTATTCGTCGGTAACTTGAAAAATTATTTCAAGATACTGACTAATACTTTAAACATACTTCAAGATATTCTTAAAAATCCTAAAATAATTTTTCAACATTATAAAATATTTTTTAGTACACGTTAGTATCCTCGAGTATTTTTTTTAGTAGCCAACAATACCCTAAAAATAAAGGACCAGCTTCATGTTTTGCACCAAAAATGACTCATTTTCAAAGTACCATAGTGTAGCAGACAATTGTGGCATCGAACCAAAGCCAGGTCCTAAAATTTTTGCCTTAAAAGTGAAAGTGAGTCTAAAAGGGTCAGCTCTGTAGGGCTAAGGGCCTAACATGGCTGGTCCTGAAAGGCCAAGGACTAGTCCTTTTAGGCCTGTGTATATATATTTTTTACTTTTAAAATTATTTATATAGTAATAATATTATTGATTTTTTATTCTTTGTTAATGATATTGCAAATATTTAGTTGTTCTTATCTTTTATAGAATTAAGTTTTGTTAGAACATTTTGTATTAAAAATCCTAAAAATAAAAAATTTATAAAAGATATTTCTTATTTCATAAGAATTCTAACTAATATCATATTTTTTGACTTATTTTCGAGTGATTGTTTTGTTTATTTTTTATGTTGTTTATTTTGTTGACTACTTACACTTTTCAAGACATATTTATAAGAATTATTTTTAATTTTTTTAAGTTTTCTCATAATTATCTGTAATTGTGATATGCTGACAATAGTTTACTTTTGATTATGATGTAGCAATCGTTTGTTGTATGATAAGTATTGTTTATATCTTAATTTTGACAATATTTATATATGAAATTAGGACTTTCATTGTTCTATTTTTTTCCTTAAAAAAATGAAAAAATAGTAAAAGATTATTAAAATAGTTTTGACTTTGACCCTTATGCTTAAAGGTTGGGCTTCAAAAAATGACTGTTTTTCTTTTCTTGGCCAGCCCAGCCCTTTTTACCAGTTCTATTTTAAGTCATTTCTTAAAAGTTTCATCATTTCAGCTCTGCCTGCGTTGTTATTCCAAAAGAGGAAGTTTCATCTCATTTTCTTTGATGACATCTTCAGAATGTGCCCTTGCTTATGGGAGGGAAGGCCACTTAAAGCACATGTAAGAACTACACAACAAATTCTCAAGGACACTATTTTAATTGCAAAAAGAAGCAATTAAACCTTTGGGGCCTCACAGAGAGATTTCTTGAGTCATTTTATCACTGGATGTGGGGTAGTGGCAGAATCCAAGAAGATTCCTAGGCCTTAAGGGTTAACACGGAAAATTTGTTCTGCACAGTGACAGTGAATCCACTAGCAAGCTCTTGATAGAGTTACTTGAAAAGAAAGGAACATTAACATGAACTGAGAAAGCAGACACAGCATTGCAGAAAATGAAGAAGGTGACGGCTTCTCAGTTTTTTCACAGCAATTCATAGAAGCTGTTGCCTCCAGATTTGGAATTCCAGTTATCCTTTCACAAAATATGGTCATCCGTCTAGGCTAGCAAGGGGATCAACTAAACAGTAGCTTCATATTTTTGTTCTTTAATGTATTGCTCTTACTTAAAATATAGGATGAAATTACGTTTCTGCCTGATTTGCTGTGTTCTTCATATTTGCTGGCAGCTGCAATAACCTTATCCATCCTATCTTCTTTTCCAACATGATCTTTGTTTATCTGGATAGAGAGGCTGCAACACATTATGTGCTAAATCTGTTCTAGGAGGATAGATAGCATTTGTATCTATCTTATTAATTAACAGGTGATTCCAAGCTGCCCATAATAACTGTTCCCAGCTTTTCCCTTTTCATGTTAAGTCAATTTGCCACATTTTGACTTCTTAAACTGTTGATAACAGTTAGCCTTAAAATGTAGTTGAAAAGCTAGAAAACTTCGCTCTATCATGGAACTGTGTTTAGTTACTCATATCAATAGCACCTGAGACTCAGTGGAGGACACTGTCAAAAGAGTGAACTGATTTGTTATACGGTCAATAGCTGAGCCCTCAAGTTTTTTGAGGTAAAGAACAAAGGAATTGTATCCAGGTTGGGTCAATTTTCCTTTGGTTTTGTGGTAATGTGATTGTTCAAACTAGACTCTTGCACATCACTGAGAATTTGTAGACGGAAGTGGAATATATTGATATATATCTATGTGGATACTGTTGAAACTGTTGTGTTTTTTTTTGACAAGGACGCTGTACATTTCATTATGATAAGTCCCTGTGAGCACATCTTTGGTGGACTCATGAAACTTTGTGCTTTTATGAGTTTGTTGCTACCTATGTACTATGGTGAAAATTAATACTCATACATTTGTGCTCTTCATTTTTTGCTCTTGCCTGTCTTAGAAACTATATATAGTTTGTTACTATCTCGGGGGATTTCTGATATATTTGCTTTGCATAGCTTCATTTCATATATAATTTATATAATTTAATTATTATACAATGATTCCTTGGGGTGTATGCAGAAGTATAATCATATTTAAAATAACTTATATTAGTGGAATTTAGAGGCATGTCACGTGGTTGGAAAATGTTATTAAAGTTCATTTTTACGAAATTTCTGGTTCTTTCTCATTTATTTTCAGGAAAAGTTTGGAGTAAAAAAACAGCCAGCTGATAAGTATGGATCCTTTAATAGGGTCTCGTATAATCATGGTCTTACTTATGTACCCAAAAAAAAAAAAAAAGGCTGACGTCTGGGTTGTCTTGTTTGGAGCTGGCCCATCTCGTTATAGTAATAATTAGCATTCGTTGTGGTTAATAAATTAACATCAATAATTGGGTAAATAAATAGTAAATAAAGTAATTAACTATGCTCATCTATCATCTTTTTATATAGTACTTTATTGATGATTGATATATTGATTTGTTTCTTGTTAATCGAACGAATTAGAATTCATCGCAAAAATGTTAATTGAATGAAAGCAGTTTTTGTTTTTCACCCCTTAGGGATACTCATAATAACTAATGATTTAATAAAACCAGACACCATTTTGGCATGCAGAAAATAATATAAGAGGTATATAAATTGAAAATAATTTATATGGTCATTATTTAAAAATAATTAAATGGATTATGTATATGAATAAAAAATAGTAGAATATATTCTAAGCGCGAGGAAAAGAAAGAGAATTTGAGGAGAGCACTATATATTGATGTTCATTAAGTCAAGCATGCCTTCAGTTGAATTCTTCAACAGGATTATTAATAGTATTACATTTTATTTGACTTTGAATGTGATTATTAATTCTTGAATCTCACATATTAGATCTTTGCTAATTATGTTATGCTTTAACTTTTATTTACCTTGACTCTTGAATATCCATAACTGATCAACATCAATTTCCTCACTCTAATCAGCGTAAGTTTGGTCATAGAATTATGTGATTAATTAATTTTTGAAAAAAAAAAACATCATATGAGGTATATTATTCATGGCTTATACAAAATGTCATTTTTTTTTAAAAAAAAATTATTATAAGACTTTCTGAGGTATATTGCTTGGAATTTGAGGGTTGATCTACATTATAAGTAAAAGGTCATGTTTGATCCCACTCATAACATGCCCTTAATAACAATACATGCAACTAGAAGTTTGATTATATTAATTAAGTGTATTCTCAAGGATTATTTATTTATTTATTTTTTTTATTTTTTTTACATATGTCGCAAGAGATATCTACTCTTTCTTGTCCAAATTACCAAGAGGACTAGAGATCATTCAATTGAGATAACTCTCTTAAAAGTATTTTCTTTTTTACAATGACATAGACTTAGTTTAAACTTGAGATTTTCAAAATCCCATCTACTAGGACTAAAGTCTATTGGCTACAGGATATGTGCATTTTTTCTTTATATTATCATTCGGTATGTCATTCAAAGTTTGTTGTTGCTCCTCCCAACACAAATAATTCTTTTAGAATTCAAACTTAAGACCCAAAAGGATTTAGCGGGTCGTTACATTATTAGACTAAATCTTTGTTAGTACTATATAAGTGCATTTTAATTTTAGCCCTCAGCTCCCTTAGATAACAGGCATCATAAGTCAAAGTAAATTGTTAAACCAACACACATCAACGAACGTATTACTATTTCGAAACCATTTAAAAAATTCCCCAAATGCTCTAATAGAGAACATCCAGGTTTAGACCGTTAGCACACTTTTTTAAAAAAAGGTGGAAGACCCTACATATTAAACTTAAAGGCACTATATTTTTTTAAAATGAAAATTTTATTTGAATGGTTTACATAAGAATTAAATATGCTTAAGCACAATGTAAGATCTTAAGTTCAATTATGTGTTAATGCAGAAAGCACCTTTAGAGAAAACTACCTAATTGACAACGTTGGAATTTGACCAAGTGATATGTGCTGCTGAAACTAGTTATGATGTGGAGTGAAATAGAAAAGATTGAGTACAACTCAAATACATGCACGTCATGAATATCAAATAACAGAATTGTTTGACATACGAAAACATGGAATAATAACATGAAGGAAAAAAATCCCAGAATTTTGGGGGTATAGTTAATGCGACTGACACCAGATAATTGTTGGCAAGCCCTAAATAGAGTCCAACCCTAAAGACCACTTTACACACACACACACATACAAATATTTGCTCTCTCTTTCACAACTTGATCACTTGAAAAACCAGGCATATAATAATGGCGGCGCCGATATGGATCCATAACAGTGACCTCAATTATATTTTCAACCTCTCTTGCTTTCTTTTCTTTTACTAAGCTTCTCTCCAACGTACGTAATGCCTTCGTCAAATCCATTTTAATATTCTATATTTTATTCTTAAGTATATAACTTTGGTCTTAATTATCAGAAATATGAGATTCCTTCTTTTCTCTAATCAGCCTTACTTTTGAATTCTTCAAAGTATATATATAATTGCAGTTTGGTGCTGTTACTTTCAATGTGGTCCGTTAGAGATGAGAGAGAGAGAGAGATATGTAGATATAAAGTCAGTTTGCGAGAAGGCTTATCCTATTTATCCATTTAGTTGTGTAGGTCTTACATCAGAGAGAAGCTGATAAGTAGATATATATGACTGAAATAAATTTTTTAAAAGATATATATATAATAATATTATTATTATTATTATTTAAATAAAAGAAGGGCAAGAAGAAGTGGACGTGAGAGAGTTGAAAGAATGTGTTGTGTAGTGACACACTATAATCTCTCCTTTCTGGTTTTGTGGGCATATGGGTCCTCCACTTTTTGTTCCTCACCATTACCTTTTTTACATCTCTCTCTCTCTCTCTCTCTCTCTCTCTCTCTCTCTCTCTTCTTTCTTTCTTTGGTCCCACCCTTTTTAATTTCTCCAGCTATCCATTCCATTAATTAATAATGTCCTTCTTCAATATTAGGGTTACCTTAATTATCATCTACCAAACAAACTCTTTTTTTCAAAAATGCGCTCTTGCTTTGGTGTTTCATTTCAAGCGATCTACTTGGGATTTATTTGTCGGCGCCTTGTAGCCCAATAACAACAAGCTCTTCTCTTGTATACTCCACTAGCATTATTTACAAGGTACTTCGAACATATTTTATAAGTGCTAGGAAAAATCTTAAACTTCATTAATTGTGCTATAAAATTCAACAATTTTTTTTAACTTTATCTCTATATATACTACCTTTAGTCATAAATATAAGAGTCAGTTGATTTTTTTGGGTAGACTAAGAACTCTAATTATATTACTTTAAAATATTTATACTTATTGTTTTTTCTTCAAACTAATTTGTTGAATTTATAAATTGATATATAATTTAAATGTACACAACATATGATATGATTAAGTAACTTATTTAAATTTTTTATTTATATTTAAGACTAGGTCGTGATACACATTATACCCTATAGGAATATAGTCAACACAATAATAAATGAAAGATAAAAATATAAATTCACATGAAAAATTCAATGAGGGGTCTTATAAATATATGATCAAAACATTTCTTCTGTTCCTGCCCTATAAATAGGACAAGAAGAATATTTCTTAAGTTGTGAGATTGTAAGTTCAATTTAGTTGTTATAATTATTTACTCCTTTTTTTTTTTCAATTTAGTTGTTATGATTTAGAAATTTCTTACTAAGTCCTTGTAACCTATAAATATGCATCGATCATGTTAACAAAAGAGACAAAATGATTGATAGTGAAATAAGATAAATCATATAACACCTGTATACTTGACAAAATGTTGATGAAAAAAATATAACATTTGAGAGTGCATTAAAAAAAATGTATAGTATAATGACAAAAATAGTTACGATTTCTTTTACATTATAGTGATCAAATTAAAATTTTCGTAACATAATATAATACGATTTTTATAGTATAAGAATAAATCAAATAAATTTCATACAAACTTTATATTAATTTCATTTTTTTAAGAAAAATTAAATTATATTAAAATTCACTGTTAAAGATATTATATTTAGGAATTCGAGCAATTTTAGTAAAACTAGAAATGCATATATATGTATATAAATAGGAAACATTGGGATCGATTAGGGTTTTAAATATTAACAGTGTGGAGTGCACATGCTTGCATGTTCCAATGAATCGAAATGATATGTGTAAAACTTGGAGGAATTTTTTGATGTTAGCTTATAATAATTATAAGCGATTCCAGAGATGCCATAATAATAAGCGTACGGTCCACCTTAAATTAAAGACTAAATCTTTTGCACATGGTTATGATTGCTTCCTATTTACTCTCCACTACCTCTTACCATCTGGGATCCAGTTCAAGCTTTAAAACCATCTAATTAATAATACTTGTTAATCATACGCCTAATGAAGCTTTCTTAAAGTATATAATCTAATATAATACAATAAATATGAGAGTTTGAACATAGCAGTAAAAGAAGCCTTGCTAGCTAGCTTGAAATAATAAACAATGTCGTTAAGTTTGCTTTACGTATATAAAATCTCAAAACCCTTGCAGGGTTAATCATTGTAATGCTAATCTAATTATAAAGCAGAAACGGCAAGTGTCAAGATCTTGAGTTAATTAATAAAATTCTTTAAATCATATGTAATGGTTTTTTTATTCACAAACCATCCATACGCTCCTCAAGTGTTTCAAATATTTCTTTTACATTAATTAATCTCTACTTTTTTATATAAGCTTAAGTGAAAGAAAATAGGTTAAAGTGCAAAAATATTCACAGAATATTTTCTCATGCGTAGTTGATATCATAAAGCTCTCATTAGGTGCAAAAATATACATGAATCTTCCAAAACATAACAAACTCTCATATTCGTTTTGTAGCTATGTTGATCATTTAAAGAGGAAGAGATCAGAAGACATGTTGATTGTTAACAGAGATTGGAGTTTTGCTTTGTTTTGGAAGTTTATTCACGTGCACTTTTGCACTTGGATAAACTTTATGATATAATATACGCAGGAAAAGTACTTCTTAGGTACTTTTGCACCGTAAGTATAGCCCAAAGAAAATTTACTACCATTTGGGTTATTAATGTAAGACTTAATTGGGGAAATAATGTGTGTGTTTGGCATAACTTTTAGAAGTGACAATCGGGCTTATTTATTATTTCAATCAGTTTTTTGTTTTTTATCCCCCATTTGGATGATTTTTTTTTAATCGGGTTTATGAGATAAAAACTCCTTATTTAAAAAGTCAGTTTTTCTAGCTTATAGAGTAAAAACTCTTTATTTAAACCTATCTTATGGAGTGAAATTAAAGCTACTTATGCAACCATTAATTCAAACATAAATTATATTTTACAATTTGATTTTTACCCAATCTGACTTTTCCTTAAGCCATTTTTCCCATCGGTATCCCAAACAAGCCCAATATTAATCCTATTAATGTAAAACCTATTTCACATATCAATAGTTTTTCCCCAAATTATCCCAATTAGCATTCTCTCAAGCAATAATTAAGTATAAGGGAGTTAAGGAAGATGATTAGAGTGTTTTTAGAAAAAACATATTGGATTAACTAACTAAACTAACTTTCTTAATCTAATAAAATTAGTTAGCTAGGTCTTAATAACATCTAGGATGGGAGGAGTAATAATTTTGGTGCTTTTTTCCACCTGCTTTTGTTTTTTTTCACTCGTGATGGCTCCATTCCAACTTGCAGCAAGAGGACGAGAGAGAGAGAGAGAGAGAGAGAAGAAGTATATAGCTAGCTAGGGAGGGAGAAAATAAATAAAACCATGCTTTTAGGGTTGGAGAGACATGAGAACCAAAGTATGTTTGGGGAGAATAATATTGTGGTGTCTGTAATTTGTGAGGATTTAAATAACTTGGACAAGAATACAACAAGCTAAAAAGAAGAATGGGTAGAGAGAGAGAGAGAGGAACAAAGCATTGAACAACAACATTTGAAGGAGGAAAAAAAAAAGAATCAACTTGGTGCGTTGCTTAGCTGGAGACAGATAAATCTAGGGTTAATCCACATGGTAGACAGAAGAAAATGTAATGGTTACATTCACATCACATGCACACCCCCATGTGAAGTAAACCCTTTTGTCTACTTGTTAAAATTCTTCTCCCTCCCCCCCCCCCCCACCCCCCAAAAAAAAATTTTTTATGGGTCCTTTCTCTCTCTTTTATATATATGTATATATAAAGTCCCTCCCAGATCCACAAATTGTTGTGTATTTAATGAGCGCGCGCACACACACAATATAAATCATAATGTTGTTTATATATATAAATATTCTATTTTTTGGTTACTATTATCAGTTACTTGTGTCCTGGGGCTGTATGCAGTATGGCTATTTATTGCATTTTAAAGAGAGGGGTTTTCATACTTACCAGAAACAAAATATGAAATGAAATTTTGTTCTTTCGTCAGCTTAATTCATTAATTGCCACGCACGGAAGTAAATATATTTCCTCAGAAATTTAATGTTCTCTGTTCTGTTGAAGCATGTCCGTTTCTGCTGTAAAAGGACAAACTCATTCACAGCCAGTAAACTGTATGTGTTCCCATTTTTATCATCCCATTT
Organism: Acacia confusa; assembly: GCA_037074495.1. Lineage (NCBI taxonomy): Eukaryota > Viridiplantae > Streptophyta > Magnoliopsida > Fabales > Fabaceae > Acacia > Acacia confusa. The sequence goes on from CM073502.1 coordinate 1,644,805, forward strand.
TCACTGTCTCCCCGATAATCACCTCATTAATCTAAATAATTATATTAGATTCATAATTCATCATGATATTTTCTTAACACTATATATGTTGTGATTAACGTGTAAATAAAAATTTTAATTACACCCAAATATGAAGGATGCATGAATAGCAGTCAAACAACAAGTGATTTTAAATTAATGAGTTTTCACAGTTGATCTCAATATATAATGTCCACTATTGTATTGGAAAATAAAGGAAAATTAAAGTGGAGGGATCATGATGTGATCTCATGTTGTTTCATGCTATATATCTACTTTCAGCGCCTACAATATGACTTTTTGGAATAAGAACACAGGTCACTGATATATGTGTGTGTATTTATATATTGAACTAATTAATAACTAGCTAGCTAGGGCTTTGTGTGTGGATGTGCTTCTCTGAATTCAAGAAAGAGACCAGTATTTATATTGATTGAAATTTTGTTGTCTTTCACTTTTCTTCTCACACTGTTTCGTTTTGCTTTGCTGCTAAACTTTTCAACATTTAATCGAGATATCACACACACACACAAACACACAAACATGCTTTTACATAATGGAGTCAACCTGTTCCATCACCACTTTTATGGAACCTGACATATATACAGTTGAAGTATTTCATCATTAGAATCAAAGTTTATGAATTATATGTATCAGTATGTGCTGCAGATGACCTAGGTCATGCAAACTGGTTGATTGATTTATTGGTTCATTCTGATTTATAAGTGTGTGTGTGTGTGGTGTGTGTGTTAAGAGGGAAAAAATTACAGTTGTGAGGGTATGGGATGTGTAAAATACCAAAAAGAGTGGGCATAGTGGGTAGGGCATCTTCTCCCACAACTTTCTCTCTCTACAGCTAAGTGGAGAGAAGCTGTTCCACAAGGCATATGTCCTTTTATCGAGCTAGAGAGAGAGACTCTTTGCCAGCAAAGCGAAGAGATATATATACACACACTACTAAAATTTTATTAATTTGATGCTTAGCAGTACAAGCTCGCTAGCAAGTTTCACGAGCGACCGACAAAAGTTGATGTTAGTAGAAAGATTTTTAACGGATTAAATATAAAGTATAGTTCGAGTATAAGTGAATGCAAAAAACATTATTGAGATAGCTACATCTAATTAAGTTTGACAATACAATACTCAAATTTGACTGGGTATAAGTAGCCACCTAAAAAAAAGTAATTTTAATGAGAAATTTTATATTAATTTGATGTTTTGCAATACAAGTAATGCAATTTTGTAGATATAAATAAATTTAAATAAGTTTTTTTTTTTTTAAAAAAAAAGTTTTGAATCTCCATGTAATCTAATATTTCTATGTTTATCTTTAAAGGATGTTAGCTTGTAAATGCAAGAAAATTTTGAATAGCTTGCATACCTATATAACATAATAAATTATGAATAATATTAACTAATTTGAAATTTTATATAAAAACAAGCCGACAATTTAGCTTCAACAAAACTCAAATGGGGTATATGCATAAAGTTATTATAATTTTTTTTAAGGGTAAAAAAAGAAGAAGAAGGAATTAAAGAGTGGAAAACTATAAAAAAAAGCTATGGGGAAATGTTATGATGAGATGCCAACTTTATTATACATGATGAGCTCCTATCTTTAGTTTTATTCATAATTAATATTAGCCAATCCCATATTCCATCCCCACATGTTCATCAAACAAAAAGATTGATGCAACTGTGTCAAATTTATATTATAAACAGACATTTGCATGTGTCTTTGTGTCTTCACAAAAATCTCTCTTCATCAAAAAATCAGCGAATATTAATAATTTTCTTTCCGTCATTTACTTTTCTGAATTTAAAACAACTCCTTCAGAATCCCACAAAAAAAAAAAAAAAAAAAAAAGATTAAGATAATATATCTGGGGTTCACGATATGAGATCATATTCCCAGAGAGAAATTTATCTAAAATTTTCCTCTGGGGTTAATTAGGGACAAATTAATATATGCGGCCAAAATGATCGATGATGAAAAATTAGGAATTGGTTTTATTTTACCTAATTAATTATATAAACTCCTTTTGTGGTCCTCGATCGCTTGGTGATCATTTATATACAAGGTTAAGTGCCTTTCACATGATTATTTCTTCTTTTTTGTTAGAGATTACGTGAACTTTAATTAGTTATTTTCTTAAATCAACGATAAATATCCAACTAAAGCTTGGAAACATTTTAGATAAGTTTATCTTGTGAATTGTAATCTGATATTTTTTTTAACCAACGAATTGTAACTTGATATAATCATTGATCATGTAAAAAATTAATTATTTTTGCATCCTGATCTTCCTGTACTTACCGCGGACTTTAAAAGAATAACATTATAAGTTAGCCTAATCAATGATTAGTAAAAAAATAATTTTTCTCACAGCTTTTAATTTGATCCATTCATTGAATATTCTAAAAATTGATTTTTTTTTCTTTCTTTTAAAAATTATTTAAATGGAAAAGTATGGTTTTGAGTTTATCTGAATAAAACAAAGAAACATTATTTTTCTCAACATCAAATTTTCCCAACAACAATGATTTGGTTTCTCTCTATAAATAGAATTGTTTTGAAAACTATGGTTTACTGAATTCACTCAAATCAATATGATCACTTAAAAATGAATACCATTTGTGAACATGTGACAATCAATTGCAATATCATCAATAATAATAAATAGAATTTATTATAACTTTTGTTAATTTATCAGTTATGAACTATATAATTTATGCATTAGACTTCCAACAAGATACCATAATGAATGAAATTCAATTAAAAATAATATTTTGGAAAAAAAAAATTAAAAAATACTAATTTTTTTGGTCTAAAAAATGTCAAGAATTAATGTTATATTTTTTATTAAAATCAATTATTATCATTCATTCACCATTGTCCAAAGTAGAAGAAAAGGAGGGGAATGCCCGTTTCCGATGTCAACTTAACGTACATGTCCATCTCTTATTAAATTACCGTGGTACCCCTGGGACCATATCTTTTGCATCCCTTCACTTTGACCAAAATACCCTTCCAATATGATTCATATTTGTACTTCCTAATCTTTAATTTGTACACCTAATTATGGTGTAGGGGTCCGATTAAAAGTTAATCCTCGATTATTTTTGCATTAAATGGGATATTAATTGCGTGGGTCCTACATTATTTGCATCCATCATGTCCTTGCATTCCCCAATTCTCCCCCGTCTTAATCATTGACTTGGCATGATTTTCATAACATATTTGTCCCTCCCCCCCCACCCCCCAAAATATTTTTATTTTTTAATTTCCAAAGTAAAATGAACTATAAATTTTTTTTATTTGTTTCATTGAAATTATTATAAGCATGTTATATGGTTAAAAATATTCATAATTTATTCCAAAATAAACAATTACAATATACTTCAATTTAGTATTTTCATATAAATAACTAACTATATAATAAGATTTGAGTATTTTTGGGTTCAAATGAGAATAATTCTTACAATGACGTTTTCTAAATTCACACGATTAGACTTAAACTCGAGACTCCGTGTGTTTAAACAATGACTAAAGTATACTTGTAGTCTTTTAAGATTACATGAGGTATATTTTAATTTTAGTCCCTTAACTTTATAAATTATACTTTTAGTCCTATAATTTTAACACCATTAATGTTACTAACAGAAAATGCTAATGTAGCAGACTCAATTGATGACTATGTAATTTTAAGGGTTGACTGTATAATTAAAATCTATTAATTTTAAATTTAGTATGAATAAATTGAAAAATATCTAAATCCCTAAAGAAGCAGTCATTATCAAAACCTCAATTATATTAAAAAATTTAGTTTAATGATCTAAATATATAAATTTTAGTTTAATAATATCAATATATTAATTTCAATAATCCAAATATCAAAATCTTGATTTCATTTGAAATAATTTATTAGTTTATTATAATTTAATACTCTAAATATATTATATTAAACAATTGAAACTTAAATATACTTTGTTAACCGTATAGTCATTAATTCAGTTTATAGTGCTAACATTTTTCATTAGCCTCATTAATGGTATTATAAATATAGGACCAAAAGTATATCTCATATGTGACTTAAAGGATATATTAGCCCCCGATTAAGCCCATTCTACCATAGGATCGACCCCTATAGGTGTAATTTAGTTTTTGCATTGCATGCTTGTAATAATTAGAAAAATGTGGTGTTTGTTTGTTTATATCTTTAATTTCAAGAAAATTTACAATTCAGTTAAAATATGTATTGATTATAATTAAGGATTATATGATTTTTAATTTTTTTTACACATACGTATAATATACTCCCTCCATTCCTTTTTATAAGAAACACTTAACTAAATAACGTACATCAAAATGGTGGTTAAGGATAAAAAATAGAGAAAATTTCATATAAAGATGGTCAAAATAGGAAAAATTCTATATTAGGTTGATAAACTCAACAAATTATAAATTATATTGGGTCAATGACCTAATTTAAAATATTTAAATGTTGATTATTTTTCAACAATACCCCTAACCCATTGTTTGGAAAAAAGAGGAAAGTGAAGTTGGATGTCGTACGGCCCATAGCCATCCAGATCCCTTCCTCCTGTGTCCTTTGGCTTCCCTTGGAGGGTCTTATTAGAGCTTTCATGAGACCCCCGACCTTGAAATCACAAGAATAAGGGTTTTTTGAGAAGTGCCCACCATCCTAAGTTCATTGTGGATTCCTATGAGTCTTGATCATTTTTTCCTTGTTTTGCAATCATGATAATCAATCTCGATGAGACAGTTTTGTGTCTATTTTATGCTAAAGAAATCTCCACCGTGGTTGTTCCAGTTAAATTCATACCAGTTAATCGAGCAAGACATTGAGGATTCCTTTTGGAGTTTAAGTTGTCATTTTTTCAACCCTATGTGGATGCAATTGATGAGAGAGAAGACAAAGATACAATTGAGCCAGAATCTGCTGGTATTTTATATGCTTCTACCTTTTGGTGTTTTTCTGATTGAATTAAAATGTCGAAACCCCTTCAGTTAATGTTTGAGCCAGAATCCCAAATTCGGTGATTTATCATCAACCATCAAGTACTGTTGTAGTTGTCGTCCTGAATCACAACAGCTCATACAATTAGCAGCCACAACATATCGCCTTCATGCCCTTTCCATGAAATTTGCTGTGGTTTTATTTCGAAGCTGGATCTCCAATAAAATATTTCAACATTTCTCTAAAAAATTTTGGCTGCCAGGCTAATTCTGCATCCTTCATTTTCTATGAATGTTATTATTCCTTACAGCTGACAACCAAATAAATTAAAAGTTCATTTGGCAATATTTGTTCTGCCGCAATTAAGATCTTTTTATTTACTTTTGTATGGTTGGGCAATATTTGGAATGAAGATTTAACGTTAGCTTTCTTTACCAATTTTCTGATGTGGTTTCTAGGAATATTTTGTCGTTAGGTTTTTACGTAGCACATAAACAATATTGATCTGTCTCTAATTTTATTTATTTTTAATAACTAAGGGATATAAAGGGGATTTGGCCTAAATTCTAAATCCTTAATCGTGTCACATAACTTAATTAATAATTTATCAAATTTAGCGACCTAAATTAGAATTTGGGTAATTCAACTGTCTTTATATGTGATTTTTCCTAAAAAATATGTAAAAATTGTAACATTTCTTACAAAAATACCCATATTTATGAGGATATGGGGAATTCTTGTATAAAAAAACATGAGGATTTGGGTAATAAGGGAGAGAATAAGAAAATTATTATAATAAACAAAATTGAAGAAGATAAATAATAAGGAAATTAATATTATAGGAGTAATAAAAATGGTTGTTGTTACGGATATCTCATAAATGGGCCCAGCCCAATAACTAAAGAGCCTAGTCAAAATGACTTCAGTTATGCTCATAACCACTTCCTTGAAAATAGGAGTGGTTTTATCAAAATATTTATCGTTATGATAACCGCCTATGTATCAAGAATATCTATCAAAAACGCATATCTTGATATCCCTAAAATAAAGGATGAATCCAACTGATTAAGATAAGGCACAGGTACGCCTATAAATAAGGTAAACCCCTTACAAGGTACACACTTCTGAAATCCTAGCTTTTCTATTCACACAGAGCACACACACCACCCCCTCTGGCTATCATTAGCCTGTCGTATACCCTCGAACTACGTGGACTTTGATCCACACTGTGGTACGTAGGACCCCGGGATTTCACCCCGGGCCAAGTCCAACCCAACTTGTGATCTACACCGGATCAGTTGTATAGGAGTGAGAATGTGTGGTGGAAAGAGTGTGTGAGAAATACGTGTAATTAAATAGGGGAAAAATTAAAAAAGTAATAGTCAAAAGATAAGACATTATCTAAACATTTCTTATAAATAAGATCAACCTATATGTGGCTGTTGTTTCTGATACAAAGGAACGGCATGAGTATTTTGGTTTTCTACTGACACGTGTAGGTTCCTTTCCCCCTTTAAATTTTACATTCAAATTCAGTGTTTGAGTCATATTTTTAAGTATACTTTTAGTAATTAATTAATTAACTAATGATAGTAGTTTAGTCCCTTAATTTTATGGACTACAATATTCTTTCATCCCTGTCAATTTTAGTCTCGAGTGATGGTTTTCCTTATACTAATCATTGTTATTTTTTAAAATTGAGCTAAATGCGTCAGTATTTGAAAATATTTTACCAATATTTAAAATTTTAAGATATTTTGTTAATAATATTAGCGCTAGATCGAGGACTGGAAAAAAAATTTAAAAAATAAAAATAAAATTGTGTGAAATTAGAAGAGACTAGACGTGCAGTTATATCATCTTCAGAGGCAAATATATTAACGGGCACAAACAGTCCATAGCACAAAAAGAGAATTTTATAATATCAAAAAGCACAACCAAACATATTTATATGCAATCAATACTTCTACGCAACACTTCATTTATTTGTTATTTTGCTTTGAATTATTAACATCTTATCTGGTGTATTAGTGTTTCCTAAACAAAACACCTTGGTTTGAATCCAAAATCACAAATAATCTCACACACTCATCAAATTGAATAGCAAACAGAAAATGAGAAAATTTAAAAGTATACAAATAATGCTCAATCTGTTCTTTAATTAAAACATATTTATCTAATTTAATTAGATTAAAGAGTAATATAAAATGATGAAGGGAAAATTATGAGAAAGCATATCCAAATATTCAACATATCCTTCTCCTACTCTAGTGTGAACAGGACGTTATTCTATTAGAAAGAAATGAATAAATGACAAAATGAAAATAGAAGGAAAAAAATACTATATATTTATTCAACTATTTTGTTTCACTCTTTCTCATTTGAATTCTTTAACGATTTTTAATTTTAAAAAATAATTAAACCTCACTCATTATCATTCTCAAATAAAATATTAAATAGATCAAAATGGGACTATAGGCCTAGTAAACATCAAAAGATCCAAAAGGGTTAGTTCTTCACAAATCAAAATTTGAATTCTCGCTGAAAAATGTGCACACATATATTACAAGACAATGTCTTAACATAATTACTTTAAATATGGGGACATTTATATTAATAAAAAATATTAAACAGAACAAGAGAACAATCCAATTACCCGTTAAGCAAGTCATTTTCAAGTGGGACGTTCATGGATGAGAGGGAGGTTTGCGAATTTAAAGTTTGAAATTGAAATGTAACGTTAGCATAAAAATATCACTATATATATATATATATATATATATATATATATATATATATATATATATAATTTCTTAAAAAATAACACCTAATAATTGGTATAGCAGCATGGGGAGGAGCCAGCGGCTTTGATAAAGTAATATAAATATGGAAAATTTGTATCCAATAAATCAGACCACCGCCAATATGGCTACCTAACACTATATGGTCCCAAGTATTTTATTTATTAATTAATTATTTTTTAAATAAAAAATATTTATTTGAAATCCATAAGCTGGGATCTTGGCACAATTACAGCCATCAAAATTTTGATGCCATTTATTGGGGTAGGTTACAAATTCAACAGAATTGCCCACCATTTACTTCTGTTTCATAAATGGCTTGCCCTAATAATAACATGACCTACATCTAACTTGTTTTTCCACAGTGGTTCCCACCCAAAAAAAAAATAAAATAAAATAAACCAAAGGAAAAATCATTTTCAATACTTTTAAATTGTTGTCAAACTTACTAATTGACTTTTTGAATTTAGTGTTTTTATGTTTCTACTTTACAAAATTAAGTCAAGTTACTGGTAAACTTGTGATTGTTCTAAACTTGGTTAAACTTACGATTTTATATATTGAGTTTACTGTTTTTATATTTTTAGCATATAAAATAGTGTTAACTCATCTCTAAACTCGTGTTAACTTCTTCGGTTTGATCATGCTCAACAACTTTAAATATAAATTTTATAGTATTTTTTTTGTTAAATATCATAAATTATGAATGTTGATAGATTTAATTTCAATTATTTAGATTTTAAAAAAATATTTGAATAAAATATATTTTTGTTATATTTTAATTATTTAATTATACACTATTAATATATTTAATAATAACAGTAAACTCTTATTAGTTTATGATTCGAGTTCACGATGTGAATTTATCTAACTGTCAAAGGGTTTGTTTAAACTTGTGAGTTTGACAACCTTCTTCCAATAAACAAATTACAAATTATCAATTAAAAAAATTTAACGCAAATGAATATATATTAAATTCATTCGGAATTAAATCAACTATTAATTTCCGTATTAATTATAAAGTGAACCTAGTAAAAAATTACAAAAAAAAAATCTCATATATCTATCAGCAAGGCTGTATCTAAAATTGTCCAAACCAGTGTGGTGTGGTCCAATTTGGAAGTTGACATGAAATTGTAAATCAATTTGAAAAATATGTGTTAAACGATAATTCAACCCACTTGATCCATTAATTTAATTCAACAAAGTCGTATAAATAGCTGGTAAATGTGTCTTTCATCTCTTCTGTATTATCACACGCAATTATGAATTATCAACTTATTATAATTTTCATATGCCCCTATTTTTTTAAAAAGAAAAATTATCATAGTTATAAAAGGAATTTATAATAACTAAAATGGGAAGCAGATAATTATAGTAAAAAAGTTATAATATAACTAAAAGCAGCTTGTGAAAGTTGATAGTGTCACGGTCAGGGTAGGACCCAAAGAGGCCACACCTGCACATGTATGTAGACTACTACAGTTGCCCCCATCAAGTTGAAAATTGAAAACCACTTTTTTTTTCTTAAAAAAAAATATTAATTTATTTCATTTTTATTTGGATCAGTAAAACTTTTATTAAACTGGGACTATATTAGTAATTTCATAGGAAATAAAATAAAACACCAGGGAGACAAACCCAGATCAGGAGCCCCGTGGATGTAAATAAAATATACCATGATTTGGCTTCAATGATTAAAGGGCATTGCTGGAACCATGTTAGGGTCATTTTCGTCATTTCCTTGGCCCCACAACTGCCACTGAAATCCAAATCCCTCAAGCAACCTTTACAAAATATAATTTTAAATGATAAAATTAATAAAAATATATATACATACTCTAACTTTTTCTTGGAGATAAAAATTATTTTAAAATGTGGTAAAGTTTTTTAATATATAATTTCGGCATTCGATGTTATTTATATTACATTTTAAATTTTGAAGAAAATAGAAACGAAAAATAGCAAAGTGTTTTGAAACATAAAAAGAAATTAAAAATTGAGGGGGAAAAAAAAGTAAGGGTGACCTACATGGGCCGGCTTTTAACTAAATATAGCTGGACAGACAAAAACCAACTTATTATCAGGATCGTCGGTTTGTGCAGGTGTTAAAAAAATCTCTGTGGCTATTTAATAAAAATAAAAAATATTTTTTTAATTAGCTGAATTATTGGGACACCCAAAAAAATAATAATTAAGAAATCAATAAATATCTGTATATATATCTTTCTGTGCCACTTTTTATTATTACAGTGGGAAAACCCATGTTAATTAAACTAAAAGACTGAAGATTCCACGGAACGGGAAGAAATATAAGAAATATTTATTACATTGTTTAAATATAATAATAGTGAGGGGAAAAAAAAAGTGTTCTTGAGATTGACAAGCAGATCCCACCAAAATAAATAAATAAAATTGTGGCCTCTGTCATAATAAAAACCATCCAAGAAATTCACCACCACCCTTTTGGTTCTTCTCTTTTGGTTCTTCTCTTTTCTATGTTTTTCGCGGATTTATAATTTTAATTTTTCCTCCATGCGGCTCTACTGAGAGCACAGAGATATACTGTAATTTGCTGCTTTCGGTGCTGTTTTGTGAAATATTAGAGAGCGAAGAATTAAGACAATAAGAGTCCTATGCTGGGGGACTCAACCGCGTTAGGAGGTAGCGGAGCTAGCTCTGGAGATGATGCGGCAGCGGCGGCGGTTGCGGCTGCTGCTGCTGCTGCTGCATCTGCGGGAGGTGGAGTTGCAGAGGCCCATGACGGTGGTGAGTCAGCAGTTGCGGCGGCAGGTAGCGGTGGTGGAGGAGGAGGTGGATCGAATTCAGGCGAAGAGGGTGGTGGCGGTGACAGAAGCTTAGGCGGCAATCGGTGGCCCCGCCAGGAGACTCTGGTGCTCTTGAAGATACGCTCCGATATGGACGTGGCGTTTCGAGATGCCAGCGTTAAAGGTCCCTTGTGGGATGAGGTTTCCAGGTAAATAAATAAAAATAAATAAATTATTCTTCTGTTCAGTTTCAAAATCCATGCTACGGTGGTTTCCGATAATTGAACGGGAATCCCAGCTTGATGAATTTACTTCATTGGTTTGAGATCTGAGAGAGAGATAAAAATTCCAGCTCTCTCTCTCTCTCTCTCTCTCTCTTCAGTGCTTTCTGTTTCAATTTCCTTTCTCTCTCTATCAGTTTCATGTCTTTTTTTTACATCACCTTTAGCATTTTTCCCTCTTTCAATCTTCCCCTTTTCTCACACACACTTTCTGTTTTGAAATTTCGGGAAAGAAGAACACATCATTCGCGATTCTGATTTGATTTATTAATCTTTAATAATTCTCTGGCATTCACTCATCATCATCACTGCGATTTTGATTCATGTTGAATTTTCCAAGTAAGTAATTTACCGACTGGAATTGAATTCTCTCCAAACACGGATTTTCCTCCCCTTTTTGTTTCAGTTTCCCACACTCTTACGGAAAATAGATTATCCGATCTCGCAATCAACTTCGGGGTTCATATGTTTTCAATGGGAAACATTTCTGCTGCATCAATTCATGGGCAGTTACACACACACACACACACACACACATATTCTTCTCTTTCCTATCTTCCCTTTCATTTCACGATATTCTTTGGTACTACTTGAATTAATTCTCTCCCCCACCAAACCCTCTTTTAATTTGTTATTTATTTTCAATAATATTTTAAATTTTCAATTTTGTGCTCCCAATGTCTGTTTTTTTTTTTTTTTTTATAACACTTGATGAGTTTATATCCCACGAGATGAGATAGATATAGGCAGGAGGTTTTGTTTTTGTGTTTGTGAATTTTTGTTTGTTGATATATGTATTTATCAGGAAGCTAGCAGAGCTTGGATATCACAGAAGTGCCAAGAAGTGTAAGGAGAAATTCGAGAACGTTTACAAGTACCACAAGCGAACCAAAGAAGGCCGAACAGGAAAACCATACGGCAAAACTTACCGTTTCTTTGATCAGTTAGAAGCTCTCGATCATCATCATCAAAATACTAATTCTTTATTCATTCAATCCTCTTCTAATTCTGCTCCTCTACCTGCACCACCTGTCTCCGTCATCCCCACCACCCATCCTCCTCTTTCAGTCATGGTGGCGCCGCAAGTAACACCACCACCTCCTCCTCCGCAGCCTCCTCATGTTAATGCTGCTTCTGTTCCATCAGTGAACACTACTACTTCAATCCCTCCATTGTACCCACCAGCATCAACAACGATAACAGGAAACCCTACTTTTATAGCCCCGTTCACGAGCATTCCGACGGATCTATTGTCAAATTCTAGTTCGTCTTCGACATCGTCGGATGAGACGATAGAGGCACGGCGGAGGCGGAAGAGGAAGTGGAAGGACTTCTTCCAGAGGTTGATGAAGGAGGTGATAGAGAAGCAGGAGGAGCTTCAGAAGAGGTTTCTGGAAGCCATAGAGAAACGCGAGCACGAGAGAATGCTTCGAGAGGAAACCTGGAGAATGCAGGAGATGGCCAGGATCAATAAGGAGAGAGAAATATTGGCTCAGGAAAGATCCATTGCCGCCGCCAAAGACGCCGCTGTAATGGCCTTCTTGCAGAAGATCGCTGAACAACAGCAGAATCTCGGCCAACCGACACTGATCACAAACACCATTACCGTCCCCAATCCTCCTCCTCCAACGTCGCAGCCCACTGCAGCTCCAGCTCCAGCCGCACCAGCACCTGCAATTGCACCTCCGCCGCCGCAACCTGTGACGGTGCAACAATCAGCTCCAGTTCTCTCTACTCCTCCACCGCCCGCTCCGCAGCAACAAGGTATGACGAGCATGGAAATTGTGACGAAAAATGACAACGGGGATAGCAGTTATTTGGTGGCGGCGACAACGCCGGGTGCGTCATCGTCGAGGTGGCCGAAAGTGGAGGTAGAGACGCTGATAAAACTACGGACAGACCTTGAAGCCAAGTACCAGGAGAATGTGCCGAAGGGGCCGTTATGGGAGGAAATCTCCGCCGCAATGAGGAGGCTGGGTTACAACCGTAGCTCAAAGAGGTGTAAGGAAAAGTGGGAGAACATAAACAAGTACTTCAAAAAGGTGAAGGAGAGCAACAAGAGAAGACCTGAAGATTCCAAGACGTGTCCGTACTTTCACCAGCTGGATGCTCTATATAGGCAGAAGAGTTTCAAGATGCAGTCAGCGCCGCGGCCGGCGGCGGAGAACATTATGTCTACTCCGCCGCTCATGGTGCGCCCAGAGCAGCAGTGGCCGCCGCAGCCTCAGCCGCAGCAAGATACACGACCGCCGGGGCCGCCCCAGGTGATGATGGGAAGCGGGGGAAATGATGCGATGGAAGAAGACGAAGTAGAGGAAGAAGATGATGACGATGATGATGGAGGAAGCGGTACCTACGAGATAGTGGCAAGCAAGCCAGCTACTTCAGTGGGTGCTTCTGAGTGAGAGAGAGAGAGAGAGAAGAAAGGGCCAAAAGGAATGGTGAACCAATTAAGGAGTCTCAGGTGGGTCAGAGATTGCAAGGGTTGTCGGAGTTGGGAGGACTGCGGCGGCGGCGGGTTTGCTGCTGAAGCCGGATGGACGATGACGCAGGTACGGGAGAATGACACATGGGCAAGGAGGTGGGGAAGACTCATTGGTACTTTGGTGGTCGCAGCCTATAGGTCAATGATGACGATGATCGATATGTTTTGTTCTTACAAATTTATTTATTTTTTTGGGGCGAAATAAGTAAATAAATTTGAGGGAAGAATGAAAATTTTAAGATTTTCAGTTTTCACAATAATGAATAAGGAGAACATTTTTTTTTTTGGGTATCTTTTTAAACCTTATAGTCATATGTTAGTGTAAATGGGGGAAATGGTTATTTCGGATCTTTTATTTTTCCCTGAAACTTTTCTCATCTTGTTCAAATGTTTTAGTGATCATTTCTAAAATTTATTTGTTTTAACTATTTAGATTAGGCAATAGGCATAACTTGTCTGTATATACATTTTATTATTGGTAAAAGATATTTATAAATGCCTATGCAAGAAGGCAATAACCAATTATTTTTTTAAACCGGTCATATTATTGAATAAAATTAAAATTTATTAAACTAGGAAACACCTTAAAAATTAGTTGACAGAAAGGCCTATAAGTTTTTTTTTTTTAAAAGTAATTGCTACTATTATAAAAATATTATTTTCCACAATATGTGCATGGGCATGAACTTTTATTTTAATTTATTACGAAAATGCATTATAATTGTCATTTTTGAATTTTCATATATGAGATGTGGTAGGGCCATGTTTAATTAACTTGCTGTACATAAGGAGGATTCCATTTTGGAAATTGGCAAATAAGAACTCATTATTACAATTGTTAGTATTAGCGTGGAGATTTTTTTTACGGATGGGAAAAAACAATGGCGTAATGAATTATAAAACGGGAAAAAAAAAATAATAAAGAGGAAAATAAAGTAAAAAAAATATAATCAATAATTTAAATTGTTTTTTTGGTTTTAAAGAATATATAAATGAAAGGAGAGGACAAGGGAGGGGTGGAAGAGAAGAGGGAGGGGGAAGCAGAAAATGGCAACAGCCCACGTGGAGAGTGGGGTCCACGTGGAGGAATCTTGTGAGTTGGGCGTAACCTCAATGAAAAGAACCTAACAAGCATGCACTTGTTCTCTCTCTCTGAACTGCGTGCCCACTCATCAATCATCATGCGCCTCCCTCATCTAATCATACCCCTCCTCCTTCTTCCTCGCTCAACCTTCTTCCTCATTTCTCACAATCCACTGATCTTCTCATACGTTTCAACAAATCTAAGTTTAATTTATTTAATTTCCTTTCACACTACAAGTAATTCCCATACTTTAATCCTTGTTTCATCAGTTTTAATTAGTTTTTACTTTTAACGGCCGTTGTATTCACCATATACCTGGTGCGCATATATATATTCATAAGGCATGAGTTTTATGATTATTTATTATAAGATTTTATTGAATATACATATTCTTATCACAATGATATAGGACTCTTTCCATGAGCAATACCAAGAAATGTTTATTTACCATAAGCTCCCTGGCCTATAATTGATATAGAAAGAGAGTTGTGTTACGTCATCATCGATTGATTCATTGCTAAGGTAAAATTCTATCAAATCTTTATGACATCGATCTAAAATAATAGAAAAAATAATACCTTCTCATAACAAACTTAGTTTTATAATTAAGACCGAAAGTAATAATCTTTATAGTTTTGAGACGTTGTAACTCAAGCTCACTTGTTCTATATAACACTCCCATACATATGTGAGAGAGAGAGAGAGAGAGAGAGAGAGAGAGAGAGAGAGAGAGAGAGAGAGAGAGAGAGAGAGAGAGAGAGAGAGAGAGAGAGAGAGAGAGAGCCTCAATGCCATCCAATTCTTTTGGGGACTAGTTGATCATTCAACATGCATGTGATATATAAGTTGTTAAACATTCCTTTAGATTTCAAATTTAGGACTTTTGGAGTTTCAAATTTGAGGGCCAAGGTCTTGACTTTAGTCTTAGTTTTATAATTAAGACCGAAAGTAATAATCTTTATAATTTTGAGTCGTTGCAACTCAAGGTCACTTGTTCTATATAACACTCCCATACATATCTCACACAGAGAGAGGAAGGGAGGGAGGGGAGGGGGAGAGAGAGAGAGATCCTCAATGCCATCCAATTCTTTTGGGGACTAGTTGATCATTCAACATGCATGTGATATATAAGTTGTTAAACTTTCCTTTAGATTTCAAATTTAGGACTTTTGGAGTTTGAAATTTGAGGGCTAAGGTCTTGACTTTAGTCTTTAATTAATTTAATTACAGAATCATCTTGATACTTCTTTAGAGTTCAATTAAGACTTTTGGGTTAAAAAAAAATACAATCAATTAACAAAATCTATGTGCTTGAATTTGCGAAGATGACTTTTTGCGAGAAAAAGAAAAATTTCTAAACTATATATGATATTAAATTTAAGTTGTCTTAATGTTCTTGGATTGATATCCCCAACTTGAGGTTGGTGAAGATTCACCCTCACCACTTCAAATACATATTATTATTTTTATTTGTTTAAACTGAAAATATAAAGATCAAATTCACCAAATTAAGAGAATATCAAGGATAGAGGTTTCATTCCAAAATTCATATAAATAATGCCAAATTCTAAAATAATTGTATTCAACACTCATATAGTGAGGGTGTGAGTATGAACCATTAAAGGGTAAGGGTGCAAAAATATATATGATGTTTGATTTTTCAAAAGTGCGTCTAACACCACATATTTTTTTTATGGGGTAAAAGTAACTATATGGGATTCTAAAAATAGGTTAAAAGTCACAACATCTGTTATTGTAAGAATGTTGACCGTAACTAGGTTGTTGACGTTGAAGACAAAGCCATAGAGCTTCCTCTCGGTTTCTTGCTTCTCACAGCTTGACGAATTGCTCCTCCTTCGTATCTTTATTGATGAATATTAATGTTGGGCGGTGAGGTTCTTGATAGGATTAATGTAAACACTCATTTACATTTAACGGAAGCTGTGACTTATGCCCCACTTTTGGAATCACGTGATTACTTTTACCCAAAGAAAAAGTATTTGGTGTCGAACACATTTAAGGAAAAATCTCATGAGTATAACTTTGCATCTTAACCCTATTATATATATATATATATATATATATATATATATATATATATATATATATATATATATTCATGACAACATGGTCCTAACCTAAGGTCAAAGGCATGTATTATAATTTTCAAATAATGAAGAGAACTACATTTAGGTGCTGTTACAAACATTTGGTTTCCTCACAACAAGAATATTGTCAAGGGATATTGGAGTGGCTCCAAGAAGATGGGTTTAAGCATCACTTTTAGAAGAAATTAAAGTCAAAATTGGCACTTGGCATGTTGCCCACTAGAGATTATTCTTGAGGCATTTTGTAGTCGTTGGGACAAAAGTGGTATTTCCTATTTCATTTCCAACAATTTAGATTAACTAACTTATCTATTATTATTAATTATGATTAGTTTTTCATGCATTTAGAGTTAAACTATCAATTTTTTGAAAGAAGATTCAGCTAATAATCATACAATAATATTTACGTATAGAAATATATGAAGTTGTTGACAAAAATTAAACTTAATAAATAAGCATGCGCGTGCCTGCTTTTGAGTTTGACACAAATACATTTTTTATACATAAATAAAACAAATTGAACAACGTTGAGGGTTGCAGCATCATTCCCAGAATAAGATGCTCTTTTTTTTGCCTTGAGGGATTTAAATAATGCCTAAACATCTCTTTCAAGTATCGGTTATCAAATATAAAATATTTGATTAGGGTATAAAGTTTTATTGCACACAAAAATTGAGCCACGCGCAAAATTAAAAGCTGATAATGAATTTTCTAAATTTCTTAAATGTGTCTCTGTAACCCCTTTTGCTAATGATAAATAATTACACTAACAAATGGTGATATGTGAGTTATAAACAAATAATTAATATCTCCTTAAAATTTATATGAAAAAATTCCAGAAAAATATATTCAAAATCCTAAATCGTTTTTGTTTCCTACAATAGTCTAATTATTGCTTACACTTGATTAACAATTAACAATTCATTTTAGTAAAAAATCACTTATTTGGGATTTTTAAATTTTGAAAGTATTTTTTTTTTGGAAAATTTTCCAATTTATGTTTTATGCAAATAATTATTGAAATTCATAAGAATTGAACACGATACCTGCCATTTAATGCAGATTGTAAATTAAAATTTTTATTACTTCCTTTAGTTCTAAATGTAAGATATAATATATAATATAAATTACACTATAAATCAGGTCTCACGTTTAAGACCGCAAAATTATATTTTATTTAAAAAGTCTGCAATGTATATTATATGTATACGCACACACACATAAATCTTATCTTTATTTAAGATAGATAGATAGATGTGGTCCAAGTTAGCTATGATGAACAGCAAGGGACCATATGCATATTCCGAAGGCTACTGTTTAGCTTCTATTTGGCAGAATGAATATGATATTCACATTAAACACTGAAGAAAAAGGCAGTGACGTCCTTGTCATTAGCTTTAGCAATTATGTTTAATTAATCACTAAGAAATCTCTCATAAAAGGTCACAACAAGATCATGGTTTTGTCTACTAATGGCGTGTGATTTCAAAGCTTTAATCAAAGGAATGTGATGATCGATATTTGAAGCGATAGGGCAACAAAATTGGTCAAGACCTTGGATGGTGATCCTCCAAAGGGATTATTATCATTAGATGAAATTAAATCAGGATTATGTTAATTAAAGCACGTGTCGTCTTAGTTGAAAATGACGCGTGCGCTAATTTTTTTCTTTTAAGATTTTATAATGATGAGATTTGATGGTATAAAGCAATGTGTTAGTGACTTAATCCTACTTTGTGCAATCATTAATTTAATTGGATTTAGTTGCCACATCTAGGTTGATTAAGGTGGATTAATATTTGTCATATCTAATAGGGGAAACAGTTTTTCTGCTACGCAACTCTTTTTATTCTAGGCAAAAGAAGAAATTATGTAAACTAAACAAGGATAAAAGAATATCCCACCTTAAAAATGAAGTAAAAATTAAAAAGAGTAGAAGTTAAAACACAAGCTATTCTTTTTAAAAAACCAGGTTTCTTATTGGGCCTTCAAACGGGTTGGTATTGATCAGGCCATCTTTCCATGGTTCGGGAGTTAACCCATCTTCATTTGTTTGAGTGAGCATTTACATCCAAAGTTCATTCATTACATCCAACACTGTAAAAATTAAAGTTTGAATTCCCATTGAGAGATGTGTTTATGTAGCATCCAGTGATATCTCAAACAAAATTGTCTCTCATAGAACCATATCTGTAACTATAAAAAAAGATCAACTGTACTATTCATAACATATAAATCGTAGAGTTTTTAACAATATATTAATGATGATTCTACTGAGGACCTTGTAACCAAATGATATGAAAGCTCTAATGTAAGTAGAAGATCGTGAGTTCGATTCTACTTATAACTTTAGACTATTCTTTGAAAGAAGAACTTAATTGTTCTTTATTTATATTTCCAGACTTGAAAGATGCGGGGCTTAATCTTTTGGCCAAACACACACTCTTAATTTGTTGGTTTTTTACTACTAAATTTTGGATTTTGTGCATTGTATGGGGCTTAATTTCTTAAGACTGAAGATTGTATTAGTTATAGTTCTATAAATAATGTGGGCTTTATATATAATGGGGATAGCGCACAAGCAATGCATGGTGCTGGATTAGCAAATTTAAAATTCTTCTGTCTCTCAGCTATAATATTCCCCCATAGGGTTCTTTATACTGGTTCGATGATTCCTTGTTTGTGAGGTCATTAAAATCTTCAACTTGCAAACAAGTTATTCATAATGAACATGTTGATGAAACTAGAGAGCCCGATGTATATATGTATATACACATATATGCACACACACACAAACACAATAAATAAATAAATAAATAAATATGTGTGTGTGTAAAATTATAAAAAGTCAATAGAAACAAATAAAAAAATTGTTAAAAAAAGGAGGGGTTTCGATTTTGATGAACATAAATGATAACAAAGAAGATTCCTCCTTGTGGAGCCTACAATGGACGGCTCATGTAAAGTTGTGATGTTGGAGAGAAAGAAAGTGGTACCTCACTTACCCTAATTTAATATATAAACATGATTTATTCTTACTCATAAACTTTCCCTTTTATGTAATCAATGGTTTTTCTGATCTCATGTTGTGAGTGGTGCCATCCTTCCTCCATCGCAAAAAAATTTTGAACTCTTACGTACGTTACATCGATTTGAAATTAATATTCACAAAAATAACTTATATTTATCTTTTTTTTAATGTTTGATTAAAATATACTAATTCTTTTAAATACCTTAGCTTGCGGTTTACTATTCCCACCAGAGTTGTTACCAATATTTTGCAGTGGAGCAAAGGGCTATTATCACCAAAAAGCGCGGCAGGTATTACAAATATATGAAAAGAAATTATAATAATTCATAAAATTTCGAAAATGGTACTATATATAAAAGGGGACAAGAGCTACAGAAAAATAGATATTATATACAGAAAGATATAAAAGAAATATTATAATGCATAGACTCCAACAAATTACATTATAATTTAATTATCATATTTTCAGCAACACACAAGATCCATATTAGTTGTATATAACCAATACTCCTTTTGGTTTTTAATATAATATATATTTAAGAAGTTGATATTGATTTTAAATATAAGACATATATTTCATATTTGTTAATATTTTATTAATTTACTTTTATTGATGTTTTCTCAATAACAATCAAGGAGAAGATGGAATGAAAGAATTAAGGAATATAGATAGGTGTTTTAGAAAATACATGTTATATTAACTAACTAAATTAACTTCTTTAATCTAATTTGTAAATATGTCTTATATTAAGGATAAAAAAGAATAACATAATATTGTGATATAGTCCAATGTTTTTGTTTAACTTCTTATAACCATATGTTAATTAATAATATTAAATAATTAGTCAGACATAAAAAAAAAAAAAAGTGAATGGGTGAGCTAGTACTCTTTTACATACGATTCATGTAAATTAATTAGTGGCTCGCCTGGTTAATTACTAGCATGGTAATAAATGTATACTTTGTACGTAAATAATTTAGAATAATGAATAATTTGGAGAATAAGTATAAGGAGGAAATATATATAGAGAGAGAGAGAGTGTGTGTGTAGAGAGAGAGAAAGAGGGAGGGGCACAACAACAAGAAGAGAGAACATGGGAGCAATCTTGGTGGAGAAGACAACAAGTACTTTCACTTCGGCTCTGCTTTGCTGGCCCATGTGACCACTTCCCTTCCTCTTTATTATCTCTTATTCCGCCACAACATCACCCACCCTTCCCTCATTTTCTCAACCTTCCATCCACATCTATTTCTTACTTGAACACACATCAATAGAGGTAAATTCAAAACATATTAACAAGTATAAAATGATAGATATTACATTTAGGACTAAGATGAACTCTCTAATTAGGTTGTATATTTACAACTAGATGAGTATTTTCTTTTAATTGTAACTTGAAAGGTTCTTATATCTTGAGTTATTAAATAGTGTGTTTTAGAAAATTTCATATCTCAACACACACACACATTTATGAAATGGGGGAGTATTAAGTTATAAGTAAAGAGAAATATTTATTATTTTTCTGAGTTGCATAAAAATATAACGAAGAATTATTACATATAAGACTCAAATAAGAAAGTTGATTACCCATTGTCCCAATCATTTGTAAATTCTGAAGTTTGGAATGTAAATATTAAAGTTTGACTACTTTTAAATGGAATGAAAAATAATTAACTTTTTTTTTATTTATTTAAGAGTTAATTTTAACTCTCTCGAAAAATAATATCTGAATCCTAATTATCATTATTAACACTTCATGTTGCCCATTATCTCTTGAACTAAGGAATATTGATGTACAACTTTTTTTCTACTATTATTCATTCTTGAGAAGTAACTCACGCACCATTCATATCCACAGAAAAAGTCAATTGAACTCACTTTTTATCCACTTTCCCTACCTATCTTTGACATAGGTAGGAAAAGCTCTTCCCATCTGAACGGTTCAGATTTAATTTTTTTTTACTTTTTACTTTTTTAAAAAAATTATTTTAATAGGTAGATAATCTAAAATAAAAATAATCTCTCAACTAACATATTTTTTAAAAATAATTTTTTCATTTAAAAAATAACAGTTAAAAAAATTAAATCTGGACGGTCTAGATTGAGACAAGATCCCTTTTTAAATGAAGGCTAAAGGAGTTGCTCAATGCCAATTGAGCCAACTCTTGTGGCACATTTTTTCCTAATTTTTTTTTCATTTACCTTTGCTTTTCTAATTCTAATAGATATAATTCTAAAATATTAATTCAACTAAAAAAAGGATCTAAACTCCTTCATCCCCCACATACACAAAACATGGGATAAATGTAAATATATATTCCGCCGCCAGAAGAAGCCCTTAAGCTTCCCAGACGGGTCTCTTGATTGAAGGAATTGAATTATTTCTTGCCTGTATTTTTTACCTTTTGGTTTCGCTTTTAATTAGTTGCCCGTATATTAAAAAGTATTTACGATAAAATACAACAATTTTATTAATAATAATTACTAAATTTTTTAGATTTTACGTCGATGATATTTCCCGGTTGATGTGACCATGCTTGAGGGTGACACTTCACAATCCCCAAAAAAGGGGAAGTATTATAACGGAGGAGATCAAACTTCCATTTACGATATTATTCAGAGATCTGCAAGAAATATTATTATATTTCGGAGAATGATTTTCTTTTTTTTCCCCAAAAAAGAATCATATAAATAAAGAACTCAACTTAATTATCCGGAGTCTCATTCAAAACAGAGATAATACTGACATAAAATTAATTTCTTGATTGTTTGTTGGAAAACTTTAGTTTTGATCTTGAAAAAAGAGATTTAATTTCTATTTACAAATGACTTATTGAAATATATTAGGGTTAAGGTGAAATTTTTTTCTGATGAGCGTGTAGGTATGACCATGCTTGAGGGTTGATGATATATGTGTGTGTATAAATAACTGGCATCACATCAAGCTTTTTGTTTTTGATATTTGCACACTACTAATTAATCTAGAATGATGTTTTTCACTTTTAAGAATAAAGACTCGATCGTGCTTTGATTTCATTCATTTTCAAAGATGAAAAATTAAATAAATCTCACAATTTAAAGACTAAAACTGTTAGTTATAATAAAAATAAAAATAAAAAGAAGGATTATCCTCCTCCAATCACAAACTTGCCTTATCTTGTGGGTTCATTCAACAGTATCCACGGAAGCAATTTTATTATTACTTGTCGCTGCAACCTCATAACGTCCTTGTTGATCACCATCTTCCATACTATCTTCTTCCTCCTCAACATCATCATCATCATCTTCTTCCATCTCCTCTACTAGATCTTCTTCTCCGTCTCTTTCTTTCTCTTCGTAATGAAACATAGCATTATTTGCACTGTTATTCTCCCTCCCAGCACCACCACCCTCCTCCTCCACATGTGGCGGAGGCGGCCTCCATTGCTGCTCCGGCTGCACCATCAACGGCTCCATCATCATTTCGCGAGTCCCGGTGGCCGCGCCCCCGAAGATGACACTCATACTATTACTGTTGTTGGTTTTGCTCTTCTCCTTGTAAAGAGCCTCAAGCTCTTGAAAATAAGGACAAGTCTTGCTATCTTCACGCCTTTGCTTGTTACTCTCCTTCACTTTCTTGAAGTACTTGTTGATGTTCTCCCATTTCTCTTTGCATCTCTTCGCGCTCCGGTTGTACCCTAGCCGCTGCATTCCGGCCGATATGTCCTCCCACAATGGTCCTTTTGGTCCATTATCTTGATACTTTGGGTCCATACTTGTCCTTAGCCTTATTAATGCATGAACTTCTGGCTTTGGCCACCTTGAAGAAGAAGAAGAAGAATTAGAAACACTCACCTGATTATTATTGTTACTATGATGACCGTTGGTTATGTTCACTTTCTGTATTTCGAACTTCTTGTCAATAGGCAGCAATTGCAGTTGTTCACGAGGTTGTTCTACGGCTTGCATTACAAGTTGCTGTGGTGGAGCCGGAGGAGGTGGTGGTGGCGGTGCTGGATTTTGCTGGCCGCTGGATAACTTCTGGAGGAAGGCAATGAGGGCGGCGTCCTTGGCCGCGGTGGTGGATCTTTCTTGGACAAGAATGTCATGCTCTCTGGTGATCCTGGCCATTTCTTGAGCCCTCCAAGCGTCTAACTGTGCTTCTCGCTCCCGCTCTCTCTTCTCTATGGCTTCTAGAAACCTCTTCTGCATCTCCTCCTGCTTCGCCAGCACTTGCCTCGTCAGCCTCCGGAAGTAGTCCTTCATCTTCCTCTTCCTCCTATACTTCTCTTCCATGTCCTCATCAGATGCCGTCGACGACGAGGTCGACGTGGTCGTCGTGATTGACGAGAAAAGGCTCTTGTTCGACAAATTCCTAGGGTTGGTGATGGTGGCAGCAACAATATTCACCGGCTGTGGCACCGCCGGCGGCGGAGAAATGAGAGTAGGGTTTACATTGGATGGAATAGTAGTGACGTAAGAGATAGTAGCTGTGGTAGGAGTAGGATCATTATTATTAATATTGCCAGACCATGTTTGGAAAGAAGGTTGAGATTGTGGCGGCGGCGGAGGTGGTGGCGGTTTTGACGGAGTGTGATGATGATGGTGAGAGACAGTGAATTTATTTTCAAGGGCTTGTAATTGATCAAAGAATTTGTAGGTTTTGCCTTCTGGTTTACCACTTCTGCTTTCTTTGGTTCTCTTGTGGTACTTGTACACGTTCTCGAACTTCTCTTTGCATTTCTTTGCGCTTCGATTATATCCAAGTTCTGCCATTTTCCTATGCACACGTACAAATTTTCATACATATGTATAAATAGAACAAAACGCTTTCCATTATTATAAAAAAATTACTGCTCTCGTTCAAATAAGGAAAAACTAAATCTAATCTAAAGCAATAGCATTTACTGGTTTATTTCTCTCAGGATATATTGATTAAACCATAGGGTGGTTGGTAATATACCTAAAAGAGTACTCATTAATGAATAAGCGGTTAGAATCCAAGAAGGAAGAACAGTACAGAAAAATTAAAAATTTTCACAAAAACTTGAGCAAGTAAGCTCTGACACAAAATCTCATATACTATAGTACTATACAGAATGATTCATTCATTAGTTCTTGTTAGCTCATCAATATAGAGGCAGAATGATGACTCCGTTTGATTCTCACAGAAATGACGACTCTGTTTGATTCTCACAGATCTCAAGCAGGAATTAAAATGAAGCAATTATAAATAATAAAAAAGATCCAGTACTGAGAGAAGAATTGTGTTTCATTTTCAATTTCATGCATATGTGTGTGAGAAAAAAAAAGAGATTTTGGTAATACTAATCAGGAGATAGATCATGCAAGAATTTGAAGGTTAAACAATTTCATTTCAGTTTATACTATTTCCTTGTTCAGAAATAAAAGAGAGTAGCAGATAAAAAGAAATCGAACATAGAATAATGATTTGCGATTCAACTCAATTATTTATATACACTTATATGGAGATATATAAATATATATATATTTACCTTGAAACTTGTTCCCAAAGTGGACCTTTAAGACTGGAATCCCGAAACGCAGCGTCCATATCTGACCTTATCTTCAAGAGAGCGAAGGTTTCTTGGCGAGGCCACCGGTTGCCGCCGCCTCCTCCTCCACCTCCACTGCCGCCACCACTTCTCTTCTGATCAATATCATCACCTGAATTTGTAGCATCCAGAGCAACGATACTATCCATCATCTCGATTTCTGCAGCACCGTCAGCAGCCGTGGCTTCTGTTGGTGGCGCAGTCGCCGTCACGTTGGCCATCGTGGTCTCGCCGGAGGAGGTCTCTAACACACTTGGATCTCCCAGTTGCATATAGAGATGGGGATTGACGCAGAGAGAGAGAGAGAGAGAGAACTTGTGTGTAAGCAATTACAGCTGATGAGAAAATAATAATCAGAAAACAAGGTGAATACTCTTCACAGGGATTTTATTTATGCGTATGGATGGTGCGTGCACAGAGAGAGAGAGAGGTGAATTAATATATTTGTTTATTTTTAGGTGGCATCTCTCTGTCAATTTCATCATATAAAATTTGGAAAATTATGCTTAAATTTAGCTGAAGCTACTTTTTCTTTCTCTGTGTATTATGTGCTTCCTCAATTTAATTTATTAGGCCCCGGAATCTTCTGTCATTTTTTAATCTTTTTTTGTTTCTGGTGAACATTGGGAAAAAAAAAGCTTTGTTATAATTCTTATGTGTGTCATACGTAAGTGCTGAAAAAAGGGAAGAAAAAGAAACATAGTAAGGGATAAATTATAATTGCACAGTTAAAAGTAAAAATTAATTGATAATTAGAAAGATGATTATATATATTATTTAAATAAAATAAATTTTGGAAATATTAACTGTTGTAGTGGGAACAGCCTGCTAGATAGCGACGACGTTGATAACAAGTTGTGGCCCATCGGTCTGTAGGTCAGCTGTGGTAATAGCTGAATGTTGGGGGAGTCTCAAATTACCAAATTACCCCTGACACGAACATCTTCAACAGTCTTGATCATAAATTCCAATCTCAGTATTTGACTAAATCAGATTCCAACATTGTTTGTTTTAATTGGAAGTAGTTCTCCCAAAAGATGTTTTTTACATTCACATAAAATCGAATTAGAGACTTCATGCTTGAACCATCAAAACCCACATATATACTAAGACTAATACCTATAAATCTAAGTGATTAAGGTCTATCACCATAGGAAATGCAGTGAAATCATCAAAATGGAGCATGAAAAGAAAAACAAGACTGTGTGTGTGTGAACTCAGATATTATAATTTTTTAATGATTCGAGGAAACTTTGGGTGCTAATGGAGCCACGTGGGTTGGCTTCAATGGTTATCATCAATGGGTTTGATAAACTCGTTGAGTTTTTGTAGTTGGTTAAGAGACATTTTTTAATTTATTGATTAAACAATACGTACGATTAATTTAATAATGTATTGAGAGGGATAATGATGAATTATATAAAGGGATGGATGAGGGAGTATTTAGTTAGATGAAGGTCACTCTATGAAGGCAAAGGCCATTTATGAATGGAAAATAACTTGGTGACAAATTCAGTTAGGCTCAACCTAACATAATAAATAGAATGAATTTTTTGATGGCTAAGTAATTATATAAATGTTGTGAGGCTCTCCATGATTTGCCAATTATTTGAAGTTTTTTTAGGGACCATTTGCATGTGTATGTACTCTCTAGGTGTATTTTGAGGTGATTGTTGCCAATGATTTACTAGTTTGAGTTATTGTGTTAATTAATTCTTCCCTTTTTTCTATTTTTCAAATTTAATTATTATCCAGATAATATATGTTGAAGAGAAAGGGATAAAGTGGGCATATTTTAATATTTCCGCTAATTGAATATATATACTTCCATTAACTATAGTAATGACCCCACAACGTGCTTCAACGTGGTGGACTTTATGACTCAATTGTTTTTTATGGCTTTATTTACCAAAAATATAAATATTTATATACTCACCGTTATAGCCATCTACTTTGAGGATATAGAAGAAAGTAAAATGAATAGACTAGCTTAGAATATGAACACGAATCAATTGGTCATTTTGGACTTAATAAAAAATATGAACATTATTGTGCAGCTAGCTATGAATTTCTTAGGGTGCCTATATAATTAATAAAAATTAGTTTTAATTTGCAAGTAATGAACCCGATCAAGTCAAGATAATAATATATGCGTTTTAATCCAAAAAAAAAAAAGGATTTATCCTCACGAGAACTCAATTATTGAAGGACATGACAAATGGAACAAGCAAGATATAATGCAAGAGAGTGGGCGATGGGGTGGGACCCGAATAATTATTCATTAGATAAGTGCATATTTATCAGCATTAGGATGTGTTAGTTCTGGTTTCTTTAGTTTGAAAATGGCTCTTTTTAAAGCAAAAGATCCCACACACACACACAATATCTATATCTATATATATATATATATATATATATATATATATATATATATATATATATATATATATATAAAATTAAAGAGCTAGATATAAGTATGAAAAGGTAAAATAGTAATTCAAATTAATATTCAAGAGAGGGAGGTCTAATGGGAGAAGTAAGGTAGGTAAACATCTATTAAAAAATGATGCAAAAGATGACATATAGTGTTAAAATTATTGCTCTACACACACACATCACAAAATATTAGTGTATTTTGCTTGTCTTACGGATATCGTTTAGCTGTTTGTTTCACATTATTATCGACCATTTCATGTGCTTTTGTTGGCTTTAACCCCAGAGTTTTACAGCCAAATGGAAAAGATGCTCCCACTCTCTTTCTCTGATACGATGAAAATGATTTGCTTTTGAGTTTAAAAAAGCTTTCTATATTTTCTTTTTTGATAGTGAATCGTATTTGGATCATAAAATTAAAGATATTTATATAGTCTAGTATTTGTTGTTATGATTAGAGAATGTGCATGCATATGCACAGAAAGAAAAATTAAAGAGTCCAGATCAAAGCTGATGGATGGTCAGGAATCTTCTAAAGTTTTGTTCCAGCCAAAAAAACAAGTAGCTAATCATAAGAATGGAATTTGCTTCTTTTTGGGAAATTGATTTATATTACATGGTAGTTTTTTTTTTCCCTCAGTTGGTAATGGTCTTTTCAATTAATTTTTTGGAAATTATTGTGTAATTTTAAATGTTTTTATTTTGGGGCCATGGGCTTAAAGGTTATACATGCGAGCATGTGATGCTTCCTCCTAAATCACTATCATAGGTCAACTTAGGTCCTTTCACTAAAATAGAACGAAGTTTTCCATACAAATTTGCTCGTTAGAGAAATTAAAAAAATAGTAGAGTTGATTTCCGATATAACAAGAATACGTGATTTCATTTAAAGACATTTAAACTACTAATGGGAGCCAAGTTATGATGCATATGATATAATATTAAACTATAGATTACCAATCATTTATAAAATGTTTTGATCAGTTATATATTTTATGCCAAATAATCAGTGAACATATAATTAGGCTTAGGAGTTAGAATAATGAATATTAGAGTTGGTATAAGGAATATTGATAACGCAAGACACAAATTACAACATTGCAGAGACATAAAGCTATGTATATTTTGTTGTTATGCTGAGTCCTCCTACAGAACATTGCAGAGACATAAAGCTATGTATATTTTGTTGTTATGCTGAGTCCTCCTACAGGTCCTTAACATAAAAGCTATTTATTTCATATGAAGAGATTAAGAAAACTAAATAAATTATTCTATATGATTCTTAATATAATATCCACTTTAATAAAGAAATTGAACTACAAAGTGAACTTTTATATTAAGGACCAAAGGTAGTATTGAATTATAATATTTATGACATGATTTCCCTAAAGTATATTTGTGTTTCATTAGATTATATATCAGTTTATAAATTAGGTAGTTCACTTGAAAAACAATGATAAATATAAGAAATAAAATGAAAAAAAAATTTACATTTAAGATCAAAATTCACCCACAAACTAGATGTGACATTTAGTGTTGGAGGAATATGATATCGATGTTTCGCATATTACATGCGTGTGTATGTATGTGTCTTCTCACATAATTTAATGTCATTAACTTGATTATTACGTAAAATCATCAAATACAAGTGGCCAACTTGAACACAAAATGATGCAAATACATATAGACTGGTATGATAAGAGTGGATTTAATTGATGACTGTAAATGATTGAATGTGAGTAAGTAAAAATAAACATGCATGATGAATGGTATATATAGGAGAGGAATCTGAGATATACAAATATTACAAAACTGTAGAACAAGGGCCCCATATGGCTTGTACGTACAGGTGCGCGATGAATCTCAATAATGTCGAACTATATGTCTGTCTGCATTTGTCAATTGAGAATGAATTATATTCCTCTGCTTCCACCCTCCCCCCTCTCTTATTTATGTTCTCCACACAGTTGCAAAAAGTAATTCAGTTCTATCAACATTTGTTGGTTTAATTGGTAAATGGGTTGAATCATTATTTAAGGGTCTGTTCGAGGGATTTTGAAAGTAGGGGAGGGGAAATTTTCATTAGCTGGATTTCAGAAAATAAAAAAAATGGGGTTATACAATTTTAATAAAGAAAATATGTAAGATAATAGAGTAAGAAAATTAATTAAAAACTTTTGACCCCACTTCTTTTATTTTTTATTTTAAATCGAACTCAAAAAATAAAAATTCTCTTTGATCATTTTCCCTCCCTTCCCCTTATGCCAAACAATGGTTCAAATTCCTCTGATATTCCCACCGATGTGAGGACTTTATTGGTGGGCGATCTAAAATAAATTTGTAAGCGCTCTTTAAGCTTGTAAACTTGTCTCCTGATGACCCCAAAGCCCAACTTACCTAAACTTTTGTGAATAAAAAGGTAATTCAGTTCTGTAGCTTACTGGCTATATATATATATATATATATATATATATATATATATAGTGAGAGAGAGAGAGAGAGAGAGAGGGAGGGGTGCCAGATAGGTGCCTTGTTGGCAGTAACAGTTTAAGATGTAATACAAAGGGACAAAAGGGAGGCTAATAACATGGAGGGCATGTGAATAATGGAAGCTCTCTGCTAATCATATGTCCTCCATGTGGTTTTACCTTCTTCCTCTTCTCTCTACACACCTGCCATTTGCTTTTCTTTTCCTATAACTTCTCTCTCCCCACTTTAATTTACTTAATTTCCCTAAATAATTCACTTATATTCATATTATCTTGCATTTTGTAGCTGGAGTTTTATATGATTGTGCTTTAACCCTAATATTTTATCTGCCTTCTGATCATGTCCCATTATATATTCTTCACTGTTTTAATTTCGTGTTATAAAAAAACAGCAGAAAATTAAAGTAATTAATTAGCAGAATCTGAGTAGTTTACCTGGATATATTAAATTTAGGGTCATTATAATCTTCCATGTTGTCATCTGCCAAAATGGAGGATTCTACCTGAAAACTAACCACTAATGAAGGATTATACATATTTGCACGTGTATGCCTATATAACTTGAATTTTCACGGAAGCTTATTATTATTAATGTGATTAAGTAGTTTTTTTGTGAATTGGATCGATGAAAATCTTATTATTTCATGAATATATTATTTTTTTTAATATTTTCTGTCATATGCTGGATTTTGTGCCTAAGTTTAAGAATTAGAGTCAATTAAATATGCTATCAAGCTTAATTAGGCAAGAGCTGCGAAAGATAGAATGATTCCCATGAACTATGTAACATTTGGCCTTCTTGAATAGAGGTTAATTAATCACGTAATTAAAGGTTATCCAAGAGCCAAATAAAATATTAGATTTGATGTCTACCATCCCAGGTTGTGGCAAAAGTGTGTAATTTATGTAAACTACGAGTACGCAAGGAAAATTTTGAAAATTATGCCTGAAATTTCAAGAAAATCTGGTGAGACAAAAGAGGTTAGATAATAATTCCTTGAGATATATTTGAGGCTTAATTGAGGTATAAATAAGAAAAGGATCATACTTACATCAAATTCCTTATATCTATTTAATAAAGTTCTTCAATCACACATAATCACATGCCTTACTTTTTTCATATGACTTTATAGTTAAATGATAATAATTAAAAAATAAGACACATGACCAAATATGATTAGAGAACTTGATGAAATGGGTATAAGGAAATTGACCTAAGTATTTTTTATGAGAAAATTACCTCAAAAGGAATTTTAAAGATTTATTATAATTCTGGTTAATTAAAGAATAATTAGCCAAATTTAATTATGAAAAATATAAGGACGCTTCAGATAATTGGGGAAAACAAGGGAAAAATATTTTAAGATTCATGTGAATTTATATAAAAGGTTTTATGCCCCAAAATGGAAATTCCAAGTTTAAATTATTTGTGTTCTTAGAAAAGTTATTATTTTTCCAAACTGATGCAAAATTTATTGGAGGCCAAATCTGAAAGTTGGTATATGAGAAGAAGAAAATTTTGAAAGAAGTATACCAACTTTATTGGTCGGACCATGGAATGAATTAAAGCACTTAATTCTTAATAAGTCAAGAAATTGCCAAAGTTTCTATCTAATTGAAATTATAAATAGTGGCAATTTCCAAGCCCAAAATTGTAGGATTTGGGCGTGACTTTTGGACCTGATAGGAGAAGGTTTTTCTTAACTCACTTGGTCCATATTTAAAGCAAAATGCTTGGCCGAAAATTATGGAGAACAAAATTTATTAACTTTCTTTAACGATGGCTTTTAAACTCATTCTATCACTACTTCATTTCACTTATGTCAGCAACTCCAGCAACTGAAAGAGTGGTCGAAAATGTTTTTGGCTCATGAAGGATTCAGAGAGAGAACGGGAAGATTAAGCTAACCACCATCACAATCTCTTCTTTTCCCTACACTTCCTTCATAAAAGTCGTTTCTCTCATCAAGAGCTTTCTTATCCACCCCACTATTCTTGGTGAATCACGTATTGCGGGGAGAATCTAGAGAGAGAAAGATCAAGAGAATGTTTAAGCTTGGCGCTAAGGTAAGCTAGAGCATGATTTCAAGTATTTTCCCTTCAAGTTTTGGGTAGTTTTCCCTTGAGTTCGGTTCTGCCCTGATATTATTCCCTTCTTAAAATCAAGAGTTTGATTTGTTATAAATGGATTATGGCCTTAGCTATGGTGTTTAAGCTTGGCGATATATTGTTGGAAGTGGAAAGCTTGAAAATTAAGTGTTGTTTTAATTTTGGGAACTCATTTTCATAAGGGAAATTCTGCCGAAATTTTTATAAAAGTTATGTTTGGATATGGATCTTAACCAAGAGAAAATGGATTTTTAGGAAGCTAGAAAGCATAAAAAAATGTTAAGAATTAAACTAGAGAAAAATTACAATCTTGAGGGAAAAGCAAGGCTCTCTCCCTTGAGGAATTGAGAGGAAAAGAGTGAGATTCTGATACAGGTAAGCTCCTTTTTGGATTTCCTCACGGAGAAAAAAAAAATGAGTGAGGAATGTACAATAGAATGATTTTAGAAGCCAAGGATAGGCAAGTGAAAATTTAAGTAAGGGATAAAATGCTAAAATATCCTTCAATTTTTATCAATAGTGAAAAAGCACCATAAACTATATTTTTAGAGTAAGAGTAACCATGAACTCTTAAAATTGTGGTAAAACCGTTAAATCCAATTAAATTCTATCTATTATAATAAGAAAATTAATCTTTTAGCCTTTAAAGTTATAATTCACTTATAATTCATATCCCAATCTTTAAACTTTTAATTTACTTGCAACTTAGTCTTTTATGTTTTTGAGTCATCCTATGAGGCAAAAAAAATGTTAAAATAAAGTTAATTAAAAATTATTTAGGTAGATTTTACATAAATTAAAAAAAAATAAAAATAGTGTCATAATATTCCCACCAACTTGCATCCTCCTATCCTCCTCTGCTTTTGTTTTCCAAAACCCTTGTTAGGCACCCATGGCGTCTATGACAAATCCTTCTGGATTACTAGGGGTAGCGAATGACTCAAAATGAAGAATAGGTTGAAGTCACTTATTATACTTTTAACTTTGATAAAGTATGTAAGAAAAATCATTGTCGAAAAAGAGATTTCTTAACTTTCGAATGATAAATGATAAATAGCACTTGGAAGATTATGATATTAGAAAAAGTTGAAGTACACCCGCTTCATAACATACTTGGTGCACAATCTCTCTTTTTAATAACAAATGGAGTTATAGATCCTTTACATGATGCTTATAATTTTGAAAGCTCTTTAATATAAGAAAATTGATCTCACCTTATGCTTGAAAGGAGTCTCTGAAGGATCTGTTATAGATGCCACAGATGCCTAGTGAGGTTTCTGGAAAGCAAAGGCAGATAGGGATGCGAGTTGGTAGGGAAGGGTGTTTCTTATTTTTTAAAATTATGTAAAATTTGTCTAAGCAATTTTTAATAGTATTTTAACTTTTTTTTTTGGTCACATGATGACTAAAAAACACGAGGGACTGAGTTGCAAGCTAATCAAGAGTTTAGACATTGAGTTATAAGTGAGTCATAACTTTTAAGGCAAAAGATTAATTTTCTTCATTGTAAGAGATGGAAGTTAGTTGAATTTAATGGTTTTGTCCCAATTTTAAAAATTTATGGTCTTTTTTACTTAAAAAATAGATAATGGTTACTTTTACAATTTTGATAAAAGTTGAAAGTTATTTTATTACTTTAACCCTTCAAGTAAAAGGAGAATAAGCTCGACAAGCCAAGAGGCTTAGCATGGTCAATGGCTCTAATTAATAAAATGAACATGTATGCTATGTCTTTAGGGCCATGAGATATCAAGAAGGTGAATTGGAGATTTAGTGCTGGTGGTTTGAGAGAGGGAAGAAAGGAAAGAAAAGAAGAAATAATAAAGTTTCAGAGTAGTAAACTTTACCTTGCTCTTGTATGCTTGGTTGTTGCTTGCATGAATTGACATGTTTTGTATGCTTATCTGATTATGTGAAATTGTCCATTTTTACATGTGATTATGTTTGAAACATATTATTGGCCTATGTGATTACAAGTAATGTATGATATATTGTTTTGAACATGTCATTATATTATGAAGTTATTGATTAGGTTGCAAGCATATGATAATGCCAAGCTTTACCTCGTATATTGAGTAGTGGTGATAGTTTTCTATGGGGATTCTTTTGAATCTCACCCCCAATGACTAACCATGCCAGGTTACAAGCTTCCTAATGAAAGTGCAAGATCAAAAGTGCAAGGGTAATTGGATGGATAAATGAACATTTGCTGGCATAATTTTGTTGGAAGTTGGAATATGTACAAGTAATTCCATGAGCTATATAAATTCATGTTGTGTCTCTGGAATGTATAATTGACGTGTTAAGATGGGTGGTGACCAATTGGGAGTCATAGGGCCCTGAATCTATGAATTTCACATGCATGTTTGTGACTGCCCAGGTTAGACTCCTTTCCAGAGCATGGTTACGAGTTCAATGCATGATGTATATAGTGAACAAGTCCAATGCTTCTGAAAGTTTGTATGCATCAAGTAGGAACATAGTACTTTCCAACAAGGCCTAAATCAGGTCAATTAGATGCTTGTACCTTGAGTTATGACCTTTTGAATTAAGGGTGCATAATCTGTCAAAAAACAGAGCAAGTTTAAAAATTGAATAAATAGTATGAATACGGACAGAATCAGATTACAGCTATACTTTTCCTAAACGAGGGACTTCAAGAACTTTCAAATGAATTTTAGAACACCCTCATGCGAATTTTATAGAATTATTTATGATTTTTTAAAGTTAGACTAAAAATGTGGAGGTTATCAAATGAGTAGCGACCCGATGATCAAAACAAGTTTCAGTTATGTGCTTTAGTTATCGATTCGCCAGAACCAAAGTACTTCCGAATGCATACTAAATGTGGTAAAAAATGACGATGTTTCATTTTCTATCAATTCTACAATTACCCCTTGAATTAAAGCATATGGACTAGTTGCCATTTCCCCACATTATTTTTGAGCCCACCAAAAGCACTCCCTTTTATTAAAACAAGTATTGATGTCTATGCCTTGCACGAGGAAGGTCATATCTTTGTGATATTGTGATATCTGAATTAGATTATATGAAGTTAGTTATAGGTATGGGTACCAGTATATGCCTTTTTTAGTTTTTATTTTGCTCACTTATTTTTTCAACAGCATATATACAACATTAAGAGATATCAAGGCCGATAAATTTATATAAACATAAAATGATTTTAATCAAGCGTATGTAATCAGATCGAACCAATCAATCCCTCATGGTGTGTAGGTGGCTATGTCTTTGATGGGTACAAAGCTTAATGAATTTGGAGCCACTGACATGTCAGATTCAACTCAACAAAGTATGTCATACCATGCAAAATGTGCTCCCAAGGGTGATCGCATAATTTGAAGTCATTCTCGTTAAGCATTGCCTCAAAGTTCTAACCGGTAGACCCCTCCCTCTACCATACCTTGACTGAATCTCGGAAGGTGTACCTTTTGTGTAAATGCACCCTCAACCTTATGGCCCTGCATGAAGCATACAACTTCCATAATACTGAGAGCACAAAAATCTGAAAACTCAATAGTTGATCCAATAGGTGCGAATCACAAACCTCCTGATTGGCCAAAATCATGCTGACTTTCATACATAAAAGATGATGTCTTTTTAGTCATCATCCACTTCCTGATTACCCGAGTAATGATAGTTTATGTATCCTTACAGTCGTTAATATCCCTAATGAGTTTATAAGGACTACTTGCCATGATATTAAGGATGAAGAATTAAGATTACTAACAATGAAGAATAGAGAAAACAAAACGAAATACATTGACGACAGTAATATATATAAGCATTACTATAATCATGCATATGGGGCTAACTATATTTCTTGTAAATTAATTAAGCTTCTTGCTATTTAGTTTGAATTATAATTATGATAACTCCTTGATTTATAAGAAAATTAAGCTCCTTACAGATTTAATTTGAGTTATAATTATAATAACTCCTTGATTTACAAACTAAATTATCATTATGATAACTCTTGAATCATAGGGCCAATTAATAATTTATGGATATAAAATATTATTAATGAATTATACAAGAGAGTGATAAATAATTATGATAAAATAATTATAATAGCTACAAGAGAGTAATGAATATGGATATTGGCGTCAAAATAAGCATAATACACCAACGACATTAATATAAAAATAACTATTTTCTCTAAAAACGATTACTTATGGAGCGGTTTTTAATGATATTACTACGAGTATTATAGAATAGCTAGATAGACAATCAATCAATATTTTGCTATTATCTATCATTATATGCCACACCCACATCATAATTAATCAATACCCAATGAATGGACAACGTATCAATCTAATTTAACGGTTTTCAGTTTATATTTCATTTTAGATTATATATTTTGCTGCTAACTATTACAGAGGGGGCAGCAGTCAGTTAATTTTATGAAATAGATCCTCTATGAAATGGTTCAATGGATCCTGGAAAATTTGGTTGCCATGTTAATTTACCAGCTCAATGATGACATAAAATAAACTCATATTGAAGATTAAGTAAATTAAAGTAGTGTGTTTATATAATTGGTCACATAGTTATTTTCCCTATAGAGTATTTGGAGGGACATTACAGCATATCATCCTAAATCTTCAAAGTCAAATGCCGTACTTCTTATTTTTATGACTCAAACATGATAGTGTCGGTGCCGCCTCTAAAAAAAGGGGGATTGGATGATCCAATAATGGTGGATGTGACTAGCTAATTCATGAAATTAAATTTGAAAAGCTAAACCTATGTGGGCCTTGTGGCTGTTGTACGAGCCATCGTGGGAGCTATATAGTTGGGCATGTCACATCTTATTTCATATCTATCCCCTCTCCCTTATTAGAGCTACGAATCAGAATCGGGGGCTGATTCGGTCTTATATGGCTAACCTTGAAAGACAAAAGCCTAATAGAGTTTGGGGGTTTGGGGGATATGTTCTTCAAAGTCCCGAAAATATCAGGGTTAGGGCCGGTCTTATAGGGTCGAAATTACTTTTTCAATTTTGGACTATTTTTTTCTATTTTTTTAAAAGAAATAATTAGTATTCTATTTTTTTAAAAGAAATAATTAGTAAATTACAACAATTAAAGTTCTAATTTATCAAATAAATGATGTCAATAATAATATCTAAACAACATGAATCATCTAACACATAATTACATTCATTAATTCGTAAGTAAAAGCAAATTATTATCCTTAAATAACTCATATAAAATATAAGAAACACCACTAAACAACATTAGTATGATAAGTAGTATGATGACTATCATTGTCATCTTTTTCGGTACTATCATCAATTTTAAAGACATTTAATTGTGTTTCAATTTGATTAGTAGGCTTTGTTTCATGAGTAAAAATATCATGAATTTTTTCTCGCACATCATGAAGATATCCATTAAAAGGGCCTACAGGGTCAGCTCGAGGCCTTGCAAGGTTGGCCCTTTTAAGCTTAAGGCCCTACAAGGCCAGTTCTGTAGGACTTATTTCATTTAGTTCCCCTAATTTTCAAACCCGACCCTTAAAAAGTTAGGACCTAAAAGAGCCGATCAGATGAGTTTTGCCCAATTTCCCGGTGTTCTATACCTTATGCTACCTTCGGTCAGTTGAACATATATTACGAAAAAAATCTTATAATATATCCGACTAGCTTTATAAAGTTACAGGGCTAATACGCATGCATGGCTCTATTAATTAATTATGCTTCGCCTAACCTAATAATATTTACTAGTTTCAAGTAGCCTATGGTTAGTCAAAGGGATGAAATTCTTTTTTAACAGTCATACATCGGCCATGTAGCCTATACAAAGTTCTCTATAGTCTATACTATATTGTGAGACGAGGGCATTATATTTAATAGCTGCATACAAATTTAATTTGATAGGATATACAGCTCTATATTTAATAGCTTAATTGAGTGGGAATGAAAATACTTTATTGGGTTGGGCTTAGCCTTGTCCAAGACCCGTCCAATCAAAATTTGGACTCAGTGATTGTCATTGAATAGTTGGAATGAATTGGGTCAATCAAAATTTGGACTCAGTGATTGTCACTCAACTTGTGCAGCCCAATTCAAATTTGAACTGAGCTCCACTGCTGGACTAACTTCTTAGACTGCATTTACTAACAACACAAGGTTCTGGGTTTGTGGCCTGCCCAAATCTTTAATGTTCCTTCATATCAAAGTCTAAAATGAATAATCTACGTTTAAAACCAACATCAATTAGAAATAAGTGATAAAGAACTTGTTATTCCTTAACCACATTTTCGAGGTGTGAGAAGTAAGAAAATTGTGTTGAAAGCTCTTCCTCCATGATCGTAGGCTCAATTCGAGACGAATTCAGATCAGTTGAAACCAAAAGTTCTAGTGAAATGGGTGTAAAACAAAAAAAATAAAAATAAAAATCCAAATTTAAAGTCAATATGATTGAAGTGTCTTTTGTGGGAGAGGAGCGTATCCATTTACCTTCCTCTCCATTTACAATTCCTACTGTTAAATGAACTTCCAATGGTTAGAATTCAACATTTTATAACAATATATTATAATATTAAATGACAAAAAATAAATATAAAAATAAATTTGAACAACTACAATTTAACTTAAAAAATTCAAAAGTGCAGAAGATAAAAAGTAAAAAAATATTTTTATTTTATTAAAATCCTAAGAGTTGAAGTATTTAGATATAGTTTTAACTTTTTAAATGTATTTTTATGTATTTTTTTATTTAATGTTACACTAATATTCTACTTATAAAAGATATAATAATATTCTTATAAAATATTAAAGTATCAACGGTATTATATATTAACCCAAATGTTGATATAGTAAATGAAGACACCACTCTTATGTTTTTGAGTCATTTGTTTTGCTAGACATAGATAATTTTAGAGACAATATGTCATATGTCAAATAATAAATGTGGGCATTTCTCTTAATAAATTTTTAAATATTAAACTTAATATAAAACTGATGAAAAGTAAATACAAGAACAAGAGATTTTAGAGAGAGAGAGAGTAGAGAGAAGTTCTCATTTCAGTGTAATCTGAATGTTTACAGAAGGCCTCTATTTATAGAAGGAAAATGGGCCTTTAGTGTAATTTCCACTTTGGGTCATTTGATGTAATATTCCCCTAATTACATAATTGTACACTCACGGGAATGCATTCCCGTGAGTTGTATTATTTTGTGTGTGGGTCCCACCAAATAGTAAACTACTATGCATGGTACTATGCGTGGATCCCATGTCATCTTGTAATATTTGGAGACCGGGAGTCAATGGACATCCACATAATCAGTATATTCATAACAAAACTTTGATTCATTATGCTGCAATGGAGTATTTTTGCTAAATCCAAGGGCATGCATTGGTGTGTTGTTGAATTATTTTATGTGTCTCAAATGTCGTGGACCCTGATCGATCTCTTGGTTGGAGGGAGTATCTTTTTTTAAAGAGAAATGGCAATATTATAATAGGAGGGTGAAAAATTAAAAAATCACTAATATAAAAACTGAACTTATGTAACCCCCTTCACCAGCAAGTAGGTGAAGTCCTCTCACAACTCACTCTTCTCTTGGAGCAACTTCAAGTTGCAGATCCAAAGCGAGTACAGCGGGTTGGTTCCGGCGATTCTGTTGATGAAGCAGTTGAAAACTTTTCTTTGAGGTAGATGAAAATGATGGAAGCTTTCTCATATCAGAATTGACTCACGAGAAAACTAGAAGGGTAGTATTTGACCTACCAAAAAACAGTTCTCCTGGTTCGAATGGGATTCATCATGCTTCTTTCTTCCAAAAGAATTGGTCTTTGGTTGAACAAGATTTTATTGCTCCAGTTAAATCCTTCTGGCAGTCAGGTTTCCTGCTGAAAGGATTGATTAAAACCTTCATCATACCAATCCC
This sequence comes from Acacia confusa, assembly GCA_037074495.1. Classification (NCBI taxonomy): domain Eukaryota; kingdom Viridiplantae; phylum Streptophyta; class Magnoliopsida; order Fabales; family Fabaceae; genus Acacia; species Acacia confusa. The sequence goes on from CM073502.1 coordinate 1,684,868, forward strand.
AAAAGGGAGTAACCCTCGATCATTTAGGGATCTCCGGCCTATCAGCCTTTGCATTGTCTCTTACAAAATATTTTCAAAGGTCATGTGCAATATATAGGCTAAAAATAACACTCGCTAAGTTAATTTCTCCCTTCCAAAGTGCATTCCTTAAGGGCTGATTAATCTCTGACAACACTCTGCTGGCAGCTGATCTTATCCATCATATTCACAATGCTAGAAAAGGTCGAAAGAAACTTACTGAATTAAAATTGGATTTCCCAAATGCTCTTGATAGGCTTTCTTGGACCTTTCTTGAAGCCATTTTAGTTAGAATGCACTTTCCTCCAAAATAGATTTAGCTTTTGATGCAATATGTCTCCATAGTCCAATATAACATTTTGTTCAATGGAAAACTCACCCACCCAATTTCCCTATCTAATGGTATTAGATAGGGAGATCCACTTTTGCCATGTCTCTTTATTTTGGTGGCTAATATTCTTTCCTGTTCAATCTTTCATCGTGAGACACAGGGAGCTCTTCATGGCATTAAAATATGTAAGGATGTTTTTCCTATTTCTCACTTGCCATTTGCTGATGATTATAGCATCGTTTTTGAAGTGAGTAAATCTAGCAATATTAATGAAGTAGCTGAGGTTCTTCAAACACTATGCTCTTTGTAATACTCAGATAATTACTATCTGGACTATTATGTTACCATAATAAAAATGTCCATTTATGATGATTATGGTCTCAAAATAGAGTATAATTAGTCTATTTTCAAAGGAAAGTACTAAAAAAAAATTATGGAAAATTCAAGAAGGCATGGAATAATTATTAAAAATTTAGGAAATATATTATTCTTAATTTAGACAATTTAATAAAATATTTCCTATGAAAATAAAAAGAAGGAAAATTAAAAATTATTTTAGAATCAAAATTGATTCTATGACTTTTAATATTTTGCATAGGGCTTAAATCATTAATGTTAATGAAATTGTTGTGAGAAAATAATTAATTCTAATTAAGAAAATTATTAGGAATTATTAAAATATTAATTAAGTAATTTTCAGGAATTTTATAAGATTAGAGAAATTTAGGAAACATAAAAATAAAATAAATATAAATAATAATTATTAAGGACCGGAATTTTTGTCTAATTAAATAAATAATAATGGTTAAGATATAGTCTTAAAAAGTAAAGATCAATATTTTAGGATTTTTCAAGAATTTATGAAAGCCTAAATCCAAGTAATTAGTTATGGACCAATAGGAAAATGTTGGGAAAATGAATATAAGAGAATTGAGTATTATGATAAATGAAAAAAAAATATATATATATATAGTGGCCGAAATTTTTTAGGCCAAAAAGGAAAAAAAATATAATAAATAAGAATAAGGATGAAGGGAGATTTTGTTTTTAGCAAATAATAATAAAATAAGATTTAAGACATGTGGCAATTAATTAAATAATAATAAAAGTGGACAGGATAAACGAGAACGGATGGAAATAAAATCCTACATAGAAAATCGTGAACTAGGTTTCTAAAGTCAGGGTATATTGTGAACGAGGGAATTTTTATCTCAAGATGGCCGGTCTTCGAAGTCAATTCTGTAACCGACGGAGTGATTTGGAGATCCGAATAGGAAGATATTTTGTATAATTAAAGCAGATAGCCAAAAGGAGAACCGATAGAAAATAATTCCGTTGTGGGAATCTGGGGATAAGTGGAGAAAAATCAGAGTATAATGTTAATCAGTGAATTTTTGTCTCGGAGTTCGCACCGGACAACGTGATTTTTGTAGCCGGGCACGAATACCGAGGATTTTCAGCTGGTAACGGAATGTCCTCAGCGGGATCAGAAACTGAGTGAAATTAGATAATTTGAAAGAGGAAGAAAAGACCTTCGGAGTGTTGTTCCCGAAATTTTTAAGTTTCTACGGAATTTCGTGATCAGGACACCGAACCAGGAACTTATCAGATAAAGCAAGAGGATAAGGTTTGATGATGCAGCTAGGATGAGGTCAGCAATTTTGTCTTTTAGGGGGTCGGCCAAGCAAGGGAGGGCCAAGATCAAACCACCTAGCAAAAGTGCGATCCTACGGTTAGAATTCAACCAGACAAAGTTCAAGGAAATTACGAAAATGCCATTGAGATTTTCTATAAATAGCTTCAATTCCTCTTCATTCTTCACCAATTCACTTACAATCCTAGAGAGAAGTTAGAGAGAGAAGCTCTGGAAGAAGAGTAAGAAGTTCATAGCAAAGCTCTGAGTAAGTTCTCCGGTCCTTAGTCTTTAGCTTAAGTAGTTCTTTTGGTAGTTATAGTAGAATTGTTAGAGTAGTTTTTAATTTTTCAAGTTAGTTTAAATATAATGTTTTAGAAATAAATGTGATATTTATCTTAGAAATATGTTAGAGGAAAGATTATAGCAAAAATTTTGAAAGCGTAAAGTCAAAACAGCGAAGCTCTGGCAAAATTCCGTCAAAAATTCAAACTAGGGGCAAAATGGTAATTTGTACCTAAAATGCCTGTTATGGTCTTAGATATTCATACTGGTGATATTATCCTTATAGGATACCCAAAATCACGAACCGCTGTTTCCGCTGTCAAATCACCGTCGTACCGCCGTCAAACGTATCACAACGCTACCGAAGTGCCCGAAATCGTCAACAGAGGTACGGACGCGTATTGTAACCTTAACACTTATGCTGCTCATATTCATATATATGGTAGACATGTTTATATACTGAAACCCTGTCGTGGGTTGTCAGTCATACATACAGCTTGTTACGGGTTATAGTCTTGATAACGCCGTTGGGTTTTCCTAGCGCTGAGGACACGATGGGAGATCGTGGCACTGGTTTATGTGCAGACATAGTGTGGGGCTTTACATATTGCTGTGTGCTTATGTTCTGTCCATTGTTGATCATGCATCTGCTGTATGCTTATGTATTGATGTGCTGTTATGTGGTTATGATTATTTGTTGCCTATATATGACTTATTTGAGCGTAAGGGTAACCGTTACCTGAGATCCAATTGAGAATTGGATCTTAGCTGTAGCTCCAGGTTCAAGAGGATCCAGGGTGGAAGAGAGCGGCAAGTAGCCGATGTAGGCGGATTGGAAGAGCTTATATGTTTTAGTTCTTGAACTATTTAGATATTGTCATTTTGGAATCAACAGATGACTGTATAAGGATGATTACACTATGGTTATGTACTTCTAGATATTCAGTTACTCGTTTAGTCGAAATGCTCGACTCTGATCACGGTTTGTTTAAAAAAAGATTTCGGTATTTTAAATTGGGATGTTACACTCTTGGTCTGGACAAGAAATTAATAGGGAAAAGTTTTCTATCATTATCTCTCCTAACGTTCTTGATAATCTCAAAGATGAATTAAGCAGGAAATTTAATATTGGTTACTCTGAATGTTTTGGGAAATACCTTGGTACATGGATTGATTCAGGAAAGGATAAATCTCCAATTTATAGGCAAGTTACTAAGACTATTAATAGGGTAACTACTTCTTGGAAAGCCAATCTCCTCTCTTAGCCGTCAAGGTTAACTCTCATAAAATTTGTTCTTTCTGCTTCAAACATTCATGTGCTCTCATGTGCAAATCTTGTTAAGAAAGTACGCAATATCATTGATGCCGAGCCGGTCAATTTTTTCTGGGGTTATGATGATTAGAAGCGAAGAATGCATTTGGTTAAGAAAGACCTTCTCTTCTTCAAAATATGGTGGCTTAGGCATTAGATCTACGTATAATATGAATCTTGCTTTAATGGCTAAACAAATTTGGAGGATTCTCACGGCTAACCTCACTCTTCTTGCTGTGAGGATAAAGTATTTGGATACCTCTTCTGGGTGCAAGCTGAAAGAAACCGTACAATGCTTCTTGGTTTTGGAAAGGAATTTTGGAATTATCCGACATCATTTTTAAGCACCTCGAATGGAAAGTTGGCTCAGAAAATTCTATTCCTATAAACCACAACCTCTGGGTGGCCTATGGCTAATTAGCCTGTAGCTGTAGATTTTTGGATTCAAAGAGTTTATGATATTTTCTTCAATAATCCTAACTGTTGGCTTTCTCCTTCTTAGAATGTGCCTCTAGTTAAAGCTATTTTTACTCCCTAGAGGTGGTTGACAACATTGGTTGCCCCGCAAGTGTACATGATTGATGAAGTAATAATTCCAGAGTATTCTAAGGTAATACCTATAGGGAGGATCTAATTTACTAATTCAAATGAGATTTGAGTAAGAAAAAGAGAAATTCTAAAAATCTAACAGTTAATTAAAATATCAGGGAGTGCTCCTAATTCTCAGAGTAGTGATTTTATTGCAGGGGTGGCCCATAAAATCTCTATTATAGCTGAAGTTACTTCTTGATGTTGGACTCTTGATATATCTATATAATAATATATGATATCTACTTTGATTTATTCTTCATGTCATATCTTTTTAGGGAAAATCCATCTTGGGGCCCTTTAACAGAAAATATTTCAAAAAAGGCCCTAAGATTTTAAAAATACCAGAAAAGGCCCCAGGATCTTTTTTGGTATAAATTCATTAAAATTTTAGTTGTTAACGGGGCTGATATACTAGAAAAGGCCCAGACCTTTTCTAGTATTTTCAGAATCTTGGAGTTTTTTTATATTTTTTTTTCTGTTACAAGGGCTCCAAGATGGATTTTCCCATCTTTTTATTTTTTTGGATTCTGACGAAAATTATGGTTTAGGACCCCATCCAATCAGATTCCTCAATATTTTGCAGAAATTATGATTTGTGACCCGGAAGTATATACAGCCACACGCCTTCATCTTCTCTTGGGGTTTTTGGAGAAAATCACAATTGGCGACCCCATGCCTTCAAGATATTATATAACCTACAAAATAGAAGAAATATAAGTAGATTTTGTATAAATATTACTTTTTATCCTCAATATTGGATTCAGGGTAAAATATATAAAATAAATTAAATAGATATAGAATATTTATAGATTTGACATAATATATTCCAAAATCTATATCTATTTAATTATAAGATACACACTTATCAAACATATACTTAAAACTCCTTTCTCAATTTGTTATGGTGAGGATGGATTATACTGGGAAGGTGACCTCTCTAGAAAGTACAATGTCAAGTAAGGGCTATGCCTTGTCTATTCATAATGCCTCGGTTATAGGAGATAATCACTTAAAAATTTCGGATTTTATTTGGAAAATCAATTAGGCCATTCTGCTACACCAATGGGAGAGATTCTGAAGAAATATCACCTAAATGTTCAAATGTCTTGTGTTTTTGGTTGTCAGTGTAACACCCCAAATTTTATGCTTGAAAATTGTATCAGTTGACACTTAGTTTTAGGAAAAACCAACAGAGTTTGAGGTGCTACAGCTTAGAGTGAAGCGGAAATGGATAACGTGCGCTAATATTCGGGCAATGAGTATCTGATATAAAATGCCCAGACATATGCTGATGCCCGACATAAGCTGATATATTAAAAATTTCTCGAAGGAATATTTATGTAATACAATTACAGAGCTTTGTATGATATCAATACTTACATAGTAACCATACAATCTTCAACCAAACCATAGCTAGACTTGGGGCAATGAATCTAACTCAGTTAATCAAACAGTTTGGCCAGGTAGGTGTCTATCATGGGAGTCTCACTGAGTTCATGGCGACTTATTGACTGACTCACATAGACTAGCCCTGCCTTCGGCATCAAACCATTTTTTTTTCTAGTTTTTGGCATTTTCTCATTTTAAAACAACCAATTAATTGGGATTCAAAATGTATTCCCCTCCCCCACACTTAATCAACACATTGTCCTCAATGTTTGAAAAGCAATTCTATCATTCTAACTTGTTCCTTAATGAAGTGGAAAGTTGTGAAGTCCAATTGCAATTGAAGCACAACACATCAACATCATATAAAGAGAAGAGAGAAGAAACAAGTCATAATAACAGAAAATTAGAGTGAAGAGGCACAATGACAATTAAACAAGGTAGTGGCTAAGATGCAAAGCATACATTGGGGATTTTTTATTCAAATTATTAAACTATACTACTTCTACTTTCCTACTGAGATAGTCTCTTCCCCACACTTATTTCAAGCATTCAGAATCACAAGTGAATTGAACAATCCAAAACAGCAAATGAAAGTGAAGGAAAGAGACAACCTGGCCTCAAGGAGGCTTTGATGATGAATCACGGTAGAGCTTGAGGAGATGTCCATTGACTTGAAAGTCCTTCCCAGTAGTCTCATCAAGCAACTCTACCATGCCGAATGGATGTACTTTGGTGATAGTGTAAGGCCCACACCATTTATCTTTAAGCTTCCCGCTCAACAACTTGAATCGAGCCTTGTATAGCAAAACATGATCACCAACTTTGAAATCCTTTCGGATAATCTTCTTATCATGAAGAAGCTTGGTCTTTTCTTTGTAAATGTGAGAACTCTCATAAGCTTCTAATCTCATTTCCTCAAGTTCTTGCATTTGTAACTTCCTTTCCGAACCAGCTTCTTCTACATCCATGTTGCACATTTTTACTGCCCAATAGGTTTTGTGCTCCAACTCTACCGGAATATGACATGCTTTACCATAGATAAGCCGGTAAGGAAACATTCCTATTGGTGTCTTGAAGGCAGTTCTGTAGGCCCACAGTGCTTCCTCCAACCTTGAGCTCCAATCCTTCCTTGAAGGCTTGACTATCTTTTCCAATATATGTTTGATCTCTCGGTTGGATACTTCCGCTTGCCCATTCGTTTGTGGGTGATAAGGAGTGGACATTTTGTGGGTTACCCCAAGTTTAACAAATAAGTTATCAATAACTTTATTGCAAAAATGGGAACCTCTATCACTTACTATAGCCCTTGGTACTCCAAATCTACAAAAGATGTTAGACTTGAGAAATTTGGAAACCGTTTGGGCGTCATCTTTCCTAGTAGGAATGGCTTCTACCCATCTAAAGAGATAATCTACGGCTAACAAGATGTAGGTAAAGCCAGATGATGGTGGAAAAGGACCCATGAAATCAATGCCCCAAACATCAAATACCTCACAAAAGAGCATGGGTTGTTGTGGCATCTCATTCCGTTTACTTAACCCTCCAAACCTTTGGCATTTATCACATGCCTTACAATACAAATATGCATCCTTAAAAAGGGTAGACCAATAAAATCCAGCATCTAACACTTTCCTAGATGTCTTATGAGCACTAAAATGTCCACCACAAACCATTGAATGGCAAGCAAAAAGTATGTCCTTAGTCTCAGTCTCTGGAATACACCTCCTGATAACTTGATCATTGCATAGTCTCCATAAATAAGGCTCATCCCAAATGTAGTGTTCAACTTCTCGTTTAAGTTTTTGAGCCTGAAAGGAAGACATATGCTCAGGAATGAGACCGGTCACAATATAATTCACTAGATTAGCAAACCAAGGAGCATAAACAGATATAGACATAAGAGATGCATCAGGGAAATTATCACAAATTAAATCAGAATCAAGTACTCCCTTTGTGCCATCCGGTAGTCTACTCAAGTGATCTGCTACAAGGTTTGTAGTTCCAGGTCTATCCTTGATGCTTATATCAAATTCTTGTAGCAATAGCATCCATCTAATGAGCCTTGGTTTTGATTGAGGCTTGGTGAAGAGAAACTTCACAGCTGCATGATCTGTGTACACAACCACTTTAAAATTGATTAGATATTGTCTAAACTTATCTAATGCAAAAATCACAGCAAACAGTTCTTTTTCCGTGGTAGTGTAATTCCTTTGTGCACTATCCAACGTTTTGGATGCATAAGCGATCACATTGGACAACTTGCTATGCTTTTGTCCTAGCATGACCCCCACAGCAGAATTAGAGGCATCACATGCTAGTTCAAAAGGCAAAGTCCAATCTGGTGCTTTTAGAATTGGAGGAGATATCAAGTGTGCTTTTAATTCATCAAATGCTTGTTTGCAAGAAGTATCAAAGACAAAGTCAACATCTTTTTGCAATAGTTTGGATAATGGTAGAGCTATCTTACTAAAATCTTTTATGAATCGCTGGTAAAAACCCACATGCCCTAAGAAAGAACGAAGTGTTTTGACATTAGTGGGGTAGGGCAATGAGGAGATCACCTCAATTTTAGCTCTATCAACTTCAATGCCCTTGCTAGATATCAAATGACCAAGTACTATTCCATGATCAACCATGAAATGGCACTTCTCATAATTCAAAACCAAATTTTTCTCAATGCATCTAGCAAGAACATTGTCCAAACTATTTAAACAAGCATCAAAAGAATTGCCATACACTGTAAAATCATCCATAAAAACCTCCATACAATTTTCAAGAAAATCAAAGAAAAGTGACATCATGCAACGTTGGAAAGTACCCGATGCATTACATAATCCAAAAGGCATTCTCCTATAGGCATAGGTACCAAATGGACAAGTAAAAGTGGTCTTTTCTTGATCTTCAGGAGCTAATGGAATTTGGAAATATCCTGAATAACCATCTAGGAAACAATAATGACTCTTACCCGCCAACCTTTCAAGCATTTGATCTATGAAGGGTAAGGGAAAATGATCTTTCCTAGATGCTTCATTCAATTTCCTATAGTCTATGCACACTCTCCAAGCATTTTGCACCCTAGTAGGTATCAACTCATCATTTTCATTTTGCACCACAGTTATCCCACTCTTCTTAGGCACTACATGTACCGGACTAACCCACTCACTATCAGAAATTGGGTAGATGATACCCGCACTCAATAGCTTGGTTACTTCTTTTTTAACCACATCCAAAATTAGGGGGTTGAGGCGTCTTTGGGGTTGCCTAAGAGGTTTGGATTCCTCATGCAAAAGGATCCGATGGGTACAAATAGCAGGACTAATCCCAGGAATGTCAGCTAAAGTTCAACCTAGAGCCTTTCGATTTCTACTCAAAACATCAAGCAATCTCTCCTCCTCATTCACAGACAAAGAATTTGAAATAATAACAGGCAATTTTCCATCCACAGCAAGGAAAACATATTTCAAATTAGAGGGGAGAGGTTTAAGCTCTAAATCAAGGGGTTGAACAATAGAGGGAATTAGTCTAGGAAGATTAAGGGTAGTAGAAATACTCCCCTTTATAAACTTAGAAGGTGCATGGCTTGTGCTAAGCTCCATAGATTTCATCACTTGCACATTGGTCCTCCCAAGTGTTGAACCATCATCAGGTTGGCCTACAGCAGCAACAGGCTTGGGGAACAAAGTCTCTTTCATACCTACTTCACAAGGAGTGATTAGCTCATTTAAAAATCTCAAGGTATGAAGAGTTATCTTGGTTCTATGATGAAGTGAAGAGTTAGAAGGTGGCCCTGTAACCACATTGTTTCTAGGTACGAAGTGAGTCACATGAGAGGATGTCTTAGGCGGTGTGAGAGCTATCCCTTTGGAGAACAAGTCATCCAAGTCTTGACTACCGACTTCAAACTCAGCTTCCTCCATTAGTTTGTGACCTGAAACATTAACAAAAACACCTTCCTCACAAGCATCATCACTAAATAATGAATCATTGGAAGAATTAAGCTCAAATGAACTCAGAGAAGTAAGAGAAAAATCATCAAGGGATGATAACCAACAATTAACCATCGATGAGTTAAGGTTGGAAATCTCACTCCCAAGTGAATCAAAATTTTCAACAGCAGAAGAGGGAAATTTATCATCACATGAATCCAATGCAATACCACAGTCAAGATCACAATTATTAATGTAGAATTTAAGCTCATATTCATTAACCTCATCATCAATGGCCAAGTCAATTGAATTCACACCTAATAAAGAGTAATCTTCAAAAGGATGCTTCATGGCTTCATACATATTAAAACTTAGCTTATGATTGCCCACTTCCATAGTGATTGAACCATCTCTCATGTCTATCAAGGTGCTAGCAATTCTCATAAAAGGTCTCCCTAAGATAAGGGTGGATTCACTAGACTCATGAGACATGTCTAACACATAGAAGTCAGCAGGAAAAACTAAGTCTTTGACTTTGACAAGCAAATCCTCAATGATGCCTTGTGGGTGCCTAATGCTCCTATCAGCTAGTTGGAGAACCACACTAGTCCTCTTAAGCTCCTTCACACCAAGAGATTTAAAAATGGCATTAGGCATGACATTAATGGCTGCACCTAAATCTAACAAGGCTTGAGCTACATGCACATTACCTACGGTACAAGGTATAGTGAATGAGCCAGGATCCTTGCACTTAACAGGGAGTTGGGGTTTGAAAAGGGCAGACACATTAGAGCTAATTTGCACTCTCTCATTCGGCCTAAACTTCCTCTTGTTAGTGCAAAGCTCTTTCAAGAATTTGCAATAACTGGGCATAGACTTGACCAATTGAAAGAAAGGAACATTGATATTCAGCTTGCTAAACAAATCATACATTTCTTTTTCAGTTTGTTCCTCATGCATTTTCTTGCCTTGAAAGTAAGCTTTAGGAAAAGGGAGTTGAGAAATTTTTACCTCCTTACCATCAGTATTGGATAGGATGCCTTGCTCGCTTGTCTCACCTTCCTCAAAAGTGCTTCTTTCCTTGGAGCCTACCTCTCTCAGAAGTGGTTGTTGTTCCACTTGAGGTTGCTCAACTACTTTGGCCTTCTTCTTCTCAAGGATAGCTTTCTCTTTGGAACTCTCAGAATCAGGAAGCTTCATTGGGGTTAATGGTGGACTTTCAACTTCAATTTCCTCATCCACATCATTGTCAATCTCTTCAGGGAAGTGTACTTTCCTACCACTCCTTAACTCAATGGCATTAAGTGATTTAGGGTTGATGACAGTATTTGAAGGAATAGAACCGCTTGTCTTAGCATGCACATCACTCAAAAAATTGGAGAGTTGAGTTAAGTGAGATTGCATAGTGTTGTTCTTCAATTCCAATTCTTCCAACTTCTTGCACACATGAGACATTTGAGTACTATCACTTGCCCTATCACTTTGTAGATTTTGTAGGCTTGTGGTGATAGAAGAGAATTTACTCTCATTGAAAGCTCTTTCTTCCATCATCCGGTTGTCCATGCTAGTGAGTTTAGCAACCATACTCTTCAATAATTGATTGGTCTCATCACCTTTAGACTCTTGAAGATGAACCATTTGCCCACGATTTGACCCATATGGTTGGACTTGATATGATGACCCTTCTTGATTTCTCCAACCAAAATTAGCATTAGGTCTTCTACCTTCATTGTAGGTGGTAGTGTTAGAATCCCATCTTGGTTATTGTTGGTTAGGCCTTCCTTGATACATAGCATTTAGTTCTTCATATTGATTAGGGCATAGACTTGAAACATGCATCATTGAACCACAACTATCACAACTAGGTGCAACAAGAGCTTGTGAATTAGGAGAATGAGGTGCTTGTTGAATACTCAAATTATGAAGCTCGGATGTGATAAGAGAAAGTTGTGAAGTAACTTTATCCATTTTAGACTCAAGTGAGACCATCCTTTGGTTGGAGCCCATCTCACAAACTCCTCTTATCTCTCTCACATTATATTGTTGAGTATTTCGAGCTCTCATTCGAATTTGAGCCCATGCCTCATCAGCCGTGCAATCTTCCAAAGAACCTCCAGCTGAAGCATCTAAAATGCCCTTCTCATTAGGTAAAAGACCATCGTGGAAGTATTGAATCAATTGTTCATCAGCAATTTGATGGTGTGGACACTTATTTAAAAGCTCCTGAAATTGACTCCAATATTCATAGAAGGACTTTAAGGGATCTTGTTTGATGGAGTAAATTTCCTTTTTAAGCTCTGAAATCCTTGAATCAGGAAAGTACTTTTCCAAGAAAGCTTTCTTCAAGTTAACCCATGAACGAAGAGCATCATTAACATGCCTTGGTAGCATCATGTACCATTCCTTAGCTTTCTCCTCCAAAGTGAAATAGAACACTTTTAATTGCACATCCTCTATTCGAGCACCAACGGGCTTCATATTTGAGCAAGCCAAGTACAAAGCATTGAGATGGTTGTAAGGGTCCTCATTTGAGAGTCCATGAAAGTGAGGTAGTGAATTAAGCAAAGGCCCCTTAAGCTCAAAATTAACCTCAAGGTTAGGGCATGCAATGTTGAAAGGGTCATGAGTGACATCCGATCTTGTTACATCCCTTATGGTTCTCCTCCTTGGTTGATTATCGTTCACTTCTTCCATATTTGTACCTTGCGAAACACAATCACTCAAGTCAATGAAAAAATCAAAATTAGAGGATTGATTAGATTCCCTCTCAAATTGGTCGGTCATGCAAAGCTATCAAGCAAGCAATGAAACAATGGAGTGCCAAAATTGTGTTGCATTCAAGTTCAAGCAAGAAAATGTGCAAGTAGAATGAGTGCAACTATGTGTGAGTGTGTATGATGTGTATGGACAAGTAAAAATGCTAGTGCAAATGAAAATGCAAAAACAAAGAAAATCAAGATATTTGTTTTTTTTTTCTATATATAAACAATTAAACAAAGGAAATAAATAAAAGAAAAACCTAATAGGCTTACAAGGGCAAACCCCGATCAATCTGAACCAATTGACACTTAGTAAACCAAAGGAGTCAAAATTGACTCCCCGGCAACGGCGCCATTGATTCGACTGACCCTTAGTCGCCTCGGGGTCGAATTACTATTTACCACGAATTAAGTGCAATACAGTGCAATTAACTCGGGATCGTTCTCTTAATCAAGGAGCCAAATTTATTTTGTATTTCCTAAGATAAACTAAGTGATATAAACATGGTTAGAAATTTGGGGTTCCTAAATAAGTTTTTCTCTAATTAAAATGCATAAGAAAAATAAAGAAACTATTCCTATATTTTTTTTTAGTCTTTTTGGAAATAACGAAAAATACTTTGGATAGAAAATTTAATGGTGAATGCTCTTGGTAATGAAGAAATGACTATCCTTGCTCTTAAAAAAATTATGGGAGTTAAAATTCATTAAGTTTTAAGGAAAACCTCAAGATACCACTTAAGTCCAATATTCTCAATTAATAGTAGCTCCTATAACCATAGCTAACTACTACCCCTTGAGAAATTGTTTGAGCCCACTTAATGCGTAATTGAAATTGGAATCATGCAACATGAGACTTCTAAATTTGAGTACTAAACAGTCCCTCAAAGGGGTACAAATCAACTACATTAATTAGACAATACCACGCTAATCAACATAACTTCATTGAAACCACAAAGAAATTCATTCACATATAAAAATCACACTACAAAATCTAATCTCAACTACAAATATCAAACTAACAGAGATAATTACCATTAATCTCAGTTCCAGAATCATATATCAAAATTTAGCAATTCAAATATATAATCCTAGACTAATAGTAAGATAGATAAAACTCCCCTAATGTAGTCCAATAAGCTCAAGAACAATTCTTCATCACCAAGATCCAGAAGATTAGCCACTCATAGTAAAAAAAATTCACTCGCCGGAATCTGGAAAATGCTCGCCGGAAAATGCAAGAACTCGCCGGAAAGTTCAAGAACTCGCCGGAAACTGGAAAAATCTCGCCAGAAGGTGGAGAAAAACTTCAGCCAACTCCAGCTCAGTCCGACGATAGAGAAGAAGATGATTCCTCTTTGCTTTCCGGCGCTCTCACTCTCCCTTTCTTCTTTTTTTTCGTCGTCAACTTCTTCTCTCTTCTCCTTCCGCTTTCCTTCGTTTTTTTTACTCTCCACCTCTTTGGTACAGTCCGATGATGGACAGCAATCTGGAAGCTGTCATGAGTGAAGGAGGACGAAGAAGATGGCCAGCCCCCACTCTCCTTCCAACTCTCCTTCCAGCTCTCCTTCGTTTCTTTTCTTTCTTTTTCTCGTCTTCCAGCCGCCACTCTCCTTCCAGCTGAACCTAATAACCCCTTGGTCAAAACTTGCGTTTTGACCAAGGGACCAAAGTGCAAAAAAATTAAAACTTCCAGAGGGACTGAAATGAAAACTCAAAAACTTTCACAATTTGAAATCAAACTTTTTTTTAAAAAAAAAAAAATTTGATTTAATCTTTTCAAATATTCTTAGAAAAATCAATGATTAAAAGTAATTACAATTTCTTTGACAATTTTGCTCTTTTTAGCCCTGATTTAATGTATTTACTCCTAATCTCAATTTATCACAAGAAAGGTATTTTAAGCTCAATAACTATGACAAAATGCATTAAGAACCCCAATTTAATTATTAAAAATTATATAAAAATATGGTTCAATCAGTAGGTGTCTATCATGGGAGTCTCACTAAGTTCACGGCGACTTATTGACTGACTCACATAGACTAGCCCTGCCTTCGGCATCAAACCATTTGAAATAACCTCGTTAAATCATGCCAGAATGAATACTCTGTGGACGCTCTTCCGACATTTGCTTTGACCGGTACTTCTCCCCAGTTCCAACCATTAGTGCCTTCTCACGGCTTCATCCATCGGTACCTTCTTTATCCCGGTTCCTTTCCTGAACCTTAGACAGATCTGAGATCCAATACCTATTGGACCTCAAGTAACAGTTAACCTCATGTAAAAAGTATAAGCAATATATATGACAGATATTCAATACATTCAGTGAACAATACATAGCACAAAGCAAATGTATGTCAAAACCATCATACATAGCATACAGCACATGCATGAATGACCATGTTTGCACATAACCAGTGCCACGACGGCCCATCGTGTCCTCAGCGCTAGGAAAACATTCAAACGGTGTTATCAAGACTATAACCCGCGTCAAGCTGAATCCACAGCTACCCTGAATGTATGCAAACGACTGAATCCACAGTCTTGCTCATAACACATGAATCATACAATCATATATATAGACATACAAGACACACAAGTGTTAAAGTTACTAGTACGCGAACGTACCTTTCACTGGGTAATCGTCAAACGTCCGACCTTTGAATCCGACCCTGGACTTCCCGGATATCCTAACATATCACCATATCACTTAGAATAATATCCTAAGAGATATTTCCACCTCTATTTACTTCTCTACCCTTGGTGGATTTGTTATTTACAATTCTGCCCTTACATTTATTCAAAAACGCAGTGCAGTATTTTCTGAGCAGATTTTTCGGTAACTTTGGAAAATCATAACTAATTCTAGAAAAATCAAAACGAGGATCCGTAAAATTCCTCGGAACCCTTAGAACGTATATTTTTGAGGAAAAATATTCATTTTGACTCAGAATTAGTGAGTCATTCCCATTTTTTACGTTTCTCAACATTGCCCAGATTTTATTCCAGTAAAAATGGCTTAACTTCAAAAATTCATATCTCCTTGACCAGAGATCAAAACGTTGCATGTTTTATATATTTAGAAAGCCCTATATATCTACTTTCTCTCTGGAAAATTTCATGATTTTATAACTTCATTTCATACATAAAATAATGTTATGAATTTCGCTGGTTGCACAGAATTTTAACACCAAAAACCCTTCAACTTTCATAACATTAATCCATTGCTTCCTAAAAATTATTTCCTACTATGTTTTTACCTCTTCAGGAATTTTTCAATGCAATGAGGCCTAAAAACAAGTATAGGAATTTATTCTCTAATTTTCTAGATTAAACTAACATTTATACTAAGAACTTATAAAAACTAAAGACTAGAAATTTAAATACTAGAACTTACCTCTTGAAGACTCTCCTTCTTGCTTCAAGATTCCTCCTCACTCTCCTACTTAGAAATCACCTTCTTGAAGTGTGATTTGGTGTGAAGAAAAATGAAGTATGAAGCCTCCTATTTATAGCCAACCATGAGTTAACTACCTAGCAATTTTAATTTCATTTTAACCATTGGATTTAACTTAACTAGGAAGCTTAAATCTTAAATTTTGACCTTACACCTCTTACAAAAAAAATGCCACATCCCCCCCTTTTTCTTAGATATTTTGTCTCTCCTCTTGACTTATCTTGACTACACACACACACATTCACAATACACACATGTGCTCTTGTGATGTCATCTTGATGACATAATCAAGGCTTAGGTGTCATTGTTGACTTTTCAACACTAATTAGCAATTCCTAATTATCATGTTAATCAAGTGTTTACATGCTCCTTATTTATATGTTGCAATTAGCTAACTCAATTACATGAAGATTTCGACTTAATTACTTGAGATATTATTTCATTCTCTTTGGCCCTTATATATATATTTCGAAATATATAGCCTCATTTAGAAGATTTTAATTTGCTTTTCACACAGGAAGACACATGTTCAACTTGGATAATAATCAATTAAGTATTTATCCCTTTTATATCTATTCATGTTTAAATAATCAGCAATTAATTACTTATTTAATCACTTACTAATTGTTGACAATTTTCTTAATCAGGATTAATTATTTTCTCACAACTATTTTACTGACATTGATAATTTATGCATCATGCAAAATATTAAAAATTATGGGGTAATTTATGTTCCCCAAAATGATATTTAATTTTGCCTCATTATTTCCAAAGGAAAATAATCTCATAAATTACCTAAATTAGAGACAACATACTTTCTAATTTTTAATAAATATTTAGTTGCCTCTTATGATTTATCATAATATTTTCAGAGTATTTTATAACACATAACTTCACTGAGGGATTTTTAGCTCTTTATTCTTCCTAATTTCATGAAAAATCACCTTAGGAAATAAGACAATTATTATACTAGTTTTGAGACCACAAATTCACCTATTTTAATAGGTGTTATTTATCAAAATATAATATTTATATGTATTATGAAAATTCGGGTATTACAGTCAGAATGAAGAAACAATTGATAATCTCTTTTGCTCTTGCCCCAATATCCAAGCTATTTGGTTTGGTGTGCTTACTCTTCGCTCCACTGACATTTCCAGCCAAGGTTTTCATACATGGCTTTTGGAAACGCTTCATGAGTTTTATTTTGATGGTAATTTGACAATGCTAAAAAGACATAATTATCTTGCTAAACCACATCTGGACTAGGTGGAATGCAGCTCTTCATATAGGTTATATGTGCAATCCAGAATAAGTAATTTAGAAATTCCAAGGCTTTTTTCAATACCTCTTGGATGTTTGTAATTGGCAAGGTCTTTCACACAATCCTTCAGCTTCTACTCCAATGCCCAACTCTACTTTATATAGTTGTGATATTCGCAATGTTCACAGTTTTGCTTAGGGTTGGATAATTTTCATGAGAAAAGTTAGGATTCGAAAGAACACGCTAATATTTTTTAGGGTGAGGATGAAGTTTGAACTTTCAAATGGGTGAAGTTACATTCTATATATAGATCCTTGTCTCTTTTGCATCCTTGCTTGAAACTGATGCTACATTGGATTATCCAAGTAGCTTCATCACTGGCCGCCTCATTAAGTCACATCACTACAATCACATACAAGAACAATCTTCTCAATGGTCTTGTCCATTCTAATATTCGGAGAACTCTATAGAAAAGGATACAAACTCATTGCTCTGATCGTTTTTTGGCTACTCTTTATTTAAAACTGATGTACTATTAACTCCCGATTCCCCCCGCTGTTTTAACTTTAGCGTATAATCTCCTTCACTTGTTGATCATTTTCTCAAAACTAAAAAAATAAAGCTGGTGAGGTCATCTTATGACTTAACTCATAATTTTGAAGCTTAAATAACCACAACTTCGTCTCACAAACAAATCATCCAAAACAATCAGTCATCATTATTATTGAACGAACCCTAGATATTTATGTGTTTTATTAAGTGGTAAGTGGACCCTTGAACTTGATAGCAACGTGCAATATACAGCTGTGCAGCACATATGTTCCACTAGTGTAAACAAAAAATGCTTATTCTTAATGAAAAAAATGAAGTTGTTTAGTGTTCAATGTATATTATAAGAGCTTTTATTCAAAACAGCTCTACAGTAAGTAAACATATTAAGCTATATAGGCTTGTTTGGGATACTGGTAGAAAAAATGATTTATAGAAAAATCTGATTGAGTAAAAGTCAGATTGTGAAATATGATTTATATTTGGATTGATAGTTATTTAAATAACTTTTATTCCATAAGTTAGAAAAGCTGGTTTTTAAAATAATGAGCTGTTATTCTATAAGCCTGATTTTAAAAAATTTCATCCAAAAAAAAGTCCCATAGTTCTGACTTCTCTTTCTAAAAGCTATATCAAACATGCATATTATATTATGTCTATGATGCTACCAAAATTTAATTAAGCACCGCAAGTGTACGGGTCATGGAAATAGTGAGTGGTAAATCAAGGTCATTCCACAGAGATTTAATCCAGCTAGTGATTAGGTGTTAAATTTCTTTTTTTCGTTTAAGTTGAATAGAGTTGTTTTCAATAAGTAGAAGAAATGCAAATAGGATACGAAATAAATATCGACAAAGACTTTTCAGGAGAGTAAATTTCAATATCAAACAAACAACCTAGAGTTACTAATCCCTTGTTTGTTTATTAGATTTTATTCCCACTAAATTATTTTAACTTAATTTAATCAGCTAATCTAGAATATTAATGTTTATAAATGCCTTCCGGTCCATTTATATACCTATCTCAATTAATTATGCAATGCATCATACGACTAATTAAGATGCAATTCACTCGGGCTCACTCTAATTTGACTATACGGAGTTTCTAGGTATATGTCTATCCTAAACGCAAATTAAATTAAAACCTGATTCCACATTATTTAATCTCAATGTCAATTTAAGATCCCCTTTGTTAAATTCAATCTTAAATCCCCACAACATGCTTAATGGTGGCCAATCACTAAACAATAACAATCAAAACAAGATTAAATAAACCGAATTAAATTTAAACAAAACTAATTAATGAGAATAAACTCTAAAATCCAAACAAGTTCATAGTTCCTCTAGGTTGAAAAATAAATTAGCCACACATGACTTCAATCCAGATCACAGCAAAATTAATATTCAGATTCAGGGATATGGAGAATGATAAGAAATTAGAACTAGATAACACCAAGATCAAGAACAATTAAACCAGCAACCTCCTCTTTTCTTTTCTGCGCTCCAGACTTCCGCCTTCTTCTTTAATTCGTTGCCGTCAGCGTCTTTGCTTCTGCCTCAATTGATCTCGCGCGCGTTCTCTTTCCTTTGTGCCGTCCAGTTCATGCTTCTCCCTTTTCTTTCGATTGCCGCCACGTCCAGACTCCTTTAGATTTAGGTTTTCATTCCTTCTTGGTGGGCCCACGCATACTTCCTATTTTCATTGAATTAAAGCCCAAAAGCCCAATGTCCGATTCAATTCAATCCGTGGCTTAATGATCTCCTGGTGCCTCCTTGCCATTGATCTTCTCTTTCTCTTTTAATAGATAGAATTTAGGTTTCTCTTTTTCTTGCTGCAGGGTCCACGCATTGCTAGCAATGTTGATTCGAAAATTCCTCTTGATCCCTTGCGTCTTTTCCCCCTTTTTCTTTTTAATAAACTATCTCTCCTACAAATAAAAATAGGATATTGATAGATTTTATATTAAACTTTACTTATATCCTATAATTAATTAAATGATAGAAAAATATATAAAATATAATTAAATAAGTATAAAAGGTTAATAAATTCAATCTAATATATCTTAGAATCTATACTTACTTAATTATAAAATATATATTTATCAGTCTAACTAGACTTTAGAGAATGGATTGAACTATATACGTTAGCCACACGCACAAGCGTGAACAGAGCAAAAGTGTGTGTGTTTTGAAATGCTCGCATTATTTATTGCATGCTTATTTCATTCATTTTATGGATAAGCATGATTATAAAAGTCAATGATACAACTGTTTGGAATGTATTTAGAATATTCATCTATATTTCACTCGCTTTCTTGTCTCGCGAGCTAGTTACTGGATCTCACTTGTAAAATCATTCTCGGTGTAAATCATAAAAGATCCCTTCACTGCGAGCTGAACATTAATATGTGGAGTCATGAGTTTGATTTGTTTTGGGAGAGTTTCTTTGATCTAGCTAGTTCTTGGCAATTAAGGGTTTGTTTGATTTTGTTTTTAAAAACAAAAATAAAATAAAATACTTGTTTGAAAAACTGTTTTCAATAAGCTGTTTTTAATACACCCAAAAAAAATGTTTATAAAAATTAAAAAACAAAAACAGTTTTTAGGTGTTTTCTAATTTTTATTTTTTTACGTTTTAATTTTTGAAGCCACTACCTATATCTACTATTGACCCTACATTACCGGCGATGACCACTACTGTAACATCCCATTTGAAAACAGTGGAAGAATTTTTTTTCTTTTTTTTTTTAAACCAGTGATCAGAGTCGGGCATTTTAGCAAGTGAATAACTGAACCTTAAAGATATATAACCATAGTGTAATTGTTCTAGTACAATCATCTGATATTCAAAAGGAGGCAAATACATAAACTAGAAACATAAAACTTCGTCTTGCATCCTACATCGTCTGCTTGTCCCTATCTTCACATCTTGATCCTCTCGAACTTGAAGCTACAGCTGAGATCCAATTTCCATTTGGATCTCAGGTAACAGTTAACCTTATGCTCACATAAAACAGTATATGGACACAGCTATTCATAACACATAATAGCAGAAAATCACTACATAAGCACACAGCAGATGCATGATCACAATATTGACAGAACATAAGCACAAAGCAGTATGTAAAGTCCCACAATATGTTTGCACATAACCAGTGCCACAACGGCCCATCGTGTCCGCAGCGCTAGGAAAACCCAACGACGTTATCAAGACTATAACCCGTATATAGATGTATGTACAACTAACAACCCTAAACAGAGCTTCAGTATATAAACATGTCTATCACATATATGTATATGAGCAACATAAGTGTTAAGGTTACAATACGCGTCCGTACCTCCGTTGATGATATCTGGCACTTTCGCCTACTTATGGTACGTTTGACAGCGGTATGACGACGGTATGACAGTGGTGACAGCGGAAACAAAGGTTCATGATTTCGGATATCCTATAAGGATAATATCACCGATATGAATATTTAAGATCATAACAGGAATTTTAGGTACAAACAACCATTTTGCCTCTAGTTTGATTGCTTGGTGGGATTTTGCCAGAGCTTCGCTATTTTAACTCTAAATTCTCAAAATTTTACTATAACTTTTCCTCTAACCTATTTCTGAGATAAATATCATATTTATTCCTAAACATTATATCTAAGCTAACTTGAAAAAATTAGAGACTACCCTAGCAATTCTACTATAACTATCGAAAGAACTACTGAAACTAAAAACTAAGGACCGAAGAACTTACCCAAAGCTTTGCAACGAACTTCTTACTTCTCCTCCAGAGCTTCTCTCTCTAACTTCTCTCTAGGATTGTGTGTGAATTGGTGAAGAATGAAGAGAAATGAAGGGATATTTATAGAAAATCCGAATGGCATTTCCGTAATTTTTGTGAACTTATCTAGACAGATTTTAACTGTTGGATCGCACTTTTTGAAATGGGTTGATCTTAGCCATCCACCTATTTGGCCGACCTCCCCTCCCCCAAGAAGATAAAATGATGACATCATCATGCTTATATCATCTTGCTTTATGGGCTTTTATCCGATAAAGCTCCCGGTTCGGTGTCCTAATCGCGTACTCGTGGAAAATCTCAAAATTCCGGAAGCAAGGCCCTGAAGGTCTTTTCTTCCTCTTTCAAGATACTTGGGTTATCTAAATTTTTGATCTCATTAAGGACATTCCGTTGCCTGCCGAACATATTCAGACAAACGCTGTTGGTTACGGAAATTTCGTCCGCCGACGTCAATTTCTGGATAAAAATCCACTGATCAATAATATACTCTGGTTTTTCTCAACTCATCCCTGAATTCTAGTTTATGAATTATTTTCTATCGGTTCTCATTTTGACTATCTGCTTTAATTCTGCAAAATATCTTCTTATCCTGATCTCCAAATCACTCCATTGGTTACATAAATGACTTCGGAGACAGCCTATTTCGAGATAAAAATTCACTTGTCTATAATATACTCTGACCCTAAAAACTTAGTTCAAGGTTTTCTAAGTAGAATTTTTCTATCCATGGTCATTTATCCTGTTCACTTTTCACTAATATAATATTATTTAACTACCAAATATCTTAACTTATGATATTATTATTTTTGCATCATCCTTATCCCCTCCCTTGCTCAAAAATTTCAGCCACACACACACACACACACACACACACACACATATTTTCATTTATCATAATATTCAATTTATCTTGCATTTATTTCTCACAAAATTCCCCTATTGGTCCATAAATAATCACATGGATTTAGGCTTCACACACACACACACACACACACACACACACACATATTTTCATTTATCATAATATTCAATTTATCTTGCATTTATTTCTCACAAAATTCCCCTATTGGTTCATAAATAATCACATGGACTTAGGCTTCTAGAATTACTTGAATAATCCTAAGCCTTTGATCTTTACTTTTCAAGATTACATCTTAACCTTTGTTAATTATTTAATTTACCTAATTTGATTCTACAAGTTTAATTAGCACCTTAACCATGAGCTTAACAATTCTTTCCATACTTCCTAGATTTTTGTAACCTTATAAAAATTCCCAAAAATTCCCAAATTAATCCCTTACTAATTATTGATATTTTTCTTAATTAAAATTAATCATTTTCTCTCAACAATTTTATTGACATTAATAATTTAAGCTCCATGCAAAATATAAAAAATCATAGTGTTAATTTTGGTTCCAGAATACTTTTTAATTTTTCTTCTTTTTATTTTCAAATGAAATAATTTATTAAATTGTCTAAACTAAAGACAATATTCTCTCTAATTTTTAATAATTATTTCATGTCTTCTAGAATTTTTCATAATTCTCTTTAGAATGTTTTATGGCTCTAAAGTGCATCTTTCCTATTTTTGACAATAAATTTCCTTTAATTTTCCTTTAGTGTTTTCCTTTGAAAATAGACTAATCATACAACATGTTGAGACTAAAATCTTTATAAATGGGCATTTTTATTATTGTAACATAATATTCCAGATAATAATTATCTGGGTATTACAACTACCATACAATCATCAGCAATGGCCACCTCACGTCACTTCAAAAATAGATTGTTTAAAACAACTATCTTAAGTAATTTATTTATTTTCTGAACAAAAAAAAAGTAATTTATTTATTTATTTTTTCCTTTCTTAAAAATTGTTTTTAGAAACAATTGTATAAAACTGTTTTGGTAAAAAAAAACACAGAAAACAGAAACAAACAGGCCCTAAGTCACTTGTTCATGATTTGAATGTGCAGCTTTTCGAAATGAAAATAACAAGGCTATATGTATGGATTTTTTCCGGTGTCCGAATCGACCCATAACTCATCGTTCAAACACATGAAGGTAAATAAATAGTTTTATTAGAGCAGACTAGGCTACTGTGCACGTGTAATTCCTATATTGAGGGGACAATGTCTTCAAACAGAGATGGGCCAGAGGCTCGGTGGGGGACCAGTACGTAGCTTTCTATGATCAAAAGAAAAGTCTATACTGTGTGTGTGTATATCAGCATTTAGAGACTTATTTGTAAAAATCATTATTATGTCGCAATTACAATTCGTTATGTAAAAAAATATATTCGAGTTCAATTGCTGAGTGCTCATGCTTCTAGGTGCAAGCTTTAACCAGACAGGTTCTCACAAGTTTTGTGCACAAGTGGAAATTGAAGTTGAAGGCTCTTTTCTTTGACAGTGCGTACAATAATATGAATTGCAAATGCGACTTGTCAGCTCAGTCCTAGGGCTATCCTATGTACGTGTAATTAACGTACAAAGAATTAAATCCAGAGATCATAATATATACACTGTACATATACATCCTTATTCTGTATCGCTCGATGTCAGTGTTGATGAAGTGGAGTGTGTTGCACAGTGCTTCAATTAATATTGAAAACGATAACTCAAATGCTTAGTGCATGTCGACTCAACTGTTCTATAGTGCGTCTAACTATACATGTATGGTGCCAAAAATTAGTGGCGTATATATCATTCAAAATCTTCCTTGCCATTTTAAGCCGTGGTCTTTTTCATATGCACAAAAGTGTGTGTATAGCTAGAGGTGAGAATAGGCCAAACCTCTATGAAATGGCCTATAACCAGCCTGTTTGTTAAAATAATCAGGCTAAAGCCTATTATTAAAGGCTTAAATGTATGAGTAAGCTAATTTTTTTTTGTTAAGGTATGGCCGGTAAGCTTTCAGACCGGCTTATTTACATATTAAATAAATATAATTATATTTATATTATATAAATAACACTATTTAATTTTTTTCATTCTTATATTCTAATTTCAAGTATATTTAGTTAATTATAGTACTATATCTATTCTTATATAAGTTAATTATGACCTTAAAGACCTGTAACATGAGGCTTTTTTAAAGGTCTATATTGTAAGTAAGCCTTTAAAAAAACTTTAGATTCAATCAAGCCTTATAAAGGCTCAAGTATGAGCTTAAAAAAAAGCATGTATTCAATCTCAGACCTTTTACCCCATTCCAGGCTCAGATCTATTTAGTTAAAGTCTGACCTAATCTAGCCTATTTTCATCTCTATGCATAGCGCATTGAAACAAGTTAACTTTTATACCCGGCATTTACGGTGATATTTATAATTCATTGTAATTAGTTATTATTGCATATTATACGCGCCACCTAGCTACAAGATAATTTCTACGTAAAAGGTTCTATCCACTATGATAAATTGCCCACTATTTTGGCATTTTTGCTCATAAATGATATAGTAAATACTCCCTCTAGTCTTAATATATAACATATTTAAGGAGTTGATCTTTATCATAAATATAAGATATATTTTTTATATTTTTTAATCTTTTCATAATTTAACTCTATTGATGTCTCCTCAACAATACTCAAGAAGGAGAGAGAGAGAGAATGAATTGTGTTAAGAAAAATATATGACTAGGGTGTTTTAAAAAACACATGAAATATTAACTAATTTAATCAAATTAGATAAATATGTCTTGTATAAAATACTAAAGAGAGTACTAAATAGTGATGATCACTATGCATTGTGTTGTTTTAAGAAATGATCGCATGGCGTTCTTTGAAGAGATAAAAATTAGAAGTTTGGATAAGTTGGGTTATAAAATTTAAGGCTTGTATTTGCAAACTTCAACAAGTAATGTCATTACATTATCAAGCCAACAATGATTACTCCAGTTGCAAATAAGTTCGCTCATAACACCCAAGTTCGTTTTGAGTATAAATCTCATTATTGAGGTGACAACTTTAACTTGTTAGTGGGTGATCTACAGCTGTTAGTATTCTAAGTGCTCTGAAGCAGGTCCTAATATGTGAAATCCCAGCCTCTCACCCACCCACTTAGACTTTTTGTATAAAAAAGATCATTACATTATCAACAGAATTTAAACACAAGTTCTTATAGAATATGAATAGACTCCTCATTAACTAGACCAAACATTTGTTGAGATTACTTTATTCATTACACATTAAGGCTATGTTTGGTTTGAGGGAAAGTTAGGGGAGGGAAAAATATTTTAGGAGTATATTGACCAAATTGCCATTAATGAAAAGAATATTCTTTTTTGTTGAGAATATATTTTAGAAATATTGAAAATTTTCTATAGGCAATTTTGTAAAGATGAGAGAAAAAAATTTTCTCTCAACTTTCCCTACCACTCCCTTCCCTACCCTTCCCTCAAATGGTGTAAGGGTCTGCTTGGTTTGGGAGACGGGAGGGGAGGGGGGAACGCGAGAGAAATTTTTTCTCTTATATTGACCATATTGCCCCTAAAACATTTTCAATATTCTAATAATACATTCTCAACCCAAAAAAAAAAAAAAAACTTTTCACGATAAATGGCAAATTGGTAAAAGACCTTCTTCCCCTCCCATCACCTCAAACCAAACACATTATAAGAGGTGCATCCAACATAAGAAGTGTATTTACCTTTTGTCAACGAACCACTTGAATTTATGCATCTTATTTTCTATATATTCAATGATGCAAATTAATGACTTTCATTAAATGAACCAATGCTCATTCACTTTATGTTTCTCCTCCGTTTTCATTCTGAATTCTCTTCATGGTATATTCATGTATCATATGTGTGTGTGTGTCCATGATTCTAGTAACACTTACAGAATGAGCTATATAAAATCCTTAGAAGATACTGTGTTTCGTAGCTAAATACTTCATAAACAAGCAATTTTCTGGTCCGACCGCAACAAAGTAATATTTCTTGTCAATTGATCTTTTCTACCTACAAAAGTTGGCTACAAATCCCTTTAGTTGTGGTAACAAATAAATAAACATCAAATTTTGTCCTCTTGCCACTTTTCCTAATTTGTTGTGTCTGTTTCATACAAAGGTACAAATACAAGCATGAGCCTACTGATCCTGCCATGTCCTTCTTTTGAGATGACATTAGTGCCTCATCATTCATCTTTTTGAATTGCGTGGACCTACACATTTTCTGCCACTTTTGATGTTCGATTCTTAAAGAATCAGAACAAAATTAGGCTAGGAAAATGGTGAGCATTAGAGACAATAATATAATGATGAGTTTCAGCATCAAAATATCTATATAAAAACCCCGTTTTTTCTTGTCTAGAGCTCGTAGAGTTAACAAAGGCAGAAAGGAAAAAAAATAAAGAGATGAAGAGTTCACTTTGCTGTTTGGCCAAGAATAGGGCTTATGTTGCAATGATCTTCACTCAGTTTATTTATGCAGGCATGGCTTTGTTGTCCAAAGCTGCAATCGCCAAGGGAATGAACCCTTACGTGTTTGTTGTTTACCGGCAAGCTTTCGCCTCGCTTGCCCTGTCTCCATTCGCATTCTTCGACAGGTTCTTCGTTCACTGTGTCTTTTTCATGTTTTTTTGGTATCTTCATAGGCAAATCATTTTACCCAACCTAAACTAATAGCATGCTTGTTTGTCTCTAAAATCTGCAGGAAACAAGGTGCTCCATTGTCGTACAACTTGCTAAGCAAAATCTTTCTTGTTTCCTTAGTTGGGTATGCATGCTCTTTGTTTCTGAATTATTAAGTCCGCTTAGTCTTAACCATAGAAAATTGATGTTTTTTTTTTTTGGCCCAATGTCAAAGCCGAATAACATTAGAGCAACAGCTTGTTGAAAGATCTAATGAGTGGAGGACAAAACTGTTAATTACTACATCACTGCAACTAAAAAGACAGAAATATACAGATGAAAGAATTTAGTACACCCAAAGATAGTGGCACAAATATATTTTTTAATTAATTATCCTATGTCTGTGCATGCTTATTCAGGTTAACACTAAGTTCAAATCTTTACTATGTGGCAATCAACTATACCACTGCAACATTTGCTGCAGCCACCACAAACACCATCCCTGCCATAACTTTCATCATGGCTGTTACTTTCAGGTAAATGAGTCTTATTCATGTACTGGCATATTTGGGGGTCGATCTTGATTCTAAATATAAAACATATTTTTCATATTTGTCAATCTTTTCTTAATTTACTCTAATAGATGCTCTTTCAACAATACTCAAGATGAAGAGGGAAGATGGAGGGGGAAGGGAGGAATTAATGAAGATGACTATAGTGTTTTAAAAAATACATGTTATATTAATTAACTTAACTAATTTCCTTAATCTAATCAATTAGACAAATATTTCTTATATTAAGGACCGAAGGAAATATCAAACAGTAATATGCGTGTATGGCTACTTTTGTCGTGTAAGTAAAAATGTTTCTGCTTTTAAAATGTTAGGGTGGAAAGAATTTCCGTGAAGCATATTCATGGGATTGCCAAGATTTTGGGTTCAATTTTGAGCCTTTCTGGGGCAATAATATTTGCTTTGATCAAAGGACCTTCAATAGGTTTCAAGAACTGGCATCCATCAATAACAGCCCCTCACTCTAAAGGAGATCAAGTTAAAGGAGTTATTATGATGCTCTCAGCAAACACCGCTTGGTCTTTTTGGCTTATTTTGCAGGTATATATGTTAGTTTCATCAACATTAAATACTCAATTGTGCTTAATATGTATAAGATCTTATTAGTGAATTGATATTGATCCTAAATATAAAGCATATTTCCTATATTTATCATTTTTTCCCCCTAAAGTACATCTATTGATACTCCCTCAAATGATTAAGAAAAACATGTTATTTTGATTATAATTAACTAATTTACATAACTTCCATAATCTAATCAGATTTGTTAAATAAGTCTCACGTTAAAGACATGAGAAGTATGTCAAATTTTGTCTGATATATATTAGGTTACATATACATATGACCGATAATATATTTCTTCCATAAGTGAACTTGTGGGAAAATTTATCTGTTTCAGGGATTTATTGTAATGGAATATCCCGCAAAATTTCGCCTGACTACACTGCAGTGCTTCTTTAGCTGCATACAGACAGTTGTTTTGGCTGTCACGGTTGAAAGGGATCCTTCGGCGTGGAAGCTTGGATGGGACATTCATCTTCTTTCTGTGGCTTATTGTGTATGTTTTTATGACATCTTTGTGTTTACATTTCGTTGATGTTTAACTAGATATGTTGATATTGTTAAGTGGAAGTCTGTTTAATAGTTTCATTATAATCTCTAAACCCCCCCCCCCCCCCCCCCCCAAAACACACACACACACACTTAAAGCTTTTAGTTTTATACGTTAACTATGAATAATTTGAAAGCCCACCATATACAGTGCTAAAACTTTTTATGTTGATGGTGTTCATGAACAGTTTAACATATCTTTAAATAATGTAACGGTTTAGATTCACAAAAGAGAACACATTAATTAATTATTGAGGATTGGTGTATATTGGAATTTAGACCACTCCATCTTTTTCTGAAAATGGCTAATTGGTTATCTATCTTATATCTTTTTCCAAATCAATTACCACAATATGGTGCCTATTAACTTTATAGTGTGCAAAACGTGAAAATCTTTTTGAGCCAAAGTAGAAGCATTTATCTCCAAGGAGATAGGAGAATGTCATTTTCATATAGTCCACTCTTTCTCAAGTTTATTTAACAATCATATATTGTGACAGGAAAAATACAGCTTCATTTGTCTAACTAAAATTTAATTTGGATTTTCTTAATTTTGTTGGAGAAGATAACAATCTAGCTAGTTTATTTTTTTATTACCTCACCAGAAGCTGGATTTACTCTTTGTTTAGCATTAGCGTTATATTAACAATTAGAACTTAATTTTTTATTATTTAAATGGAGTTAAATAAGAACAAAATCCACAGGCTTCTCCTACATTCCTCTAATGTCAAGATTATTCATGAATTAATGTTGAACATCATCATTTTAATTGTGCCTTAATTATTATTATCACATTCCTCCAAATTAATCCAAATTAGTTGTCATTAATTATTCCAGGGTGTGATTGTGGCAGCAATTACGTATTGGCTCCAAGTGTGCACTATAGAGGATAAAGGCGCAGTATTCACAGCAACGTTCACTCCTCTCTCTCTTATTATCACTGCCTTCTTCTCTGCACTTTTTTGGAGAGAATCACTTCACTGGGGAAGGTCCATATATATTAACATCATAACAATTTGATGTTTTATTTTAGCTAGTTTGTTACCAAGTTCTTTATATATATATATATATATATTGCTTTAATTTATCGCTGGTTTGTAATTTATGTGGCAGTGCGGGTGGAACCATTTTGCTTGTCATTGGACTTTACAGTGTGCTGTGGGGAAAGAACAGAGAAACTGAAAAAGTCCAAAACCATGAAAAGACACAACGACCAAAAGATCATCATCAGGACACCACATTAGAGTTATCATCACAAATCTGATGAACTTAGTGATTTCACAAAATGAATGAAGAAATATTGTCTTTTTGTTCGTGGAAAGATGAAGTCTCTTGTGCTAAGAATGAATAATGTGTGTGTGTGTGTTAATGCTAAATAAACCTGATTAGCTTATAAATATAGTTGTTTAATTGTTTATCAAAAAGTATTTATGTATGTATGTAATAAAGATAATTTTATGTTGTGTTGTTACTAATAAGACGGGTACTATTAACTTGCAATTTTACTGTAAGCTGAATTACAAAATTTTTAATAAATGATAATTATTTAAAATCAAATTTAAATTATTCAATTTTAAAATGATTACTCTAGAATAAATAAGATGTAACTAGTAAATTCTAAATAATTTGTCACATTGTTAAATAAAAATTTTAATTAGGATCATCATCATTTGTAACAATTTAACATATGTTTGATTTTTCATTATCAAATGAAGTATATAATATCAGTTATTGTATATAATATAAATAATGTAACTTACTTGTAAACTAGAATAAGGGTAATATATCTTATATGAAAAATATGTGAGGGGGACAGACATGACATACTCACCTTCGCATGTTTTCCCATACGGTGATACGGATAAGTTTTTCCAAGCTGATTAAAATCTTGATTATTTAGGCATTACACGCCTCCTTAATGATTTAATTAGGGATCAGATATATTTCGCAGTCATAGCCTTATAGGATTTGTCAACTTGTATAAATATCATTTTGGTGTCATTTTTGAAGGAAATGAAGTCATACTTCATAACTTTAATAGATTTGAGGTATATTTTGATATATTTAGAAAGTCATTAACACTAAATTAAAGAGATTTTCTTAAAATTTTAAGAGAAATCAAAGTGGTACATTATTTGTGAGTTTCAATTTAAAATAAATGTTTTTGAGTTTAGGAAATAAAAAAAAATGAATGAAAAAAAAAACTAAATAATTATTTCTATTATTATTATTATTATTATTTATTATTAGTACCTTTAGTATTATTATTTAGTCTTTCCTTTGTTCTTCGCAGATCACTTGACTTTGGACTTTGGTTTGGATTGAATGGAATGGATTGGCCCCCACATAATTGGGCTGATTGCTTGGTTTGAATTGAATGGCAAAATGGGCCCACAATTCATTTAATCAATGGAATGAATCAAAAATAAAAAGCTCAACGAATGGAAGAAAAGAAGCAGATTTTGGATTGGGCCCACAATTGAATGAAATTAAACCTAAAGAGAGAAAGGAATTGGGGGAGCTGGAGCCGTGGAGACGGAGAACTGAACACGCAGCTGGGCCCACAAGATTCAATCAATTAATGAATGCATAACCTAATTGAAGGAGGCGGAAATTTTCCACAGGAACCGGGGAGCGAGAGGCACAAACTGAATAAAGAGAAGCAGAGAGCGTCGGACAGCTGAAGAAAAATTGAAGAATCAGAGACGCTGAACACGGAGTGGGAGACGGAGCAGAGAACAGAGTCAAGGCCGACGGAAATTAATTGAAGAAAGGAGGCAGACTCTACCTTGGTTCCTTCTCATTTCCTTCTCTTTTCCATTTTTGTTTCTCCATGAGTTCAGCTAGGATTATAGTCTCTTGCTCTTTGGTTTTGAGTAGCTAAACACTTTTTATTCTACGATTCTTTTGACTATTTTGTATGAATTAATATTTGGATAATCCTCTCTTTTAATATATAAATATTTATATGTGTTGATTTTAATCTAGACTTAATGCTTCTAATTGATTGGCCGCTATTTAGATGATTTGTTCACTTAGGTTTGACTTGAGAAAGCTAATCTAGGTGTAGAACTTGATTGAAATCATGCTTGTCTTGAAATTTACTTGATAAATAGATAGTTTATTGTTAAAATAGAGATATATTTACCAATCTTGCATTGTCACATTAAGATTGTTGCTTAATATTGATTCTCATTAATTGTAGCAAGAGATTGTACATTTTAATGAGAAGAGAAACTTGATATTGATTTGAGAGAGCTTGTCAAGTATTTGTGAACCTTAGACTAACACATATATGTATGGAAATACTAAGATAGAGGAAATTAATTCAATATTATGAAATGGAAAATGGGGAAAAAGAATCCTAGGCTTTTATTAAATTTTTGAAAATCCAAAAATCATTTTCTTTTATTAATTTTCATTTTTAGAAATAATCTTTAAATATTTTCATTTCTCATCAAAGCTTGTTTTAGCTCAACTAAATTGAATTCACTAAGTTCATTGTTTGACCAATTTGTTACACTAATCCTCGTGGGACGATACCCTACTTATCATTTTATTACTTGCACGACTCGTACACTTGCGAGGCGAACATAGATGACCATAAATTACTAGCAAAAGTTGTTCCAAAATATTAAGTTGTTTTTTTTTTTTTTCCAGATATTCTTCTGACGTAATAGTATCGTTAGAGAGTCATCATATCGTCATTAAAATATAACTTATCATAGAGTAAAATGTCATGCCTACTCTTATATTTTACCATAATTACACAAAACTTTCATTTATTTTGAAAATATACATTCAAGTCCAAACTGATAATTCTATTAGTAATATTCCAAAAATATATTTTAAAATTCAAACTTATATTAAGGTAAGTTTTATTTACATATTTTCCCTTTATAATCTAAAATCTCTAATTTATCAGGGTTGGCCGTTTGTTAACTTCTAGGGAAAAAAAAACTGATGGCCGCCACACTGAATAGAGGTGCAACAATGAAGAATTGTAATGGCAACTAGTTACACAGCTTGGCTTGCCATTTTTCCCTTTGAAGTTTGAGTGCCGCTCAACACTATTTTCCATATCATCAATAGTTCTTGCTTTTTGAAAAATAAAGTCACTCTTTTAACATCCGTTTTTAAGCTTTTTTTATATACATTCTTGGGGAGCCTTATATAAATGACGTAATAAAGTTCGGTAATAATGTCCCTTAGAAAAGGGATGTCATAAGAAACTTATGACATCCCTTTTTTAACCAAATAACACAAAAAAAAAAGGTGAGAGTATGTACCTTCAATTTAGTTTGAAAAAATGAATCACTAACCGCCCGTAAATATGGTAACTTTGACTCATTATTATAGACTATGTTGATATTCATTTTACTGATATTAATATAGATGTTGATATTATTTAATATCCAAAAAACAAATCTCAATTTAATGATAATAAATATCAATAAATGATCTCTCTTATTTAATGCATGAATGAACCCATTAACCATTTTAAAACCATTTTTCTGGTTGTTTTGATTTCACTTAAAAATCGCCAAAACTAGCAAAAAAATAAAAAACAAATAAACAAAAAATCAACAAAACTCGTGGTGCTTTCATTATAAAAACAAACTCGTGGTGGTGTAGTGATAATATTTCTATCATGTGATATGGAGGTTACGTGTTTAAATCTTAAAAACAGTCTCTTTGCTTGTAGAAGAGCATCGTGCGCTGGGCTACCCTTTATTTAGCAGAGTTATATAGGCACTTTCTTAATTTTTTGTTAACTGAATAAATTAAGGAGAGGTGCATTCACCTTTATGATCACGTTTTCACATTGCTAAATAAGAAATTAGGTGAGAAAACAAAGGTTTGAATTTTAGAAGGAAGAGACAAAGCATTCTAAACTTCAAAAGGATTATACTCTTGACCAAATAAAAATAAAAAAAAGGTGATTCTGTGTACCTTCACTTCAGTTTGAAAAATGAAACCATTGACCGCCCGTAATTATGGTAAACTTAATTCATTATTATAGACTATGTTGATACTCATATTACTGATGTCAATATTGATGTTGGCATTATTTAATGTCTAAAAACAATTTCAATTTAATGATAATAAATAGCATTAAATGATCTTTCTTATTTAATATTTGGTGCGTTGTGCATGAACCCATTAATCGTGTTAACATAAAGAGCTCAAAACCATTTTTTTGGGTGTTTTGATTTCACTTTAAAAATTACCAAAACTGGCTAAAAAAAAAAATCACCAAAACTCGTGGTTGCATTATAAAACCAAACACAGTATTTGTTCCAGACAATACCAGGCCATATCATGAAAAGAGAGTTAAAAGGAGGAGAAAAAAATTAAAAGAAAAATGATGAGGAGTTCACTTAGGTATGTGGCAAGAAACAAGGCTTATGTTTTAATGACCATCTGTCAGATAATTGGCGCAGGCTTGTCTTTGTTCTCCAAAGCTGCAATTGCAAAGGGAATGAACCCTTTTGTGTTTGTAGTTTACCGCCAGGCTTTTGCCTTCTTTTCATTGTGTCCCTTCGCTTTTTTCGACCGGTTCTTTCTCTTCACTCTTGGTTTTTGTATTTTCAGTTATATATATCTCCATTGACAAATCCTTTTACCTACCTCTTACCTCAACTAATTACAAGCTTTTTTTTTTTTTGTCTTGTATTTCTGCAGTAAACACGATGAAACCTTGTCATTCAACATACTGTGCAAAATCTTTCTCGTTTCCTTGTTTGGGTATGAAAGTATCTAATCTTGTTTTCTTATATCAAACAAGAGTCTTAATCCTTGAAAAACACTCTTTTTAATAATAATAAAAAAACAGTGGCTTATATAAATATGATATGATTCGAAATCTCATAAGTGGAGTGAGATTTATAAGTTTGGGAGCCTTTAAACTAGTTTTTTAGGATTGACTTTCTCTTAGAAAATTTTTATCATCACAATTGATGCTTTCATTGAGTGTGCTTGATGTTCAAATAAAAGGCTACCCATAGAAGGTTATAATCGGCAAAATGCCGAGTGAAGTGCCATGGTAAAGAGTCACTTGGACATCGGCTCTTAAAGGAGTTGGCAAATTATGAGTCGCATATCAGGAAACCTTAAAAGTGTGGTGGGTTTATAAGTTCAGGGGCTCTCCTTTTTAGTTGGCTAGTTTTTCGGAATTGGACTCTCCCAGTTTATATTTATTACAATATATATTTAACTAATTTTCTAATTAACTGTCCATGTTCGTTGTGGTGCTGAAACATTATTCAGGTTAACCCTTGCTACAAACTTATTCTCTGCTTCATTAAACTATGTGTCTGCAACACTGGCTGCAGCCTTCACAAATATCATCCCCGCCATTACTTTCATCTTGGCTGTTTTATTCAGAGTGGAAAGTGTTTCCATAAAGGAGATGTATGGGAAAGCCAAGATTGTGGGCACTATTTTGAGCATTTGTGGGGCTATCGTATTTGGTTTGGTCAAGGGACCTCCAATAGTTTCATCATCAAATTATCGAAATGATTCTCATAATTCATTAACAGCACCTCACTCTAAAGGAGATCAAATTAAAGGAGTTTTTCTGATGCTCTCATCCAACGTCACTATGGCTTTGTGGTTTATTTTGCAGGTACGTTATTGTTAGTCTCATATATATAATTGCGTCTTTAGTTACATAGTATATAGTCTCAGACGGATTCAATTAAAAGTAAATAACAAAACCAACAGAGGTTGATCATAGTGGAAGGGCTTTGGCCACTTAAGCATAAGGTTTAGAGTTTAAGTTTGTGTGAATGCAAAAAAAAAAAAAAAAAGGTCTTAGGAAAAATTGCCCAATTGAGTCCAACAATGCTTGAATATGACTAGTGAGATAATTATATAGAAAAATGAATATACTTGGTCACAGATTGACCTGTTGCAGGGGTTTGTTGTGAAGAAGTACCCAGCAAAACTTCGGTTCACTGCGATACAGTGCTTGTGTTGTTGTTTGCAAACAGCTGTTTTGGCTGTAATATTGGAAAGGGATCCTTCTGCGTGGAAGCTTGGATGGAACATTAACCTTCTTGCTGTGGCTTACTGTGTATGTCAATCAATGATTGATTCATTGAATGTTATTTTCAATTATCTCTCAATTAATTAATTAATCCATTAATATATACATACATATACATATATATATATATATATATATATATATATATATATATATATTGTGGTTTGCAGGGTGTGATTGTAACGGCAATTACATATTGGTTCACACTGGTCGTTATCGAGGAGAAAGGTGCAGTGTTCCCAACATTGTTCACTCCTCTTGCTCTTATACTCACTGCCGTTTTCTCTGCATTTGTCTGGCAAGAGACACTTCACTGGGGAAGGTACATGCAAGCATATATACATAATCACCTTTAATTTCTTTGGGGAATTATTAAGAGGTCAGTAAGGATTTAATTACCAACAAATTCTAATGACAACTATGGAGCATGCATTAAAAAATCTCACTATTATTAAGAGGTCAGGAAGAATTTAATTACCAACAAATTCTAATGACAACTATGGAGCATGCATTAAAAAATCTCAATATTATTAAGAGGTCAGGAAGAATTTAATTACCAATAAATTCCATCCTTAAAACTTCATATTAATTCCTCTTAACTTCCTCTAAGAAAAGTTATGTATATATATAGAGTTAAGGTGGAAATTTACCCTTGAAATATTTAAAAATTCTCAATATTATCTCTAAAATTTTTTTATGATATCAATATTGTCTCGAAAGTTTGAAAACCAATAATGTCACTTAAGGTTAGAAAACATTAAGTTCCACGGTGAAATTCCAAATTTGGGCCATTTATGTGGATTGGGTTAGTGAGTTGGAAATAGAGTTGGGAATTAGGGTCAGCCCGGCCCTCCAGGGCCAGCCCGTGAAAGGCTAGGGCCTAACAGGGCTAGTCTTCCAGGGTCCGGAGTAAGAAAAACATCTGTTTTTCAAAGCCCGGCCCGAGAGTACCAGGGCCAGGGTCCAGAAATTACTATTCCAAATTTTAACTATTTTTCCTCCACTTTTTTTTTAAAAAAATATAATTAATAGATTACAACACGAATCATTTAATAAATAAGCACAGTCATTAATTTATAATAAAAAACAAACTATATTCAGAAATAACTCACATAAAACATAAAGAGCATATCACTAAGCGACATTAGTACGATAACTATTATTGTCGTCATCTTCGTCACCATCATCGATTTTAATGACATTTGATTGTTCTTCATTTTGAATAGTAGCCTCTAGCTCATGAGTAAAAATATCATGAAATTCTTCTCCTGCATCATGAACACATCCATAATCTTTATTTGCAACAAATAATAAATCAAATCATAAAATTAGAATATAGTTATTATGTATTTGTAGTTAAATAGATAAATAACTCTATAACAAATACAAAATATATATAAATTAATAGATTTAAAAAGGAAAAAAAAGAAAAACTACAGTGAAAAGGGCCTGCAGGGCCGGCTTGAGGCCCTCTAGGGCCAGCCCGTTTAAGCTCGAGGCCCGTCAGGGCCAGCCCTCCAGGGCTAATCTCAAATAACCCATCCATTTTTCAAACCCAGCCCTTGAAGGGTCGGGCTTAAACGGGTCAACCCGATAGGCCTGACCCATTTTCCCAGCTCTAGTTGGAAGACGTGTTGTGGCAGATATTTGATAAATGGAAAAAAGAAAATCTTAAAAAAAATACTCACATCATCACCGTTAGGGAAAATCTATATAGAAGTCTAAATAATAGAAAAAAATTTAAAAAAGACCCCAAGATTTCGAAAATACCAGAAAAGGCCTTGTGTAATACCCAGATAATTACTATCTGGATATTATGTTACCATAATAAAAATATATATTTATGGAGATTTTGATCTCAACATAGTATATGATTATTCTAAGTTCAAAGAAAAACAATAAGAAAATTAAAGGAAATTTAATATCGGAAATGTGAAAAATGTGTCTTAGGGCCATAAAACATCCTGAGAAGAATTAGGAAAAATTCTAAAAGGCATGAAATAATTATTAAAATTTAGAACGCATATTATTCTTAATTTAGACAATTTAATAAATTATTTCCTATGAAAATAAAAAGAAGGAAAATTAAAAAGTATTTTAAGACTAAAATTGACTCTATGACTTTTGATAATTTGCATGGAGCTTAGATTATTAATGTCAATAAATTTTTTGTGAGAAAATGATGAGTTTTAATTAAGAAAATTATTAGGAATTATTAAAGGATTAATTAAGTAATTTTTGGAATTTTATAAGCTTATAGAAATTTAGGAAACATGAAAAATGAAATAAATATAGGATAAATGAGATATTATGGTAATTGGAATATATATATATATATATATATATATATATATATATATATATATATATATATATATATATAACCATGTTGGCTGAATTTAGGGTGGGGATAAGGATGGAGTTTGATTTTTATCATATAATAATAATATAAATTTAAGCATGTGTTAAATAGATAATGTTATAATAATAAGGAGTAAATAGATAATGGAAATAAGAACCGATAGGAAATAATTCATAAACTAGAATCCAGGGATGAGTTAAGAAAAAATCAGAGTATATTATTGATCAGTGGATTTTTATCCAGAAGTTGGCGCCGACAGAAGTTATTTCTGTAATCGGTCACGAATACTGAGGATTTTCGGCAGATAACGGAATGTCCTTAATAAGGGTATAAGGTGAGGAGAACCCAGTAACCTCGAAGAGGATGAGAAGACTTTCAAGGTATTGCTTCCGGAATTTTAAGTTTTTACGGAATTTCACGATCAGGACACCGAACCAGGAACTTATCAGATAAAGCATGAGGATAAGGTTTGATGATGCAGCTAGGATGAGGTCAGCAATTTTGTCTTTTAGGGAGGGGAATAAGTCGGCCTAAATAGGTGGAGGGCCAAGATGAAGCCACCTCAGAAAAGTGCGATCCGACGGTTCAGAATTCGTCTAACAAAGCATGAATAGTAACCAGATTTTCCCTATAAATACCCCTTGCTCCATTTCATAATCCTCACACCATTTCCCTTCAAGAAGGTCGAAATTTGAGAGAGGGAGAAGAAGGAGGAGTCTGGAGAGAAATCCTAGCGAAGCTCTAAGTAAGTTTTCGGTCCCTTGTTTTAGTTAAGTAGTTTCTTCAGTAGTTATAATAGAAATGCTAGAGTAGTCTTAATTTTTCAAGTTAGTTTAGATATCATGTTTTAAGAATAAATATGATATTTATTTTAGGAGTATACTAGAGAAAGGGTTATAGCAAAAATTTTGAAAGTTTAAAGTCAAAATAGCGAAGCTCTGGCGAAATTCCGCCAAATAATCACATTAGGGGCAAAATGGTAATTTGTACCTAAATTTCCTGTTATGATCTTAAATATTCATATCAATGACATTATCCTTCTAGGATATCCGAAATCACAAACCGCTGTTTCCGCTGTCACCGCTGTCGTGCCGCTGTCAAACGTGCCGTAATTGGACGAAAGTGCCAGAAACCGTCAACGGAGGTACGGACGCGTATTGTAACCTTAACACTTATGCTGCTTATAGACATATATGTGGTAGACACATTGCTATACTGAGACTCTGTCTAGGGTTGTCAGTCATACATACAGCTTATTGCAGGTTATAGTCTTGATAACGCCGTTGGGTTTTCCTAGCGTTGAGGACACGATGGGAGATCGTGGCACTGGTTTATGTGCAGACATAGTGTGGGGCTTTACATATTGCTGTGTGCTTATGTTCTGTCCATTGTTGATCATGCATCTGCTGTGTGCTTATGTATTGATGTGTTGTTATGAATATTTGTTGCTTATATATGTTTTATTTGAGCATAAGGTTAACCGTTACCTGAGATCCAATTGGGAATTGGATCTCAGTTGTAGCTCCAGGTTTAGGAGGATCCAGGGTGGAGGAGAGCGGCAAGTAGCCGATGTAGGCGGATTGGAAGAGCTTATATGTTTTAGTTTTTGAACTATTTAGATATTGTCTTTTTGGAATCAACAGATGACTGTATAAGGATGATTACACTATGGTTATGTACTTCTAAATATTCAGTTACTCGTTTAATCGAAACGCTCGACTCTGATCACGCGGTTTGTTTTTTTAAAAAAAAAATCGGCATTTTAAATTGGGATGTTACACCTTGAGTCTTTTCTGGTATAAATTCATTTAAACCTTTAGTTGTTAACGAGATTGATATAGTTGTTAATGAGACTGATATAGTTGTTAACGTTTTAATGAATTTATACCAGAAAAAATCCTGAGGCTTTTTCTGATATTTTTAGAATCTTAGAGTATTTTTTAAATTTTTTCCTATTATTTGGGCCTTACGCGGAATTTTGCAATTAAAATCCCTTATCACTCAAACCTTATCTCTCTTTCATGATCATTTAGTGGCCCTTCTCCCCATCTTCATTAGTCAAACCTTCTTTCTCCTTATCTCCTTCACTTCTCCCATCTCTCTCTCTCTCTCTCTCTCTCTCTCTCTCTCTCTCTCTCTCTCTCCCCCCATTACTCACCGCCAAAGTCTCAACAAACCCAGCAAAAAGCGGGAGAAGGGTGTTCCATTGCATTGAATTCTCTTTCTACGTACTCTCCATTTAATGTCCCAGAGTTAATTTAATGATTTTGACGTTAAATAAAATACGTAAATGGAGAGAGGGGCTAATGGTGGCACCACCCACTCCTCTTCCCTTATCAGCTCATATGAGTCAATATTGAGTGAGAAAGGAAGAAAAAAATTAAAATAATATAATATTAATTAGATGTATATTTAAAGATTGCAAGAGAGGTGAGAAAAGACGGATGAGAAAACTCGACCAACTGTCTCCCTCAAAAAGCTAGCCACTGTCCTTTCGTCTTTACTTAAAGCTTCAGCTTCCTTCCATTTCCCCTCTTTTCCTATTTCTGAGTATTGCTGT
The DNA here is from genome assembly GCA_037074495.1 of Acacia confusa. Classification (NCBI taxonomy): domain Eukaryota; kingdom Viridiplantae; phylum Streptophyta; class Magnoliopsida; order Fabales; family Fabaceae; genus Acacia; species Acacia confusa. Next base: position 1,725,407 of record CM073502.1, read on the forward strand.
TTTATCATCTATTTCTGTCGATTTGCCCTTCAAGAGTAATTTGACGCTGTTGTTGTTGTTTAAATATATTTGGGCATTTATTCTGGAGCTTATCTGGACAGATTTTTTCTGTGATCAAGTTCTTCTCCAGTCATAGTTTCAGAGTATCCATATCCGATTAGATTATAGGAAAAATAGAACTTTTGGGTATCAAACTTAACTATCCTATTAGATCGTGGGTTTTTGTGTGATTATGTGATTGAATTATGAGATAATCGTATGAATAAAATTCGGAGTAAATAAAATAAAAAAACAGAGCAACTAGACAAATTATGGAGAAGAAGACGTTGGACGAGCAACGAGTGGAGGAGCCGACGGGAAGCACAATTGATCATCATCTTCGATCTTCATCATCTTGGACGTCGGCGACTGGACCAGAGACAGAAGTGGGTTGTCACTGTCTTTATCATTGAGGGGATTTGGCACGGAATTTTTTTAAAATTTTTTCTTTCCTTAAAAATCTGAGGAAAAGAAGTGTGTTGGAATGAAGTGGCAATAACGTGGGTGCCACATTACTTTTATAAAAGGTGAGGTGGATGCCACATGGCCAAGCCACCGGTCAAACATTTAAAAGATTAGAGGTGAGACAACATTACTGTGTCTTAAAATTTTTTAGACAACTTTACAAAACAGAAAACATTCGAGGCAACGTCAAGATTTTTTGAATATACTCGGAGTGGATTTGGACCTTAAACTGTATATATATCATCTTCATCATCATCTATTTATTCAAGTCTATATTGAGTGGATGAATAATTAATTAATGAGGTGCATTATATTAATGGTTTTGTTGCGCAGTGTTGGTGGGATGATATTGCTGGTGAGTGGACTGTACACTGTGTTGTGGGGGAAGAACAAAGAGAGTGAAAAAGAGCGAAGAAGAAGCAATGAAACTGAAAACACACGCCGACAACCAAAAGAGGACAATCACAATGACACTACTACAATGGACATTCCCACACAGAACGAGCCAATGTCTAGTATGGTACCCTCGACAAAGTAGCATAGTGGAGTATTTTGATGTTTCATTATTGTTCTTGTTGGTTTTTTTTTAATTTTAAAAAAAAAGTGTTGGGTTGTTACTATAATAAGATGGATATTAACATGTAAATTTATGGAACGGCCCCGAAAAACTTACTTATGCTTATTAAAATCCCCAATATGCACTCTGATCGGAATTATCTGCTAATTTCAAGTGCGTGAGTAAATAATACTTATTTCAAGTCAATTTTATACCAGTAAAATTTTTTGGAATATTTTGTTCTAGAAAGGATACACGTAGAATGTTACAAAATTTTCATTTCCAAATGGAAATAAAATGAAAATTATATTATCTTTTTTCACCTTTTTTCTAATAATAAAATTATAAATGTACGTTTGAATTAAAATTAAATCAAGATTTCACCTCATAGGAAAAAAAGTTCAAGTTCAATTAGTAAAAACTAAAATGAATATGCATAATGATATGGGGTCATCTCCCTTTGAAGGCCAACATTATTACGTTATAATCTGTTTCAAAATATCATATAATATTTGTTTTAGAGAGACATTCACTCTTTGAACACAAAAAAAGAAGGAAAGAAAATAAAGAAAGAAAGAGTATGTACTCACCCTTTTAGTCTCCTTAGATCACACGAGAATCTGAGTGTTTGCGAAATTTAAGGTGAACTGCAGTATTTGTATTTTTATGAATAATATAATTTCTTATACATTTTATATTATTTATAATTATAATATAACTAACTTTTTGTGAATATTTTCAGTGGTAATATCGCAAAGTAATATACAAAATTTTATTTATACTACTCCCCAGTCACTAAATATAATAAAATTATTTTTAGCTGTTATCCCTTTTTATAATTTATAAATCATAGTCTTCTAATATTTTAAAATGTCGTTCGAAAAATGTTCTTATTTAATGGTTTTTTCTTAACCCTTTATCAAGTTATGTTTGCACAATTACGTTCTTTTAATTAGGGATAAGTTTGGGGAAAAATTAGGGAGAATTAGAACAAAGACATAGAGGGAATGATATTTATTGAGGAGAACTTTAAAAATTATAATTATTTAGGAGGACTAAATATTAAAATAAAAATTTAAAATATTAAATTGTCCCTCCTCATATTCGCTTGTTCTGTTACTGAAAGCTCACTTTTCTTGGCATCGTCTGCTTTTGATCTTCCAGCCTCTCACTGGAGATCACCTTGAAGGTATGTTCATTCACACTCACGTCTCGTATTCGTCTTTTCTTATTTTGGAGCGATATTACACACTAATATTTTTACAATATAATTAAAGGAAAGTAATAATTGATTTTACACATTTTTTATTTAGTAGTAACTAAATTTTTAAACTTTAACTCATTATAACTTTGTTTTTTGACTCGATTAAAACTCAATATCTGAACTTCGACTTCGACTTAGTGCAGCTCACCCCAATTGTTTTAATTATTTGAAACATTAATCTCTAAATTTTCAAAATATAACTTTAGTTCTTATAATTTTATTTTCTAAAATGTAAGGACCAACTTTTTATATGGTTAAACTATAAAAAACAAGTTTCATTGCGTTATAGTACATGGCTTAAGTTTTAATCGAGTCAAAATTATATGGGCTTAATTGAACGAGCTAAAGTTTATGAACTGTATTATAGTTAAGTCAAAACTTGAGGGTTAAATGATTAATTTTTTCGTAATCAAACCATTGTAAATTTCTTCCTTAATTGATCAAGAAATTATTTAAAAGTATTAAAAAGGTAAAATATATTTAAACATATTTCACAAATTATATATAAAGTGAATTTTTTTTTTTCTTGAAAATGGATTTTTCTAATAAAGCAATAACTTCTACCACTATCAAAAGAGTAAGACTTACATTCGTTATAAATATATACCAAAAGAAATTAAAGAAAGCATATACAAGCTAGATCCTAATCAGTAGCGATTAATACCAATTTTCGGCAAAAAAATCCTTCTCGTCCCAAGGAAGGAACTAAATCTCATGAGGCATCATATATTCCAGGGAGGGAGACATACACTTGAATGGAATTAACTTTATTTTATATTCATGTATAATATGTCCAAGATAAGTAGCATATTAATGAACTAAATCTCAGGAAAATTCTATGTTTTTCAGCAATTGGCAAGATATCAAATCAAAATATTAGTGATAACCTAGATGGATGTTGTTTTGTCTGGATTTAGAAAGGTGTCTAGTCGTTAGACTAGTAGGTTAATATAAGATCAAAGTAACTCTCTCCTATGTATCTATGGATCAGATATCTATTAGTATAGTAAATCACTGTGCACAAATGGAAACTAATTAGCTTTAGCCAAAGGGGGTGGTGGTGTGTGTGCACAGTGACGTCAAAATAGTAATTGAGAGAGCGTGTTCATACCTATAGGGTTTGACTCTTATTTATAGAGTTTACCTGTAGGGTTTGGACTCATAGGCCTTTGTGCCTCCAAGTCCAAATGTTATGCTGCCATATCTAGGTTGTAATCTTGATTTTATTATCCTCCTTGATTATAAGAGGATCATGTTACTGATAACCCCTTGTTGAGCCATACATTAAATGGGCCTCATATGGGAAAACAATTACCTCCCAGCCCGGTAGTCAAGGTCCTTGGGCTATAGGGGTGCATTTATTATTTAACCTGAATCTCAAATCTGAGTCGTTCAAACTTGCTTGATTAGTTGTTTCATTCAACATTTATCCGGGCTTTAACGAGCTTCGGATTTGTTTTGAATGTTCAGCATGAATTGCCCCAATATATTATTGGGTTAATTCGCTTTGAAACTTGTTGTATCAAACATTCGGGTTTACGTGTTCATTTGTTTCAGCGACAGATTTCCCCCAATCCGAATTATGACGGAAACAAACTCAATTTGCTTGTCCTTCATTCGTTCTCCGGTCTTGTTTACATCGATCTTGGTTATTAATAAACATATACTCTTTAACTTAATAATTTTCAAGAAACAAGAATAGTATTTGAAAATTCAAATGCACCTGAAAGGGCCTCCGTTTCCTCTTCTTATACCATTGACAACTTAACAATCGTCTACTTTCGATTGTCATAGCCTGTAGCATCCACTTTTCGCTGTCTTCGGCATTTGTGTGCATTTAATGCATACGTTGCTTCGCATATATGATCATTGTTTTTTTGGGGTGAATTGTCTCTTTTGCCCTCACCTCTTCCAATTCATACACTCCACAGTTATGTTTATATACTCACATTTCCCCCCATTTTCACCGCTTCTACTCGTCCCTTCCTTGGTGCCAATGTTCTATCTAGATTGATAGAGATGTCTAATTGCTGGACTAGTAGGTTAATATAGGATCAAAATAACTCTCTCATAGGTATATTTGGATCAAATACCTATGAATATAGTAGGTCACTGTGCATATATAAATGGAAACTAACTAGTTTTTTGTTCAAAGAAACTAACTAGTTTTAGTCAAAGAGGGTGGGTGTGTGTGTACAATGACAACAGAATAGTAATTGAGAGAGCGTGTTCATACCTGTAGGGTTTACCTTTTATTTATAGAGTTTACCTATAGGGTTTAGACTCACTACAAGAAAAAGGGTAAATATCGACTGATTATTAGAGGCGGTTACCTTAAAACCGCCTCTAAAAGATATTTAAAGGCGGTTCTTTCGGCGTAAACTATAACCGCCTCTAAATTGCTATACATTTGCGGCGGTTGATTTTTATCCGCCTCCAAATTATTCATATAGAGGCGGTTCTCGCGGCGTAAACTATAACCGCCTCTAAATTGCGCCATTTGGAAAAAAAAAATTTGGGCGCAGGCAGAAACCTTGGCGGAAAAATTCAGGATCCCTAAATAAATGACATCTGATTTTTCTGAATAAATGGCGCGTCGATATACCTTCAGCGGTGCTAGGGTTCCGATTCCAAACAAGCCAACGCTAATTGACCCGTGCGATCCTCTCTGCGACGGTGATATGAAGCTGAAGTTGAGCTTCTTTTTCTTCCTCTCGTATGTTCTGTCCTCACTCTAAATTTTTCGTGACCATCATTACAGAAGCAGATCGAGCTCGAACAAACCCTAGTTTTCACACTCAAGTTCACACACAAGTAATCCTCATTTTGAGAGATCGGAGATGGGATCTGGAGCTGAGAATTTCCTCAAGGCTATTCTAAGAAACTTTGATGTTCTTGCTGGGTAAGCTTTATCCTCATTCCCTTTACTTCCTTCTTTTTTGCGAGTCAAAGATTATATTGTATAATACAATTTCTTGCTTTGACGCCATTGGAATCATGGAAGGCGAGGTGATATAATTATTAAAACACCTGAAGATTCACCAGAATAGCACAAGCAACCAATTTTTATTTATTGCGCTCTACCCTTTCTGTTCGGAGATTCATTCTTCATATCAATGTGCTAACTCATACTTTTTGGCTTCTCTTGTAGGCCTGTGGTTAGTTTTGCATATCCTCTATAAGTACAATTTTGAGCCTACCCTCTTTATTTTCCTACATAAATATACATACTGGCGAAGTGCTTGGAAACTTACTCCGATTAGTTCAGTTTGTTTTTGTTTTATTGTACAAAAATGGCTAAAGATCTTGGTTCAATCGCAGATATGCCTCAATTCAGGCAATCGAGACCAAGAATCCTATTGATGACCAGCAATGGCTTACTTACTGGATTATGTATTCCATGATCACCCTGTTTGAACTTACTATTTTCGAAGTCCTTGAATGGTACGCCTCTTAGTTTTACACCAATTTTTTGATATTTCTATTGGTCTCTGACACGAGGCACTATTATAGAATTATGGCGAGATCATGTGCCTTTTCAGTAGATTTTAGACTCTTTGATAATTATGAATGTTGTTGTTCAGTTGTTCTCTGTTTATCTAGTTCATAAATCCATAATTTAAAATCTTGTATGATAAATAGTTTTTATAATTTAATCAGTTGAAATGAATAGAGTGATGTTGTGTATATTTTGCATCTCCCTTTTTTTGTATGAAATTTTTTAGCAGATGAAGTAAAATTCTTCAACTTTTCTGCAAGCATGCGTTAAAAGGATTAAGGGTGATGAATCTGGGCACAAACATTGCAGCTATCATTCTTTGAGCACACTTTTACATTTGGTGGGTCCATTTGAGCGTATTGCCCATTTTCAAACTCTACCATACTCCAAAGATTTTCTTTTTCCTTCTTCCTCTCTGTTTTTTATTATGTTTTTAATGCCAAATACTGGCTATTAGGTTTCTTTGGTTTTCCTGGGGCACAAAGACAAATATAATACCATCTATTGTTATTAATATATAAAATCTAGTTTGTAGTTAAACTAAGTCTTATATATTAATAACCAGTGATAGTATTGTATATAATAAATAGAGGGAAAACGTGGGTAGGGATTGTTTAACTGAAAATATAGTGTAATAATGAACTTGTTGTCATTTTTGTTTTGGTTTCCTCATGCATGAATAGATCACGGTATATAAATATGCTTTAGTGTTGTTGGTGTTTCTTTACTATGTTTGGGTCTGTGTCTGCTGAAAACATGCTTTGCTGCATGATTTGGTTCAGTTTTGCTGTCCGGATTATTTTTGTCTGTTAATGCCGTCGGGTTCCTTACTGTCAACGTATTCATTGAATTTTTATGGTGCAATGAGAATAGTGTATATTTGCATGGACCATTTTTGTCTCTGAGTTGTTTGTCTTTGGACCATTTTATTTTGTTGTCGAAAGGATTATGATCAAGAGCCTAATAAAATTTGAGCTCTTGGAGCATGAATATTTTGATCAAGAGCCGACTAAAGATTTACTAATTGAACAAGAGAGATTAGTCTATGTGCTGATGTGCATGTGGGGTGTGTGTGTGTGTGTGTGTGTGTGTGTGTGTGTATTTGCGGATTTGCCCTGATTATGAATAACTTGTTTCATAGTCCAACAGAATAACAAGCAAAAGAATTCGCAACATACATATAAATCTGATGAACTCAAAGAATCCGCTACCATGGAGAGATATATAACTACGAAGAAGAAGGAGCTTCTGTTTCTTGGTCACTTTTGTTGTTTTGGAAAGCTTCATCGCGTAGACTATTTTCACTTTTTTGGTCACTTCTGATGAACATTGGTATGTTGGTAGTAGGAGTGTACTGTAACAGTATGCAAAGGAAAAGAAAGAAACATTGGTTTCATCAATCACTGCTATGATTTTAGTATGCAAGTCTTACTATTATTCTTTTGAAATGATAGAGACAAATTACTTTCTTTACTTTATCTCAGTATTTTAACATATAGCAGATTGTTCTCTCTTGCATATTTTTACTGACCTGAAATTTCTTTGGTAAGCAGCAAAGATTAGGCATTGTTGCAGATTTATATTTTTGTTAGAACTGTTTTTTGTTTTCCTGTGCGGAATTTCATCATATTCAATACAAGATAAGTTAATGTAATTAGGTTAAATGCTAGACTGCTTTCTTTGGATTATGCTTGATATGCTAAATTGATAGTTATATATGTTGACGCCATGATGCAATGAAAAATGGATGAACAAGACATTGTAGCATTTGATGTTTGTTTTCAATTTTGTTTCAATGTATCAGGATGCAAATTTAGGGTCTCCTGGGCTCAAAAGATCTTCTCATGCTAGTCATGACCCGTATTGTGACGGACCGGATTCATCACCTCATATTCCATCTCCATCACTACAACCACAACCTTGAATATTTTATTTAGATATTGCTTTTGGATAGTATTGTTGTCATTATCAAGGGAATTTATCCAATGTTTAGCACTTATTGTCAAGATTGTGATGCAAACATATTTAGCATGTTTAGCACTTATGACTTTGTTTATGGTTGTTAAACATATTTGGCAGTTGAGACTTTATATATCTTATGCTTTTAATTAAGGGCTTTTAACATTGTATGGATATGTATGCTGAAATGCAATAATTTTTTTTCCTTGATACATCAAATACAACAAGTTATTATTTCATTATTAGAAAAAAAATTATTAAATTGAAACTGTAAAAAATCACCTATTAACTACCTTTCGATATTAAAATTTAAACATATAAAAAAGTAATAAAAATTATTTTTATACATATTGGCTCATAAATAACCATCTGCAAACCGCCTCAGAATGACATGTTGAGGCGCTTAGAAAACCGCCCAAGAATGACATATTGAGGCGGTCCCTATAACCGCCTCCAAATATAAATCTAAGGTGGTTGACCAAAACCGCCTCTAAATGACCTTCTGCGGCGGTTTACAAAACCGCCTCTAAATGACCTTCTGTGGCAGTTTACAAAACCACCTCTAAATTACCTTCAGCGGCGGTTCTGCAAACCGCCTTCATATTCTAGAGGACTTTTATTGTGCTTATTAAGGCATTACTAGCCACCTAAGGCACCGCCTTTGTTTACTGGGAGGCGGTTACACCAGCGGCTGATTTAAACCGCCGTAGTTTGCCTCTCGACGGTGGTATTTTCGACGGTTTTTGAACCGCCTGCATAGGAAAATAGAGGCGGTTAGAACCACCTCTAAATGCCCAAAAAACCACCTCTAAATACCAGGTTTCTTGTAGTGACTCATGGGCCTTTTTGCCTCCAAGTCCAAATACTATGCCACCATATCTAGGTTGTAATCTTAGATTTATTATCCTCTTTGATTATCAGAGGATAGGATCCTATTATAAATAGCCTCTTGTTGAGCCATACATAAAATGAGTCTCATACGGGGTCTGGGTCTGTAACAAGTGTATTAAGACTCTTTCATTAATTCTTTCATTTGGATCACTGGAAGCAATTTGGGTGATTCAGAAAGAATTTGAAATTTGATTTCTGGTGTTGAAATTGAACTGAAATTCCAATATTAAAGGGCAGGAAGCTAGTGGGAAATTGAAATTGTCTCTTCAATGCGTTACATTGGGAATAATTAAATATGGAATGAAATTAATTAGAACGAGCACAAATATTCAAAATCACACGCATATTAATGCATTAATATAGGGCCGCAGGATATGAACGTCAAATCATTTACTGGGAAAATGAAAATAAAAATTGAATTGAATTGAATGCACTAAACCATTGCACAGACGGAATATTAGCTGACCGAGCACACCACCCAATAACTGGAATCTATAAGTCATTTTATGCATCTATAAATCCTTTAAGCAAGTGATCAGGGAAGTAAGATGAGTTTCATTCAAGACAAAATAATCTACGTTAGATCTCTGGAACCCATGCATTTTCTGTCTCCGATTCAATCCTTTACCAAATCGGCCCATTTGGTACAAAGAATTGGTGGGGAGGGGAAAAAACGTTAGTAAGTTTATCCGTTTGGTATGTATTTTGGACAAATATTTTCAGGAATTCAAGTTTCTAGGCCTACCAATTTTCCCTTATATGTGGGAAAATCATTTCCCACTAAAATTGGTGGGATTTCAAGTTTCCACGTCACTGTTTATATGTCTTGACCTATTTACCCTTCAAATTTTAACTTGGTAGGACTTTTGAACTTAGCTGGAAAGTTTGAATTTGGCAAAAAAGTTTGAACTTCGCTGAAATTTTTTTTTTTCACAAGTTCGAACTTCATCAAACATAATTTTTAAAATTATATTTTAGTAAAAAAATTATTTTTCTTTTTTATTTTGAATTAATTATTTTTTAGGGTAAAATAGACTTTTTTTTATTTTTTACCAACTACTACCCCTTCATTTTCTTCCTATCAAGCAACTCATCTTCTCTCAAGTTATCTTCTCTCATCTTTCAAAATCTTCCCTTCCCGTCTTTTCCCTCCTCAAATTTACCCTATACCAAACGGGCCCTTAATCTCTGGACACAGAATATGCAACGCGATGAAAGTTCTATTACCAGTATAGCTGTTGTTGGGTTTGAAGTGGAGGGGTCAATGATTCAAGAAAGAGACAATGATGATGATGTTAGATAAAATGAATGATCTAATCATGCTTAGTCACCGAATAAACAATTAGATCTTATGCGGAATAAAGAAATTAAAATGCTGAAATACCTCCCGCCATTGATTCAGAATGAAAGCAGAAGACCACAATCCTTCTAAGCCCTCACTCTCACTCTCTGTAGATGGTGTTTGAGTAATTCAGTCGTATGAGCAGACTTAGGGAACCGGGTAAATAAAAATAGAAAAAGAGCACGACTAATTCACGTCTTCCCATCAAAACGTGCATAACGTTACGTGCTAAATTCTTGGGTGGTTATGGGTGGTTAAGATAGAGGTGGATCTGAACGTGTGGACCACTTCTTAATTTTATAATTAAAATTAATAAAACCCAATATGAATTAATATAAAATATTAATTCAAATTAATTTACAAATAGTAATTATAAAATTCCAACATTCTCCCACTTGGTCCACACATTTCACCATATACCATAAGGAAAAACAAAATGCATGGATCATAGCGATAAGTCCTCTTAAAGCGAGTAGTATCTTCCATGTATCACATTGCACCATGTCTCCCAAGCCCATGTAACTTAATGAATAAACCCCATGTTTATTCTCGGTCCAAACTTAATGATGTTTCTCAAACAAAATAAACATATGAATATGCGCATAAAACTGAAATGAGAAAACACCCAAATAGGGTTTCATGAAACTACATCGTTCTTACAACGAAAATTAAAGAAAATCATTCTTATAATGAAAATCAAAGAACGGAACTAAGTCCCATTCTCTCTACATGATCCAGAAATTTCATTGGTGGCATGCCCTTAGTTAGAGGATCAGCAATCATCAATTCAATCCTTATGTGTTCAATGATCACTGTTCCATTCTTAACACGTTCTCTTATGGCTAAGTACTTAATGTCGATATGCTTGCTTCGACTACCACTTTTGTTGTTCTTAGCCATAAAGACAGCAGCTGAATTGTCACAATATATCTTCATTGGCCTAGGAATTGAATCCATGATCCTAAGCCCAGAGATGAAACCCTTCATCCATACACCATGTGAGGTAGCCTCAAAACAAGACACGAACTCAGCTTCCATCGTAGAAGTAGTAATCAAAGACTGCTTCTTACTGCTCCATGATACAGCTCCACCGGCTAGCAAAAAAATGTATCCTGAAGTGGATTTCCTTGAGTCAATGCAGCCAGCATAGTCTGAATCGGAGTAGCCAGTCACTTCCAGATTGTCAGTCCATTCGTACTTAAGCATGTAATCTTTCGTTCCTTGAAGGTATCTCAACACCTTCTTCACAGCTTTCCAGTGGTCTATACCTGGGTTACTCTGATATCTCCCTAATACTCCAACAGCAAATGCAATGTCAGGTCTAGTGCAGACCTGAGCATACATTAGGCTTCCTACTGCTGAAGCATAAGGGATGTGTCTCATTCGTTCCCACTCAAAATCATTCTTTGGGCACTGGTCCAGATTGAACTTGTCGCCTTTCACAACGGAAGCTACACTTGGTGAACAATATCTCATCCGAAATCTTTCTAAGACTTTATTGATATAGGTCTCTTGAGACAAACCTAGTATACCTCGATGTCTGTTTCTATGTATCTTAATGCCAATGACATAAGATGCATTTCTCATATCCTTCATATCGAAGTTTTTAGAGAGAAATTGTTTCACCTCATACAGTAAGCCATTGTCATTAGATGCAAGAAGAATATCATCCACATACAGAATAAGGAAACAAATCTTGCTCCCACTGACCCTCTGGTATATACATTCATCCACAATATTCTCTACAAACCCAAATGAAGAGATGACATTATGAAATTTTAAATACCATTGGTGGGAAGCTTGTTTCAATCCATATATGGACTTTCTGAGCTTGCACACCAAATGCTCACTTTTACTAGAGGAAAACCCTTCTGGTTGTTTCATGTAAACCTCTTCCTCTAGTTCTCCATTGAGAAAGGCAGTTTTCACATCTATTTGTTGCAACTCTAAGTCAAAATGTGCAACTAAAGCTAGAATGATACGAAGGGAATCTTTCTTGGACACAGGAGAAAAGGTCTCCTTGTAGTCGATTCCTTCTCTTTGAGTGAATCCTTTAGCAACAAGTCTTGCCTTATGTCTGTCAATGTTGCCCAATGAGTCTCTCTTAGTTTTGTAGACCTATTTACATCCAATGGCCTTAGCACCATTAGGCAACTCAACAAGATCCCAGACTCTATTAGATGCCATAGAATTCATCTCATCCTTCATAGCTTCATACTATGAACTTGATTCTCTACAGTTCATAGCTTGTGAAAACCTTTCAGGATCATTTTCAGCTCCTACATTATAGTCAGATTCTTGTAGATACACAATATATTCACTAGGTATCGCTGATCTTCTTGTTCTAGTAGATCTTCTTAATGCTGTTTCATTCCCTTCTTGAGGAACTTGTTGTTCAACTGGTTGTTCAACAACCTCCAGTTGTTCCTCATCAACAGCTTGATCTACTGGATCAATATCAGCGGGTTGTGGATCTTGATTGACTGGTTGTACAACACTCGGTTGAGCCGAAGGAGCATTGTCAACAACCAATCTTAAACTCGCAGTGGAAGTGGAAGGTTGATTACCTAAATGATCATTTTCAGAAACAGGGTCTCTGAATTGATCACTCCCACCGATCAAGTCATACTCAAGGAACTTAGCATTCCTTGATTCCACAAACCTAGTGGTATGAGATGGATAGTAGAACCTATATCCCTTAGACCTTTCGGCATATCCAATGAAGTACCCACTAATAGTCCTTGGGTCCAGCTTCTTTTCTTGTGGATTGTAGATTCTAACTTCTGACGGGCATCTCCAAACACGTACATGTTGCAAACTCGGTTTCCAACCTTTAAATAACTCAAAAGGTGTCTTTGGGACAGCCTTAGTTGGAACCCGGTTTAATATGTACACAGCCGTCTTTAGTGCATCAATCCACAAGGATTTAGGAAGCTTAGAACTACTAAGCATACTTCTCACCATGTCCAATAATGTTCGGTTTCTTCTTTCTGCAACACCATTCTGGTCTGGAGAACCAGGCATGGTGTATTGGGCAACAATCCCATGTACTTGAAGAAACTTTGCAAATGGACCAGGTGCTTGTCCATCCTCAGTGTATCTACCATAATATTCTCCACCTCTATCTGATCTCACGATCTTAATTTGTTTACCACATTGTTTCTCTACCTCAGATTTAAATACCTTGAAGGCATCTAATGCTTCGTGCTTGTTATGAAGCATGTAGAGATACATGTATCGTGAGTAATCATCAATGAAAGAGATGAAGTATTTCTGACCATACGTATCCATTTCTGGACTACAAATGTCTGTATGTATGATCTCTAATAGTTCTGTACTCCTCTTGGCACCTTTCTTTGACTTGTTAGTCTGCTTTCCCTTTATGCAGTCTACACAAGTCTCAAAATCAGTAAAGTCTAGAGTACCAAGTACCCCTTCCTTTACCAATCTTTCAATTCTCTGAATGGAGATATGACATAGTCTCCGGTGCCACAACACAGAGGAATCATCACTAACAACACATCGTTTCGAACCAACAGTAACATGCAAGGCACTATCAGTAGTATCGTTTTGCAAATAAACAGGAAAAAGACCATTAGACATTGTACCACTTCCAATGAACTTTGATTTATAAAACAAATCCAACGACGTCTCATAAAACATAAAGGAATAACCCAAAGGTACAAGTTTTGAAACTGAAATCAAGTTCCTAGAGAAATTTGGAACATAAAAAGTCCTTTCCAAATTTAAAACAAATCCACTACTTAAAACTAAACTGCAAGTTCCTACAGCCTCCACATGTGAACTCATCCTTGCTCCTGAATAGATGTATTGTTCACTTCCCAACGGCTTCCTTAGGTTTTGCATACCCTGCAAGGAGTTCGAAACATGGATTGTAGAACCAGAATCAATCCACCATGTGCCATTACCATCATCGATCATATTTGTTTCATAACAGACAAGTGAGACTGACATACCTTTCTTCTCAAGCCATTGCTGGAATTTAGAGCAGTCCTTCTTCATGTGTCCCTTCTTTTTACAGAAGAAACACTTGGATTCCTTCTTGATTCCACCTTGGGGAGATGTCTTACTTTTCCCCTTCTTCTTGGCCTGAGTCTGACCCCTCCTCTCAGTTGTCATGAATGAACTCTCTCCCACTTCCATTTTCAACCTTGCCTCTTCCTGAACACACATGGTCAATAATTCATTGATCGACCATTTATCCTTATGTGTGTTGTAGGATATCTTAAAAGGTCCATATGGCTGTGGAAGAGTGTTCAGGATGTAGTGCACAAGGAAAGAGTCAGACATGTCAACCTCAAGCAGCTTTAGCTGAGCTGCAATGTCCCTCATCTGCATGATGTGCTCACGCACACCCTTTACAGTATTGAGTCTTAGGGATGAGAACTTCATAATTAGGGTGCTGGCTAGCGCCTTATCTGAAGTCTGAAATTGATCATCGATCGCTTTCAGAAGTGGCCTAATCTTGTCATGTTGTTCGACAGAACCACGAATACCAGCAGAGATTGATGTCTTTACAAACATAACTGAGAGACGATTAGATCGCTCCCACTTTTCATAAAGGTCAACCTCATCTAGAGTGCTAGTTTCCTTAATGGAAGGCGGTTCGTCTTTCCTTATAGCATAGTCAATATCCATCCACCCTAATTGGAGAAGAACTCTCTCTCTCCATACCTTATAGTTATCACCCCTAAGTTCAGGAACCTCACATTTCATATCAGAAAAATTTACAGGTTGTTTAACTGCATAACAATGAACATACATACTTAAGAATACTAAAATTTGAGACTAATAAATGTTATGTTTTACCAATGTAAATCACACAAAAAATACGTAAATCTACTGACATACAACTTGCCTGTGGGCTAAAGTTCTAATTCAACAAGATTTACAACTCTATGATAAAATTATCAAATTATTTACCTATTCTTAATTCCTGTGGGCAAGTTAAGAATATAATTTGATATTTTATCCTAATTAGTCATATAGAACATACAATAAAAATTCCTGTGGGATAAGATTTATTATATTACATATGACTAATTACAACTAATGTTATTATGTGATCTTGAAATTAAATATATGATTTTAATCAATTAAAGATGCTGTGGCTACTCTCTAACTAATCAAAAACATATAAATCACTCAACATTAACATTTAAAATTGCAATAAAAAATAAGCAATATTAAAACAAAATCAAATATTCATCTATATTATTCAACTTAATATTGCATGTATTATGAAATAAAATTAACACATACAAGAATAATAACATGAATTCAAAATAAATTATATTTCAGATTTATATTTAAATCCAAAAATAATGCTATATATATAAATGATATCCACATAAGATGCCTAAGTAACATCTCAGCCTAATGGTCCGAGAGTCCAAAATAAGGCCCTGGTTCTTATATATGAGGGCGTGGGTTCGAATCTGCTCTGGACCGATATGAGCCTTTTTTTTTTATCGTCTTCTTCCTTCAAACGGATCCCTAGGACCCGATTTCAACCCGATCGAGACCCGGTTCCAGCCTCGCCGTTGCCGCGACATTTTCAGGCGATACAAAGCTCGACGGACGGTGATTTCAGCGGTGAAAATCACAGAAAACATGATCCCAAACCATATAACCATGTAATAGACAGATTCAAACCGAAACCAAACAAAATCCATCGATCAAAACCAAAATTTTCCAGTCACCGATGGCTTTTTCCGACAGAAGTAGCTCATGGACAATATTTGAAAGAAACCCAGATCGAGAACTTTAAATATGAAAAAACAGATTTAAGCCAAAAATTTTCCAGATCTAGTCGAAGCAAATCGCGATCCCGACGGCAATGATGAAAACCCAGAGTATGTATTAAACCCAGATTGAATCTCTCCAAGTCAAATCGAAATCAAGATAAATCAAATGCTCAAAAATTTCCAGTTTCTGTCGGCAAAAATTCTCAGAAAAGGGATACAGATTGAAAACATTAGCAACGAAAACCCAGGCATGATTTATCAACCGATTGAATTAGTTATTCAGAAAATCTAAACAAATTTTCTCTATAGTTGTTACGAGAAGCATCAAGGAAAATTAACACCAACTCTCATTAAAAAATTGTAATTGCCGAGCATAATGGATGAAGGCGATGGATATAAAAGATATCATGCTTGTATAATCCAAAAATAAGATAATGTGCAATTTAATATCAATTAAAAGTAAATTGCATGCAATAAACAATTACTCAAACCATATATTCTAAGAGAGAACTTAAATCAAGGCAGAGGCATATGAGACCGCTCTGATACCAAATGTTAGATAAAATGAATGATCTAATCATGCTTAGTCACCGAATAAACAATTAGATCTTATGCGGAATAAAGAAATTAAAATGCTGAAATACCTCCCGCCATTGATTCAGAATGAAAGCAGAAGACCACAATCCTTCTAAGCCCTCACTCTCACTTTCTGTAGATGGTGTTTGAGTAATTCAGTCGTATGAGCAGACTTAGGGAACCGGGTAAATAAAAATAGAAAAAGAGCACGACTAATTCACGTCTTCCCATCAAAACGTGCGTAACGTTACGTGCTAAATTCTTGGGTGGTTATGGGTGGTTAAGATAGAGGTGGATCTGAACGTGTGGACCACTTCTTAATTTTATAATTAAAATTAATAAAACCCAATATGAATTAATATAAAATATTAATTCAAATTAATTTACAAATAGTAATTATAAAATTCCAACAGATGAGTCAACCCACAAGTCACATTGCTGAAACTGGGAAGCAAATACGACTGCTTTCTGGTGAAGCTGGACGTCAAGTCAAGGCTCGTGCAGTAATATCCTCTCAAGCATTTCTTGCTGACTAAGAACATTACTTTTGCGGGGATTCATATCAAAGAGGATCTCATCAAACTCAAGAGTGACCACGGAATAGTGATACGAAATGTTGTTGATCTCGCTGATCTCAGAGATTTGGTGGCGTCTAAACGTATGGGGTTTCATCCTCCTCATCCTCGTCCTTCTTGCAACTTAAGGTGTTTTGTGAAGTGTTTGTTATTGAAAATACTTTAGAAGTAGAAATTTTCACAATGATTAGAATTTGTGTAACTCAGATGGCATAATATGTAAACATACAACAACAATTGTGTACAATATAGAAAAGGTAGAAAAAACTTAAGAGATTGCTGAAAATAATAATGATGAAATTGATGAAATTCGAGCCCAACGGATGTTGTCTCTTTAAGATAATTTATTCCTTCTATACAAATGCCCAAGTATCTCGAACAATTGTCTCCTAAGATAGAACAGATTGCGTCTCCTGAAAGATGACACTATCCTTCAAGAGCCCTCATGAACACAATCAAATGTAGAGTAATTGCATAATATATGAAATATGGCAGAATGCAGAATACTATATGTATGGTAGCGGAGTGACAAAAATTGAGAGTAAATTTTATATTGTCTGCATATCTATTTACAGACGTCAAGAATTCGTTTAGATGGACATGAACACTCACCGATGAATGGACCCGAATAGGTGATCGGACACGATGAAACAGAACGATGTTGGCAAACTAGTACTGGTCGCATCATTTCTATTTCGAAAACAACGATCACAACATTTATGTTTCAGAAATGACGATCCAATACTAGCACTACTTCAGAGAAACATGGAGGGGCAAAACAGGAATTAAAATAAATTAGGACTATTTTGGACAAAATAAAATTATTTAAATAAAAAAATTAATTTTTAATCTCACACGTGAGCGAACTAAGCTAAATCGAGCCAAGCCAGACAGCTAAGCAGCAGCGTGCACAACTGATCGAGCTTAGTCAGCAACGCGTGTGTGGTGAACCAAGGCCCACCTACGTCCTCTCTCGTCCACAATAGCGAGGTGCACCAAGGGGCCAATCTAAAAGATTGAAGTGAAGGCTTATATACCCTTCCACTTCTCATATTTTGTCCAATGTGAGACTTCTATCCACACACCCATTTCCGCTTCCTTTTTCTTCTTCTTCTCCAACCCACTTCTTATTCATAACCCATGGGATTTAGACAAAAAAAAAAAAAATCCAACAATCACCCACATGGATAATAAGTTAGTCCATCATGACCAAATGCAAATGAACATGCATGCAAAGTGTGATTCCTGACGAGAAGTAACTGCATCGAGATAGGTAGGGGTTATCTTTGAATCTTCTCTAGTAAAACCTTTATACAAAAAGTTGCAGATTTTTCAAACTGACTCATATTTCTGGACATGTGATTTGAATAATGGTGAAAAATAATTAAACTGGGAATGACTCGAATTTTTTAAGCTCCTGAAAATATTTTCCATAAAAATAGACATGTCAAGGGTCATTTAAGCTTTGGAAGCACGACATTTTGATTTCTTTTGCATTTAATAATGATTTTTCAAAGTCACTGAAAAAGCAAGAAATTCAAATTTAAGGAAAAGTAAAGTTAAAAATTAGATAACTTATCCACTAAGGTAAAAAAGTGAAAAGAGAATAAAATAACTCTTTAGATATTATTCTAAGTAATATGGTATATATTAAAATATCATACAAAATAAGGAAAATAATGCGATGATGATATTATAAGATATTTGAGAAGTTCGGGATCATTTTCAAAGGATAGCGTATTACTAACTACACAAAGAAATGTATGTTCATGTACAGTAACTCCAATCTCATGTGTCTTGTGTGCCTATATATATATCCTTGTTTAATTCATGATTGTGGACTCGTGAGCAAGACTGGGTCTTGGGTCATGCGTGCTCATGACTAAGACTAGGTCTTAGGTCATATGTTTATTTCTTTTCAGCTAGTCGTTGATTATTGTTTTTATATAATAATGATACATACTAGTTTTCCTAGCGCTCATGATACGTGTCCAAGACACATAGCATTGGTGAGTGCATTCGCAGTTAACATTATATTTGTTGTATGCTATGTATTTGGGTTACGGTGCGATTGTTGAGTGCTGTGTTATTTTCAAATTATGATTATCTATCATATATTGATTATATTTAAATATGAGGTTAAATGTTACTCTAAGATTCAATCTCATTGAATCTTAGACTTAACCATAGCTTCAAGATCAAGATCTAGAGCAAGAGGTAAGCAGCACGTGTAAGATCGTGAGGAGACACGGAAGGAATTTTAAATGTTTTGTTGAACTGTATTATACTAATAATTGTTTAGCTATCTAAATGCCCGGATGATTGTACCGTTATTATCTTTGATTAGATTAACCGCAATTAGTTTTAAATTATAGTCATGCGCTATCGGTTACTTATCCACTGAAACCATCTCATATGCTCTATCGCTCCGTAAACTTTGATAATATTCTTAGTTATTACATGTTAATGAATATAATAAGTAATATAAAATTAGGGGTGTTACACATACACACATATATAAACTTAAATAGAAATAAAAAAAATTATATGATTTTATTAAAGTATCTTTGACATTGCGTAAAATCCACTTTTTATTAATAAAAAGTGAGTGATATCGAATATTTTTGTTATATGTTAATATTTTTTAATTTAAAAATATTATATACAGCTATATATACATATTTATCATCTATGATATATTGAATTATAAAATTATTGTAGAAACTTGTAATTATAATAATTTTTAAGAGATTTAAATTTAGCAATTTGTTTGTTGAACGCAAGGTGACCATTTGCAATTCATAGGCCCAGGGCCTAATTCAAGGCATGGGCGACAGGAAAGATATACAATTTAAATCCACCTTAATACCTAATTAAGTACTCTCTATCAAGGTTATTAAAACCAAACCGGTCACTGAACCGGTCATGGTATTGAGTCAAGGGTCAGTGGGTCAAACCGAAACTAAACCGGGGCGAAACCGGTGAGAAAATTAAGATTTCAAGATTATTAATATGAAATTATAAAAAAAAAATTTCTTTAATAACTTTGACTGAAATAATAATATTATTTTAATCTATTTTAAATTTTATGTTTTGCCACCATTTTGTCATTTCCGAGGCTTTTTGTGATTTCCAAGACATTGAGCATTCCTAGTCTGCTCCTAAGACTTCATCCATTCCCATGTCAAAAGTTTTTCTTTCCTTCTCTCATTCTTCAACCCATCGCCTTTTTCTGTTTGTTCAAAGTTCAAATTTTTTATACACATCTCCTTCTCTCCTTCATTTCACTCTCTTGCTCTCTTCTACATTTTCTTGTTTCCTTCTATCGTTCTTCAGCCATCGCCAGTTTCCCCCGCCTCTAGTGTGTAACATCCCAATTTAAAATACCGATTTTTTTTTTAAAACAAACCGTGATCAGAGTCGAGCATTTCGATTTAACGAGTAACTGAATATTTAGAAGTGCATAACCATAGTGTAATCATCCTTATACAATCATCTGTTGATTCCAAAAAGACTATCTAAATAGTTCAAAAGCTAAAACATATAAGCTCTTCCAATCCGCCTACATCGGCTACTTGCCGCTCTCCTCCACCTTGGATCCTCCTGAACCTGGAGCTACAGCTGAGATCCAATTCCCAATTGGAACTCAGGTAACGGTTAACCTTATGCTCAAATAAATCATATATAGGCAACAAATAGTCATAATAACAATACAGCACATCAATATATAAGCACACAACAGATGCATGATCAACAATGGACAGAACATAAGCACACAGCAATATGTAAAGCCCCACACTATGTCTGCACATAAACCAGTGCCACGATCTCCCATCGTGTCCTCAGCGCTAGGAAAACCCAACGGCGTTATCAAGACTATAACCCGTAACAAGCTGTATGTACGACTGACAACCCACAACAGAGTTTCAGTATATAAACATGTCTACCATATATATAAATATGAGCAGCATAAGTGTTAAGGTTACAATACGCGTCTGTACCTCCGTTGACGATTTCGGGCACTTCGGTAGTGTTGTGGTACGTTTGACGGCGGTACGACGGTGATTTGACAGCGGTCACAACGGAAACAACGGTTCGTGATTCTGGATATCCTATAAGGATAATATCACTAGTATGAAGATCTAAGACCATAACAGGAATTTTAGGTACAAATTACCATTTTGCCCCTAGTTTGACTTTTTGGCGGAATTTTGCCAGAGCTTCGCTGTTTTGATTTTACGTTTTCAAGATTTTTGCTATAATCTTTCCTCTAACATATTTTTAAGATAAATATCACATTTATTTCTAAAACATGATATTTAAACTAACTTGAAAAATTAAAGACTACTCTAACAATTCTACTATAACTACCGAAAGAACTACTTAAGCTAAAGACTAAGGACCGGAGAACTTACTCAGAGCTTTGCTATAAACTTCTTACTCTTCCTCCAGAGCTTCTCTCTCTAACTTCTCTCTACGATTGTAAGTGAATTGGTGAAGAATGAAGAGGAATGGAAGCTATTTATAGAAAATCTCAATGGCATTTTCGTAATTTCCTTGAACTTTGTCTGGTTGAATTCTGACCATAGGATCGCACTTTTGCTAGGTGGTTTGATCTTGGCCATACACCTCCTTGGCCGACTTCTTCCCCCCCTAAAAGACAAAATTGCTGACATCATCCTAGCTGCATCATCAAACCTTATCCTCTTGCTTTATCTGATAAGTTCCTGATTCGGTGTCCTGATCGCGAAATTCCGTAGAAACTTAAAATTCCAGGAACAACACTCCGAAGATCTTTTCTTCCTTTTTCAAATTATCTTATTTAACTCAGTTTCTGATCCCGCTAAGGACATTCTGTTACCAGCTGATAATCCTCGGTATTCGTGTCCGGCTACAGAAATAACGTTGTCCGGTGCCAACTCCGAGACAAAAATTCACTGATTAACATTATACTCTGGCTTTTCCCCACTTATCCCCAGATTCCCACAACGGAATTATTTTCTATCGGTTCTCCTTTTGGCTATCTGCTTTAATTATACAAAATATCTTCCTATTCGGATCTCCAAATCACTCTGTCGGTTACAGAAATGACTTCGAAGACCGGCCATCTCGAGATAAAAATTCCCTCGTTCACAATATACCCTGACTTCAGAAACCTAGTTCACGGTTTTCTATGTAGGATTTTATTTCCATCCGTTCTCGTTTATCCTGTCCACTTTTAATTATTATTATATTATTACTTATTTATCACATGCTTAAACCTATATTACTATTATATTCAAATATCTTCTTCATCCTTATCTCCCCTAAAATTTCGGCCTACACCATATATATATATATATATATATATATATATATATATATATATATATATATATATATTTTCCTTAACCACATATATTTTATTTATCCTATATTCATTTTCCACAAAAATTTCCTATTGGTCCATAACTAATTATTTGGATTTAGGCTTTCATAAATTCTTGAAAAATCCTAAATCATTGATCTTTACTTTTTAAGACTATATCTTAACCATTATTATTTAAAAAATTTCGGTCCTTAATAATTATTATTTATATTTATTTTATTTTTCATGTTTCCCAAATTTCTCTAATTTTATAAAATTCCTGAAAATTACTTAATTAATCCTTTAATAATTCCTAATAATTTTCTTAATTAGAATTAATTATTTTCTCACAACAATTTCATTAACATTAATGATTTAAGCCCTATGTAAAATATTAAAAGTCATAGAATCAATTTTGATTCTAAAATACTTTTTAATTTTCCTTCTTTTTATTTTCATAGGAAATATTTTATTAAATTGTCTAAATTAAGAATAATATATTTCCCAAATTTTCAATAATTATTCCATGCCTTCTTGAATTTTCCATAATTTTTTTCTTAGTACCTTCCTTTGAAAATAGACTAATTATACTCTATTTTGAGACTTCATATCCACCTATTTTCAATAGGTATTATTTATCTAAATATATATTTAAGTGTATTATAAAAATTAGGGTATTACATAGTGCTCTTATCTGTCATGCCCAAAGCCCCCAAGCACCCTTTCATAACATTAAAGTCTTGCGCAATCTTCAAATCTAAAAAATAGAGCTCCATAGCTTAACAAATGGAGAAACTGTGGACAAGTAAAGGTTGGATCTATTTCTCATCTACTTCACCAGATTTGTTTTTCCATGGTTTCTCTCCATCTCTCTCTCTCTCTCTCTCTCTCTCTCTCTCTCTCTCTCTCTCTCTCTCTCTCTCTCTCTCTCTCTCTCTCCGTAAGACGCTTAAAAAAAACTAAACTCCAACCCGATTTATACAGCAGACCGGACCCGTTTTACGGCCAGCTCGTCGGTTTCCGGTCCGAACCGACCGGTCCAATCCGGGTTTGATAACCCTGCTCTCTATTGTCATTTTTTATATAAGATTCAAATAAAGGAATTGTCTAGATTAAAAATAATTAAAAGTAATAAAAATGTATTCTTTTACCTAAAGATGTCCTTGTTTCTAAGAAGGAAAGTGTGAGGGAGTAATAGTGGAAAAATTATCAAAAAACAAGTAATAGCGCATCAAAAAACGATGATAGAGAATATATAAAATTAATTTAAGATAAAATTTGTAGAAAGCATACCAATTTAATTAAAAATCTAGGCCAACGCTTTAATAGCACAGTGGCATGGGAGCTTGGCTCCCCTCTCTATGTCCAGGGTTCAAACCTTAACCCCCTCCCCTACTATGTGTATCCAAAAATTAAAAATCTAGATCAAATCGACCTTTTAAAAAATGATAAGAGGGAGTAATTAAAACCTGCCAAATCCGTTTGGTATCCGGAAAATGTATTCGATTTGAAATAATTGAATGTGGGGATAAAGCACTGTTCTCGTCATAAATACAAATATATAAATTTAAAACCTGCCAAATCCGTTTGGTATCCGGAAAATCTGATCTGAAAACTGGAAAATAATATTTTCCTTTTTGGTTGCGTTTGATAGGCAGATGCAGAGTTTCCATGCTCGGAAGTTTTTACTCAAGAGTTATAGTGTCTCAAAAGTTTCCAAATTATAGTAATTTCACTCCGGCTTCTTCTTCAATGTTGTTCATGGTGCCAACTTAGCATAACTTAACAATTTTTAAGGTAACATTGCTTCTAAATAAAAACTTCAAGGACAAATTTGCATTTTAACAAGAATAATGTGGATAACATGTGAACCTATCAACTTAGCATATTCGTCAAACTTAATCGGGATAATGACTAAGGTGAAATTGTTACGATTTGAAAACTTTTGAGATATAAATGGACATTAACCCAATTTTTAGTTTACATTCTTTTATGTGAGGATCAAGATGAGAGGACAATAATTGATTCAATATAGTTTCTTTTTCCAACTAAATATTCTCTCTAATGTTGGAATAATTTATCAACCAAAATGACAACCGATAATTCGAGTGGTGAACTAATAAATCTCTTCCTAACCATTCAAGGTATTTTATTATAGAAGGAGATTGAGAGACGTTTTGAGAGGTGGTGTGAAAAACGAATGTTTGAGCGAATGGGAGGGTAACAGAGGCTGGTGGTGGTGGTGGGTGAGGAATAAAGGTAATGCACAGGAACATAGGTTTCACAACAGGGAGAGAGGTTCAAAGCAAGCAACTTCAAGTTTCAACATGAAAAAGAGAGAATATAGTTACTTTTTGGCGCTGGTACTTTTCAAACCGGATATGTTTAGAAACTAGTCTTAAAAGTTAACTTTTAATATTAGTCCTCATTAAACTCCAGTCTTAAAAGTAATTAATTTTTTATTTAATTTTTTTTCTTATCTTCTAGACCAACTACTATTAATGTCCGGTCTTAAAAGTTTACTCTAAAAAGTAATTGAGATTTCAATTTTTTTTCTTTTTAAAAAGGTTGTTTAGAAAACAAATCTAAATAATATATTTTATACCTATGATTAAAAGATCCAGTCTAAAAAGTTTTTAATATTTATGAAAATACCACCGATAATACTTTTTAGACTGAAGTATTGGATACTTTTTAGACCAAAGCTTCAATGCTCCGATTTAAATGAAGCAGTCTTAAAGCCCTTCTTTACAGTAATGTATAAGCTATATTCCCCCAATAGATGCCAAGACACAGCGATTATAGATGTATTTTTTATAATGAAACCCGCATTCCCCCAATAGATGCCAAGCCACAGCCATTATAGATGTTTTTTATAATGAAACCCACACACACACACTCGCACACTAAACAGGTCAAACATGTGACCTCCCGAACCCTTTTTTTCCCCAAAAGACCGACCCCACCCCAAGGGAGAGGTGGAACTCACTATACCAAAGGTCTTCAGTTATTAAAAGGTTAGAGTAGAACCAAAAGTTACCTTTTGGGCCGAAAAATGAATAAAGCCCTTTTTGAATCAAACTGTGAAGGCCCAATCACGATTTGGGCTTGGTTTAATTTCATACACAATTTCATTAAGAAAATCAGGTTTAATGTAAAATGTTGACATTTTGATATTTTACAATTATGAAAATATATAGTTTTGAATTTTATGAGTTTTTTTAAAATAATTTAGAATTGTACAGTTCTGAATTATTTTTAAAAAAAATCTAAAAAATTTAAAACCATACAAATTCATGTCAATTCGCAATATATCAAAATATTGCTCATTTTAAGTAAAATCCAACAATCAATTAAAAAAAACATTTGCAACGTTGTGATATTAAATGGGGCATTAGAAGCCTCTTGCGTGAGACTTACAAGGACTTTCATAGAAGCAGATTGAGGTTGCTATCATTAAAGTTTATCTCATCGGCATAGTATAGCTGAGAAGGCCATAAACGCCAGTTGATGTCTGCTTCATATGCTTGGGTGTTTTCTAGAGTCTGGTTCACGTTCTTGTCTGTTTTGACCTTCTCATATACTACTATAATCTAGAAGAGGATCCTCGCTTCATCTTTTTCTTCATTTTCTCTTATCATCTAATATAGGCCGTTGATTGAGAAAATGAGAAAAATGTTAAAGTAACATTATAATTGATTGGACCGATATGATTTAGAGAGTATGAGGAATAAAGACAAAAGGATTATAAGAGAAATCTAACCCCTAGAATCTTCATCCATCATAAATGAATTTATTGTGTTGTGTCGTTACAGATAAGATGGATATTGACAAGTACATTAACTTATTGTGTGAAATATACACGAAGTTTATGATGTGCAACAAGTAAATTAATTTATGTCTACTGAAAGTTTCCAAATATAAATATAGATTATTTATATTTTGTATAGTACTATTTAATATAAAATTTTCAATTACAAAATGGCAGATTTGAGCCATATTTCGATGTGAAAAAATTTAAATTCAAATTCAAATAGTACAAAAATGGAGAGAAAAATGTAGAAATAAAAATAATAATAGAATAATGAAAAGAACAAACCCTAATATACAAATCACAGACTTATAAATATTAATGCACTATATTCAACTCACCATATTTTAATTTATAAATTCATATTGCATGGCCAAAAAAATCATTGAAATACTAGGTGTCACATTTTCTTCAATTAATTATAAATATGATAGTATAGTCCATCACAAAATGACTAGTTACATAAAGCAACTAGCTCTACAACACTTCTACTTTGTAAACACTTTGCCTCAAGGTATAGCTCTAAAAAACTAAGCAATTTAACACCAATTAACTTCATATACAATGCATAGAGATATCTAATTCTAGTGTCACGGGTACAAAAAAGTATTTTAAGATCGGACGAAATAGGCCCTGTAAGACCAAACCAACGACCGGTCTCGTTCCAGGCGATCTTATAATTATGCAACTTTTAAGACCGGATTCGAACTGGTCTTAAATAAATATTTCAAGACCGGACGTAAGAAACAACAGGTCTTAAAAGTCGCACTATATAGACCTTACATATACTTTGTTCGGTCTTAAAACCAGAATTTATTAGACCGGACAAAACATGGTCTGGTCTTAAATACCTCACTTTCAAGACCAGACTAAATTTCAGCAGGTCTTAAAAGTATGTAACTTTTAAGATCGGACAAACATATTCACTGGTCTCAAAAATAAAGAAAATAAGACCTTGCTTTAACATATAATCGGTCTTAAATACCCCACTTTTAAGACCGTACATTAAATAACCAGTTTTAAATGTTAGTCTTTAAGACCGTTATTAGTATTTTTAAGACCGTAAGGAAAAGCCTCCGCTCTTAAAAGTCTGACTTTTAAGACCGGACCTTCAATAGACCGATCTTAAAAGTGAAAATTTTCCCTGTCCAAAACAAATTCGCCACACAATCTAGCATCTAAAAGACAGTACTCTAAGCTTCAATTTATAATTGAATTGGGAATGGATTACAAATATTATTTACCAGGCATCGTAATGAATGAGCTTGTTACTAGCTATTACAGTACAAAACTAATAACAAATGAATATAATTAATAGAATAAGACAAATACATACAATGCGTTACAAATAACAGTGTACAACACCTAAATGAACATATATACCAATTCATCACCTTGTCTTCATCGGATTCCCACCCGACCAATAACAACGAACATAACTAACATTCCTAGCCTTTTTTGTGACAAGCTAGCCCATTTCGATCGGATCTTGTAGGAGAAATAAAAACAATAACAAGAGACAGTCAGTGACATTGTTTAACTGCAAACAGCATTGAAGAAGAAACAAAGCCTAGTCAAAATGTGTCGAAGATCATACTCGGCAATGCCTCGAATAGCTACTGGGAGCAGCTGTTGCATTAATATATGACAATCATGAGACTTCTGGCCTACTAATTTCAAGTCCTTCATCGATACAAGCCTCTTAAGATTTGAAGAATACCCTGAAGGAACTTTTGTCCCATGTAAACACTCACAAAAACTTCTTTTCTCATCCTTAGATAAAGTATGAGAAGTCGGGGGACAATAAGTTCTCTTACCATACGGCCTTTGTTAGTTCCCTATGTGTTTTGATGATAACTAACAATTGTAACCTCAAAATGAAGTTTGCTTTTGGTAAATTGTAAAACCTACTGACAAAGGCAAACTCGAGTTTAGGTAGCAAAACTCGAGTTTGGACTAGACAGAGAGTACCTCAGATTTTACAAGAGAAGCCAAACTCCAGTCTACTCAGGCAAACTCGAGTCTAGAAGAAACAGAGAGTACTCAAAGTTTTTGACAACGGGACAAACTCGAGTATGGATCTCAAAATCGAGTTTAGACCAAACAGAAAACACTCGAGTTCCAGCTCAATTTCTAAACTCCAGTCTTAATTTATAAACTCCAGTTTGGTTCAAACAGAAAGATTTCAAAGTTTCAGTTTACACTGAAACTCGAGTCTAACCTTGTAGACTCGAGTTAAGGTTAAACAGAAAACACTCGAGTTATTACCTGTCTTGCAAACTCCAGCCTTTGTTCCCAAACTCTAGTTTACACCTGACCAACAAAAATCTCAAAGTTTCAGTTCCTGAAACTCGAGTTTACATTTGTAAACTCGAGTCTGAGTCACACAAAGAGCTCAACAATATGTCTGATTTGAAAACTCCAGTTTATGTTTCTAAACTCCAGTCTGGAAGTTCTTGAACTTAGGCTTATCCTCGTATCAAAGCCCCAAACTCGAGTTAGTTATTAATTGACTCGAGTTTAGCCACATGTCTAAAATCTCATCCAAAGACTAGAGCCCGACAGTCTTCTCTGTAAGAAACAAACTCGAGTCAGCCATCTCTAAACTCCAGTTTAGGCCCTTGCTTAACAATCATGCTCTCTGGATGAACCCAAAACTCGAGTCTAGGATTACAAACTCGAGTTTGCATCGGTAATTTTGAAAAACCAGATGGTGTTGATCTACGAAATCTTTATGGGTCAATCTGAAAATGTTTTATCATATGATACTATTACTTCTAACATCTTTGATGAAGTTTTGAGTGAATTTCAAATAAGTCCAGCAAAGATCAAGATGAAATCAAATCTGGAATAAGTGTATTAAATGAAGAACCAAGAACAAGGTTGATTCTTCTCCTCTATCCCAATGGTTCAGCACAAACCATTATGGATCAATTAAATCACTTTCCAACGGTCAAATGAAGGTTATGGAATGACAAAATATCTGGAAGAGCATCTGCATCAACATATTCCAAGATTCCAGCTGAGAATTGAAAGAACAGAGGAAAATATGCAAATGTCATTTTCCAGATTTGCAACTAAACGTTAAAGAAGAAAATGCAACGACTAGTTCTTCTAGTTAGCCTATAAAAAGTTATGAAGACTCAGAGCAAGATACACACAACGAAGCTACATTTGATTACATTTGCAATTTGAGTCTGTATTGTGGTTTTTGATCTATTCTTCAATGTTTATCAATATTTACTCTTTTGAAAGTCTTGATTCTTTGAAAACATTTTTCAAACATTTGTTTGTATGAACTCAAGGTTGTAGAACCTGTGAGTTGGGTTGTTTAATTACAAAGTGTAAGAGGGAGCAAGTCCTAGGTGAATAGGATTGCGTGTGATTTACATTGTTGTAGTTAAAGCCTGTTGAACTAGTGGAAATACCCATAAGATATCTGGGGACTGGACGTAGGTCAAGGTTAAAGACCGAACCAGTATAAATCCTATGTGTCTAGCTTTTCTTCCCTTACTCTTTCGTTATTTACTTTTCAAGTTTTGAAAAAAAGTTCAAAAGAATTTTTGAAATCCCTAATTCACCCCCTCTTGGTGATTTCCTCCATTTTCAGCCTTGGATGTAAGTCTTCCCGTATCCCCATTCCTTGCAAATCCAATCTTGCCTTCACACCATCCTTGGAACTACCTTGTATGTTGAGAAGCGTGCCAACAATGCTATCACATACGTTTTTCTCAACATGCATGACATCAATACAATGTCTCACATCAAGGTTGCGCCAATATGGAAGATCGAAGAAGACCGATCTCTTTTTTCATATATTTGTTTCTTTTTTACCCTTTGTAGTGTTACCGAAGATGACACTTATATTTTTCACCTTTCATACACTTGTTCCCCAGTCAATGCCACCGGAGCATCTTCATACTTTTGGCCACCAAAAAAGGCTTTCTTTAATCGATGATATGGGTGGCCCCGTCTAAGAAATCTTCTATTTCCAAGATAAATCGTCTTTCTTCCATGTTGAAGTTGATAGTAGCGTGTGCCTTCTTCACAAACCGGACATGCCTTATAGCCTTTTATACTATACCCTGACAAGTTCCCATATGCTGGGAAGTCATTTATAGTATAAAATATCATGGCTCTCATTTTAAAGACCTCCTTCTTGAAAGAGTCAAAAACATATATATGTTGGTTAAATTTTGGGGTGTTGTATGTTCAAGCAATTGCTCATAAGGTTGAATAATAAAAATATTGAAATTTTTCTATCGTTCATGAGTTATAACCTGTAACCTTTTACGATACTCATGAAAACCTGTAACTCTTTACAGTACTCATGAAAACTTGTAATTCTTTACAGTGCTCATGAGAACTTATAACTAAGGATATGAAAAATTAGAAATCTATGTTAATCACTACAGAACTCATAACTCCTTACAGTCCTCATAAACTATATAAAGGATACGCTCATTAAAACAACTATTAGGGTTTTAAGATTACCTTTTGACCACTCGAAGACCTCAAAGTATATGAGGTCCTCTAATGTTGATCCACATAGTTGTCTCTTGATTGCAATGAGAATACCTTCTCATTGACTCCTTTTTCTCCTTAGATGCTTGTTAGGCAATTGCAAGGTGAAGGCTTCAATTCTTTGGATCTTCTTTACTTAAGACGGTGATGGTGTCTTGAGATTAGGTGGGTGTAAAATTGAAAGATTAGAGATGGCACCTCTTTCTTTGAACAAGAAAGCATGGCCTTTTTTCTTGAACAATCGTGTGCACGTTTTTCATTCTTGAAAAAGTCCAAAAATAGGCGCTTAAAAATCAGCCACCTAAATTAGGGTTTAACCCTAATTCTAGTGGTTAAAAGAAAAGCCCAATTCAACTAGAAATGCCCAATCTTTATCGAATCTTTTCTAATCTTTATCCAACCTTTATTAGACATATATCCAATATTTATTGGATCTTTATCTAATCTTTATTAGATATCTACCGAATCTTTATTGGATCTTTATCTAATTTGTATTAGATATCTTTCCCATATTTATTGGATCTTTTATCTAATCTTTATTAGACATCTTTCCAATATTTATTGGATTTTTTCTAATCTTTATTAGATATCTTTTCAATATTTATTGGATCTTTTATCTAATCTTTATTAGATATATTTCCAATATTTATTGGATCTTTATCTAATATTTATTAGATATCTTTCCAATATTTATTGGACCTTTTATTTAATCTTTATTGGATATTATTTTGAATAAGTCACAATTATCCTTTGTCACATAACCTCTTGAATTTAAAATTTAAATTTAAATTACTATTTTTAATTCAATATTTAAATTACAAATTTAAATTGGCCCAAGACCCCGTTGGGCCTTCTAACATATTTGGACCCATATTAGTAGAAAAACTAATTTCTCACCAATTATCCAAAAATGACACCATTTATTTCGTTTTATTTCTGTTGAAAGACATTTTAGTTGTTTTAAGTTTATTTTATCTTTAAGATCTTCCATGTCGGTTTGTCCACACCAAATATTATTAGAATAATGATTTCCTTTGCATTTTCATGTATACCAAATATTATATAAACTTATTTCCATTATTTCCCAAAATCTTCATTTTCCCTTCATTTTGTTTTCAACTTGACCGAAAAAAAAAATCAACATACTACACATAACTTTGAGAATCTTTGCAAGAAAGGCATGCATCAAAATCATATCACCATTGTTTCAACACACACACACTATATTAAATTTATATCAAATCTACTCTTTATAAATTCTGCAAAATACATCTAATCTAAGTGCTTTTCATGAGTTCAAAAATTTAAGTTTATAAAATGGTCATTTAGAGGTAACTAATTTAACTTCAAAATGTAAAACTTACAACAAATCATGATAATGGTATAAAAACAAAAAATTACCTTCTCATCCAATGCCGCGATGTACCCCCTTCCGGTCTAATCTAAGTGCTTTCATGAGTTCAAAAAATTTAAGTTTATAAAATGGTCATTTAGAGGTAACTAATTTAACTTCAAAATGTAAAACTTACAATAAATCATGATAATGGTATAAAAACAAAAAATTACCTTCTCATCCAATGCCGCTGACATACCCCTTTCCGGTGTATAATTCAATAAAAAAGCCACACCAAGTCCTCTCCGTTTTTATTTATATTCTATGCGCGCGCGCATTATATATATATATATATAGGGTTAATGTGCAAAACTACACATAAGCTTTTTCTCTAGGAACGTCCAGCACCACGTGCTTTTTTTTTTAAGCAAAAATACATACGTGGTTACCATTTTGGAACAAAAGTCACATCCCACTGTTAAGTCACTGTTCACCGTGATAAGAGAGAAAGAGATTAAGTGAACAGTAATTTAACGGCAGTGAACAATGACTTAACGGTGGGATGTGACTTTTGCTCCAAAATGGTAACCACATGTGTATTTTTGTTCCCAAAAAAAGCACGTGGTGCTAGGTGTTCCTAGAGAAAAAGTTCATGTATATTTTTGCACCTTAACTCTATTATATATATGTGTAAACTTAAATAGAAATTAAAAAAAAACTATATATTATACGATTTTATTAAAATATCTTTGACATTGCTTAAAATCCATTTTTTATTAATAAAAAGAGGGTGATATCGAATATTTATGTTATATGTTAATATTTTTTAATTTAAAAATATTATACTCAACTATATATACATATTTATCATCTAACGTTATTTTGAATTATAAAATTATTATATAAACTAATAATTATAATAATTTTTAAAATATTTAAATTTAGCAATTTGTGTGTTGAACGGCAATGAACGCAAGGTGACCGGTTGCAACTTATAGGCCCAGGGCCTAATTCAAGGCAAGGGCGACAGGGAAGATATACAATTTAAATCCACCTAAATACCTAATTAAGTACTCTCTATTGTCATTTTTAATATAAGATTCAAATAAAGGAATTGCCTAGATTAAAAATAATTAAAAGTAATAAAATGTATTCTTTCACCTAAAGATGTCCTTGCTTATAAGAAGGAAAGTGTGAGAGAGTAAGAGTGGAAAAATTATCGGGGGGGAAAAGTAATGGCGCAAAAAACGATGATAGAGGATATTTAAAATTAATTCAGGATAAAATTTGTAGAAAGCGTACCAATTTAATTAAAAATCTAGATCAGATCGACCTTTTAAAAAACAATATATAGGAGGGAGTAATTAAAACCTGCCAAATCCGTTTGGTATGGGAAAATATATTCATTTGAAATAATTGAATGTGGGGATAAAGCATCGTTCTCATCATAAATACAAATATATAAATTTAAAACGTGCCAAATCCATTTGGTATCCGGAAAATCTGATCTGAAAACTGGAAAATAACATTTTCCTTTGTTGGGTGCGTTTGATAGGCAGACGCAGAGTTTCCATGCCCCCGATACTTTTACTTAAGAGTTATGTTGCTTTGGAAGCTTCCAAATCGTAGTAATTTCACTTTGGCTTCTTCTTCAATGCCTGTGCCAACTTAGCATATTATTTAATTAATTAACGATCAAACTTAACCTTTTATAATAGTCATAGCGACATTGCTAATATTTCAAAATTTCTAAGCCAACATTGAACCTAACGTGTGAACATTACTCTTGAGTAAGAATTTCAAGGGTAAATTTGCACTTTAACAAAAATAATGTTGATAACACGTGAACCTATGAATTCAGCATATTCGTCAAATTTAACCAGAATAATGACTAAGACGAAATTGCTATGATCTAAAAATTTATAAGGCAAGAATGGACATTAACCCAATTTTTAGTTTACATACTTTTATGTGAGGATCAAGATGAGACGACAATAATTGATTCAACATAATTTCCTTTTCCAACTAAATATTCTCTCTCTAATGTTGGAATAATTTATCAACCAAAATGACAACCGATAATTCGAGTGCTGAACTGATAAATCTCTTCCTAACCATTCAAGGTATTTTATTATAGAAGGAGATTAATATATACCACACATTGATTCTCATTCTTCTTCCTTGAGGACTCATCTTGGTTATTACGATGCGGTGAAGCAATAGGAACATATACTGCATGGTTAACAAATATATGGTGATGGACAAATAATTAGCTTTGTTTTTTTAACATGCAACGTATCAGAAATCATAGAAATATGTGGACCTAGCTTACTTTTTAATGAATGGGCACTTGGATTCCTGATTATTTTTCGTATTATAATTGACTTAGGAAGGCCCAACCAGCGATGACATTAAACTTTGACCTAGGCTTCTCTTTTCTTTCAACTCAACAGCACGTATTGTTATGCGTCATGTGCTCTTTTTCTTTTTCGTTATTTTGGGTCTTATAAAGTACTACCCGGGCTCAAAATATAAGATGTAAATAGCTAAATTACACAATTTAAAAAATTAATTAGAATTGGTTAAAGACAATAAATTTAACGCCCCTATTTCCTAAGTGTATTATGAAGTCCAATTATAGCCCTAGGGTTCTTATTAGACTAATCCACATGTATTTATTAGAGTGTAGGCGTTAACAGATCAGAGTAGAACACAACAGAGAGTGTACTTAGACGTTTGGACAACTAAGTAACTGATTTCATATGCGTAGACATATGCTGATTAATTAAAATTCCCGAAGGAATAAAAGCGTGATACAACTTACATTCATTGAGGTGATCTCAGTTGACGTGTTAGGCTACAGTAATCCGAAAGGTTCAACAATTCACGCTTCATACAATCCCAAAATCCAACTCCTTTCGAGTCTTTACGTGTGTTGCTTACCCCTTTCTCCTGCTCCTGATCCTCCTGATCCTGAAGCTAGGGTAAAATTCTGAGATTCAATGCCCATTGAATCTCAGGTAACAGTTAACCTTATGCTCAAGTATAAACCGTATATATATGACAGATATTCATTTACAATTCAGCATATAACTATCATAACACACAGCACATGTCATAGTTCATATCACAACAATACATCTACATAGCACACAGCCCATGAAAGGTCCACAAAGTTTGCACATAAACCAGTGCCACGCCCCGGGGCGTGTCCTTAGCGCTAGGAAAACATTCATACGGCATTACTAAGACTGTAACCCGTTTTCAAATAAAAAGCTGAATGTATTTCAAATAGTGACCTAAGACCCAGTTTTAGCCACAGTCCATGACCCAAGATCCAGTCTTGTCCATGACTATATGAATCATCACATCACATATAGAACATACAAGCAACATAAGAGTTAGAATTACAGTACGCGTCCGTACCTTAGACCTTGGCGCTAGTGGTACGTTCACCTTTCGGTATTGGTTTCAAACCTTCTCGGATATCCTATAATATCATCACCACATTATTTCCCGTATAATTAACATCCTAAGAGAGGGTCTTGCCACTCATAACCCTTATACCCTTAGTAAGTTTTATTTCATTATCTCCTTTTTAATTAACGCTGACACTTTCAATTAATTAATATTTCCCTTAAAAATAATAATTTTTTATTATTATTATTATTATTATTATTATTATTATCCCCAATAATAATAATAATAATTCCTTGTTTATTATTTATTATTTTTACCCCTTCCCAATAATAATAACATTATTTGTTGTTATTATTATTATTACTACTACTATTATTATTATTATTAACCCTAATAATAATAATAATGATTCCTCATTTATGATTATCACTTCTTAATTAATTTAAACTCTTATTAATTACTTATTAATAATGAATTTAACAAATAATATAGGAACTATACCATAAATATACTTGCATTATTTAAGTAAGTAATACATGTCCATATTTAACTAACATATATTCTTGCGCCATTATTTGGATATGAGACTAAGCCATTTTCTCCATTTACATTCACTCACATAACAGCCCTGTATACATATAATTATTTTGTTCAACACATCCTCCTATCTTTGTTTTTGTCTTATGCGTATGGTTTTAACGGTGAGCATAACGAGCAAAAAAAAAAAAGGTGAGCATAATATTCCATATTATTCAGCCAAGTTTTCACTATTATGTGTATGTCTGCCTATATTATTTCAACTAACACTCCTTTCCCTTTTTGTCTTTTCTTTCTCTGAAGCTTAGTTAAACTATATATAATATATACACGTTCAGCATTTTTTCTTTCTTTCTTCTATCATTACACCTCATTCAACAACCTACGTAACATATTTATTCAGGAGCATTTTCTTGGCAAAGGGTAATAACAAACCCACGTTCTCATTCTTATCTACCAGTAAAGTATATATATTCAGACACACTCCCATCGTTTTTCCTTCTTTTCTTCAGCAGCAAGAATATGGTTTCATAAAATAAAAGAACAAGGGAACCGATAACAGTCCCTGTTTTATATTCCATGTTCAGTTTTAGTTTTCAGGAACTTAGGTTTATTCTCCTATACCCTAGCACTCGTGTCTTGCTACAAGAAAACAGATGGAAAACGAAGGAACAAGGAGCTGGTGTTTACCTCAAGGACTAAGCCGAGAGACTAAGCTACCGAAACTGGGTTCTGCAGCTCTGTTTTTCGACAGCAGTACAGGGGAGATGGTCTTGATCTCCTCTCCTTCCTTTGCTCTCTCTGAACCTCTGTTTCTGTCCCTCGTCTCACTCTCTCAACTTTACTGTGTCTAAGCGTTGAATGCAGAAGAATGGACATGAAGCAGCAAACAATTTAAATAGGGCCTCAGCGGTCAAATGAAACCATCAGTCCATGATCTTAACCTTCGGTTCCTTTGAGTAGCTCGAGAGGTATGGTGTGTCTGATTCCTTCTGTGTTGCGTGATCTTTCGAATAAAGAGCACAGGGGAGTGGCTCATGACTGATATTTTCTGCGTTTCTTTTCACTTACGCAATTTGCCTCTACTGTCCCGTTAAAACGCTGAAACCAGATCTTAAATCTGATCTTCTGCTGGTAAATTGCGTGATGAGTTTCTTTGTTCTATCGGTTTAATGCATACAAGTAATGGGTTGGGCTTGTTTCCTTTCATCTTGACGTCGGGCTGGAGGCAGAGTAAAAAGTAATTCATGGTTGTGTGTTTCTAATCACGTGGGTCAGGATCATGTGTTTGCTGAATAGTATTTTGGAATGTAAATATATGTGCTCCTTTCGGCCATCACGTTTTGGGCTGGGGGGAAAGAAGAATAATTCCTTGTTGATGCTATACATCACATGTAGGGGTGTAAACACGTCAGGCCAGGCCAGGCTTTGCCCTTAACAGGCCAAGCCTGTTCTGTAACATACTGGCCTGAGCCTGGCCTGTGGCCTGTTACAGGCCTACTTTTCGGCCTGGGCCTGGCCTGGCCTGTGGCCTGTTAAGGCCTGTGTTTTTTTTTTTTAAAAAAAAAAAATTTTTAAAAATTTTTTTTTAATTTTTTTTTATTTAATCAAGCTAACAGGCCACAGGCCGAAAACAGGCCTACTTTAAACAGGCTAACAACAGGCCAAAATTATATAAATTAATACTAATAATATAAATAACAGGCCACAGGCCAAAAACAGACCTACTTTAAACAGGCTAAAAACAGGCCAAAATTACATAAATTAATATTAATAATATAAACAGGCCGGCCTGACAGGCCTAAAAGGCCTCTTATCAGGCCTGGGCCTGGCCTGTTAAGGGAAAACAGGCCTCATAAGAGGCCTTGGCCTGGCCTTTTAGCTTGACAGGCCAGGCTTGACCAGGCTTTTAACAGGCCAGGCCACAGGCCCCTGGCCTTTTTACATCCCTAATCACATGGGCCAAAATGAATTGCGAGAAGATCCTCTGCCTGCCCAGCGACCCCTCTCGCCATCCCTCACAATCCCATCTCGGCTGTCCAAATCAGGATCCAACAACTGAGAATGGTTTTTTTAAAAAAAATTAATTTTTTTTAAAAACTATTCTGAGCCGTTGGATCCGGATTTGGACGGCCGAGATGGGATTATGAGGGATGGGGAGAGCGGTGCCGTGCAGAGAAACCGGACTCAAATGAATTGGGTTAAATATGAAGCCCATAAAATTTTTCATTCATCATCATTTTTTAAAAAAATATTTTACAACACCATTTTACTTGCAATTAAACTTAATTGAAATTATTGAAAAATTATGGAAATAAACCCTTAATTAATATAAGGATTTTTCCTAGGCCATAAAATATTTATTTCATAATATTTAGACCTAAAACTTATCACTTACAATTATTCCTTGAATTTATTCTTTTCTCAAAATAAATCAAGGAAGAATAAACTTTAATTTCAAATAATTATTTTCATAATTATTTTAACCCAATTTCATAATTTAATTCCCAACAATATTCAAATTCCCGAAATTGGGATGTTACAATAAATATATAAAACATATAATTAACTTTCTTAAAACTTATTTATGGATACTGGAGAGGGTGAGTGGGGGAGAGAATAAGTCGGAAAAAAGACATGATGAGATGAGAGGCATATAATTAGTTCGTGGTAAAATTTAAAAACAAAAACATTAAATGATGAGAGGAAAAAAAAAGTGTATCTTATATAAAAAATCACACTCCTAATAAATTTGGTTTTTATATTTTGAACCAGAGTGGAGTAGTATTATATTAGGTAATCTTCATTTAACAATGAATCTAATAACTTCCTCTCGCATGATTATTCAAGCGAAGGTCTAATTTACTATAAAAAAAGAGTGTTTAAATAACAAATATATCTTTTTAGTGTAATAAACAGCTAAATAATAATTTGAAAGAAATTTTGAATTTAAAACGTATAATACTTTAATTGAACCATATTTGATGTGAGAAATTTAAATTTAAAATTAAAATATTAAAAACAATAAGCAGAATAGTATTAATGTATTAGTAGTAGTAATAGAATAATGAAAATAGCAAAGCCCAATACAAGTCACAGACTTGTAAATATTAGAGTAAAATCCTTGACATTTTGCCTTAATTATAAGGATTTCTTCTTTATTTTCAAAATATACACTTAAATCCAAATCATATCATTAACTCTATTAAAGATTTTTATTTTTTAGTCAAAATTAATATTAAAAAAAATTTTATTTACTAATTTACCCTTCATTATTACTAATTCCCTAATTTAGGCTAAAATTGTTCAAGTAATTTAACTAAGATTTTTTTTCCTTTTTAATTTTTTTTTTAGTTTTGAAAATAATTATCTGTTAATTTTTTTCATATTGAGATAAAGATATGATTAATTTAATTAATGAAGACATAGAAAAATTGTTCAAAATGTGATTAATCTTTTTAATTGATTCATATTTAAATAAACATGTTTATAAATATTTGTAAAAAAATGTATTTAAAAAATGAAAAATAAAAATAAAAATAAATTATATAATATATCAAATTTACATTATTAATAACATATGATGATTAAAAATATGTCTTTCAAATATGTTTTCAATCATGGTGTCATTTGAAAAAAAAAAACAAACAAAGAAATATATTTTTAATCATTTAAAAGAATACTAAATAAATAAAATTTAATTATATAATAAAAAATTTAAAAGTTTTAAATTTTATAATAAATAAAAAATAATAAATTTATAATGTATTGGAAATTGTGAATATATATGTATTAGAATTATTTTATGTTTGCATAAAAGTTAGTTTTAGGCAACTATAAATGTTTATTCATTAATTTGTTAAAAGAGGGGTATTTTTGTCAAGGAAAATGTTTAACAGTCAAACTTAACATTTAACTAATGATTGGCTAGTTGGAAATGGAATTTCAAATATGCAAGGGAGGTTTTATACCATTCATTTTAATTTGGAGGAATGTCTACATATATTTTCAACATAGAGGGGAAATTCGTGTAATTTAGATAAAATAAGGGGTAGCATTGTATTTTACTCTAAATATTAATACATTATATTCAACTCACCCTATTTTAAGTTCATAATGGTCAAAAAATTATTTAACTAGTTGTCATCTTTTCTTCAATTAAAGATAATATAGTCCATCATAAAATCACTGGTTACATAAAGCAACTAGCACGTACTCTGATTATTGTGTCCGTTTTGGAGCTCATAGGATCACTTTTGAAGAAACTCAGACACGAAGGAATCCAACATTTCAACAGTCACATAGTGCATCACCACGACATGCATGTGCCATACTTCCTTTGCAAGCCAGACTCCACCTACGAGCAAATTCATCATCTTGAGACTTCCTAAACACCACAACATTAATATTGCTAAACTCGTCCTTCATGGTACTGATTCCTGCCTCTTGTAGCTTGTGTTGCAAGTAATCTGCATTTCTCATACACTTGTCCACTTCCTTCTTGAGGCCTAATAGGCCTTTCTTCTTAAGAGCATACCAGAGAAAGATCGGAGCATGGCCGTTTACAACTACCTGTGATTGTGGCGTGCTATGATCTCAATATCGCTAGACAATGATTTTGTGTTCCAAACGAGTTATTATAACTCCACAAGGGATGGACATCCTATAAACTTGAGCTAAGAAATAGTTATGCTTCCTATGGGTTTCTTGAAACTTAACCTCGGTGCCTGTAAACCCATCATAATATAATCTTCCCTAGTCAGGAAATATTGCACAAATATGAATAGGATTGTAGACAAATAAGTTGAAAAGCAAGGTTTCTTTTAATCTTAATAAATATTACCCATTTTTATGAATAAATACATTAATATCGATCACTTCCCGATTTGAAAATTACTTGAAGTTTGATTGAACCATATTTGTATATTATTTATTATAATTAAATTGGGATTCTTAATGTATTTAGTTATTGAGCTTATAATGTCTTTCTTGTGATAAATTGATATTAAAAGTAAATACAATAAATTAGGAATAAAAAGGGAAAAATTGTCAAAGAAATTGTAATTACTCTTAATCATTGATTTTTCTAACAATATTTAATGTTAGATTAATTATTTTTTATTGTAGATGCCTGAAAAAATTAAATCAAATTTGAAAATGGAAATTTGAATTCAAATTGCAAAAGTTTCAGTTTAGTCCCTCAAAGAATGTTTTTTTGAGTTTGCAGTTTGGTCCTGGTCAAAACATACATTTTGACTAGGGCTATCAGACCTAGGAAACAAAAGGCGAGACAAACGAGAGTTGGGGGGGTGGATTTTGACACAGACCTGAGAGGCACTCGACATTAAATGCTATTGATAGATCCATAAATTGGGATTCAAATTTTTTTTGTTTGGTTTGATTTCTTCCGCTGCCTGTAGGAATCCAAACTTATCCACCGTTTGCTCTGAAATCAGACGAAGAACACATTAATGAAGACATTAAGTTTGTGACAATTCAAGGATTATACACACACACATACATATATAGGTATGTAGGGATTTTTGTCGGCTTTCAAAAACTAAATAACACCTCTTTATCCGGATATTCATGTGTCCATTATCCTGTTCATAGAGATGCCACTTCCAATTCCAGCTGCTTAATTTCTCATGTGATACACTTTTCGCCCATTTGAGAAAGAAAAACCAGAGCTACCTTATTAAGTGTCCAATCATCAAAGGCAGTGATATTATGTGATGCTTGAGGGGCACATAACTTTTGAGAGACAACACATTATATATGTCTCTGTACATGGCACAGAATCGAAAAACATCACTGTATTATTATTCACCATTTGCAAATTAGGGATGGGGATTGGCTTCGCAACAAGTACGGATTAAAAAAGAAACAAAATGTATAAATTTTGTTTTATTAAAATAATATCATTTCTTATACATATTACTTGTTCAATTGTGTTATACTTTAATATTATACATTTGATTAATTTTTTTCAAGGTCTTTGAAGTAGAAGAAGAAATTATATTGAATATTTGATGTGAAAGTTCAGTGGCTTTACAATGATAAAGGTTGAAGCGTCATTGATGGAAGATGCTTGAAAAGTCATGTTCCAAGAATAATTACATATGCCTTTCCTACACTATTTGAAATAATTGGTCCTGTGGCTATACATATTTCCCTGTGATTGCTGAATGTTTTGAATAATTACATATCGGTTCTATTCCATTTTGTCATGCTAAATCACTACAAAAAAAGTCCAAATTAGCCACAGAAATTACCCATGGAGAAATTCTGTGGGAAATTACCCACGGAATCCCGTGTAAAAAATTATCCAAGGAAAATTTCCGTGACAAAAAAAGGCGTGGCTTATTTTCCCACTTTTTTTTTTTTTTGCAATGGAAATTTTCCGTAGGTAATTTTTTACCTACGGAATTTTTCCGTGGGTAAATTCTGTGGCTAATCTGAACTTTTTTTATAGTGAATGTTGGCAAACCTAATTAGATGTATTGGCTGAATGTTGGCCAATGGCAAATATGGTTTTCTTTTCAAGGGTTTAGGTCCTAAAACTATACAACCAAATGTTGTTGTATTTGATTTCATTTTTTATGATCTATTTTAGATCATTAAGAATAATTTATATAAGTAGGCTTGTTTTCGGCCTATTTTGAGGTGAGATGTGCGACATGTTAGGCTGCTTACAAAAATTTTAAAACTACAAGTCTTCTTAACAAGCCACGCTTAGGCTGGAAAAAAAAATCTGTGATAGGCTACA
This sequence comes from Acacia confusa, assembly GCA_037074495.1. NCBI lineage: Eukaryota > Viridiplantae > Streptophyta > Magnoliopsida > Fabales > Fabaceae > Acacia > Acacia confusa. Next base: position 1,768,082 of record CM073502.1, read on the forward strand.
AGTCAAACTCAAGCCACTTTACTCCAAAATAGGTCTGACCTGTTAAGAGTGAAGCCTAACTAAGTCTAGCCTGTTTCTACTCCAAAGGAAGGAGGGCGAAATGTCTTTCCCGTTGCCCTACTGGCCCTTTATTTTAAGAACTTTCCTAAATGTATTTTTCATAGTTCTTTGAGTCATTAGATTCTACACAAAATGGATGATATTTTGATGTCTTATAAGTAAAAAAATATAATTGTTTTCAATTTTTCACGATTTTTGAAACATTTAATAGTTGAAAAGAGTATAATTTCTTTTTAATTTAGAGTCTTAAATCTTTGTAAGAACATGAAAAAAAAATTGAAAACAGCTCCATTTTTCTCTCATTAGATAATAAAATGTCGCCCATTTCGTGTACAATCTCTAATGATCTAAAGAACTATGAAAAATACACTTGGAAAGGTCTCCAAAATGAAAAGGCAGTAGGAGAAGCACATCACCCATCCTTGCCCGAGAGTTGGGAGAGAGAGAGACCTATATTGAGGTTGATGATGACAGGTTTGTCCTTAATTGTGAGCAAGAAGTGAAGCCTTGAGATCAAAACAATCAAACTCACCAGTTCTTAGTGTGGCAATCTTCACACACCGAATTCCGCACATTCTTGCTATCTTGAACACTGAGTAATGTGGACTCTTCTGACGCATACAGGATGCCATCTGGTAATTGTTTTCTCCTATATATATAACATTACAACCTCATATATAATCAAATGACTTGTAGAACATATACTTAGAGATGAGAGCTAACTTGCCTAGCTTAAATCCCATGAAGATTGCCTCCAGTTCCGCCGGTGGTAACGTATCCCCAATACTGGTTCTTGGGAATTTCCCACAACCTAGCAAATCAGTCAAGAACACAAACTTCAAAAGCTGATGAATTGACAGTAGTGTAGGAGTTTCCCATAAAAGGATCGCCAGCATTGTTCATGAGAAAATGCAGCAACGATGCCAATGCTTCATATTCAAACTCAAGATTTGAAGGGTAGCCTGATCGATCAGTTATTTAACACAACACAATTATTAGGGTTTGCTTAAACTAAATGCAGTTCAAGGTGTTGTATAGCAGTACTTCGGTTATATAAGGCACTTTAACCACCACATCGAACTTAAAAAGTTAAGGTTACGAGATTAATTTTACCAAAAATGAAAAACTTTCAAAGTTACTCATGTTGAATATCATGATTTTTTTTATAACAAAAAAGTTTAGGTGAGTGGGTCTCAGTGTCCATCAAGACCAGAAGATTACCCCAAGCTCAAAGAAAGCTTATGGAGTCGTTCACATTAGCAGTAAAAATTTGAACTCATGACCTTATGAGTTATGAGCCAACTTATTACCAGCTTTTATATGTTCAGTAGCGTCATCTATAGTTTATGAGAACGTTGTTAATTATGATAAGCACCATCTATTTCTTAATGTAAGAAGAGAAGGGAGTATATATTTGATACTAGTACAACATAAAAAGTGATAGATCAAAAGGATGATTACAAAACAAAAAAGAGAATTACCCAGACAACGCAATTTGCTGTGCGACAGAGACAGGGTAAAGCTAGCAATTATTTGAACCAAGTGTTCTTCTGACTCCCCAGAGATCTCCAAGATGGGGAGGCTCATATTTTGACTATCTGGCTTCTCTGTTTTAGAGAGCTGTTCTCTAAGGGGCTTCATCTTTGTGGCACTTTGCTGAGCCAGGAGTAAAGAGAGGGGTATGAGATTAGTGTGTGTTGGATCAAGGGAGAGGTAGCCACTGATATATATATATATATATATATATATATATATAGACACACACACCAAAATAGACAATGAAATCGATATTTCAAATGTGACAGTGATTGGGACACATGAATAACATTCATGCTCTTTATTCCTATGAATCAAAATCCATCTAACCATTTTAATATTTTACTATCATGATTTCGAGGAACGTTACTATAATTTTAAAAACCATACTTTAAAGTTTTAAAACATGTTTACATTATACATGTTTAATTTCATAAAATAGTTTATCAGAGTTCAAAATTTTAACCTCAACATTAACAAAATAAAATATTGAATTTAAAATATAAACTTATTAGTTGCATATTTGGGAAAGTAGTTGCATCATACTCCTCAAATCCTATTTATAAGCCACTTTCACCATATTTCACACATTTAAAAAAGACCTTAAACTTCATTAACTTTTTCATAGAATTCAAAAACTTTCTAACTTTACCCTATATAATATATATAATATTGTATGAGAACAAAGTCAATGCAATAAAGAATGAAGGATAAAATTGTACATTCATATAAAATTTCTCCCACTGCCCTATAAATAGAATCAAGGGAGTATTGCATATCTGGGAATATAATTGCATATTCAAGAAACCACTTGAACATTATGGAAGCTCATTGTATCTTGGTTCAATGAAGGTAATTACATATTTGGGAATGCCCCTTGCATATTATTTTGGAAGCTAATTGCATCTTGAAAAAGGTAATTACACAATAATAAATGAAATGGAAAATAGTACATTTATTTAAAAAATTTAATGATGCCACTTATAAATTAAAAAACCTTCTTTATTGTATTATCGAACTACACAATTTAAGAAAGTGATTGAAACTAGTTAAAAATAAAAAAGTATGTCTTAAAATAAATTTTTTTCAAGTATGCCTTTATTTATAAGAGGATAAGTAAGAGAGAGAAGTAAATTAAACATAAGTATCACCAACTCTTTAATTAATGCAATACACACACACACTTAATGAGAGGCACAACTAGAAAAATTTATTAAATATCGGGATAACTCTTGCCAAGCTATTATAAAAATGATTAAGATAATTCAAATTTTGGGTTCTTATAAAAAAAACCGAAGGGAGTACCAAAAGCTTAGTTTGATATGTGTAATGTCTGAAGCATTTAATGATTCATAAAAACATAGTCAAGAACAAACATACAAAACAAAACATCGTTTACATCTGTTGTTTACATTGATAATGTTCAAACAATAACATACAAAACAAAACAGTGATAATTCATATAAACCGTTTGGCCCACATGTATCATCATTTTTATTCTCTTGATGTTAATCATTTTCAATTTCCTTATTCTTTATCTTTGTTCTTTTTTAAAAAAAATAACAAAGACAAACAAAAAGGAGAGTGATAATGATCAACATCTAGAGAGGTAAAAACGATGACATACAAGGGCCCAAAAGTCTCGATCCAATCGTCAGAAATAACAACTTGGGACTCTTATAACAGAATAGAACTCTCGCTCGTTTCCAACACCATAGATATATGAATCTGGGGGCACCCTCTGGATAAGCAGATCTACCCCTGCAAGCAGTTATCTTGAACCTAGGGCATTGTTTGATCAAAAACAACAATTAGGGGTTGGGCTAGAGAGTATTTATATGGCGTGACTTTTAAGACCGGATGTTAAACAAATCTAGTCCTAAAAGTCTACTTTTAAGACCAAATGTTAAACAAATCCAATCCGGTCTTGAAAGTCTAGCCTTAATTTGTAAATGAAAAAAAAGTCATACATTTCAAACTGCTTTTCAAACCTTTTGTTTACAACATCTGATCCTAAAGGTATAAGCACTAAATTGCTTTATCCATCATCCAATATATACAATAACAAAAAATGGACACAAGTTGGAAAAGAATAAACAAATTTATTTATTATTGATCATTAACCAAATTGTACAATTGTTCATTTACAAAAAATTATTGCTACATATACAAATGAGTTTAGGACATTATTAATTGGTTTGACTGTATGAGCTCTGATAAATCCCAATTTTACTATATTTTATCCCACATTAATCATTTATTTTGGGATTATTTTAGGCTAATTTGGATATATTAGATGATATTTGGATTGTTAGCCAATTTTAGGAAATAATATAAATCTGAATTAATTATAAGATATTGGGCTTAAATTATTAATATTCTAATTGATATCTTGTGATTAAATAATATCTCTTGATATATAATAGATTTTGAATTTATAAGATCCTATGGTGCCAAATTTTTAAGGATAACTAAAAGGGAATCCAATGGTGAAATTTTATTGGGCTACTTGAATTTTATTGGACTCAAATTGATACCCTAAAAGCCCTCTCTTCCTTCCCTTTAATTAACCTAGCAGCCACCAACATAAATGTATGCTCTCTTTGAGAGCTAACAGCCGCCACACACTCAGAAGAATCACACTGAAAGAAGCCGCGAGAGCACGAAGCCACAAGATCATCATCACGCCGAAGAAAGCTGAAGACGGAAGGAAACAAAGAACGCCGCGGAACAGAGACTGGGATATTGCGTGGAGTCCTTCTTCATTAATTAATCAATTGATTCTTCCATTCCATTCTCTCTCACGCACACATCCATTCACTAAGCCATTAATTCATTGAATTCCATTACGGGCCCCACCTCAATTCCTTCAATTCATTCCATTCTCTCTGCCTTCAATTCATTCCATTCTCTCTGGACACGCACAAATTATTGGTTTGTTGATATATTCATCATGCTAGTGACTTGTTTGGCTCTTAGAGGAGGAGTGATTTTCATGGAAGCTTAAGTCTTTTTGGGAGGCAACTTGGGAGGAGCATGGAGGAGGCTAAAGCCTAGGGCTTACACATGAAGATCACAAGGGAGTATTGTTCTTTTTATCTTTTTAATTCAAACTTGAGATTATTTAGTTTTAAAGGATTTCGAGTTGTATTAATTGAGAACAATCTAGTTTTAGATTGTAAACTTATTTCTCTGGGATTAGACTGATAATTTGAAGTTTTATGCTTATTGCTGGATTTTTGTTTGCAACCTTTGGATCGTCAATTAGATTGATAATTGAGTTTTCGTTATTAATTTAATTGTTAATTTGGTTTGTCATCCTAATTGTTTAATTGCGTTGATAAATTATCTGGTTGTTCAATTAGATAATTGTAAACAAGATTTCCAAAGATTATTTTGTGATTGGTTTTTAATGGGTTTAATTAGCCACCGCTTATTTCATTATGAGTTTTCTAGTGAAATATGTGTTATTGAGCTAGAGGGCTTCCCATGTTCAATTGGGTAATTAAATTCATTAATCTCCTTTTGGTCTAATTAATTGATTTAGGCTAAGAAAGTTAACTCCATGCAATTCCTAAATTGTCCCCTTCATCATCATAACTGAATTAAACTTTTATTATTTGATTTGCTTTTAATTAATTTTCTTCTTAGGATTTTAATTCTTTTCTCATAAGAAAACCCCTCAAAAATTGCATTCAAATCCATATAGATTAGTTTCATTTTCATATAGGATTTAGAGCCAATTGCATTAGTACATTTAGTTAAGTTAATTGCATATAGATAGTAGTGTTTGCATTCTAGTTTAGGTCCATTCACATTCCATTACATCTTTTCATCACCTAAATTTATCCTAAAGAAAACCCACAGCTTGCTCCTTGGGAGAATGACCCAGGTTGACCCTATATTGCATAATTAATTAGGACCTGGTTTAATTGATTGTTTTAGCGACAAAAGTAGCTCGATCAAGCTCCTACATATATTCATAGCACACTTCGTGTATGAAATCAATATCATCATTAGACCAAGGGGTCAGCAAAGTCAAACATATATAGCATCACAGGCAGAAACTGAATTAACTTGTTTGCAACATGAAGTTAGCCAGAAATATCATATGTACGCAACATCAAATGCATTTACCTTTTCATTCAATTTCCACTTGCCTTGCATGATAGTATTATATATGTGACTCATGACATAATAGCCACATAAGTTGGATTTTGGTGTTGCTTATGGGTCTAAAAAAGAACAAAACATAAGAGCGCGCACGCGCGCACATAGCTTTCTGACCAAGTAGTCTATTAGTGTCTAAATATGTATTAATCTTTGGTATGATCCATTTAGGGTTTTTGACTTGATACGAATGCTTTCTCTTGACATTCCTTTAGAATGTCGATATTGCCCTATCATCAAAGTCACAAATTCATCCATAATGGTCACTAAAAATTCACAGCAAATATTTTAAACAATACAATCAAAATGACATTCTTACAAATTCATGGTCTCGTTTAATACAGGCCCTGGTTCATTGTGAATGGAGCATAAGAATACTACTTTATTATTCTCTATGCATAAGAGGACCAACTGCTAATGGCGACTGAAAATTCATAGTAGACAAGTACTCAGTGATATGTAGCAAAATTAAATGAATTGCAAACAAGAAATGTAATATGTATCTATGCACATATGGTGCAAAGTAACACTTTTTCCTGTATTCACACACCCTCCGTGATATATATTCATGTCTCCTGTAAGGATGTCTCACTTATCTATCTAGTTTGGGTATAGGAATCCAAAATCATTGCTTGTGTCCAATTCACCCAACTAATGATGCATACACCTATAATAATGTCATCAGAGAGTTAATATGTATGTTTGTCTAAATGACGCATTTAAATTATGTATTCATAGAAGATACTTACTTTAAAACAAGGTCACAATTGCATTAGTAAGCTCCGTTTTAGGAGCCAACAAGTATAGTATATTATATGTATCAATGAAAATTGATTGCTTATGAGGGAGGCTTACAACTTCATTAATAAGCCACAATCTAGTTCCAATGAATGATTGAATGCCATAACGATAATTTGATCATTAGCATCCAACTTAGGCTTGTAAACTGTTCGCCTCGCAAGTGTACGAGTCGTGCAAGTAATAAAGTGATAAGTAAACTATCGTTCCCACGAGGAATTAGTATCTACAACTTTAGTTAGGCATTGATTTTACACTTTCGTTTAAGTTAAGCTAAAACAAAGCTTTAATGAGAAATGAGAATTTTTAAGGACTATTTCTAAAAATAAAAATTAATAAAAGAAAATGATTTTTTTTTATTTTTTTTATTTTCAAGGATTTAATAAAAGCCTAGGATTCTTTTCCCCCTTTTTGCATTTCATAATATTGAATTAATTTCCTCTCTCTTAGTATTTCCATACATATATGTGTTAGTTTAAGGTTCACAAATACTTGACAAGCTCTCTCAAGTCAATATCAAGTTTCTCTTCTCATTAAAATGTACAATCTCTTGCTACAATTAATGAGAATCAATATTAAGCAACAACCTTAATGTGACAATGTAAGATTAGTAAATATATCTCTATTTTACCAACAAACTATCCATTTATCAAGTAAACTTCAAGACAAGTATGATTTCAATCAAGTTCTATACATAGATTAGCTTTCTTAAATCAAACCTAAGTGAATAAATCATCTAATTGGTGGTCAATCAATTAGAAGCATTAATCATGGATTGAAATCAACACATATAAATATTTATCTACCAAAAGAGAGGAAAGTTCAAATATTAATCCATACAAAAGGTTCAAAAGAATCCTAGAATAAAATGTTTAGCTACTAATTAAATCCAAGGCACAGCAAATTAAATCTAGGTTTAGAGACATGAGGAAATAATAAGAGATTGGAGCTAGACAAAACCAAGAACAAGAACACAAAATCAGTGCTGCATCTCTGCTTCTTTCAGCGTCTCTGTTTCTGTTTCGGTTTGAGTCCAGCCTCCTGCGTGTTCTGCTTCTTTCCTCTCGTCTCCAGCTGCTCTCCGCCTCCACGTTCTGTTTTATTTCCGCCTCTCCCTGTCTCGCGTATTCTGTTCCTTTTTTTTTTTCAATTCGTGCCCTCTCTCCCACGTCCAGATGCTGTTTGCTTTTTTAGGTCTTTTAATCAATTCTTCAATCCAATTAAATCCATACGGCCCAATTCTTCAATCCAATTCGTGTGGGCCCAATTGTCTATTTAATCCATACAGCCCAATTCATTTCTTCATTCCTATTGCTTTTCGGTTCTGCTTCTTTCATTGTCAATTCTTCAGCGTGGGCCCACACACCAAATCCTATTAATTCATTCATCTCAATTAATCCCAACATGACGTGATCTTGAAGCAATAGGAATGATAGTAAATAATAATATTTAAATTTTGTTATAAAACTGATGAAATTCTAGAGAGAAGTAAGAGGAAATTCTAGAGAGATGAAATGATTCATTCAACTGTAATGAATAGTTACAGGAGACCTCTATTTATAGAAGGATGCAAATAGTAGATTACTATGCGTATATACCATGTCATCCTGTATTTGGAGATTATAGGTCAATGGACATCCACATAATAAGAATATTCATAACACTCCCCCTTGGATGTCCATTTATGAATGTGTCTCGTTAAAAACTTTAACTAGGAAAAACCCAGTGGGATAAAAACCTAGCCAAAGAAAAGAGTACAACATTCATTGATACACTGTTGAGTTTTGCCTCATTAAAAACCTTTCTAGGAAAACCCAGTGGGACAAAATCTAGATAAGGGAAAAAGAGTACAGCGTGTATCGTCTTCCCCTCTTGATTACATCAGACTTGCTCCCCCTGATGACCACATTGCTTCATTATCTTTCTATCATCAAGTATTCATTGTATACCTGCAAGATCTAAATCTTTCAAGTAAAATCATAAATATACATGTGCATAAATATTTATTCAGATAATAATTATCACATAAATATTCACATACTAATATAGTATGACTCATGATCCTCATTATCATCATTACAGCATATGCTATCATATAAACATAAATATCATCAATGTCGACTTTATTTTTCGGTCCCATCGGATTTCATTCATAATTTATTGAGATCTCATTATATTCACATATATTAGGTACTTGGGTCTCTTTTTAGACCACAATACACTCTTCTTGTAATATCTCTTCTGGAGATAACATCTCTTCAGGAGATGGCTCTTCTGGAGCTTTTCTTACTTATCCTCGACTTGATCATCTATATTTTATTGCTCCTTTTCTCTTTTGAGGATTTTTATCTTTTAAAAACCAATGGACCTGCAACGCTTCAGGCATGCTTTATAACAATTCATATAGGAGCATTTGCAGTTGGGATATGTAACTTTGTCACTTTCTTTAGGTCAGTAAATGCTTCTGGCATTCGATTAACTAAACTCTGAAATTGAATTATCATATTGAACTTTTAGTGCACAATTCCTTGTACGATGATCAATATGAGCCAATGATAATTCATTCTAGTAAATCTTTACCCAATCTGCTTATTTTTCTCCCCCTCATCAAATCATCAATTTTCTTTGTATATCCATCTATGTGCATTGAAGTAGATTAATAATCATTGCACATTTAAAACATTTTAAGATGGAATTATTCTGGCTTCTGACCAAAAGCCAAATTTTACGGGGAGAATTCTGTTGACTTATATAATTGCTGCAAATATACACAACATATAAATTTTGTTCTCATAATCATTGATCTATCCATTCATGGATACTTTAATACATTATTTCTGGATCATTCAATCTGGAAATTGCGCGCATAATATATTGCAAACTTCTGGTTGCAAACATCACTGCAAACTTTGCAGATTTATAATCTCATATGTAAACTTTCAATTTGATATATTTCCAGAGATCCATTTCCAATAATTATTTCTATCTAAGAACAAGCAGCACATAATATATGACTCGGATGATCAAACAAGTCATGCCAACTTTCCATATGATTTATCATCAAATCTAATATTCATTTTAGGGGAATCAACATAGAAACATTCACAAAGAATTATCACATAAATATTCACACTTGATATATATATCATTCTCCCCCTCAAGTGTGAGACCTTAAAAATTAATTCATGGAATTTCCATACAATATTCCATGATAATAGCATATATGATAATTAATGCATTATCAATGCATAATTTTGTTACTTCTGGTAACAAAATTTCCATTTTCCAGAATCAACAAACAAATATATATTAAATACAAAATCATCAGGTGTATAATTGCAGATTCACGAGCGCAATACTGTGTAATCACAGGTGCATCACTGTGGAATCACAGGCGCAACAACTCAGATTGTCGTATGCATATAAAGTCAAAAAGATTCCAGGCTCGTGCTTTATAGGGAGCAGATCTGCAGAGATTTAACAGGACTACGCAAATCTGCAGAGATTCAATAGGATTTAATTCGACTATAAATAAACGAAGGCAAACGAACATGCCTCACAAACACTCAAGCATCTGATAATACCAACTACCAGATACTCACACATATTTCTCTAAATTCTATTACCATGGCAGGACCAAGCAGTTTTATCCCAGTTTCTGATACATCTGAAACAGCATTACTTGATGCTTTGTTGTATGATGATCAGCCCAACATGTCATTTACTTCTTTGTTATCTCCTAATCCCTTTGAAATGTTTATTCCTCCTTCTACTATTTCTCCTTCTGCTTCAAATGTACCTACTTCTCCCCCAAGAACAAGTGTTCTTCCACAATCTACAAGGATTGAAGGTACAACTGAAACAGGTTCATCAAGGAGGCCTGTTAAGAGGTGTAGAACTATGGCAGAACTAATGGAGTCTACCAATCCAGTTCAGCCAATAGTGTCGGCAGTTAATCAACCAGCATTCACTAGCCAGCAAACAATCATCAGCCTGCCAGCAACAACCAGTCAGACAGCAACAATCAGCCAACAAACAACCATTAGCCAGCCAATAACAATTAGCCAACCAACAACCACTAGCCAGCCATCAACTACAAATCAATTAGCAACAACTAGCTTATTGGAATGTAGTTGTTGTCATGTTTTACGAGAGATCATACATACCAACGAACTCCAGTACCATAAACTTGAAGTTCACGAAAGAAAAACAGGTATGATTACCCATGCTGTTTTATTTGAAAAAGTACAGGATAAATCTTATAATACTGACAGGCTTCCAATGTTTGATTTCACAAATAAAAATTTTGAAGAAATCAAACAATTTCTGACACAGTATTGTATAGATTTACAAGCATCAGGATATATCTTGATGTGTGATCCTGTATTAGCCTATCATGAGGTTCTCTGTGTTGGTTCGGAATGGGCTATAAATCCAAATGACCTCCATGGAAGTTCATGTCAAACCAATATTGAACACTCATTAGGCAAAGGAAAACAACCTGCAGTAAGTATACCCTATGATACTTCATCCCTTAACCAGGGTGAATTATATAGGTTATCTATGGAGCAACGAGAAAGAATAAAGAAAACAACGCTCCATGATTTAAGAAATTATTTTCACTTAACCCTTGATGAAGCGAGTAAACAATTAAATATGTCTACTCACACCATACAAAAAATCTATCAAAAAGGAGGGTTAACCGAGTGGCCACACAAGAAGCTCAAGAAACTTATGACGCAAATCTCGATATTACGAAGAGCTTTGCCTCATCTGGATCCCATCTCAAGAGAAGCAAAAGAAGAAGACATTAAATATCTTCAGAATGAGATGATTAAAGTTTGTAATGATGTTGAGCCACTCGCAATTAAACTTTGTTGAAATAATATTTCCTTTTGCTTAATTATTTTGTTTATGAATATGCTTTTCTCGTATTTATAAAAATTGTTATAATCATAGAAATCACATAACAACCATAATAATATATTTACTTCATTCACTTCTGGGAATGAAGTTGGATAAAAATTCATGATCCATAACTCACTGATTTGTTTGATTATGGCAAGAAATTAATCCATAATATTTCTTGACTTTACCACAATATTGCTACTGCAATAGCAAATTGAATATATTTATTTACAATCAACCATGATCATACAATCCCTTGTCTCATAATTTAAGGGAGTATTAAATGCCAAATATACAATATCGAAGCCTTTATACAATTGATGGCATACAAAATTTATGGATCAAGCCTTATTTCATAATGTCTCTTGGATTCAGGCTAACTTGCCTCTTGGCTTCTAGCCAATTTATGCCTCATATCTCCATGGCATTTTAATCTCATAATATATATGGCCTTTTAACAGTTTATCTTCAGGATAAATAAAATATAAGCATAATAAAATAAATAGATGGAACCCACTAATATGTATATATTAGTGTGGTTGCCATAAATAATAAAAGGGAAGGGGGATTTATATAAAGCAGTAAATAAATAAATAAAAATAAAATAAATGACTGGAAATAAACGTGCTAAATAAATAAAAAGAAGATGAAATAGGAATGGGAGTAAACTCACAGCGAGACCTATCTCATTTAAAGGTAAGAAAGAAGATGCATATGCAAATGTAAATATATAAAGCAATAAATAAATAAATAAAATAAAATAAATGACTGGAAATAAACATGCTAAATAAATAAAAAGAAGATGAGATAGGAATGGTAGTAAACTCACAGCGAGACCTATCTTATCCAAAGATAAGAAAGAGGATGCATATGCAAATGTAAATATATATATAATATATAGAAGGCAGTAAATAAAATTTAAATAAATGGAGTCCACTATATCAGTGTTACCACCATGAAAAATAAAGCAGTAAATAATAAAATAAATGGTGCCCACTATACTAGTGTTGCTACCATGAAAAATAAATAAAGCAGTAAAGAATTAAAATAAAATAAATGGGGCCCACAAAGTGTCACCACCATAAAAGATAAATAAACGCTGAATAAAATAAATAAATTGAGCCCACTAATAGATATTAGTGTGCCTCCATGAAGAATAAATAAATGCATAATAAAATAAATAAATGGAGCTCACTAATAAAAAGTGTTGCCGCCATAAAAGATAAATAAAAGTAAATAACATAAAAGTAAATGTTAGTTACAATAAAAATAAATGCACAAAAGTAAATGTTAGTGACAATAATAAAATCTCAAATTAAAACAATTAAAAGAGAAAATTAAATCTAGACTTTCAGGAGTCAAATTAACAATAATAATAAAAATTATATATAATTAATAATATGGTTGCAGTAAGAATGTAAATAATATATATGATGCATGTATAGAAGTTCATATGAATGTAATAAATAATGTCCGAAGCCTTTTTTTTTAAAATTATAATATATAATTATTATTATTATAACTAAAGAAGAAGTTCAAGTAGATATTCCTTCCCTGTATTCGTTTATGTATTAAAGGGCCCCACCAAAGAACATCCTTTTGTCTGTCATTATGATTTTTTTTAATTGAAAAACACTATTCGGTGCATTTTTTTTTATTTATTTAAAATATTTATTTTATAATATATCATTATAATAATATAAAGAAATATGTGGGTCCATAATTTTTTCTTTCTTTCTTTCAACAACCCGTGACACTTTGTTCCATTTTTTTAAATATAATAAAATAATAAAACATATGGTCCTACATAAAATTATTTCACTCAAACCTTACCTGCTAGGTGTGCTGAGGTAGGAAAATCATCTCCTCCATCCTTTTTCACGTATGATCCTATTTCTTGCAGCCTTTTGGGCTTAATGGCGGAAGAAGCAAAAGGGTTTGACATCAACATCATCTTCATTTAACTATTCGATCCTTAACTGAGAAGAACTAAGTAGTTGAGGCGTTGCTGAATGACTCGCTTAGGAGCTTGAAGAGATCAATGGATATTCATCAAAGCTTGGATTTTTGAAGCATGAAATAACAGATCTGCGGAAGGAGCATCAGGCTTGGCGTCTCTGGGCTTCATGAGGAAGATATTTTGGTTAAGGAGAATAAGGGGTTGATATCTCAGATCTTGTACTTTGGTTGAATATTTAGGAGGAGGTAGAGTTTGGGAGATTTAGGAAATGTTTAGGTTTGATGAAAAAGGAAAAGGTAAGTAAAGAAGCACTGACAGCTTTTTCTATCCCTTCTCATTTTCTTTTCATTGCATTCATGATTCTTAAATTTGCATCATCGAATAGTTTTTTTTTTTTTTTGTAAAAAAAAATGAAGAATTGGGATGAAGATGGATAAGGAAAAAGAGAGAGAGAGAGAGAGAGAATGAGTAAGATGGACACAAGAAGATGATGATGATGAACCCATCCATCTTCAGTAGCTTGTCGAATGGCTAATTTGGGAGGAAAAGAACGAGAAGAAGAAGGAGAAGCCATCGATCAGTAAAGGGGAAAGACGAAAGAAAGGCAGAAGCACTGAAGCTCCAAAGAAGAAAAGTGAAGACGAAGGCAAAGATAAAATAAACGGAATGTGTAAAGATCTGCAGAGTGAGACGGGAGATAGAAGCTATCAGCCAAGCCAAAGCTATCGTGCTGATAACGTGTTATAAAACTGATGAAATTCTAGAGAGAAGTAAGAGGAAATTCTAGAGAGATGAAATGATTCATTCAAGTGTAATGAATAGTTACAGGAGACCTCTATTTATAGAAGGATGCAAATAGTAGATTACTATGCGTATATACCATGTCATCCTGTATTTGGAGATTATAGGTCAATGGACATCCACATAATAAGAATATTCATAACAAATTTCTAATTACTATTATTTATTTCCTAAACTCAAAAACATTTATTTTAAATTGAAATCCCACAAATGATGCACCAACTTAATTTCTCTTAAAATCTCAAGAAAATCTCTTTAACTTAGTAATAATGACTTCCTCAATATATCAAAATATACCTTAAATCTATTAAAATTAGGAAGTCATCATAAACAACTTCAAGGGCTGGAGCTTTAAGAAGGATTTTGATTGGGATTTGATCATGTCTATCAACATGTACGAGCCGCTTTGGCCACAAGATAAAGGTTCCTTTGACATTACTCACAACCTTCAGCTCACCAGTTGGGAGAGGGACAACCACATCAGCAATGATCACCTCTTCAACTGACACTCTGACTTGATTTTTAGCCATTTGTTGGTGGTGTACACCAATTGATCCCGAGATGTGTACAGTCTCATGTGCAACTAATCGCCATACAAGATCTTCCATATAAAGGTCACAAGGTTCAAGACCTTATGGCTCTCCAACAATGTAGCAACTCCCTTTAGTGCTCTGCTATATAGATGCAGGTGAATGTGCCATGGGAACAATGGTCTCAGTATGTGAGTTCACAATCATCATAATTTCCTCCTTCATTTGGCTCATCTAGGCTTTAAACATTACCCTCAATGAAGCTTCGCACACCCCTACTTTTTCATTCACGGCGGCCACGATATGTTCCATCTCCTCCCAAGTAACCACACTTTGTTTATTACGTTTGGATGATCCAAAGTATTGCCTTAAGCCTACCCCTTCTCCAATTCCCTTAACGCACCCTGCATGATCTAGTTTTCCAGTCATAGAAGGATTGAATTTAGCTTCTTCTTCCAATATCCTTCGCTTGGCTGCCATCAACTATTTTTCACCCTTTTCATAACTGTCATGAGACATTCTATGAGGGCAATTATTCTTTCTACATGTCTCTTATGCTTCTTCCCTCTTTTTTTTCTTCTGTGAATCATAATGCAAAAGAACTAATAACATGAATTACAGATCATCTCACTAACAAAAATTAAAAAACTTTTCCTTGATATAAACCTCAAACACTAGTCAAATTCACTTCATCAAGTTTCAAGACTTGCCACTACAAAAAAAATTGGTTTTTTGCGACGGAAAAATTCCTTTGCAAAATTCCAATTTTCCGTCGCAAAATAGGATTGCGTCAAAATTTGCGACGAAATTCGTCCGTCGCAAAATAGGCCTCGCAATTAAGACGGAAAATTGAATTTCCGTCGCAATTTGCTACGAAATTCAATTCTGTCGCAATTGTGACGGAATTTTTTCCTTCGCAAAGAATAAAAAAATTTTAAAATAATTAAAATTTTTTAAAATAATTTTAATTAAAAAATAAATTAAAATTAAAAACATCAGAAAAAATATTTATATATTTATATATACATAAAATAAAATTATTAAAAAATATATAAAATTGCATAAAAAATATAAAAATCATTAATAAAGTAAATAAATTTCAAGATAAACTTTACATATGATAAAAATATAAAATAAAAATCATACATAATTTTTTGCAATAAGAAAGTCAAAATATAAAAATCATTCAATGCTCAAAAAATTCTAAATGAGATAATAAAAAATATATCAAAAAAATTAAAATTTTGAAATTTTTATAAAGAAATAAGAGGGAGTAACAATTAAGTTATTAAATATGTTTTAAATTAAAAAAAAATACCAGTAGTTGAGCTAACAAGGAAGAATAAATATCCAGTAGGACATCAACAAAAAATTTAAGCTTCAACATGAACGGAATAGACAATTTAAAAAAGAGAGAAAATTAATGACTAAGAATTAGAATAAACCAATTTATATATGCACATTATCTATAAGAACTTAGCTTGTCTTATATTTCTTACCAGATAGGCATATAAGAATAATAAAGAATACATGGTGAGATTAATGATAAAATTAGCAAGTGACATAGAATATTTGAGGCACAAACAGTCACATTGAATTTTTATTTTTATTTTTCATGCAAAAGACAAAGTTAATTAGATTAAAAGACAAGTTATTTATAAAATATCAAAATTATCCTCATTAGTTGGAGGAATTTGATCAATTAGTTAAAAAGTTGTATAGTTCGTTATGATATTAGGTAAAATGAAAACATGCTATATTATGAAAAGTTTCTCGTAGTAAGACGAAAGAGCTGTAGGAAGTCAAATATAGAACCAGTATGTAAGCCATGTGATCTACTACTTCTTCCATCAAAAATCACAAATTTATTTGGGAATTGATTAAATGGAAATTACAAGAAATGATTCATATAGGCTACAGTTCAGTCTTGAACAGAATATACTCGGCCAGAACAAATCATATAAAGAGAAACAAATCGATGAAGAAAATAGATGAAGAAAAGTGGGGGACAGACTTAGCTGATGAAGAAGGAGTAAATAATCGAAGCAAGGGAGAGTCTTCTCTTCACTAGGTTCGACCAGCAACAACGGTGGGAGAGGATGGCAGTACGATGCGCCTGGGAACTCAAGTTAGAGCATGGACGGTAACGAACGGCGTGGGAGAGCACAGACGAGTGAGAAATGAAGAATGGACGTGCGATAGAGAAAATGAAAAGGGAGGGGGGCTTTAAGAAGAGTTTGCGACGAAAAATAATTCCGTCGCAAAAAGGAGAAATTTTGTGACGGAATTTATTTTCCGTCGCAAATTTCTTTTTTTTAATTATTTTTCTGACAAAATTTTGCAACGGAATTTTTTTTCCGTTGCAAAATTTTGTGACAGAAAAAAAATTCCGTTGCAAAAAAAAAAATTGCGATGGAAAAATTTTCCGTTGCAAAACCCATGAGGATTTGCGACGAAAAATAAATTCCGTCACAAAACCCTTGAGGATTTGCGACGGAAAATTTTTCCCTCACAAATTCTCATGGGTTTTGCGACAGAATGTTTTTTTCGTCGCAAAATTTTGCAACGGAATTTATTTTCTGTCGCAAATTTGAAAAATTTTGTGACGGAATTTTTTTTCCGTCGCAAAAATATTTTATTATTATTTTTCTGTCACCATTTTGCAACGGAATTTTTTTTCCGTCGCAAAATTTCACCTTTTTGCGGCGGAATTGAAATTCCGTCGTAAAAAGTCTCAATTTTGCGACGGAATATTTTCCGTCACAAATTCCGTCGCAAATTAATTATTTTCTAGTAGTGTGCATAGAACAATGAAAAAATTTTACTATAATACTCCATCTACAGTCATATTCACATAAGAACTAAGATATGCTTTGATGCAGGACAAAGGATAGAAATGTCATTATATAATTGCATGAAGTTGGAATTAACAAACAGAAAGATTTTATTTTTCTTCTATTCACACACGAAACCATCTCACTAACAAGATTAGATGAACACAAGAACATATCACATATCTGCACAGGTTCTAAAGCAAAAAATAAAAAAAGGGCACAAAAACTAAATATAAATTCATTAAAGATTCTGAAGTAGTCTGCATATGAAAAAATTGTTACCAAACATTTTCATCAAAATATGTATACTTATGGCAAGGATTAGGGTGAGGTTGGCCATCTTTAACCTCAACATGCACATAATTGTTACGACATGCACATAATTGTTAGATAGAAAGGTCTTAAACTTCCTTCAGCGATTAGCACATTACGATAATGTCTTCTTGTTCAACGTCTCATTGTCAGGAACATCGTATGTCAGCTGGATAGAGTTCCGAATAAGATTCTTTACTTTCTCCTTGTCGACATGTTTCCACTCATCTATCAAGATGCTAAGCTTGATACATTCTAGGAGACCAATATAACTTCTATATGTGTTTTTATTATGGCCGAGAAAATTCCAATTTTCATCAAATTGAATCTCAATCTTTTCCCTAGCGGTCCGACTTAGGGCAAGCTCTTTCAATCTATGCCTTTTCTACCTGACTTAAAGGCTCGTTACGAGACTCACTTTGAGATGTACCAGGTTCACTCTGATTCACACCAATAACAGGCGTTCCTCGAACAAGACTAGATTCGCTTTCTCCGTTCATTTTTTATACAAGAAGAGAGGTTGCGAGAGGTGGCGCGAGAGACGAATGCATGAGCAAATGAGAGAGTAACAAAAGCTAGTGGTGGTAGGCGAGGAAAAGAGGTGATGTGATAGGAATATAGGTTTCGCAACATGGAGAGGTTTAGAGCGAGAAACTTCAAGTTTTGATGCGAAGAAGAGAGGATATAGTTACTTTTTGGCCCTGGTACTTTTCAAACCGGATATGTTTAGAAGCAGGTCTTAAAAGTTAAACTTTAAGACCAGTCCTTATTAAACTCCAGTCTTAAAAGTAATTAATTTTTTATTTAATTTTTTTCTTATCTTTTGAACCGACTACTATTATTATCCGATTTTAAAATTTTACTCTAAAAAGTAATTGAGATTTCATTTTTTCCCCCTTTTAGACTGGTTGTTTAGGAAATAGGTCTAAATAATATATTTTAGATTTATGATTAAAGGATCTGATCTAAAAAGTTCCTGATATTTATGAAACTACCATCAATCTTACTTTTACGACCAAAATATTGGATGTTTTTGAGACCGAAGCCTCAATACTCCGGTTTAAACGAGAAGGCTTTAAAGCCTTTTATTTTATAGTAGTGTATGAGCTATTTTCCCCCATTAGATGCCAAGCCACAGCCATTATAGATGTTTTTTATAATGAAACCCACACGCACATTAGCACACAAACATACACTCGCACACTAAACAGTTCAAACACGTGACCTCCCCAACCCTTTTTTCCCCACAAAAGACCGAGCCCGCCCCAAGGGAGAAGTGGATGTCACTAAACCAAAGGTCTTCAGTAATTAAAAGGTTAGAGTAGAACCAAAAGTTACCTTTTGGGCCGAAAATGAATAAAGCCCTTTTTGAATCAAACTGTGAGGCCCAATCATGATTTGGGCTTGGTTTAATTTCATATCACAATTTCATTAAAACAAATCAGGTTTCACGTAAAATGTCAACATTTTGATATTTTACAAATATGAAAATATATAGTTTTGAATTTTATGATTTCTTTAAAAAATAATTTAGAACTGTACAGTTCTGATTTTTTTAAAACAAAAAATCTTGAAAAGTTAAAACCATACAATTTCATGTAAATTCGCAATATATCAAAATATTGCTCATTTTAAGTAAAATCCAACAATCATTTGAAAGAACATTTGGAAGGTTGTGATATTAAATGGGGCATTAGAAGCCTCTTGCGTGAGACTTACAAGGACTTTCAGAGAAGCACATTGAGGCTGCTATCATTAAAGTTTATCTCAACGGCATAGTATAGCTGAGAAGGCCATAAACTCTAGTTGATGTCTACTTCATATGCTTGGGTTTTTCTACACAGTCTGGTTCACGTTCTTGTCTGTTTTGACCTTCTCAGATGCTAGTAGAATCTACATCCATGATAAATGAATTTATTGTGTGTTGTGTCGTTACAGATAAGATGGACATTGACAAATACATTAATTTATTGTGTGAGATATACACGAAGTTTATGATGTGCAACAAGTAAATTAATTTATGTCTACTGAAAGTCTCCAAATATAAATATAGATTATTTATATTTTGTAGAGTACTATTTAATATAAAATATTCAATTACAAAATGTATTGATTTGAGCCATAATTCGATGTGAAAAATTTAAAATTTAAATTCAACTAGTACAAAAATGGAGAGAAAATGTAGAAATAAAAATAATAATAGAATAATGAAAAGAACAAACCCTAATATACAAATCACAGACTTGTAAATATTAATGCAGTATATTCAACTCACCATATTTTAATTTATATTCATATTGCATGGCGAAAAAAATTATTGAATTACTAGGTGTCACATTTTCTTCAATTAATCATAACTATGATAGTATAGTCCATCACAAAATGACTAGTTATGTAATACCCTAATTTTCCAATTCTCATAAATTTTATATTTTATGGATTATTAGCAAAATATAAAGGTGAATATGTGTTTCAAAGAAATATAATTTAATGATTATATTTTCTTCCAAATTTAATTAGGAAATCCATATAAATATGAAATTTGAGTGGTAGATGAGGTAGATTTACATGTGATATTTGATTGAGAGATGAGTTTTAGTAGATGGAAATGAAGGGTAGATGGTTGTGAGGTAAACTACCATGTGATATTTGATTGGAAAATGAGTTTTAGTAGATGAATATATTTATGGTAAATGGGTAGTTAGTTTATCATGTGATTTTGAAAAGAGGTTGAGACCCAAAACTCTATAAATAGAGCTTGAATTCCTCTTCATTCTTCACACCAAAACTCAAATCAAGATAGAGAGTAAGACAAGATAGGAACAAGAAGAAGAAGGAGTAAGAACTTCAAGAGGTAAGTTCTTGAGCTCTAGCTTATAGATTTTTTGTAGAATTATAGTTTAATTCAAGAAATTGTAAAGTAAATTTTCTGTACATGTTTTTAAGGTCTCTAATGAGTTTAAAAAAAATTAGAGTGAAAAAAAGATGGGAAATGATTTTTAAGATCAAAGGAATAATATTGTGAAAATTGAGAAAATTCCCAGATTTCAGTTTTTCTGGAGTCAGTCACGTTGTGTGAATTATTTTAAATAGTAAATGATCTTTAAAAATCATGAAATTTTCCAGATATAAATTAGACATCCGGTGCTTTCTATTGATATATAATTTGTAACGTTTTAAGCTCTGAACAAGGAATTATGAATTTTTGAAGTTAAGCTATTTTTACTGGAATAAAATCTAGGCAACGTTGAGAAACGTAAAAACTGAGAATTACTCAATAATTCTGGGTGAAAATGATTATTTTTCCTCAAAAATATACATCCTAATGGTTCCGGGGAATTTTACGGATCCTCATTAGTTATGATTTTTCAAAGTTAATAAAAAATCTGCATAGAAAATCTGTAGTGGCATTTTTCAAGAAATGTAAGGGCAAAATTTTGATAACAAAGCCACCAGGGGTAGAGAGGTAAATAGAGGTGGAAATATATATTAGGATATTATTCTAAGTGACATAGTAATATGTTAGGATATCTGGGAAGTCAAAGGTCGGATTTAAAGGTCGGACGTTTGACGATTGCCTGGTGAAAGGTACGTTCACGTACTGTAATTTTAACTCTCCTATGACTTGTATAAATTTGATATGATTGATTGAATCATGAGTAACTGTATTCATTTAAGCCGTGGATTGTTGTGCATATATGATAAATGCTAAATGTATCTTATGATTATCTATCATATATTGTTTATACTTTTCATATGAGGTTAACTGTTACCTGATATTCAATGTGTATTGAATCTCAGATTTGAGTAAAGGTTCAAGGAAGAATACTGGATTTGAGTAAGCGATACGGACGATGTAAATGGAGCCGTGAAGAGACACCAATCAAGAATAGAGTTTGAAGAAGGTTAGTCCATGGCATGAATTCGATAAAGTTATTTCAAACCAATTGGTACTTAAACTAAGAAAGGGTTGTTGGTGGGTTGTCACAAGTCGCCGTGAAAGACGGGGAGACTCCTATTAGACTAAACACCGATCTGACCAATTTGTTTGATTAACTGTGTTGAATTTCAAGCCATAGGTCTAATTATAAAGTTGATTTATCAGAGAAGAGAACTATATTTATGTCTATGTAATTGTATCACATGAATAATCTTTCGGAATATTTTAATGTACCAGCTTATATCAGGCATCATCATATGTCTTGGCATTTTATATCAGATACTCATTGTAATATTAGCGCATGCTTTTCGTTTCCGCAGTACTTGGAGCTGTAGCACCTCAAACTCTGTTGATTTTCCTAAAACTAAGTATCAACTGACACAATTTTCAAGCATGGAATTTGAGGTGTTACAAGTTACAACTAGCTCTACAACACTTCTACTTTGTAAACACTTTGCCTCAAGGTATAGCTCTCAAAAACCAAGCAATTTACCAGCAATTAACTTCATATACAATGCATAGAGATATCTGATTCTAGTGTTTATTAATTTGGTGCTTAAAGGATCTCTTTTGAAGAAACTCAGTGACAAAGGAGTCCAACATTTCAACAGTCACATGCTGCATCACTACCACATGTGCCATATTTCCTTTGCAAGCCAGACTCCACCGACGAGCAAATTCATCATCTTGAGGCTTCTCAAACACCACAATATTGCTGAACTCATTCTTCATCGCACTCACTATTCCTGCTTCTCGTAGCTTGTTGTGCAAGTAATCTGCATTCCTAATACACTTGTCCACTTCCTTCTTGAGCCCCAATAAGCCCTTCTTCTTAAGAGCGTACCAGAGGAAGATCGGAGCGTGGCCGTTTCGACTTCCTGTGATTGTGGCGTCTCTTGAAGCTATGATCTCAGTATCTCTTGACATGCCATTCATATGTACCAAACGAGTTATTACAACCCCACAAGGAACAGGACATCCTATGAACTTGTGCCCAGATATAGCTAAGCTTCCTATGGGTTTCTTGAAACTTAACCTTGGTGCCTATAAACCCATCATAATCTTCTCAAATTAGGAAATATTGCACAAACATAAAATAGGATTGTAGATAGATCTTATCACAAATTAATTAGGTCCAAAACCGCATCTTGATAAAAGTGACCCAAAAAAGATGGCATGCGTTCCTTACTTCATATCCAATTTATAAGTTTTTTGTGACAATTTAAACTGAGTAGTACTTGCACATACTTGCTACCCCTTCAGTATGTTCGTATTTACGTGTACATTTTCTTTTTTTGGCCGAATATTCAGCATACTTTTTTGGGAGAATTAGGTAGAAGGACCAAGAAAAAGAAATACTCATAAATAAGGATCTTAAAAATTGTAATTATTTTCAAAAACCAAAAACTAAAATATAAATTTTCAATTACGAAATTAACACTGACCTCCCTACATTTTCTTTAATTCTTAATCAAGTTAGTTATCAAATTTGATAACATCTCTATGTATATTTAAAAATATATATATATATATATATATATATATGCAACTCAATATTTTTATGATAATCACCCCATGCACATAGACATTGAATTATCTTTAAAATTTATCCTAATTAAAATAGTATCTAAAATCTAAAAATAACTAGAAGTCTACCTCTTTCTTGGTTTTGATTATTTTTAAAAGCTTTTAAAAAAGAAAAATTATATTATTGAACCTTACCTTCGAATTGTGATTTATAAAAAGTTTTTTAGCTTCTCTATTATAGCCAAAAAAAACTCCTGATAAATAAATTTCAAATACAATAATATTAAATAAGTTCCAAAAACATAAAACTAGTAACAAATGATATAAAGTGGGAGACGACAGAACATTTGAGATAGGGGTAGAGAAAATATAGAGTTTGGGCAGGGTTAATTTCATAATTAAAATTTTATATTTTAATTTTTGGTCCTTCAAAATAATTATAATTTTTTATATCCTTATTAATAAATATTTTTTCTCTTTGGTCCTTCCTCTAATTTCCCTACTTTTGTATTTTAGTTCGGTAATTATTGCTCGGAGGCATTCTATGGATCTTCAATTTTAACTTGAACGAATCCAAATGCAAGTAAGTCTGAATACGAAAACCGGATTCGGAATTTGAATATTTTGAATCTCAAGACTATAGAAACTACATATTGAAATGCCACTTACTTGTTTAATGAAAGGAAGCATTAGTCCAAACAGAGCTCCATCACAATGAATATAGAACCTATTACGACTAAAACCACATTCTTCCAGTGTTTGTACGACAAGATCAAGATCATCAATAGCTCCCTTCATAGTTGTTCCTAAAGTACAAAACCACCCTTTCATATTAGTTCATCAGTCATTCATCCTGTCTCTGTTCTTTATTATAAAGCATCAAATAACAACTATTCTTAGTCCTTTTAATAAGGTTTTTTTCCCCCAAAATGCCCTTTTTTAGGAAACTATTTACTAAAATGCCCCCACTTTCAAACTATTTCTCATTATGCCCCTCCCTAGAAACATATTCCCTGTCTACCCCCATTTAGTCGACTAAATAAAGGTTTTAGTTGACTAAATGGGGGTTTAATTTTTTTTAAAAAACTGTCAACATTTAGTCGACTAAATCTCAGGATTTAGTCAACTAAATGTTGGCAGTTCAAAAATTTTTTCAATGAGCCTAACATTTAGTCGACTAAATCCTGAAATTTAGTCGACTAAATGTCGGCTAATGGATAAAAATAGTGGATAGTAAATTAATTATAAAAAAATAATAATGATAATAACAATATTAGGAAAGCAATAATGAGATGAATAAAATATATGAGAGATTATAGGATTTGATCTAAGGTATCCCTAAATAATAGGATCTAACCAACTAACAGATAGGGAATATATGTATATGTTATATTATTATCATATTATAATAATAATAATAATAATAATAATAATAATAATAATGGATAATAATAGAAGTAAAAATAATGATAATTATGAAATTAAGAAGATAATGATATTATCCAACTTATTCCTAAATAATAGGATTTGAATTAATTTGTTCCTAAATAGTAGGATATGACTAACTAATTCTAATATTATTTAATTTATAATATTGGTGGCAAAATAAAATAGATAAATAAAAGATAGTAATTATAAATAAGGAAAGAGATTAAATGAATGTCGAGGCCTCAATTTTTTTTGAATGCCCATGAATTTTATTATTATCATTATTATCATTATTATTATATGATAATAATATAACATATACATATATTCCCTAACTGTTAGTTGGTTAGATCCTATTATTTAAGGATACTTTAGATCAAATCCTATCATCTTTGATATATTTTTTCATCTCATTATTGCTTTTCTAATATTGTTATTATTATTCTTTTATAATTAATCTATTATCCACTATTTTTATCCATTAGCCGACATTTAGTCGACTAAATCCTAAGATTTAGTCGACTAAACTAAATGTCGGGCTCATTGAAAAAAAATTTGAACTGTCAACATTTAGTTGACTAAATCTTGGGATTTAGTCGACTAAATGTCGACAGTTTTCAAAAAAAAATTAAACCCTCATTTAGTCGACTAAAGCCCTTATTTAGTCGACTAAATGGGGGTAGACAGGAAATATATTTCCAGGGAGGGGCATAATGGGAAATAATTTAAAAATTGGGGCATTTTGGTAAATAGTTTTTTAAAAATGGGTACTTTGGGAAAAAAACCCTTTTAATAAAGCATGTACAAGTTTTTAATGAGTATTTAATTTATTTTTCTATGTCTATCCATAAAGAGGTGGGAGAGAGTAATAATTAATATGATATTTGAATTTAATGGAGATGATGAAGGTAATATTAGAAATCGCTTAAATTTTAGGACAACTTTAATACTTTAACTTATTTTATTGATTTATAAAAATTGATAATTTGTGTCTTATAGTAATGATGGGGGATCATGTGCGTGCAGTGTATGTAAAACTCTAGGAAGATTACATACATTTAAGAACTTGACCAAATTAGTTATAATAAAATATGATGGATTGAGAGAAAAACCTATGTTGAGGTTGATGATGGCAGGTTTGTCCTTGTGAGCAAGAAGTGAAGCCTTGAGATCAGAACAATCAATCTCACCAGATCTCAGAGTTGCAACCTTCACACATTCAATTCTGCACATTCTTGCTATCTTGAACACTGAATAATGTGATTCTTCTGACGTATACAGAATCCCATCTGGCAATTGTTCCCTCCTATATATATATATATATATATTACAACCTTATATATAATCAAATGACTCATAAAACATAATGTAAATCAGAGAAGAGAGGTAACTTACCCTAATAAAATCCCATGAAGATTGCCTTCAGTTCCACCGGTGGTAACGTATCCCCAATACTGGTTCTTCTCAATCTCCCACAATCTGGTGAACCAGTCAAGAACACAAACTTCAAAAGCTACTGAGTTGAGAGTGTAGCTATTTCCCACAAATGGGTCTCCAGCATTGTTTATGTGAAAATGCAGCAACGGTGCCAATGCTCCATAGTCAAACTCAAGATTTACGGGGTAGCCTGGTCGATCAGTTAATTAATACAACACAATTACTAGGATTTGTTTAAATTAAATGCAGTTCGAGTTGTTGTATAGAAATAATTCGGTCTTGATTTTATTAGGCACTTCTAATTACCGCATAGAACTTAAAAAGTTGTGGTTAAGTCATTTATTTTTATCTAAAAATGAAAAAAAAAAATCAAATTTATTTATGTTGAATACCATGGATTTTTTTAATAACAAAATGGTTAAGGCAAGATGAGTCTCAAGAGTCAAGGCATGCTTTCGAACTCAAAGAACTCTTAAGGTCATGACATCGATATCAAGATTTGAACTCATAACCTTCTAGATTATGAGTCTAACTACTTACCAACTAATCTAACCTTATGAATCATAATTCATGAGAACTTGGTCACTTATAATATGGACAATCTATTTCTTCTTCTAAAGAGAGAAGGGGTATATATTTGATACTAGTACAACATAACAAGAGATATATCGAAAAGATAATAAAAAAGGTAATTACCCAAACAGCGCATTTTGTTATGGGATAGAGAGTGGGCAAAGCTAGTGATCATTTGAACCAAGTGTTCTTCTGAATCTCCCGAGAGCTCCGAGATAGGGAGGCTCATATTTTGAGTATATGGGTTCTCTGTTGCTGAGCCTTCTGTTGCAGCCAAACGTGGATCATTCATTGTTTCAGTGTTTGATTGATAGAAAGAGGACGAGGGAGGGAGGGAGGGAGGGAGTCAGGAGAGAGAGTGTGTGTGTGTGTGTTGGAAGTTGGGAGAGCGGTAGTCAATTATATACACACTGGGATCCATATTTTGAATGTGACAATGATTGGGACGTATCAATA
This sequence comes from Acacia confusa, assembly GCA_037074495.1. Lineage (NCBI taxonomy): Eukaryota > Viridiplantae > Streptophyta > Magnoliopsida > Fabales > Fabaceae > Acacia > Acacia confusa. Next base: position 1,795,352 of record CM073502.1, read on the forward strand.
TTCACTAACACTCACGTTTATTATTCCTCTCAATCAAAATCCATCTAACCAATTTCACAAAATTCCGAGAGACATCCATCTAACCAATTTAACATAATTTCGAGAGACGTTACTATCATTTTGAAAACCCATACTTTAAAGTTTTAAAACTAAACTCTGTTTTTTATAGGAGTATAAAATTTAAATTATCTTGATCTTTTTTATAAGAACATAAAAGTTGTCTGAATATTTAATAATTTTTTTTTATTTTTTCCTCATTAATTATATTTATTGCATTAATTAAAATATTGACAATAATTTATATTTACTGTATTTCTTTTTATTTTACTTGTCTTCTTATAAATAAGAGCATACTTAGAAAAAAAATATTTATTTTAGGTATAAGTATTATTTTTAACTAATTTTTACTACTTTCTTGATCCATATAATTTGGTTATCAAGCTCTTATAAATAGGACTGGAGGGAATACCTGTGAGTTGTTTCATTAATTTTACTTCATTTTAATTTATTTTTTGTAAGACTTCTTTTTATTTTTGTTGAAAGACATTTTAGTTTTTCTAACTTTATTTTTTGTAGGCGCATGACATGTATCCTCCTATTAGAAATAATCATGTTTGAGGCACAGTCAAGTATTAAAAGTAAGTCACTCAAACCTTAATTTGTCATGTTGTGAAGCACCGACCCCTTTATACTAAACCCACTTAGTTATTCTATTTTGGTATTTTTACTAAACCCACTTTAAAAGGTTAGTGAAGTTTTTTTTTTCTAAAATACCTTAATCATTTTCCTTAATTCCCTCTATCTCTCTTTTATTTGTTTATTGTTGAGGAAACATCAATAAGAGAAAATTAGGAAAAGAGTAGCACATATAAAAAATAAATTTTACATTTAAGACTAAGATAAATTTCCAATTAAGTCCTATATTAAAGACTGTGTGAGTATTTAATTTAAAACATAAAACTTATTAACAAATGATGATAATGGTACAACAAACAGATTTCCTTCTCATCCAATGTCGTGATGTACATTCAGTGCAAATAAAAGTGATGAGATAAAGAATAAATTACCAATTAAGTATTCGAGAAGGCCACTTACACATTATGAAAGTTAATTGCATCTTTGAGAAGATAATTGCACATTCGAGAGACCGCTTACACATGATTAAAGGAAGCTAATAACATCTTAAGGAAGCTAATTGATATTGGTTTTTTTTTTTGTTCGAAATTGATATTTGTTGGAAGGTTATTACATATTTTGGGTTGCATGTTATGGAAGTTAATTGCATCTTGGGGAAGCTAATTGTATAATAATAAATGGAAGGTGAAATTGTGCATTTATATTAAAAAATTTAGGGTTAAATACCATTTTTAACATGGAAGTTTACCCCGAGGAATACTAGTCATTCAGAAGTTTTTTTGGTCTAATTTTTGTCCTCGAAAGTTTAAAAACGTAGCAATCTTGCCCATTCGTTGATCTTTTTGAATTGTTACTTTTTTTTATAAACTTCCAGAGGCAAAATTGCTCCGGGAAAAAAAATTATAGGTAAATTTGCTCTTAAAAAAACTTCTAAGGTATATTTGCTCCGTTTTTAAACTTTCGGGGCAAAAATAAGAACAAAAAAACTTTCAGGCGACAAGTACTCCTTAGGGTAAACTTTCATGGCAAAAATGGTATTTAACCCAAAAATTTAATAATTTGACTTATAAAGAAGACAAAAAAAATCTTCCTTTTTACCATACAAATAGGATGATAGAAGTATATATAGACTATAACATATATTGATATATTTAAATAGAAATAAAACATATATTATATGATTTAATATTAAAAAATCTTTGCTATTGGTTCGATTTTCTATTAATAAAAAGAGAGTCTTATCAAATATTTATATTATACTCCTATACTTTTATTTATAAGTCATTTCTAGCGTATTTAACACAATTTAAGGAAAACTTTAAACCTCATTAATTCTGCATTAACATTTAATAACTTTTCAATTTTACCCCTATTTAATAAGCACAATAATAAATTTAGGGTAAAATTATATATTTACATAAAAAATTTAATGAAGTGACCAATAAATAGGAAAAAATCTTCTCTTTGCCATATAAATAATAGGGAGAATCTTAATTAAATCCAACTGAAATATCAAAATTCAAATTCAAACCTACACTTTAAACAAATTATTAATTAGACCAAGAGAACTTATTAGAGATTTCTGAATGTTGTTAAAAGACCAAGATGCCCTGATATATATAGCTAAAAAGCAAAATTGAAGGTAATCAAATAATCCCAATTATTTTGGTTTTGATTATCTGTAAATTTAGTATACAATCCAAACATATTTTTACAATATATTCCAAAAAATTAAAGGAGTTCTGGTTAAAAAAATCTCAAAGGAGAAAAACTAATTTGTGAATCTTATTGTTAACCTCATGAAAATCATGTCATTTTGACACATTTACCTATAATTTTTCATACTTTTTGATGAATTCTTACATATTGGGGGATACATATGCAAGGTAAAGGGATAGAATTCTTGGTTTAAGTGTGAATAGTTTGCCATATTTCATCAACTTTGGCTTTTATAGACTTTCTTGTGTTGATAAGTTATCATTTGAGCTACACGTGGAGCCATTTAAAGCACAAATCAATGACTAAGAAATTGGAAAGAAGCTTAGAAAGTGAAAATACCATGGTAAAAGAAGTAAAGATGAGAAAAGAATAAGAGCTTTTGATCTCTGTCAGAGCATTCTCTCACCTCAGCCAAAGACAAGAGAAAGTTTTTGGCCTCAGCCAAAGACAGGCAAAAAGCTCTTGGCTTAGCCAAAGAATGAGACAGAAAGGTCTTGGTCGCAGCCAAGGCTTGTCTTGGCTACATCCATCGATACTAAATGAAGCTGTGCATTTTGAGGTCAAAACTGATTCTAGGGCTTTAAATACTAAAATTCATGAACAACCTAGTGTCATTCTTCACTTATAGCTACGGTGATTTGGGGGGCGATTTTGGAGCTTTTATTCGCTAGGATTTGGTGTTCTTAAAGGAAATTCAAGTGGAGATTGAAGATTTAAATAGATTAAAGCTCATTTCCCTTGATTTTGTTGATTCCTTTCCATTTCTACTTATTTTTCTAAACATTAGTAGCTAACCTTTTCATTCTATGATTATTTTGAACCTTTATATTTATTAAAACTTGAATATTCCTCTCTTTTGGTAGCTAATGATATTGATATATATATATATTGAATTTATCCTTTACTTAATGCTTCTAAGTGTTTGACCACCTTTTAGATTTATTTGTTTACTTGAGTGTGACTTGAGAGGGCTAATCTTTGTGAAGGACTTGGTCAAAATCATACTTTCCTTGAAGTTTACTTAATAAATAGATGATTTGTTAGTAAAATAGAGATATATTTACTAATCTGGCATTGTCACATTAAAATTGTTGTTTAAAGTGGATTTTCATTAGTTGTAGCAAGAGATTAAGCATTTTAATGAAAAATAAAAACTCAATTTTAATTTGATTTTGATAAAGTTTTGTCAAGTGCTTTTAAACCTTAAACTAACACATATACTCATTGTAATACTATTGGAGGGGAAATTAATCAAGTTTTATGAAGTTCAAAAGGGAAGAAATAATCCTAAGCTCCATTTAATTGAAGTTAGAATCCAATTTTATCTTACTTAGTCCAATTCATCTTGTTTTGAACAAAAAAATGTTTTCACAAATTGAAATATTCAAAATGATTTTGTCCAACCTAATTAAGAGCATAATTGCATTTATTAGTCCATTTCTTGCCTTAGTCCTCGGTGAAAACAAAACAAAACAAAACAAAAAGTTATACTACTTGCGACCTTTATATTTGCGATAAGCAAAACGGTGAACACTTATATATGTTTTGAAAATTAAAATAAATCTATTTACCCTTTACCTTAAATAAAATGATTAATGATATGTTCATAATTTCAGTTATATAGTGGGAGAGTTGGATTCATGCTTGCATCATGGAATTTTCAAAATTCAAGCTAGATTGTTTTGAAAATGAACATCCTAATTCGCATTATTGTCAGACTTAGCTTTGTTATAGATCCTCCCACACACCTTTACATTGTAAAACATCGCCACAACATGTATCAAACTGAGCGACGCTAGACAAACTTTTGTGCCCATTATTTTGCCTAGGAATATGTAGAGGATAAAGTTGGTAGATTTTATACCTTTGATCAACCACTACCATACTGTAGGAAGGTAGCGGATGATGAAAAGTAATTAGCAAACAGGGCTAAAGATGGATGAAAAAAAAAAACAAATATACAAATTGGAAAAATCTCAATTAAATTTAGTTAAGATAATCAAAACAGAAGTATTTGGGATTTGTTTACCTTTAATTTTTATGTTTAACTATAAGGGGGAATTTTGGTCTTTTATTATATTAAAAAAAATTTCTAATTAGACCTCTTGGCCTGATCAAGAATTTGTTTAAAGTCTAAGCGCAAATTTAGATTCTAATATTTTAGCTGAATTTAATTGGGATTCTCCTGAAATAATATTAGGATGTATGTTAATATTTTTTAATTAAAACTATACATATTTATATACTCCCTCTAGTCTTTATCATAAGGCGTCAACTAATAATTTGTATATATCAATAAAAACGCTTAAAGTTATTAAAATTATCCTAAAATTTAAGTAATTTTAATATTACCCCTACTAATTGTACTAAATTTTAATACTCCCTCTAATCCTTATTATAAGGCACCAACTACCAATATTTTTTTATCCTTATTATAAGGCATCAACTTACTTTAATTACCTCTTTTATTACCTTTTTCTCATTATGCCCTCATTTTTTACTAACTTATTTAAAGCTATATCATTAAAGTAGGGGTGAAGTTGGAAATATTTATTAATTTTGGACCTAATTAATGAGTTAACTTTCATTCCTTGGTTTGTGAGAAAAAGTAGTAGGTGCCTTATAATAAGGACCAGAGAGAGTATTATATTATTATTATTCTCACCCACTACCCATATTAATTATAGGCATACATGAAAAAAAAAATTAATATTCATTAAAAACAAGCAAGTGCTTTATTAAGAAAAACAAAACTAGATACACTTATTACTTGGTGACTTATAATAAAAAGAATATGAAGTACATTGAAGAATTTAACACCCCCCCCCCACGGAACTAGACATTATTGAGCCTGTTTGGGTTAGCGGTGAAAGCGGTGTCTTATTTCTTATTTGACTTTTTTAGAAACCTGGTAGTAAAAAAGTTAGGTTGTAGATATAATTTGTGTTTGAATTAATAGTGGTAAAAGTGACGAGGCCCACATCAAAAAGTTGAGATCCTTTTGGAAAAAGTTACTCCCTCTGGTCATTATTATAAGGCACCAACTATCAAATATATTTGATCTTTTTTATAAGACACTTGCTTGTTTCCAAGGAGCATTGATTATTTTTTTCCATGTATGCCCATAATTAATAGAGGTAATAGGTGAGAGTAACAATAATATAATATTAGAGTTTAGTGCAAATAATAGGGGTAATATTATAAATTACTTAAATTATAGGACAACTTTATTGACTTTAACTGTTTTTATTGGTTTGTGTGATTTGTTAGTTGGTGCCTTATAATAAGGATCAGAAGGAGTACCTCATAAAGCTTTTCCCTTCACTGGCTTTTATAAGTTTTTTTTTAAAAAAAAACCTATTAAACTTAAAACTCAACTCAAACACTCCACTTAAAATTTTTTTTTTCCTACTAAAGTTTTTTTTTATATTTTTTTTCTTTTAAACTATTTAAAGCTCTCTCCAAACATACAGAACCATTAATTGCACGCCAGGTGACACGGGCGGCAGCTCATTCATGGGCGGTGAGGAAGGATCCACACTTAATTAAATATCTAAGGGTAGTTGAAAAAATTAAATGTGGGGATCCTAATTCTCGTCATCAAAAAAATGTTTTTGATACACTGGAAAACAAAACAAAAGGAAGAAAATAAAACCAGTCAAGAGTCAAGACACCTAACTTTATTCATAGACAGTTAAAAAGAAAGGATGAGACTTGTCTGCTTTTCTTTCGACCACCGTCCTCTTCCTTGTCACTAGACAGTTTTTGTGCAAAATACACATGTTAATCAATTTTTTAATAAAAAAAATAGCATTCAATATCTTAAGGAAAATTTTCAGTTGCTCCTGTTTCCCTAAAATATTTTTTAATAAGGGTTTAATATTTCTACCTTTATTGCAGAAATATTTTTTTTGTCTCACTCACGTAAAAGTGAGTTGGTTCAACTAATATTTTCTCTTTTTTTTTTTTATAATGGGACTCACTCACTTTTATGTGAGTGGGGCAGAAAAAATATTTTTACAGCAAAAAGGTTGAAACATTAAACCCTTTCAATAATACTCATATCTTAAAATGTTGGTCCACTAGCCAATGTAAAATATTTTTAATATCACCTAATATCTAGTATCCAAGTATTTTTTTAATATAATCCAATATCTTTTTTACGGAATCTAACACCCGAAAATATGGCATCAAAAATTATTTTAAAATATTGAGTTTTACTAAAACTATATTTTGGGTACTACATGCAATTAAAATTAGTTTAAGATACTTAGTGTAACTAAAAAAATATTTTAGGGTGTTAGATACTAAATATTAGGTGGTATTAAAAAATACTTTAGGGTGGTGAGTGTACCAAAAATTAGTTTAAGATATTGATTGCTATTGAAAAATATTTTGGAATACTAGGTAGTATTGAAAAAATACTTTAGAATGCTGAATATATATATATATATATTTAAAAAAAAAGTGATCAACAATGTATGTTGCACCAAAAAAGTGCAGTTTCAGGGAAAAGGATGGCATCAAATAACAAAAGAAAAGGAGACAAGCCGCGTCTAGAAAGAAGCCGATTAATTTAGTTACTTGCTATTATAATATGTAAAAATTATGTGTCATCACTCCTACCTAAATACTTTTTTAATGAATGTGATATGGGAGACAGAAATTGAGAAAATAATTAACTTAATTAGCCGATTATGTGTCATTTTTCTTGATTTAGTAATGTGTCAATATTTTTCTCAAAATACACTTCTCAATAAGTATATTAAATATGGGAGACAAAGGAAGGGAAGAAAAATTGTGAAGTTAGAAAAGGGGATTAACTCAGGAAGAGAAGACGAATACCAAACTGCTACATTAATCAATTATCTTATATTTAGACTGTTAATTTCTTCTATAAATAAGAACATATCATCTCTTTAAATACCTCATGTAGCAGGAGGAAGTAAATTTCTTGTTTTGGTTGGTGCATGGGAAACTAGTTAAAAGCTTAAAATGAATCGATGCTGTGGGTCGGATGGGTGAGATTCAATAATTCCCACGTGTAAGTTGTTTGGTTTGTATGGATTAAAAGGGTGGTTAAAATTTATCAATGGCGATAGATATGTAAGAAACTTATTTTTTTCTAAAAATATTTTTATTTATAGAGAATGTGAGTTCAAGAAACAATAGAAACATATAAATAATTAGGATAAAAATAAAAAAAAATGTATTAAAATTTTAAAAATATTCGAAGTGTAAGTTATAAAAGGATCAAACCTATTCAAATTGAAAAATAAAAAGAACAGGGAAGAGTGAAAATAAATTAATGGGGCTTATTTCATCCTCACATGAATCATTAATAAATCATGACACACACACACACACACATATAATTAATAAATCAAAATCCACCTTAACATGGAAATTGCTCACTATAAAGTATAAACCACATAATCAAATTGCTCGCTATAAACCACATGACAATTAGAGGAGGGAAGGCACAGGCATTTATTGTCCACAAAATAAAGAAACAACTACCATAATTGTTCACAGAAATGTGCGGATATAATATGAGGAAATTAAAGGATAAGTGGGTCCTAAATTATGGACGAGTACTGTCAGACGCAGGGCCCTTGGACTGAGCTCTTGAAGATGGTACTCCACAGCAACGTAAGCAAAAAAACCCAGAAAAACGTTGAAGCCGCTTCTCTTCTTTATTTTATGGGGCAGCTATGGTCCACTGTAGTAAATTATGGACCGTCCACTGCCTCAAAACAGAGTGAGAGCCCCCCTCCCCTCTTTTTTGTTTAAAGAAAAAAACACTGCATAAGGGTGGTGGCGGCAGACGATTTAATCATAGCTGCCCCTTTACTTTATCATGCATCTTCCTTGTTGGGTTTTTTCCATTTCTTTTTTCGTCTATTCTCATCATTAGTCGGTAAAAAGTCAAAACAAACAAAAAAAGTACGAAAATGAAATGTTAAACGTGGAATATTTCATTTTGATTCGATGATCATGAAAAGAATAAAGTATGATAGTGGACTGAAAAAGAAACAGGGGGAGAAAAAAACTAAGTCCGCATCGTCCACCCCTCGACCTCAAAACTGTACCGGGTGTCAAATATTGAGGCTGAGCCCTTTTTCTTCTTTTTAAAAAATAAATCCAGCAGGAATTATTTTTTTCCGGTAATACCTATTATTCAAAGTAATTGTTTGTACTCTCAGCCTTTTAAAAAATTATTAGCTAAAGCATATATTTGATTCTACAGGTTTGTATCAGATTGAAAAACCTAATTTTAGCACACAGTTAGTTTCATTTAATAGAAAATTCTGACTTAACAAAATTGAATATTCACTTTAAGATTAAATTATGATAAAACATGCTTAAGTTTAAATTAGAACATAGAAATGATCATATTAAAATTTAAGCTTGTTTTATCTGCATTTGATTGCAAAATCACTATTTTAATTTGTTGAGTTGACATTTTCTGTTAAATAAAACTAACAATGTTAAGATTAAAAGACTAAGAGTATTAGTTTTAAACTTAAGGGAGTAAACTGAAACTTAATGCAATCTTAGAGAATCAAATGTATACTTTTAGCTATATTTTTTTAGAAGCATTCAATATCTACAAGCTGAACCTTAAGGTATTTTTTCAATATTTATTAGCTTCTTAAACTAATTTTTAGTGCATCCAACATTTTTCAATATTTTTTTAGTAGCACCATTATCCTGAAGTATTGTATTGAGTGTTACTTAAAAAAAAAAAAAAAAATTGTTGGGTGTTGAATGCTAAATATTAGGTATTACAAAAAAAAAAATATTTTGGTGCGCTAGATACACCAAAAGTTTTTTTTTAAAATAATGAGTGATAAGCTATTAGAAAAATAATTTAAGATCCTAGACGTTATTTCGAAGAAAAAAAGTGTTCAGCCTCAATACTTTACGCACCTAAAATGGCGAAATTAAGTAACTTTATGTTGAGGAGGGGTAGAGGATGGTAAGAATAGAGGAGACAAGTTGATTCCAAAATAAATAGATTTTATTTTGAAGTAGCTTTTTCAACTTGAAGCAGTTTACAATAATTTTGGGGAGAGAACCATAATTTTAGGGGAAACAACCCTTAATTAAAAGCATTAACCCATTCCTTTGGATTAAGTCCCATAATTTTTACTATATAAAAATTGTTAAGAAGATAAGGAAGAAAGAGCGTAAGAAAACATCAACATTTTGTTCACCTTCCTAATATTAATTTCTAGTCTATTCCCAAAGGAACTTGACATGGCCTAGCTGTAGGCTTCTCTGGGATCTTAGCAAGTTTGTTCAAATCTCTTTTTGAATGAAATCTTGTTCACATCTTAATTTACGCTACTTCACAAATTAGTCACTTAAGATTTTTTCTCTCTACATACAAATCCAACTCCACTATAAGCAATTTTTATGGAATTAGTTTCTCTACCAAACTATTTGAATTATTAATAGTAGGGAGAGCTAAGTAATTTTGGACCGTCAGATTTGATCTTGATAGTACAAATCAAAGTTTTTAAAAGTCATATTTTTTTAAAAAAATTATTTTAATAAGTATAGAATCTAAAAGAAAGATAATCTCTTAACTATTATTTTTTAAAAAAATGATTTATCATTTTAAAAAAAACTCATGACTGGATCATTCAAAATCAAATCTAAACAGGGGATCTGCACATATGTCCCTACTAATTCTACTTAGTAGGGAACCAGCTCCAAACCGCACTGATGCCAACCCACCGCCATTGTTGATTATTATATCAGCTTTTTGGGCCGAAAATGAATTACGCCTTTTTTGAATGAAATCGTGAAGGCCCAATCATGATTCAATGATCATAGTTGGTCATATTTATAAGTAAATTTCTATAAACTTTACTTAAATATCTTTTCTGAGTTAGTTTGGATAATTAATAAAGTATTAAATATTTTTTCCCAAATTCTCCATCCAGCGATTGGCTTGTTGGGTTTGATGTGGAGTGGAACGTGGTTGGAGAAGGAAATAACTTAAAAATCCCCCTGGCCGCTTTTTGGTTGGGTGTGTGGGCGGAGAACTGGGGCAAGAAAGGCCTCCAATGTCTTTGCTTTTTAAATGTTTTCCTTCATGATTTTTCGTTGATAATTAAATTCTATATAAAATAAGTAACACTTGGATATCTTACATGCATGAGAAGGTGATTTTTTTATGAACATGGGAGGAAATTGAGGGTGTGGAGAGATCTTTGGATAGCAAATTCATATGAAGCTTTTGATTCTTTGAAAGTGGCTGACATTCGTTTGAATAGCAGGTGGAATTTATTTCCTATAGAAGGGTGGATCTTGAAAGAAAAAAAAGGCAGCTATTTTTAGCACTATAGTTGCTGACTGTTAATTCTAGAAATGATAAATGGATTTGGAAAGGTGGTAATAAGAGGAGTTTTTATGAGGTTAGAGAAGGTTATTATAGAATTGCTAAATCTTGGCCTTCATAATAAGATCTCATCTTCAACTGCTCGTGCTCATACGGAGACTTTGGCTTATTTGGTAAGGGAAGGAAAATTTGTATGAGTAGTATTTAAGATAATTGAAGAAGTGTGGTTATAAAATTTTGATAAAAAAAAAAGTAGTATTAAAGAGTAATAAAAATTACTAAGTTATTTAATGATATAAGAAAATGCCTGACGGGTGGAGAAAAATTACTTTTATCCCTTTTATAAGGATAAAGGAGATATTCATAATTGTGCAAACTACAGAAGAATTAAACTTATGAGTAATACTATAAAATTGTAGGAAAATGTGATTGACCGAAGTTAGTGACTACTATTTCTGATAACCAAATTTATGCCAGGACGGTCCACAACAAAAGCAATTTATTAGTTAAGGGGATTAATGGAAAAGTATTGGAGCAAAAAAAAGGATTTGCATATGGTCTTCATTGATTTAGAAAAAGCGTAAATATGATCGTGTGCGCCTGCTTATATCAAAGCAATTTAGGACATGTATGAGGGGGTAACGGTAGGGTTGAGAATCAGAGCCGGCCCGTGCAGGGTCAGAGCCTAACAAGGCCGGCCCTCCAGGGCTCAGAGTAAGAAAAACACATGTTTTCCAAAGCTTGACCTAAGAGCACCAGGGTCAGGGCCAGCACGCAGGAACCGAAAATTACTATTCCAAATTTTAACTATTTTTCCTCCACTTTTTTTTTTTAAAAATATAATTAGTAAATTACAATACGAATCATTCAATAAATAAGCATAGTCACTAATTCATAATCAAAAGCAAATTATGTACACAAATAACTCACATAAAACATAAAAAGCATATCACTAAGTGACATTAGTACGATGACTATTATTGTCATCATTTTCGTCACTATCATTGATTTTAACGACATTTGGTTGTTCTTCACTTTGAGTAGTAGCCTCTTGCTCATGAGTAAGAATATCGTGAAATTCTTCTTCCGCATCATGAACACATTCATAATATTTATTTGCAACAAATAATAAATCAAATCATAAAATCAGAGTATAGTTATTATGTATTTATAGTTAAATGGGTAAACAACTCTATAACAAAAACAATATATATATATATATATATATATATATATATATATATATATATATTAATAAATTTAAAAAGAAAAAAAAAAAGCTACCGTGAAAGGGGTCTGCAGGGCTAGCCCAGGGCCATCCAGGGCTAATTTCAAATAACTCGTCCATTTTTCAAGCCCGGCCTTTAAAGGGTCAGGGTTTAAACGGGCCGGCACGATGGACCTAGCCTATTTTCCTGGCTCTAGGTAACGATTAGGAAGGAGCACAACGAATGTTAAATCTTCCTATCACTTGCAAGAGTCTATGAGAAAACAAATAAACAAATATATGGTAATAATTAAATGCATACAAATTGAAACACCAAATTATTAACATGGAAAACCCCTCAAGTCTAGGGTAAAAACCATGGGTTGTCCAGGCCAATGAAAACATGATTCACTATGATCAAAATATGGTACAAAAGAGGCTCAATCAAATGCATAAACACGCGTAACCACTGAGCCAAACAACCAAAGTTACGAGCTTACAATTAGAAAACTTACAGATAAAAATACAAAAAAAAAAAAGTCCTTGACCACGAACATGTTTTCTCTCACACCAGGCCTCCAAACAATGATCCCACCATTGAAAAAATTGAAACATATGTTTTCAACATGATGACCAAATTTCAACTCGATCCAACAAGCAACAAATGCGTAAATTCCAATTTACTGATACTAACTTGTGAAACTGTATTTTTTCTCTCACATGGCTGCAACATTAGACTTCTCCAACCTCTCTGGCCTCAGCCTATTAGGCCTTAGCGAGCTTCTCTACCCAAAAAACCTAATATGCCAAATCTCCACTTAAATAAATGAGACACAACCTCAAATAAGGAAACTTTGATAGAATAATATTTCTCACTAAGAACAATTCAAACACAGGTTTTTCTTCATATAAGAAGGGAACCCAAAAGCCAACATCATCCTGATTGAATCATATTTTTTAGATGATTTTTCATAATAAAAATGAGTTTCTTAATACATTTTGTATGACATTATTGCATGATTAAGCACTAATTTGATTTAGAGACATTTGTATTTAAATAAGTGAAATTAGGGGCAAAATGATCAATAATTTATTTATTATTTCTATAAATGATTTCTTGGACTTTTGATACTAAATTGTGTTTAATCTTATATTTTAGGTGTTTAAAAAGAAAATGAGATTTCGGAAAATGTCAAGTGGGTCAGAATTAATATTTTTTAGGATGAGGGAAAATTACTGAAAAGTTCCCCATAATTCCTAGAAATTGTAGATCAAATAAGAAAAGGAATGAGCAAATATTTCAGAAAATGACCCAAAAGTTTTGAAAATATCAATTAGCCCCATATATGTTTCAAATATCTATACTTTAGTCCCTCACCCAAACTTTTCAACGTTACAGATAGGTCCCTAGTCAAAACTTGCATTTTGACCAAGATTCTTTCTCAAGTTAGAGCGCGAGCTGAGGGAAAACACGATCCTGACATAATTTGGAGAGAGCTTCGCGCAACTAGATTAGCTGGATCTCTTCACCACCTTCGCCCTGCTTCTTCTTTCTCACCGGTGGCTTCGTTCTCCACCACGGTTGCCAGTGAGCTTCTTTCATCAACTTCGTTCTCCACCTCTCCATCGTCGACCCCCCTCTGCAATTTTCCAGCGGACATAACAGAACCAAATAACGCGAGACATAGATATGAAAAGTGAGCTTGAGCACTGTGGAACAAAGGACCTGAGACTTTCGACTTCTTCCTTCCATACTAAACAACTTGAAACAGAGGGCCGAGGGAGGGAGAGCTTTGCTGGAATCTTCAACCATCATCATCTTCTTTCTCTCTCATTTCTTTCCAGATTCATCGTCCCTTCCTCACTCAATCACCACACCTTCCTTCTTTGTCAGTTATTTGTGAGTTCCGGCAAGGTTCTACATTTTCCGACGTATTTTCCAGATTCCTATGAGGTTTTGTGTTATTCCGGCTAATGATGCAACTTTATGACAAGCTCATTTTGCGAATTGTGTGGGTTCTCTAATTCTGATGTGCAGCTGAATCTTTTGCTTCTTGGTGATGTAGATTTATGCTTGAGCTCAATAGGCTTTATAGGGGAATTTTTCTATCATTCTATTAGTTTAGAATTATATATTTAGATAGTCTAGTTTTAGGAATTATTGTGTATAATTATAGAAATTAGATTGATGTTAATTATCTCTGTTGGTTTGATATTTGTAAATGAGATTGGATTTTATAGTGTGAAAAATATATGTGTTTGAATATTTTTGTGGTTGCAATGATATTATATTAATTAGTGTGTTATTATTTAATTAATGTGGCTGATTTGTGACTTTGAGGGACTGTTTAATACTCAATTTTAAAAAAACTCATGTTACATTATTCCAATTTCAATTACACATTAAACAGTTTTAAACAATATCTTAAGAAATAGTGGTTAACTATGTTTGTAGGAGCTACTATTAATTAAGAATGTTGGACTCAAGTGTTATCTTGAGGTTTTTCTTATAACTTTATGAATTTTAACTCTCATAATCTTTTGTAAGCAAGGATAATCATTTCTTTATTATCAAAAACGTCAATTATCCATATTTTCTCTTCAATACCATTCCATTCACTCATTCACCATTATTTTCCAAAAATACCAAAAACAATAGTTAGTATTTAATTATATTGCATTTCTATTTTAGTTTATTAATTTGAAAATCCAAAACTAATTTTTCTCTTGTTTTCATTACATTTGCATAACATTTAGATTACTAAAAATTCAATAAAAGACTCCTCGAGAGTAAAGAACAATCTTAGGTTTGCCTATACGCAATCCTTGGTTAATTTTTTTATCATGGACCCAAAGTCTAATGATAAAATACTCTCACCCCCCCCCCCCCCCCCCCTCTAATGATAAAATACTCTCACCCGAGACAATTGACTATTCAACATTTGCATGACAAGCCTTTCCACAAATTTCAAAGTGTGCTGATTCAAACAACTTTGATCTACTTCAAGAAACCTTCTTCTTGAAAGATACTCTAGTTTGTTCATAAACCATATAGTGGGAACACTTCACTTCTCCAATCCTGCATTCTTCAATCCTGGAAGTACATCCTTCCCCAATTTTTTTTATTGATATGATGAAGCCTTTGATGTTGCAAACTTGGTGATGCCTCGATATTAATAGAATCTACACTGCCTCTAGCCATCAAAGCTTCTATCATATACTCACTTTGGCCATTTAAAGAATCCTATTTATCTCTATCACTTAAGCAAGTCAATAACTCAACGATTAGGCAACCATAGAATCTACCAACCAGTGTTAGAACATCTAGAGGTGAGACAAATCACTTTCCTATAAGGATTGGCCTACATCAAGGATCAACTTTGAGCCCTTATTTGTTTAAGCTAGTAGGAGATGTTCTAACCGAGTATATGAAAGAGGAGATCTCTAACTGCATGCTATTTATTGATGATATAGTTATGTTAGCTGAATCTAGGGAGGAAATTAATTCTAAACTTGAGATATAGAGAAGAAATCTAGAGTTGAAAGGCTTTTGTTTAAGTCAAATCAAGATTGAATATATGCATTCCAATTTTGATAAGAGATAAATTAAAACTGAAGTAGAAGTTAATTAAATGGGGGCAAGTCATTCTGCAAAAGACAAAGTTTAGTATTTAGGTGGTGAAATTGATGAGATGTTAATCATATAATTCAAACTGGATGGTATAAATGGAAAAAAGCTATTTGAGTAGTTATTTGTGATTAGAAAGTACCTAAAAAGGTAATAGGGAAATTTTATCGCACTGCTATACGACTAGCGATGCTATATGGTAGTGAATGTTGGACTTTAAAATGACAACATGAACATAAAATAGGGTAGTCGAGGTGAAGATGTTGAGATAGATGTGTGGTCATATAAAAAAAGATAAGATTCATAATAATTACATTAGCAAACGAGTTGGAGTGGCATCTATTGAAGATAAAATGATAGAAAATTATTTGAGTTGGTTTGTACATGTTCAAAGATGTTGAGAAAGGCCAAAGTGAACACTTAATGAGATTATAGAATAAGAACTTTTGGTTAATATTCTTTTTAAGTATTTGGTTTTCGACATAGCACAATGGTGTCGTGTAATTCATGTAGCCGACCCTACTTGGTAAGATAAGTTTTTATTGTTGTTGTTGTAAGTTTTAGTTATTCTATTTAGTTTTATCTGACTTTGTAAAGACTATAATTTGTTCCGATTTTTCTTATGATTAATGGAATTTTGTTGGGAAAAAAAGGTTAATTAATTAATGTCTGCTTCGTGCTTGGGTTTTCTAGAGCCTGGTTCATGTTCTTGTCTGTTGTGACCTTCTCATCACATACGCTACTCGAGTTAGATCCATAATAAATAAATTTATTGTGTGTTGTGTCGTTACAAATAAGATGGATATTGACAAGTAGCTAGATTAATTTATCGTGTGGAATACACATCAAGTTTATTGTGTGTAGCAAGTGAATTAATTTATATGAGATATGTCTACTGAAAGTCTCCTAATTAAATACAGATTATTTATATTTTGCACCATTTGATATATGAATTTTCAATTAAAAAATATATTGGTTTGAACCAAAATTTGATATGAGAAATTTAAAATTTAAATTCAAACAGTGCAAATCAGAGAGAAAATATGGAAATAAAATTAATAATAGAATAATGAACAGAACAAAGCCTAATACGACAGACTTGTAAATAACGCTGCATATTCTATTCACCTTATTTTAAGTTCATAATGCATGGCCAATTTGACCCCAAAAAAAATAATGCATGACCAAAAAATTATCGAACCAGATTGTCACATTTTCTTCAATTAGTCATAAATAAAAAAGAATAGTCCATCACATAATGACTAGTTACATAAAGCAACTAGCTTTTGCAACATTTTTGTTTTTTAAACATTTACCAACAATGGATATTGATGAAAATGGTAAGTGGTCTCATTTCTTATAAGGATGAGATTATGATAACGGATGTTCAAATCTAAAGAAGTACTTATATTTGTTAGTAGAAGAGATAACCTATTAAATTAAATACTCCCTTTCCTCGAGTCTGGAATAACTCATCAACTGGATAGCTAACTCATGTTGAAGAAGGTCACGGTCTAAAAAAAAAGCAATGTATAACGGGTGGGGGGTGGAGTTTCCTCACGTAAAAAAAAGGTGCTTAAAAGGATCGCTTTTAAAGAAATTCAGTGACAAAGGAGTCTAACATTTCAACAGTCACATGCTGCATCACTACCACATGTGCCATACTTCCTTTCCAAGCTAGACTCCACCTATGAGCAAATTCATCATCTTGAGGCATCTCAAACACCAACGTATTGCTAAACTCATTCTTCATTGTGCTGGCTCCGGCCTTTTGTAGCTTGTCTTGCCAGTAAACTGCATTCCTCATACACTTGTCAACTTCGTTCTTGAGCCCTAATAAGCCTTTTTTCTTAAGGGCGTACCAGAGGAAGATTGGAGCAAGATTGAAGCATGGCCATTCCGGCTTCCTGTGATTGTTGAGTTCTTTGAAGCTATAATCTCAGTATGTGGCATTCATGTGTTCCAAACGGGTTATTGCAACCCCACAAGGGACAGGACATTTAAACTTATGCCCAGAAATAGCTATGCTTCTTATGGGTTTCTTGAAACTAAACCTCGGTGCCTGTCAAGTGTCAACCATCATTGATCTTCTCTAGTTTGGAGATATAGCACAAACATAGATAGGATTCTTTTCTTTTTTTTTTAGAGGAAGTGACAAACTATTTCTTATTTTATGAATCTTTCAATTTCAAGGATTCGATTCAGATCCAATTATGTTTTGATACCAAAACCGGATTCGGAATTTAAATATTTTGAATCTCAAGAAAGCATTTAATTAGATCAGTTGCTGTGATTGAAATGTGGCTCACTTGTTTAATGAAAGGAAGCATCAGTCCAAACAGAGCTCCATCACAATGGATATAGAACCGATCAAAACTAATTAAAACCACACACTTCCAGCATTTGCACCACAAGATCAAGATCATCAATAGCTCCCTTCATAGTTGTTCCTAAGTAGAAAACCACCCTCTGAGATTAGTTTACTAGTCATTCAATATATATACTGCATTAGGTCCTTTCTTAATGTAAGGCCTATTTATATTTACCTAATTATATTAAATTAATAATGTTAGTTAAATTTATTAATATGACATGTTTTTTCTAAAACATTTTAATCATTTTCTTTAATTCCCTTTATCTTTCTCTTACTTGATTATTATTGAGGGAACGAATATCAATAGAAGTAAATTAGGAAAAGATTAACAAATATGAGAAATTTGTCTTATATTGAGGAATAAGGGTCAACTCCGTATTTAAGTCTTATACCAGTATTAAAAATCAGAGAAAACAAATCTAGGAAGATTAAAGGACATTTAACATCTATTCCGTTGTATAAAAAAATTAAATGTCATTTAAGACATTGACCAAATTAGTTATAAATAAAACAAGAGAGAGAGAGAGAACTATACTGAGGTTAACGATATGATGGCAGGTTTGCCCTTGTGAGCAAGAAGCGAAGCCTTGAGATCACAACAATCAATCTTACCAGATTTCAGAGTGGCAACCTGCACACCTTGAACTCTGCATATTCTTGCTATCTTGAACACTGAATATATAATGTGATTCCTCTGAGGCATACAGATACCCCATCTGGCAATTGTTCCCTCCTATATGTGTGTATAACATTACAACCTCATATATATAATAAATCAGATGACGGCTAACTTACCCAACTAAAGTTCCATGAAGATTGCCTTCAGTTCCGCCGATGGTAACGTATCCCCAGGACTGGTTCTTGGGAATCTCCCACAAACTAGCGAACCAGCACTATTACAAAAAACCTAAAAAACGTCCTAAATAAAACTCAATTAACGTCCTTTTTTAAAAGGATGTCTATGTGGGAGTAGTAAAAAATTTTGAGTTAAGGCGCCCTGAATTCAGGGCGCCTTAGTTAAGGCGTCCTGAATAAAATTCAGGGTGCCTTAACTTAAGGCGCCTTGAATAAAATTTAGGGCGCCTTAATACCTTTTCTTTTTTAAAAAAAAAATGAAGCAACCATTCCAATCCTAGATATCCGACAATCAACCCAGCTATGGAGGGTTTTCCTCGCTAGATCCGAAACCTAAACCCCTTAATTCCAAATATACACCTTAATACCTTTTTGCTCACAGTGGAACTCCCAAACAATTTGAGAACGGCGAACATCCCCTAATCCCATAAAGTTTTACTCAGTAATCAAACTGAAAGAGGCCGAATCGAGAGCACTAAAGGAGATCTAATATCCACACGAAAAATTAATAAGTAAAACAAGAAAATAAAACTGGATCTAGCACAGATTGAGCATTAAAGGAAAAAAGAGAAAGCAAAAAATGTTATATGAGAGAAGAAAAATAAGAGATCAGAGATCAGAGAATGACCTGAAGCGGAAGAGGAAGCTAAAGTTCTGCAACTGGAGTCTCCTCCCTGTGCGTCAAAACATAGTGGGTTAGGGAAGAAGCAGCCGTCCTTGGGTCTGGGCTTGTGAAGGAAGATATGATGGATAGAGAAAGAAAGAGATATATATGACGAATAATAAGAGGTATTTGTGGATGTTAAGGCGCGGAGCTGCTAAAATTAATTACTTTAGGCGCCCTAAAAAATTTTAGGGCGCTTAAAGTATATTTTTTGGCGCTAATTTTTTGAAGAAAATTTGGTACTTTAGGTGTCCTAAATAAAATTTAGGGAGCTTAAAATATATTTTAGGCGCCCTAAATTTAGGGCGCCTAAAATATATTTTTTGGCGCTTAGATAATTTTTTGAAAAAAGCTTGGTACTTTAGGCGCCCTAAATTTATTTAGGGCACCTAAAGTATATTTTAGGCGCTCTAAACTTTTTTAGGGCGCCTAAAATATATTTTTTGGCACTAATTTTTTGAAAAGAATTTGGTACTTTAGGTGCCCTAAAAAAATTTAGGGTGCCTAAAGTATAGTTTAGGAGCCCTAAACTTTTTTAGGGCGCCTAAAATATAGTTTTTGGCGCTAATTTTTTGCCGCTTAGATAATTTTTTAAAAATATTTAGCGCATAAGTCTTAAAATTAATTACTTTAGGCGCCCTAAATTTTATTTAGGGCGCCTAAACTTTAGGCACCCTAAAAAAGTTTAGGGCCCCTAAAATATACTTTAGACGCCCTAAATTTTATTTTGGACTCCTAAAGTATATTTTAGGCGCCCTAAACTTTTTTAGGGCACCTTTTAGGCGTCCTAAACTGATATTTAGGACGCCTAAGTTTTTGCCTATACTTTTAACTCCCTTTTTTAAAATACGAACACCTTTTGAGAAAGTAATATCCACTTTGTGTAGTAGTGCAGTCAAGAGCACAAACTTCAAAAGCTGACGAATTGAGATTTGAGAGTGTAGGAGTTTCCCATAAAAGAATCGCGCGCCAGCATTGTTTATGTGAAAATGTAGCAACGGTGCCAATGCTTCATAGTTAAACTCAAGATTTGTGGGGAAGCTTGCTCGGTCAACACAATTATTAGGACTTATTTAAATCAAATGAAGTTCGAGGTGTTGTCTAGTAGTACAATAAAAATAAAAGAATTACGATATTCATAAAATCAAGTGAATATTGATGATATAACAAGAGAGATAGTTACTTTAAAAATCTGTCATTTAGAAAAGTAAGGTTAAGTGCTATTAGAAATGCAGTTAACCTTACTTTTCTAAATGCATGTGTTGAGAGATTATAAACTGGCTACGGATCTGTGGGATACCTTAAAACCGAACCGTGCAAACTCTGAATTTGTGTGTTTGCAGGGTAAGGAGTGGCTGGCATGGAATTTGGCAAGCTCAAAGGAAGATTAGAATCTTGTTTTTGGGATAACATGTCGGTTCCTATGGAATTGGAGGAATAAGGGATTATTTGAGGATGATTTCGAGATGCCATTTGATCGGGCTGGATGTGTATACAAATATGCAGCAGAAGTTAAGAAGGCAAGGGTTGAATTTGGCAAGTCAAGAGGAATAAAAAAAGAAGTGGCTATCCGATGGCATACCCCACCAGCTGGCTGGATGAAACTCAATGTTGATGGGATATCAAAGGGAAGTAGTAATGTGGCTGGATGTGGTGGTCTGATTAGAGACTGCAATGGTGCATGGAGAGGTGGTTTTACAAGATATTTGGGGAGTTGCAATGCAATAACAAGTGAAATATGGGCCATTATTACAGGTCTAGAACTAGTTGTCTCATATCAGTTTGTAAATATAATAGTAGAATCTGATTCTCTAGCTGTAGTAAAGTTGATGAATAGCTTGCTGATAGATGATAGGGCTGATACTACGTTGCTGAAACAGATTGCTTCAATCTGTCGTGAGTTTACTAGCCTAGAATTTGTTCATGTGCTTAGAGAAGGAAATACTTGTGCAGATATACTTGCAAACTATAGCCTTAGGAGTAAAGGGGATAGAGTTATCTTTGTTAATCCCCTTGCTATTGTAATTGATGCTTTAGGCAGGGATACTTTGGGCTTCATTTACCCAAGATGTAGTTACTTACAGAAATAATATAGGGCGGTTGCCCCGATTTTTTACCAAAAAAAAAAAGAAATGCAGTTATATAAATTACAATGAAGGGTGTGTACTCAATAAGTTCAAGTACATAAATTTTAATAACAAAAATATATTACAATAAAGATAATTATAATGTCATCCTTCTAAACTTTATTTTTTGAAATTCAATCATAATTGTTTTATTATTAATGTTATTAAATACATCTTTTTTAATATAAGGCACTAAACAACCATTCAACTATTCATCTCCTATTCGATTACGAAGTACAATCTTGATGTATTAAAGGTATGTACTTAATTTAAGGGTGGGTAATCATTAAAAAATGTATTAATTTTTTTTAAGAAAATTCCCTAATTCAAGGGTGGGCGCTTGCCCCCTTCTCTTGTAAGTGGATCCGCTCTTGTTCTTGCTAATCTCATTACTATTGTTGTTAATAGGATTTCAAATAGTATTTTTCTGTTATTTTTCTTTAAATATTAAAAAAATTATATATATATATATATATATATATATATATATATATATATATATATATATATATATAGTTTAGAAAGTAAGAAGCCTTTTCCATAAAAAAAAAATTAAAAAAAAACATTGTAAGCAAAATGCAAAATAATTTTTCCATCGAAAAAATGCAAATTGAATTCGATCGACTTGATTTATGACTAGCAATATTCAAATGTTACCGGTGAAAATAAACATTAAAACTTTTGTTGGTTCATATATCCACGCTTATCACAAAAAAAAAAAAAGGAAACAAAAAACCATTTGTGCGAATTTATGTGTGTTAATATCAGCATTATGAAAACTACGAGGTTCATCTAATACAACCGCGTGATCGATTCGTGTGTGTACTAATTATGGCTTTTATAACTGGAATCTAGAAGTCATTTTATGCATCTATAAATGCTATTAGTCTCATCAATCTTTAGCAAGTGAAGGTAGTAAGTTGAGACTCACTCTCGATAAAAAATTCTTCTCTAAAGTCTAAAGAGCAGAAACCTAATCAGATATAAGATCTGGATGTCTGGTGGCGCTCCTCCTTGTGCGGCGGCGCAGGATGATGCGGCGACAGGAGAGCAACCAGGTACACAATGCGAGATGGTTCCAAGGTTGAAACCCAGGTATTGTCTGCCGCCGATTCAAACCTTCACCAAATCCTTTATCTCTGGACACAGAAAATGCGTCGCGATGAACGTTATTATTGTAATCCCGATAATATGGCTGTTGTTGGGTTTGACGTGGAGTGGTCAATGGTTCAAGAAGGAGATCGTGAAGATGGTATCAACCCACGAGTTACTTTGCTGAAACTGGGAACCAAATATGGCTGCCTTCTGGTGAAGCTGGACTTCAAGTCAAGGTCTGTGCACTATTCTCTGAGGCATTTCTTGCTGACAAAGAACATTACTTTTGTGGGGGTTCATACCAAAGAGGATCTCATCAAACTCAAGTGTGATTACGGATTAGTGATTAGAAATGTTGTTGATCTTGCTGATATGAATAATTTTGAGGCGTATGGTTGTGGGAGTTATCATATTTTTAGTGGTGTGCCTTATCATGCTCGTCCTGCTTTCAACTTAATGAGTTTGGTGAATGTTTTAAACATAATTCAACGGGCACATCGAAGCAGCTGGCCTAATATGTGGGAGTGGGTGGAAAACTGGGGACAAGATGGACTTACTGAGAAGCAGATTGAGATGCTACCATTGAAGCTTGTCTCGTCTTTAGGATTGCTGAAAAGTTATTGAAGAAATATGAATAACGTCTGCTTCCTGTGTACTTGGGTTTTCCTAGAGTGCTGCTAGTGTTATGAGATCATCATCCATGATAAATAAATGGGAATGGGCTTTATATGATGATTAGGTGGTAGGATTGTGTTTTTAAGTGAACTTCAAATAAAATTTTAGTTTCCATATCAGGAATAATGTTATAAGGGTACGTAGCCTCTACCTTACTCACTTCATATTTTACCTTTTTTGTCCATCGACTGGTCAAGTAGACCGATCCTCCTGGGGGAGGGAACTTTCCCTGATGGTTTTTAGGGGCATCAGCTCCTCCTGGTTCATCTCGATGCATTTTCGATGCTTCTTATTTATTTGCTCCATAATGCTTTCGAGTGTTAACCATCCGCTAATAATCATGCTTAAAATATAATCACCCCTAAAAATTAGCCTTAACAACTATTTAAGAATTTGGGTCTTAGAGTTCAAATCTCAAATAAAACACTTTTTTGGAGAGAAGTCAAGAACACCAAACTGTGTTTACTGGATGATAATATTAAAATAATATTTAAGAATTTTTACTCATATATATACATTGTATTTTAGGGGTGTGTTTCTATCAAAAAATAGCTTAATATGGGATTATTTATTGTACAATATATATCATGCAACTTCTTTATATTCCAATTCACATTTTCTTATTTTCACTCCCTAGTTCAATTTGTAATGTTTTACCAACAGTTATTGGGTTTAGCATATGGGATACTTACAACCTGCCACGTTTTAAAAATTTCAGATTATAAGGACTATTATAGCAAATTAATTTTCAATAGAGACCAAAGAAATCTAAAATTTCACTGCTTTCTGGTAGGCCTGCACTGAAATTAATTTATGAAATAATTAATAAGGTAAAAATAACCCTTTCAAAAGCCAAAGGAGAAACAACCTAATTACAAAAATAACCCTTTTGAAAGTTAAAGGAAAAACAACCTAATTTGTAAATGGTGAACAATACACATCATGAACAGGTGAAATATTCCTATGAACATGTTGATGGTTTTATGTACAAGTAAAATTAATTTCTTAACAAGAATACATTAGAGCATAATCAAGTCAAATTTCATTTGCAAATAACAAACCCATCACAAGCAAGTGGAGTAGTTATGTGAACAAGTGGAATATACATATAAACAATTTTAACATGGTATTTTGTAAAAAAGTGGAATTCCACTTGTTTATAGAAATATTTCATTTTTTTATGTGTTCGTTACTTTCAAATGAATTTGATTTATTCATAGCATTATTCTATTTGTTCATGATATTTTTGGCATTTGCAAATCAAATTGCTTCTCCTTTGATATTGAAATGGTTATTTTTGTCTTTGCACTTTGCACATTAATTTCACTATAGCCACACAGAATTGCAGTGAAATTTCAGATATCTTTTGGGAGCTCATGAAAATTAATTTGCTACCGGGGTTCTTACATCAAAATTTCCCTAAAAAGTTCTATTCAAATCCACGCTATACATAAGATAAGCAAACATTTAGCACCCGAAAAAATTATTGATCCTAATAGACCTATGTTCATAAAAAAAAAAAATTATTTTCTGCGGTTAAAAAAAGTACCTTCATAATTTCTTTAAATAAACCCTAGTGATTGTAAACACAACATGAATTTCGCTGTATTTATTAATGTAAGGACGGCAGATTTTATAAATAGCGAATACTCTAAAGCTGGAAGAGCCTTTAACAATATATAAAATGGCTGGATTCTTGAAGACGTTTTCCACGTGAATAAGGAGGCTATGGATTTTAAGATAATGGACTGTTGGCAGGTGGCGAAGCACAAAGGGGCCACGTCATTTCAAGGACAAGAATTCCAAAGCGATCGCCACGTGGATCCCACGGCACGTGGTGAAATTGTTCTGATAAAAGTGGCTGTGACGAACCTCTTTCCATCACTGTCAAGTAACTTTATCCAAACCTTTCCTTTATCTTTTCCGTTCTTTAATTAGAGAATCTTCCTATTGCTAGTTTACAATTAACATGCTTTTTGCGTGACCCATCATCATTAAACTACCTTTTTTCTGATAACTGGATTCCATTTTCGTGATTATCTTCAATTCTTAGGTTTATCATACTGCCACTTAGTCACAAGTACATTAGTTTTACTTCACTGAATTTGAAGGTACTAACAAACACTTGTTTTTATTTAAAAGACCTAGTTTCTCTCATTAATTTTTTTCTTATAATTTCTTATTAGCTATAAATCTTGATTGTAGAAAGTGAAATTAATGATGTAAATTGGTTAATCTGAAATGAGAAGCTTACATCAACTTTAAGTCATGAGGAGGGAGTTAGATTGTGAAAGAATCTATTTCCGCCTCTAAAACTGTGTTTTGTAGTCTCATAATTAAGTGTTTGTTTGAAATAATGATTGGAACATTTAAAAGTTGATTTTCAATTCTAATTTACAGCATGTAAGATAAATATGTGAGACAGATTTTATCTTGACTTTCGTAGATAAACACTTTTAAAAATCCATCTAAAACCAATACTTAAGTTGTCTGTCATTGGTTTCTCAATAACTAATGTTACCAAGTATTTTTTAAGATTATGAGTTAGAAAACAGACACTATCTAACTGAAAATGCAAGTTTATTAGCAGATTTGACACAATTAGCCAAGGAAATTAAGGCTATAACAAATGGTTGCAACAAAAGAATCAAACTTCAATGACACAACCAATATAGACAACTTTGATCATCACTTTGATTCAAATCAGAACATCAAACAAGAAGAGAAAGTCAAAAGAATTATTGGGTATATTTATAAGCAGAAATTAGAGTGCTAACTTCTCGAAGTTGAAAACTATCTCTTCGGTAGGTATGAATGCTATCAAGCTTAATTTTTGCATTCTTTCTTTCAGAATACAAGAAATCACATACTGACATAAATTAGTTTAACGGTATAAGGTTTTGTTAGATCATTTTCTATGTCTTGAGTTCAATGGATATTTGTATTGAGAGGAGTAATTAAAAATTTTGAAGTGGATACTGGATAAAATATATATAAAAAAAGAAGAAGAAGAAATAAAATAATTTATGGATTTTATAAAATTAAACTTATTAAAAACTTCTCTACTCTCCCCTCTTTCCTCATGTCCAGTCAGCTAGAGGGGTTGGGTGAGTGTAAGGAATGGAAATGTAATATACAAAATAGAGATGTTTGAGGAGCAGGTCAGACCGAGTTGGAGATTACCCCAAAGTGTGCTCTAATATGACCATAGGCTAGACAACTTAGCCCAAGGTCCAGTATCATCCTGATGCTAGGTTGGACTGGACTGGTCCAGTAGACTGCTTAGACCAATCTAGACATTCTAATTCTTATTTCCAGTTTTTTTTTTATTGGTTTTTTAGGAGGTAATATTTTAGCTTTGATTTCACTTGACTTCTAAAAGTAGTAAAAAATGACTAAGTGAAAAGTGATTCCTATATGTTAAAAAACACATTAGAATGCTCAGACTCTAAATAATAGCTAAGTGCAGAATGTAGTGGTGATTTACACACAAAAATTAATAAACTAAATTTTTTAATTTATATCATTAAACTAAATTTTTTAACATAAGCAAGGTTTTGACAATGAAGACTTCTTTAGGGATTAAAATATTTTTCATTTATGTATATTTTAAATTTTGAATTAATAAATTTTAATTACACAATTAATATTTAAACTTATATAGTTATCAGTTGAATTTGTCACATCAAAATTTTCCGTTAGTTATATTAACGATGTTAGATTTATACAATCAAAAATATATTTTATAAATTAAATGATTAAAAATATATTTTAACCTTTATATTTTTATTCCGTAGACCCTATCACCCTATCCATCCAATCATACGTCAAATTCAACCATGTTTCCCAAAACGATAAGAATTAGGAAGCATCGCAATTTCCTGAAAATATGGGATTTTACATTTTTAGACTTCTGAGTTCAGTCTACCACTGGCCCAGGCTTCCTTCCCCACCTCTCTCTCTGTAGTCTGTACTATGCTGACCTTCCGGGACTAGGAGGTACGGTCATGCCGGACGAAATTACCCTCCATTTTCGTTGAAATCCCAAAACTTTTTTCCTTTTCTGCTATTTTCTCTTGCATTTCCCTCTCTTTTCAACAACCACAGTTTTGACCCAAAAAAAAAAAACACAACTATAGAGGGAGGAGGGGGAGAGAGAGAAACAGCGATGGATTTCTTTATAGAAGGTGTGGGAGAAAGCTCCTCTCCACCACGCTCCTCCGGCAGTTTCGGCAACTACGATGTGAGGGACGATGTGTACAATCGCTTAGTAGAAAACGGCCACGGCCAAGAGGCTGATTTTCGGGAACAGCTTGACGCTCACTTCAACCGATTGCCTCCAAGGTACTGCTTACTTAATTGCTACTTCCTTTATGCGTTCAACTTGCGGTTTTTTTGGATATTTGCGTTTGGATTTTGGTTCTATAGCTTTTTTTCCCCTGGTCGCTGGCAAGCGTTTATGCAAGTCTTTGCTATGTTATGAATATGCTAAATAGAGCTCATCGCAGGTGTTTTCATCACAATAATTTGATATTATGTTATTCTCTTGATTCCCTTATATTTAATACCGTTGCAAAGGACGCTGACATTGAACTTGTTTGTTTTGGATTTGTTGATAGCATTATCAACATTAACGGTTTCATTTCTTTATTTCTATGTGCTGTGTAATCAGTAATCTGCGTCTTTCTTTTTATGTTCAAGAGGCCCGTCCATCCCAAGTCACTGACTTTAAACCGAAGTCGGTGAATGAACATTGTGGTTCTTTTATACCTGTAGACTATTTATTGAGTGGACCTTTTGTTTAACAATTTATCGAACGATTTGGTCGTTAGTACAATGACGTCGTGGGAATCATGTAGCCGAACCCACTTGGTGAGATGAGGTTTGTTGTTCTTGTTGTATACTTATAGACTATAAGTATTAATATATTTACAGAGGTAACATTTCATATTGCCCAACATGTTGGCATTGATTTTCCCCATTGCTCTCTCTTGTGAGAATAGCATAGAGTGGAGCGGTACAATTCAATGTTGAAAGATGTATAAGACTTCTCATGTTTTGGTTCTAAGTTCTATTTGGTCTGTTTTATGACGGGTTGATAATTTAAGTTACATGCTTAATGTGATAAGAAGATATAGTTGTTCTGGTAACTAGGACTGATGCAGAGAATCTGCTGTCGTTTCAGTTATTTGTTTGATGTTAACATAGAAAGAGCTGAAGATGTTTTATTACATCAGAAACTTCTCAATTTGGCAAGGGACCCAAGCAAGCGCCCTGTCTACAATATACGCTTTTTGGAGGTACTTCTTTTGTTTTGTTTTAATATGCATATATAAAAATATATATATCTTTTCAGGATGTGGTTTGGAGAGACTTGGGTAATCAGGGAGAGTTAGATATTTATAATGTCATGAACCACTGGCAATTTTATTCCAGGATAATGAAGTAAAAGTTATACCATAAGATGAAACTTGGAATTATGCAAATGCCATTCTTTCTTGCTCCCTTGCATTCTTCTACTTTTGATTCATTGAGAATTGTTTGAAGAGTTTGAGGATGTGTGGATTTGTGGCTCCCTGCGTGGGACTTCAGAGAGAGAACTAAGCGAGGGAACCATCCCTTTAAATCAAATTATACCCCCCGGGGGGGGGGGAATACTGTGTGGATTACTTGTGCTTCCTTGAGATGAGACTACAACATAGCACTGCCCTTCAAGAGTTGGCTTCCTTAAGTGCTGTGTTACACTCGCTTTAGCTCTCAAATCTGGGGTACACACATCAGTCTGCTAGTTCCAAATATTTGGCCACACCTTCTGCATAGGCTGGTCATGTGTTTTTTTTTTTTTGTAGTTAGCCTGGTCCCAACTGTTTTTCTAATTGGCAAAGATCTTACCTATAGGGAGAACTCATCCTTGAATCTTGCTGGTAAAAGTTAACCCATCCTCATTTGCTTCCTTTTTCAATCTGGCTCCCAAAATCTGGGTGTTCACGTTAGCTTGCAAGTTCTTGGCGTTGCATTGCAGTTTCCTCAAGCTATTGCCTCATTGTTCTCTTGGGAAGCAGCCTTTTCCATAGAGACTGGTCCTTGCCCTTGTACTAATTGGTGCAGACCAAAGCAAGCAGGGGGAACTAGCCCTTAATACCAGCTTGTAATTGGATAGGGCAATCCCCTTAAGTTGTCACATAGATTACCTGTTGCCCCCAAAGTGGGACTCTTTACATGGCTTATAATTGTAATGTGATCTGAACGTGTACTTCTAAATCTGATCATACAAAACTATTGTCATTGATATTCTGTTATGTTCAACTAAATTTTTATACCTGGTTTTTGATGGCAGTGTTTATAAATTTAATATCCTACTAAATACTAATTTACTCTCCTTTGGCCTAAAAATGTCAATTCTGGATTTACTTTCCTTGTCTGAGGTCTCTAGAAAGTAAATAAATTATACTCTGCAATTTAATGATTCCTTTTCTTCTGGCTTCTGTCAGATTTCTTAATGTCTTCAATGGCTATGTTTAATTTTCATTTTCCTACCCCTTCAAATGGTTGGCAGCACATTTCTGCTAGAATAAATGGTCAAGATCAACAAATTGTAAGTGGTCCTTCTAGCGCAAGGCCATCTTCTCCCACATCTAACGGGGAAGCTGCATCATCTCATAAGAGGTAGGTAGTTTATCAAACTGCATTGTATTATCTTTCATTGTTTCATTGTTACCTCATTAACTCTTAATGATGATTTTTAAGGCATTTGTAGGTTCGATGTGTGTATATATATTTTAAATAATTATCAATTCTGGCTTTTCTTAACTATCATGTATATCATTTCTGTGAGTAGGGCAAGAGATTATGCAGCTGAGTTTGAGCCTTGCTCTAAGCTTGAAGATCTAAATTTGGATGTAGGAAAGAACTCCAAGGAGGTTACTGACAATTACTCCCAGATGTAATCCCTAAAATCCTTGAAAAAATTTCATTCCTTAATCTTTTTTCTTGAATAATTCCTGATATGAATATCTGAAGAGTAGTAATATTCATTTAACCTGGTTACAACAGAACATTTTTTTTGCCCCTATCTAGAGTGCATTAGATGAGGTTTTATTATCTCTTGAAATTCAACACTGATCCCTTCATTTATGACTTGAAATTCATAGATGATCCCTTATCCTTTGAGAAATGTGTCTTTCATCTGGCATATTTCAAATAATTTCTCCCTTTCACTTTGTATGCGGCCTGAATATATGGTAAATCACCTGTTGAATTAAAATGACTGTCAAGGCCAGTGGTGTAGCTGATTGTTGTGGGCTCGCTGCTTAGTGCCTCAGAACACAAACAGTGGGTACGAAGGGAAAGGTGGTGATTTGATACAGTAGCAATCAAGGATACTTGAAGATATAAATGGCAATGAGGGACAGAAAAGAGCCCACGGCTTTGATGTGATGGCAAACTAGAAGTCCAAAATTCTCTTTTATTGAAATGATGCTTAGTACATGGTATTCACCAATGGAGGGGAGGCTATTGTAGGAAGTAAAATTACAACTGAGAACATAAAAGACTAGTGTAATTTCTATTATATACATATATGCCTAATTAATTACATATTTATACTATCTCTAATAGTTCTGTACATAATATTATCATTTCTACATATGCTCTTTGTTCTATCTGAAAATTTTTCTCCTTTCATCAAATTTGAAAAGAAAAGAGAGGGTATAATATCTTTTAGTGTCTTGGCTGCTACTCTATTAGAAACAACCTAAAGCATTGTGTAAACTAGTACCTTCCTCTTTGTTTTCTTAATCATATATAGTTTATGGAAGAGTTTAGTATCTTCTGAAGATGAAAATGCATGAATGACTTTGTAATTCTTTTCATTCACTCAAATTGCAAAATAAAATGCAGCCATGAGCAACCGAGTGTTCCAGTTCATGAAGTTATATTTTCTGCCATTGACAAGCCAAAGGTTTTAAGCCAGGTATGTTTGAATTGTTTATCTTATTTGTCAACTATTGGAATCATATTTTTCAAAATAGTAATAATTGCAATTTTTTGATGCCCCTTGTATAAATTATAGAAATTCAATTTCTGCCTTGATTTGTAGAATTTAATATTTACTTGCCTAATGAAAGAAGGCCTTTGATGATGAATTAGAGCTTATTATGATTTTTGTAGCAAACATTGTTGTTTGATTCATTATCTGTGTGATGAGCAATGTGATTTCTTCTAATGAATGATTATTTTGTTTCAGTTGTCCGCATTGCTGTCTGATATTGGACTTAACATTCGTGAAGCACATGTTTTTTCAACAACGGATGGCTACTCCCTTGATGTATTTGTTGTGGATGGATGGCCAGTCGAGGTACATTACAAAATGTTTGGTGGCATTTACGTTTCCCTTAATATCTATACAGTCTTGTAGCTTTGAGAACAGTCTATTCATGGATACCCTCACATATCACATTGGCTTTTATCATATACTGTTGCTAAATAGCATGCCAATAAAACTTTTCAAATTGAGGGAAAAAAGCAAATCAGTCAATCCCAGGATTTGATCTTAGGATATTAAGAAGCATTGTTGGTATATTTCTTGTATGATGGGGGATCAATATTGACTTAAAAAGTTGCTGACTTTTCATTCTCGCTCTCAGGACACACATGGGTTGTACGAGGCCATGGAGAAAGCGGTAGCAAGAAGTGAGGTGCATAAAGTCTCGTTGACCTTGTATTTACAAATTGATTGGTTCTATTTATCGGACGGTGGATTGATACATCTCTGAAGAATTTTTTAAACATTTGGCTTATACTGCCTGAAATATGCTCATGAATGAAAAGTATGAACTTAATTTGCATAAACATGAGGTCTGAGTATGAGATTTTATGGGATTTTCATACCTAAAGGTTTACAACCATATCCAGGTGGCTTTTGCAATCCTTACCTCTGCTATCTCTCCAAGTTTTTTTTCCCTCCAAGGCTTTCATCTCCACTAGCATGGCTTACCTCCATTCCTTTTTGGTCAACGCCTTAAACATAGAAGTGGAGATAGAAAGTGATGTTTCAGGCCAAGAAGATAATTTGAGTTGGGGAGAAATTGTCGAATGATACAAAACAAGAAAGAGGATATAATAATGCTCTTGATACACTCCCTAGTTCCTCTTCTGGAGTACTGGTAGCAATAGGAATATAACGATACTTGGTCATGACTTGAAAATTTGGGCTTCCCTCAGTTCAATACTTTGATCTTTTATTGTTGAGTATAACTGTTTAGTTTTCACAGGTTCAAGGGTCATGTTACCCTTTGTTATGAGTTCTGTGTTTGGAAGATTGGGGTCGAACATTTCTAGGCTGCTTTCTGTACTACTATTTGGGCATTCTCTGGTTGCTCAATATCTGGTGAAGGAACATAGGATGGAGAAGAGTTGCGTTCATTATTAGAGAGTGAGTCAAGCAAGAGATGGGCCTAAAATACTTTTCCCCTATTTCTTATGATTGAAACCTCCCCTTAAAGCTAATATTGAGAGAAATAGGGGCAGTTTTCATGAAATGCGACATCCCAAGGGGTAAAATGATAAGTCATGGAGAGCAAGGTGATATGAGAGGCCTAACTACCACTTTTTGTAGTATTATTAACTTATTTTAGTAGTGGTGCACAATGAAAATCTCCCCCTAGTTTAGAAAGAGTTTATCTTTCAATTTGCTGCTCCAGTAGGAATTATAAATCCCGAAATATTCCTGAGTTTGAACTCTGGTAAGATCCTGAATCTGGATAATTCTGAAATAAAAGGGAAATAAAAATACTTTATCTTTGTTTTAAAGAGGAAGCAAGTTTCTCACTAACTCTTTAAAAACAGTCCAATAGAATCTCCAATATCAAATAACTCTCTGAATATTCAATGCTTTATTCAATTGGCGAAAAGCCAATTTATAGATGTAGCGTACAGAGAGACTCTAATTCAAATACGAAATTCAAATAGCTAATAATCTATGATTCTAGCAACTAACTCCTATTTTGTGGATATTCCACTTATTTCTCAACTACTTAAAAGAACAAATAATAATGAATTCCTAATTCATCCTAAGACGTTGATTTTTCCTAGAATAAATCAAGCCATAGTGATTTGGATTGCTATTAGACTCCTCTTTGTATAGAGCATGTAATCAAGGCCTGTAAGATAGTAACTGATGTTCTTCCTTACTGTAGGGGTCCTGGTCTCGTTCTTTAAATTCCCATACGGCTGTGGAGAAGGCCATAAAAGAAGAAGAAAGATCTGGTGATTGGGAAATAGACAGGAGGCTGCTTAGAATGGGAGATAGAATAGCATCTGGATCTTGTGGAGATTTGTAATTTGAGCCTGTTCACTTTGAATTAATTGTTTTCTTTTAGTTTTAGTTCTTAGTTGTCTTGTCACGCCTCTGTTCTTCTAATCGGCTCTGTTGTTCATCCTAAGGTATCATGGAGTTTATCTTGGTCAAGATGTTGCTGTTAAGATTTTGCGAAATGAGCATTTGAACGATGCTTTAGAGGATGAATTTGCTCAAGAAGTGGCAATTCTTAGGTCAGTATCACTCTGCTTAGTGTATAATTCATGGTGCATCATGATGTTACCCTAAATTTTGTTTGATTTCACTTTGTGAAATATGTTGAATTTGTAGTAAGGATGTGCCATGCATTATGATTTATTTTCTTTCAGTGATAGTGCATGATGGCGTCATGCGATCCATTTAGCCGATCCTACTTAATGGGATTAGGTTTGTTGTTGGTGGTAATAGTGCATGCTAATTTATTTACCTTAAACTTATATTAATATTTAAATCCAAAAAAGGAGGAAACTGTAACCAATCATTTTTTATGCTCCATGCTTCAAAACCTTTGGTCTAAAAAGCATACATACATACATACATACATACATACATACATATATATATATATATATAAGTGTGTGTGAGTGTGTGTGTGAGCTTTTCTTGTTTGGTTCTTACATTCCAGCACCACTGAAAATTTTCTGACTTCCGAATTTTTGCATGCAGGCAGGTGCATCATAAAAATGTTGTCCGTTTCATTGGTGCATGTACAACTTCTCCACATTTGTGGATTGTAACAGGTATCTTTCTGCTGTTAATTGTTACCAACCTCGTTGGGCAGATATGTACTAATATATGTGTTCTGCCAGGAGTTTGGTCTCATCTCATGGCCTCTCCAAGATACTAATAAAAGAAGTTTGAAAACTCCTCCCCTATCTCTTTATTTTTGTAAGGAATTGGAAACAGTATATTGACATGCGCACGTGTATCAAGCCACTGGTGCAACTCATGTATGGTTGTTGAATCTATCATGTAATTGATGGACCACCTTTGCTGAGAAATGTTTCAAGAAACTACACAAGGACATCAATTCATAAAATTGATGAATTAACGCAACAGAAAATATATAGTTGACTGGACTAACACCAAATGATGCTGATTTTCTTTGTGGTAGGAAACCCTGAGTTGATTTCAAATCTCAAATATAAATAAAAGTAAAACTTTCATTTAACGAGTAACATATAGCTAACAAATATCAAACCTTGATCTGATGATTTCCCTCTCTTCTGGTTCAGGCTTAACATGATTTTACCTGTGTTGCAAGATATTTCCTTTTGCAATTTTTGTTTGAATAATTGTTCATTAAAGCAGAAGACCTTGCTGATGTAACCTTTCAACTATTATGAATACTTTGGAGATGTTTATATTTATTATTGCTGCCCTTTTTTTTTGTTGCTGAATATTGTATCGATCTGTTTATTGTTGAGCAACTTTATTGGTGGACTGATCATCTGTAAATCTAGTGGCATCTATGACATTGTGGATTATTTTCCTTCAGCTTGAGTTGTGGTCATGATAGTATTGGCACTTTACTGATGTTTGTCAATACTATCTTTCTGGTTTTGGAACTAGGATTTTTGTGCACTTAGTTGTCTGTTTCTGATGTCATTGGGCTTGTTTCTTATGTTCAGTTTAGTATTATGTTTATACTTGTGTTTGCTAAACATTGTGCTAATCTGTTAGTCATTTAGTACCTTTTCGGGGGATTTATTAGCACAAAACATTGATGTTTGCTATATTTTCAAAGTGGGCTAGTTTATAATGCAAATCAACATTATGGAGACACAGAAGGTTCTAAACATCAAGGAAAAGTGATTTACTATGGAATGGGAGATTTTGGGTCCCATCATATAATGAATCTTCCTTCTTAAGTTATTTACCTTTTTTTTTCCTTGTAGAATTGTGGAATGGATTTGTAAAAATCTGTCTAGCTTTTTTATGTTAAGAAGACGGTTGTTTGAAAATCAACTTGGAAATAATCCTTTTGCACCCATTAATGATCATTGAGCATTTTTCCTGAAGAATTTATACCTTTATGGGTAGTGTAAGGGTGTCTGTGCAAGTCAATTGTCCACATGCCTTGATTCTAAGTCGATTTCCTTCAAAAGTGTCATTAACGAATTGGAGCAAACACATCCCAGCTAAGTCCCTTACTAGTGACTGGTTGTGGAATTCAAATGATTAATTATCTAGGGTTTCACATGAATCCTCTATGCCATCTTGCTCAATGAAAATATCATTTTGAATTACTGTGAATCTTGCATTGTCCTGTTTGTTGTGACATACTTTTCTTAACTAGAGATTTTTTTTAAAATTTTTTTTTGGCTATAGCCATATAAGTATTTTAGCAATAACGTTAACTCTGTTCATATCTTTGGCAAATAGTTGCTTCTGTTGGAACATGTTGACTCATCTAGAGGAATATACTTGTACCAAATTTGTTAACACATACACCCAAATCCACACCCAAATGAGTTTTGTTTTGCTATTGATTGATTAATTCTGATTAATTCCCTCAGTAATATTGCTAATTACCTTGATATGTGTATATTTATGGTCTCTTCATTTATTTCTTGTTGAATATGCTTTTTTTATTATTCTGCCAAATTTAATCATGAACATGTATTTTTATGGTTTTTTCCCTTGCTTGCAGAGTACATGCCCGGAGGAAGTCTGTATGATTACTTGCATAAAAACCATAATATGCTGAATCTCTCTCAACTACTGAAGTTTGCCATGGATGTCTGTAAGGGTATGGAGTATTTGCACAGAAACAATATAATTCATAGGGATCTGAAGACAGCCAATCTGTTGATGGATAACCACAATGTAAGAACTAAGTACAAATTTTAATTTTAATACTACAATATTTTCCCCTTACTAAATTTGGATTTACTTTCTAAAAGCACATTGATGAATTATATGCATGCAGTTATGTCCCTACTTGTGGATTCACTTTTTTCCTCGACCACTTGATGATATATAATTGAAACTAAATTTACCTCAGAAATCGCTTTTTATTTTTCTTTTGAATATACTGTTTGAAATGATCATTTGATTTTCCCCCCCTTATCTGGAAGGTTGTTAAAGTAGCAGATTTTGGAGTGGCTCGGTTCCTGAATCAGGGGGGAGTGATGACAGCAGAAACTGGAACATATAGATGGATGGCTCCAGAGGTTTGTTTTCTAGAGATGACATTATGATTGCTTTTTGATATTTCAGTGTATTAATAGTTGCTTGATGAGTGCGTATTGAAGCATATAGTTCTGGGCGCAACTAATGATCTTGTTGAGAAACTTGTCAATTATTCAAAGATAAGTCTTACAAATTAAGTGGGATAATTAAAGGACAAGGGATAGTTCGAGAAA
This sequence comes from Acacia confusa, assembly GCA_037074495.1. Classification (NCBI taxonomy): domain Eukaryota; kingdom Viridiplantae; phylum Streptophyta; class Magnoliopsida; order Fabales; family Fabaceae; genus Acacia; species Acacia confusa. The sequence continues at coordinate 1,832,409 of CM073502.1, forward strand.
ATCATCTCATCCTGTTATGGGAAGTGCTGAAGATAGGAGAGAGGAAGGGAAAAGAGAAAGAGAAACAGAGGAGGGGTTCAAAGGAGATGAGAAACAGAGAGAGAAGAGAGAGGTATAAGGGAAACTCTATTTCATCACTTATTCACTAATCACAAGTCACTTTACAATATTCACAATCACCCTTATTTATAGGCCTGAGGACTTGTTAATTAACTCTAACCAATTCCCTCCTTTTTATTATACTATCGAGTTTAGTATAAATGATGAAAAGAAGGCGAATTTGTTGCGAGTGCAACAAGCCTTCCATGCGCTGTATTCCTGTGTTGATTATAAGACGCCCCCAAGTTTTGCCTTGAAAGATCATTCCCAAGGTAACCCACTGCTGAGGGGTGGAGAGATGTATGGGGAAAACTTCCAAGGCCAAAATACTTACTACCTCTAGTCCTTCATATAAGATCTCATGTCTTTTATTAAGGACTGGAAGTAGTATTAGTTATTACAGACATTTATGAGAGAGCCATGTGGGGTCAATATATCATTGATGTTTACTTTCTTTTATTGTCATGTTGTATTTTTCTCTCTTTCTGGTTCTACTTTCTCCATCTCACTGATGTCCAATTTTCTCTCAAGGTTATAAACCATCAACCCTATGACCAGAAAGCTGATGTATTCAGTTTTTCCATAGTACTGTGGGAACTAGTAACTGCAAAGGTGTTGCATAAATTACAATCATATAATTTTTGTTCTCTTAGATTACTCTTCCATTCCTTGGACTACTAAAAACAAAATATGGTCTTGTGTGGTATTTCAGGTTCCATATGATGCCATGACTCCACTACAAGCTGCCCTAGGTGTGAGACAGGTTTGCTCTCTCTGTTCAAATATAAAACTAGAACATTTGGTGATGAAGTTTAGTAATACAATTGAACCCTCTTATTGATGTGAATCTACATGACTACACTACATCAACTCTGGAAAAGCAACAATTAACTTATTATTTATGCCTTCTTGAAGACTTTTTTTGGGCTATGCCTTTGAGAACTTTGAAACGAGAATGATTGAATCTAATATATTATCGATAAGGAGTGCACTGGGATTCTACAATTCAGTTGGTATTCAACAAGGAGCGTGTCATTGTGTCTGACCCAACAGTGATTAACATCCTTTCAGGGTTTACGCCCAGAACTTCCAAAGCAAGGGCACCCTAAACTGATAGATTTAATGCAAAGATGTTGGGAAGCTATTCCTGCCAACCGGCCATCCTTCCCCGAGATAACAGTTGAACTGGAAAATCTCCTTAAAGAAGTTGAGGTAAACATTTAATAGCCGCATTTCATAACAAGTTATTCCAGGTTTCTTTCATGTGGTTAAATTTCCCTCATTCATCTGGCTAAAACTTAGTTTATGCTGTCCAAATTGCAGAATGATTCAGGAACTAACGATGCTTGAGCTAAGCATAACTTATTAGATTGCAGTTATATTCAGGCAGTTCCTCGAGAATCTGGATTTTTTATTTTCCACTTTCTTTGGGTGTTCAAATAGGTAGAGTTTTCCATTTGCCCTTTTTGCTCGAAGCTGGAGAAAGGAGTTAACAGAAGCTGACCAATACAGAAGTGACACAGACTGTATAGAGCCAGACTAATGACATAGTTGATAATACTTAGAAATATATATAAATCCCACGCTGGTTTATGTCGAAACCTTTACTGTAAAAAGTTGTTTTGACAAAGAGGAATCTTAATTTATTTGATAGGCTTGATGATTTATTGTGTATAAACAATAGGTGTATTCACAGCGCTGAGGTGAGGTTCCTTTTTATTCTTTCTGTTTTTAGAACTTGAGGTGTTAACTGTTGTATGACCCTGTAAACCGATATTTAATCTGAAGTTATACTTTTGGTTGTTTCTTCGTTTCCTTGCCTTATTTGGTTTTATTCTCGTTATTTTATTGTATAGTTTGTTTTACTTCTGCTTGTTTTGTTTTTTAAATTTTTGGTTTTTTCCCAGCAAAAACCTTTATTTGAGGGGGACAGAACATATTTGAGTGAGAGATAGTGGATCGATATTCGGTGGTCATTTTTATTATTTAAACAAGTCACGTATTAAAAATTTTAATCTTTGACTGATTACATTGAAGTTGAACTGTTTAGATCTCATTACAGTTATAATTGCTTGGTGCTCATCTACTCGATACACATCATAATGATGATCACCAAACTACACATCACTGTAATGAGCATGATAACACTTTTAACAGAAACAGACCAGAAGTAATAAATTAAGCAGAAACGGATATTATTGTTATTATTATAGGCTGGTTTTCAAATGCCTGTGCAAAGATAACAGGTTGATGAAAACCACAAAGCATGCATATGCATTCGTGCTACAAACTTATCAATGCGAGTATATGGACCATCTCAATATATAACGCCATACCAAACACAATCACATACACTAGATTGACACTGTAAATGTAGCCATGCAAAGCCGTTATCTAATAGTAAGGAGGAGGTGGTGGTGAAGCATAGACATAGGGCTTGTGCGGTGGCGAATAGATAGGGGTTGGGGTCGGGGGAGGAGGAGGAAGTGGTGGAGAGTGAGGCAGTGGTGGGGGAGTATTGTATGAAGGGGCTGGTGACGGAGCGTGAGGTACTGGAGGCGGAGTAGTGTATGAAGGGCTTGGTGACGGAGGGTGACAAGGCAGAGGAGGGTGAGATATTGGTGGAGGAGTTTTGTATGAAGGTGTTGGTGATGGAGACACAGAAGGTGGAGGAGAGTTAGGCACTGGTGGAGGAGTATTGTATGAAGGGGATGGTGATGGAGAAAGGGAAGAAGGAAGAGAGGCTGGCGGAGGCGGCAAGGAAACTGGCGGTGGAGGAGAAGGATAGTGCTTGGGTGGACGAGGAGGATGAGGGTGCACTGGCCTCCCTGGGGATGGGTGGTGGGGGGAAGGAGGTGGCGGCGATGAGTAGATGTAGGGGTCAGCACATGTTTGAAAAGGCAAGCTCAGAGACACAAATGCCAACACAAGAGTGATAGAGGCCATCAGATATCCCATTTTTGCTTTTCCAATGTGTTTTGGCTGTGCTACTTAAAAGAGCAAGAGCTTCCCTTTATATGGCCTCTTTGTTTGCCTGTTTTACCCCACAAGTAATTGATCATATCTTGAAAAATTCACTTTGAACTGGTAGGAAATGATTACACCTGGTAAGGCTACTGGACTTCCCCGTGATTGGAGGCTAATGAATTCGAACCTAAAACTTGAGAAAATTTCAAAATATGGAAAGAGATCAAGCGGAGAAATTGAGTTCAACAATAATGTTTGTTACTGATGTTGCTGTTATGAAGAAAATCAATACACTTGCGGTTGAAAACAAATCATCACAATTGTTTTTTTCCCCCAATGAACACGATAATACATCTGTGAAGACGAAAGAGAATAAAAGGGAACCGATTCTCAACACACAGTAGACTTCCAACCCCAACGGTACGTATCATGTGGAACATTTGTAAATGATAAGACGGAGGACTTTATAATTAGGTACGTCTTTGATTAATCAGTGATAATGTTTTGAGAGGAGCTTTGTTCCAGAAATGCTAGAAAACGGAAAGTTATTTTCACATTGTCTTGACTCTTGACTCAACATACGTTATATCTGCTCTTTCCTTAATTTGACTCCTACTCTTTGAATTTATTTGCTAATTTTATCAGAACACTCATGTGTCACCCGTTTTGATTTTTGTGTTTTCCTTTTTAATGAGAAAATTTCTCCAAAAATGCTAGAAAAACAAAGAGAATGTGGAAAACGGTGCTCATCGTTTTGATCAGCCACAAACCTCATCTCATCTAATTTGGTCGGTCTGGATATATTTTTTTGTCTCTACTTTTTATCAAAAATATTTTAATGGGTATATAATCTACGATAAAGATAATATTTTGAATATCATTGTTTTTAAAAATATTTTTTTATTTAAAAATCATCATTTGATTAAAAAAAATCTAAACTGCCCATATTAGATTTGGATAATTCAGATCTATTAAAGTTTGGGTGCTCATCAAATTGAACCCTAACCAGTGCGGAGAAAGTGTGATCAACTTAAGTTTTAATGTATCATACTCATTTAGGCTTTAATATTAGACAGGTTATAAGGTGCTCATCATTCTAATGATTGTGAGGATGTAATTTCAACTGTTAAATTTTAATTTGAACGGCCTAAACTTAAAACTTTAATTTATGATTTTTTAAATGATAAATACAATTTTATGAAAAGTGATAGTTATAAGATAATCTTTATTTTTAATTTTACACATATTAAAATAAAAATTTATTTAAAATCTAAAAATTATTTTAAATTAAAATCATCTAAAATCAATCTAATGGTATAGATGAGTGATGAGTGATGAGTGATGAGCACATTTTTGCTGATCAAATTGATGAGTAGAAAATGAGTATGACACTTCCTAAAAGTTAGGTTTGATGTTTCATATAAGGCACTTTATAAAATTCATTAAGCATTGATGATTTATTTCCTAAATCATCCAAATATGACATGTTTGACCTTTAGATTCAAAATTAGAAATTAACGGTTTAAATTAAGGGCAATTAAAGAATTTTGTAATAATTTTTGAAGAAATAAATTCTCTTAACTAATTTTAGCCGCATTTCTTAATTAATGTGATATGACTTTAAGTAAACTATAGCCCAATGGAACCAATTTCCCAGCCTATTCTTTAATTGTTTGGATAAACACGGGGAGCTTAGCCCATTGATCGAGTGCCTTTTTCGTCTTTAGCCTTGAGGCCCACAATCAACAAAATAACTAAGGATTGCGTATAGACAACCCTAGGATCGTTCTCTCTTCTCGAGGAGCCTTTTATTGATTCCTAAGTAATCTAAATGACATGCAAATGCAATAAAAATAAGGGGAAAATTGATTTTGGATTTTTGAACTAATAACTAAAATAAGAATACAATTAAATGAAATCCTAAGCTTCTATTTTTGGTATTTTCTTTATAAAATGGAATGGAGAGTGAAAATGTGAAATATGGACGCTCTTGGAAATGGAGTAGTGGCTATCATAATTCAATTAAATGTAGGAGTAAATTTTCACAAAATCTTCACGAAAAACCTCAAGCAACCGCTATGAGTCTAGTGTTCTTAATTAATGATTACTCCTACTACCGTAGCTAGCAATCACCTCTTAAGGCACTATTGAAGTATAATTAGTGTGTGATTAAGATTAAACTAATGCAACTTGCTTCCTCTCAAAATGAATGCGATACCACGACACTCAATTAATCCAATTCAATTATACTAACTAACAATACCACGTAGAAAGCACAATTTCATCGAATTAATAAAGGAAATACATGCATATAAATCCAACAAACCACAAAAATCCAATCTAATCATATATATTCAATCCACAAGGTTATCCAACGGGTAAACCAAATCTCAACAATATACTCAAATATTCTTAAAACTAGGAAATTCAAGTAAAATTAGAGAAAATAGATTAAACAAAAATAAACTTCCCTATTTTAGCTTTGGAACTCAAGCCACTGTCCACATCCAAGAAGCAAACAAGGTCAGCAAAACATCAAATATTCAGCACCCCAGAACAGAAAAAATTGCAGCAGCCATGAAAATCAAGTGGTGGTGGTGGAAGAAGGAATAGTCGACGGTGGTGAGGGGTGAAGGTCTGATCCCTCAGCTCTGGTTCACGGTACTCCCCTCCCAGATCTGATTTCCGCCTCTTGCTGCACTCACTGTCGGTGACGGAGGAAGGAAGGTTGACGGTGAAGGGGTCGATGGAGTTTGCTCGCCGGCGACCTTGGTGGAAGAGGAAAGTCGCCGGCGAGAGAAGAGCGAAGGGTGAAAGAAGGAAGGAAGAAGGGTTGCGGCGCTGTCTGTATGTCTCCGTCCGTGAATGTCCGTTCTCCCCTGTTTTTTTCTTTCTATTTATTCCCCCCCAATCCATTGCATCTCGGGTCTCTTTTTAATTATTCATTCCGTCTCCCAGCTGGACCCCACGTCCATTCATTCAATTTGCTGAATTCTGATGGCTTCCCTGGTCAAAACGCAAGTTCTGACCAGGGACTAAACTGCAAAGGTTAAAAAGTTGCTTGAGGGACTTAGATGCAAACTTGGAAACTTTTATAATTTGAATTCAAATTTTCATTTTCAAATTTGATCTGATCTTTTCATGCATCTACAATAGAAATAATTAATCTAACACCAAATATTCTCATGAAAATCAATAATTAAGAATAATTACAATTTCTTTGACAATTTTGCCCTTTTTAATCCTAATTTCATGTATTTACTTTTAATCTTAATTTATCACAAGAAAGACATTTTAAGCTCAACAACTACGACAAAATACATTAAGAATCCCAATTTTACTATGAAAAATCACATAAAAATATGGTTCAATCACCCATCTGGGCTGTTCAAATGAAATCTAGATGGTTCAAATTTAATTATTTACTTTTTATTTTTTCAAAAAAAATATTTTAGTAGGTAGAGAATCTAAAATAAAGATAATCTCTTAACTAATATTTTTTCAAAAACCGATTTTTTTTTTTCATTTCAAAATCACCATATAAAACAATTAAATATAGACCACTCAGATCTCATATGGACAACCAGATAGGCCAAGCTGTCATTGCTTATCTGAAGGATAGGCAGGGAAGGGAAAGTGATTCCCCAACGGAATAGGGGAAGCACACCTTATGAAGAGGAATAGAGAGTGAGCTGTGATGTTGGTGATAATATTACTGCTTTGATTGTACTGTTAATGTATGTTAATATATATATATATATATATATATATATATATATATATAGAGAGAGAGAGAGAGAGAGAGAGAGAGAGAGAGAGAGGAAACGCTATATATGAAACTTACAAAAATATTGTTGAATAGAGTGTGGTTTGCTCGCAAACTGGCACGCGGTTGGTATAAGCTCAAAGTAGCTATAGGGATGTTCCACAAGCTTTTGCATGAAATGTGATTTGAGCGAATTATATTAAATGGGTATGTTATAGTAGCCAAGGCTTTGGGGTGTGTTTGGGGGAACATGCTGAATCATGGTGTTAAATCAACACAACCTTGTTCATTGAGCTTAAAATTTAAAAAGTCCTCACCTTTGTGGAATATGATTGAATTGGATACAACATTAATGGCATAATTCTGGCTTGTAATGCCATGTTGGTACGTATGCTGGAATTTTGAGTGAGAAACTGAATTGTGTTAGGTTGATTGGTGCCGTGGAATCAGGTCTGATTCCAACAACAATAATGGTATGAATAAGATTCCATAGTTTTGGATGTAACAACAACAAACAAAAAAAAAAGAAAAAAAAAAAGATTCCATCTTTTGGGCGCAACTACTTGACAGTCCAAAATATTGAGAAGACATGTTCAGAGTAGTTATAAGAGAAAGGAAACTATTATTGTATTATTATATGTTGTTTTTCAGAAGCCTTGTGCATACATATATGTTTGCACGTACTGCATACTGATTTATCATAGGAGAGTACATGAACCATCTCAGTGTAGTACCACAACAAACACAAAATGACATAGACTAAATCGATACTTTAAATTTCTAAATATATAAGGGAAGAAAACAAGAGCATATAGAGCGATCTCTCAAAAGTGGCTTTTCTCTTTCCTCGTCCCATCACCCTTAAAGGCTGCAAGCCATGCAAATCCAGTATCTAGTAGTAGTAAGGAGGAGGTGGCGACGCATAGACGTAGGGCTTGTGGGGTGGCGGATAGATAGGGTTTAGGGTAGGGGAAGGAGAAGGAGGAAGTGGCGGAGGAGAGTGAGGCAGTGGTGGAGGAGTACTATAAGAAGGACTTGGTGACGGAGAAAGAGAAGGTGGAGGAGAGTGAGGTACCGGTGGAGGAGTATTGTATGAAGGGGTTGGTGACGGAGACAAAGAAGGCGGAGGAGAGTTAGGAACTGGTGGAGGAGTATTGTATGAAGGGGTTGGTGACGGAGACACAGAAGGAGGAGGTGATTTAGGCACTGGTGGAGGAGTATTGTATGAAGGGGATGGTGATGGAGAAAGGGAAGGAGGAGAGGCTGGCGGTGGAGGAGAAGGATAGTGCTTGGGAGGATGAGGAGGACGAGGGTGCACTGGCCTCCCTGGGTATCGGTGGTGGTGGGAAGGAGGAGGCGGAGGATGGTGCTTCTTGGGAGGAGGCGGTGATGAGTAGACGTAGGGGTCAGCACATGTTAGAAAAGGAAAGCTCAGAGACACAAAAGCCAATACAAGAGTGATAGAGGCCATCAGATATCCCATTTTTGCCTTTCCAATGTGTTTTGGCTGTGCTTCTTAAAAAGAGCAAGAGCTTCCCTTTATATAGCCTCTTTGTTTACCTGTTTTACCCCTCAAGTAATTGATCATGTCTTGAAAAATTCACTTTGAACTCGTAGGAAATGATTACGTACCTTGTAAGGCTAGTGCACTTCCCCGTGATTGGTGGCTGATGAATTCGAACCTAAAACTTGAGAAAATTTCAACATATGGAAAGAGATCAAGCTGAGAAATTGAGTTCAACAATAATGTTTGTTACTGAAGTTGACTGTTATGAAGAAAATCAATACACTTGCGGTTGAATACAAATCATCACAAATTCACAATTGTTTTTTCCCCCAATGAACACGATAATACATCTGTGAAGACGAAAGAGAATAAAAGGGAACCGATTCTCAACACACAGTAGACTTCCAACCCCAACGGTACGTATCATGTGGAACATTTGTAAATGATAAGACGGAGGACTTTATAATTAGGTACGTCTTTGATTAATCAGTGATAATGTTTTGAGAGGAGCTTTGTTCCAGAAATGCTAGAAAACGGAAAGTTATTTTCACATTGTCTTGACTCTTGACTCAACATACGTTATATCTGCTCTTTCCTTAATTTGACTCCTACTCTTTGAATTTATTTGCTAATTTTATCAGAACACTCATGTGTCACCCGTTTTGATTTTTGTGTTTTCCTTTTTAATGAGAAAATTTCTCCAAAAATGCTAGAAAAACAAAGAGAATGTGGAAAACGGTGCTCATCGTTTTGATCAGCCACAAACCTCATCTCATCTAATTTGGACGGTCTGGATATATTTTTTTGTCTTTACTTTTTATCAAAAATATTTTAATGGGTATATAATCTACGATAAAGATAATATTTTGAATATCATTGTTTTTAAAAATATTTTTTTATTTAAAAATCATCATTTGATTAAAAAAAAAATCTAAACTGCCCATATTAGATTTGGATAATTCAGATCTATTGAAGTTTGGGTGCTCATCAAATTGAACCCTAACCAGTGCGGAGAAAGTGTGATCAACTTAAGTTTTAATGTATCATACTCATTTAGGCTTTAATATTAGACAGGTTATAAGGTGCTCATCATTCTAATGATTGTGAGGATGTAATTTCAACTGTTAAATTTTAATTTGAACGGCCTAAACTTAAAACTTTAATTTATGATTTTTTAAATGATAAATACAATTTTATGAAAAGTGATAGTTATAAGATAATCTTTATTTTTAATTTTACACATATTAAAATAAAAATTTATTTAAAATATAAAAATTTATTTAAATTAAAATCATCTAAAATCAATCTAATGGTATAGATGAGTGATGAGTGATGAGTGATGAGTGATGAGTGATGAGCACATTTTTGCTGATCAAATTGATGAGTAGAAAATGAGTATGACACTTCCTAAAAGTTAGGTTTGATGTTTCATATAAGACACTTTATAAAATTCATTAAGCATTGATGATTTATTTCCTAAATCATCCAAATATGACATGTTTGACCTTTAGATTCAAAATTAGAAATTAACGGTTTAAATTAAGGGCAATTAAAGAATTTTGTAATAATTTTTGAAGAAATAAATTCTCTTAACTAATTTTAGCCGTATTTCTTAATTAATGTGATATGACTTTAAGTAAACTATAGCCCAATGGAACCAATTTCCCAGCCTATTCTTTAATTGTTTGGATAAACACGGGGAGCTTAGCCCATCTGGGCTGTTTAAATGAAATCTAGATGGTTCAAATTTAATTATTTACTTTTTATTTTTTCAAAAAAAATATTTTAGTAGGTAGAGAATCTAAAATAAAGATAATCTCTTAATTAATATTTTTTCAAAAACCGATTTTTTTTTTCATTTCAAAATCACCATATAAAACAATTAAATATAGACCACTCAGATCTCATATGGACAACCAGATAGGCCAAGCTGTCATTGCTTATCTGAAGGATAGGCAGGGAAGGGAAAGTGATTCCCCAACGGAATAGGGGAAGCACACCTTATGAAGAGGAATAGAGAGTGAGCTGTGATGTTGGTGATAATATTACTGCTTTGATTGTACTGTTAATGTATGTTAATATATATATATATATAGAGAGAGAGAGAGAGAGAGAGTAGACGTAGGGGTCAGCACATGTTAGAAAAGGAAAGCTCAGAGACACAAAAGCCAATACAAGAGTGATAGAGGCCATCAGATATCCCATTTTTGCCTTTCCAATGTGTTTTGGCTGTGCTTCTTAAAAAGAGCAAGAGCTTCCCTTTATATAGCCTCTTTGTTTACCTGTTTTACCCCTCAAGTAATTGATCATATCTTGAAAAATTCACTTTGAACTTGTAGGAAATGATTACGTACCTTGTAAGGCTAGTGCACTTCCCCGTGATTGATGGCTAATGAATTCGAACCTAAAACTTGAGAACATTTCAACATATGGAAAGAGATCAAGCTGAGAAATTGAGTTCAACAATAATGTTTGTTACTGAAGTTGACTGTTATGAAGAAAATCAATACACTTGCGGTTGAATACAAATCATCACAAATTCACAATTGTTTTTTCCCCCAATGAACACGATAATACATCTGTGAAGACGAAAGAGAATAAAAGGGAACCGATTCTCAACACACAGTAGACTTCCAACCCCAACGGTACGTATCATGTGGAACATTTGTAAATGATAAGACGGAGGACTTTATAATTAGGTACGTCTTTGATTAATCAGTGATAATGTTTTGAGAGGAGCTTTGTTCCAGAAATGCTAGAAAACGGAAAGTTATTTTCACATTGTCTTGACTCTTGACTCAACATACGTTATATCTGCTCTTTCCTTAATTTGACTCCTACTCTTTGAATTTATTTGCTAATTTTATCAGAACACTCATGTGTCACCCGTTTTGATTTTTGTGTTTTCCTTTTTAATGAGAAAATTTCTCCAAAAATGCTAGAAAAACAAAGAGAATGTGGAAAACGGTGCTCATCGTTTTGATCAGCCACAAACCTCATCTCATCTAATTTGGACGGTCTGGATATATTTTTTTGTCTTTACTTTTTATCAAAAATATTTTAATGGGTATATAATCTACGATAAAGATAATATTTTGAATATCATTGTTTTTAAAAATATTTTTTTATTTAAAAATCATCATTTGATTAAAAAAAAAATCTAAACTGCCCATATTAGATTTGGATAATTCAGATCTATTGAAGTTTGGGTGCTCATCAAATTGAACCCTAACCAGTGCGGAGAAAGTGTGATCAACTTAAGTTTTAATGTATCATACTCATTTAGGCTTTAATATTAGACAGGTTATAAGGTGCTCATCATTCTAATGATTGTGAGGATGTAATTTCAACTGTTAAATTTTAATTTGAACGGCCTAAACTTAAAACTTTAATTTATGATTTTTTAAATGATAAATACAATTTTATGAAAAGTGATAGTTATAAGATAATCTTTATTTTTAATTTTACACATATTAAAATAAAAATTTATTTAAAATATAAAAATTTATTTAAATTAAAATCATCTAAAATCAATCTAATGGTATAGATGAGTGATGAGTGATGAGTGATGAGTGATGAGTGATGAGCACATTTTTGCTGATCAAATTGATGAGTAGAAAATGAGTATGACACTTCCTAAAAGTTAGGTTTGATGTTTCATATAAGACACTTTATAAAATTCATTAAGCATTGATGATTTATTTCCTAAATCATCCAAATATGACATGTTTGACCTTTAGATTCAAAATTAGAAATTAACGGTTTAAATTAAGGGCAATTAAAGAATTTTGTAATAATTTTTGAAGAAATAAATTCTCTTAACTAATTTTAGCCGTATTTCTTAATTAATGTGATATGACTTTAAGTAAACTATAGCCCAATGGAACCAATTTCCCAGCCTATTCTTTAATTGTTTGGATAAACACGGGGAGCTTAGCCCATCTGGGCTGTTTAAATGAAATCTAGATGGTTCAAATTTAATTATTTACTTTTTATTTTTTCAAAAAAAATATTTTAGTAGGTAGAGAATCTAAAATAAAGATAATCTCTTAATTAATATTTTTTCAAAAACCGATTTTTTTTTTCATTTCAAAATCACCATATAAAACAATTAAATATAGACCACTCAGATCTCATATGGACAACCAGATAGGCCAAGCTGTCATTGCTTATCTGAAGGATAGGCAGGGAAGGGAAAGTGATTCCCCAACGGAATAGGGGAAGCACACCTTATGAAGAGGAATAGAGAGTGAGCTGTGATGTTGGTGATAATATTACTGCTTTGATTGTACTGTTAATGTATGTTAATATATATATATATATATAGAGAGAGAGAGAGAGAGAGTAGACGTAGGGGTCAGCACATGTTAGAAAAGGAAAGCTCAGAGACACAAAAGCCAATACAAGAGTGATAGAGGCCATCAGATATCCCATTTTTGCCTTTCCAATGTGTTTTGGCTGTGCTTCTTAAAAAGAGCAAGAGCTTCCCTTTATATAGCCTCTTTGTTTACCTGTTTTACCCCTCAAGTAATTGATCATATCTTGAAAAATTCACTTTGAACTTGTAGGAAATGATTACGTACCTTGTAAGGCTAGTGCACTTCCCCGTGATTGATGGCTAATGAATTCGAACCTAAAACTTGAGAACATTTCAACATATGGAAAGAGATCAAGCTGAGAAATTGAGTTCAACAATAATGTTTGTTACTGATGTTGACTGTTATGAAGAAAATCAATACACTTGCGGTTGAATACAAATCATCACAATTGTTTTTTCCATCAATGAACACGATAATACATCTGTAGTGAAGAGGAAAGAAAATAAAAGGGAACCGATTCTCAACACACAGTAGACTTCCAACCCCAACGGTACGTATCATGCATGTGGAACATTTGTAAATGATAAGACGGAGGACTTTATAATTAGGTACGTCTTTGATTAATTAGTGATAACGTTTTAATAGGAGCTTTGTTCCAGCAATGCTAGAAAATGGAAAAAGTTATCTTCACATTGTCTTGACTCAACATCCGCTATATCTGCTCTTTCCTTAGTTTAACTCCTATTCTTGAATTTATTTGCTAATTTTATCAGAACACTAATGTGTCACCTGTTATGATTTTTTTGTTTTCCTTTTTAATGAGAAAATTTCTCCAAATATGCTGGAAAAACAGATACGGCGAGCCCCCAAACCTCTTCTTATCTAATTTGGACGGTTTGGATATTTTTTTTTTATCTTTACTTTTTATCAAAAATATTTTAATGGGTATATAATCTAAAATAAAGATAATATTTTAAGTATAATTGTTTTTTAAAAATATTTTTTATTTAAAAATCATTATTTGATAAAAAAAAAATCTCAACGGCCCATATTAAATTTGGATAGTTGAGATGTAATGAAGATTGGGTACTCATCAAATTCAACCCTAACCAGTGCGCAGAAAGTGTGATCAACTTTAGCATTTTCATGACTCATCATTCGTATATGTAGAGAGCTTTTCTCGACCTTTCTTTTATTTATTTTATGGATGGATGTACACGGATGTTTGCGACTCATGTTTTAATGTAATCATACTCATTTAGGCTTTAATATAAGACGGGTTTGTATAAGGTTCTCATCATTCTAATTATTGTGATGATGGAATTTCAACCATTCAAATTTAATTTAAACAGTATAAACTTAAAATTTTAATTTATGATATTTTAGATGATAAATATAGTTTTATGAAAAGTGATAATTATAAAATTATCTTTATTTTTAATTTTACATATATTAAAATAAAAATTTATTTAAAATATACAAATTAAATTTAAACCGTTTAAAACCAATCTAAGGGTGTATATGAGTGATGAGCACACTTTTGCTAATCAAATTGATGAGTAGAAAAAGAGCTCCCATTGTAAGACACTTGCTAAAAGTTAGGCTTGATGTTTAATATAAGACACTTTATAAAATTCATTAATCATTTATGATTTATTTCCTAAATCATCCGAATATGACATGTTTGACCTTAAGATTAAAAATTAGAAATTAACGGTTTAAATTAAGGGAAATTAAGGAATGTTGTAATAATTTTTGAAGAAATAAATTCTCTTAACTAATCTGAGCCGTATTTCTTAATTAATGTGATTCGACTTTAAGTAATATAGCTCAATGGAATTAGTTTTCCTATCTATTCTTTTATTGTTTGAATAGAAAGGGGGGCTTAGACCATAAGGGTCGTTCAAATGAAATTTAGATGGTTTAAATTTAATTATTTACTTTTTATTTTTTCAAAAAATTATTTCATAGGTAGATAATTTAAAATAAAGATAACTATTAACTAATATTTTTTCAACATTTCCAAATCACCATATAAAAAAATTAAATATGAACTATTTATATCTCATATGTACGGCCATATAGGCTCACATTGCCTATCTTTAAGGATAGTCAAGGAAAGTGGTTTCCTATATCGGAATAGGGGAAACACACCTTATGAAGAGGGCTAGAGAGAGTAAGCTGTTATGTTGGTGATAATATTACTAATTTGATTTTATTGTTAATTTATGTTAATATATATACATAGAGAGAGAGAGGGGGGGGGGGGAGGGGAGGGGAGGGATAGGAAACGCTATATAATATTGTTGAATAGTGTGGTTTGCTAGCAAAGTGGCACGCGGTTGGTATAAGCTCAAAGTAGCCAGGGATGTTCCACAAACTTTTACATGAAATGTGATTTGAGCGAAAATTATATTAAATGGGTGTGTTTTAGTAGCCAAGGCTTTGAGGTGTGTTTGGGGGAACATACTGAATCATGGGGTTAAATCAACACAAACCTGTTCATTGAGCTTAAAATTTAAAAAGTCCTTACCTTTGTAGAATATGATTGAATGGATTGGATGCAACATTAATGGCATAATTCTGTCTTGTAATGCCGTGTTGGTACGTATGCTGGAATTTTGAGTGAGAAAGTGAATTTCGTGTTAGGTTGATTGTTGCAGTGGAATCAGGTCTGATTCCAACAACAATGGTATGAATAAGATTCCATCTTTTGGATGTATCCAAAAAAAAAAGAAGAAGATTCCATCTTATGGGAGCAACTACTGGAGAGTCCAATATTGAGAAAACATGTGCAGAGTAATTATAAGAGAGGAAATTATTATTGTATTATTGAGAAGCCTATGCATACATATATATTTGTACGTACTGCATACTGATTTATCAAAAGAGAGTGCATGAACCATCTCAATGTAGTACCACACCAAAAACAAAATGACATAGACTAAATCGACACTTTAAATTTCTAAATATATAAAGGGAAAAAAGCAAGAACATATAGAGTGATCGCTCAAAAGTGGCTTTTCTCTTCTCTCGTCCCATCACCCTTAAAGGCTGCAGCCATGCAAATCTGGCATCTAGTTGTAGTAAGGAGGAGGTGGCGATGCATAGATGTAGGGCTTGTGGGATGGCGGATAAATAATCAGCTTCCAAGCCAACTTCATCCCACAAGCCTTATTCACTGACATGAGTCTTTTAAATCCCAATTCACCGCACTCCTTAGGTTTCAATAATTGATCCCAACCAATAGAGTGAAAACGTCTACTCGTACCATCATGCTCCCATATAAAATTCCTCTGCAAGCGTTTAATCTCCAAACACACGCTTGTTGGTAATCTAGCAACGAGCATAGGGTATAGCGGAATAGTACTTATGACAGATTTAGCAAGGGTAATTCTTCCTGCCATAGAGAGATTGCTGGCTTTCCAAGAACTCAGCTTAGATTTAACCCGATCAATCACATAATAGAATGACCACTAATTGGGGATTGATTTGGATTTCCTAGTTTTGTTTGATGATGAATGATCATGGACAACCCAACCTGTAACATCCTAATTTCAAAAGCGAAATAATTTTTTTTTTTTTATCAGAGTAGAGCATTGGAGCAAGTAAAAGAGCAAGTAACTGATACATCATTATTTGTGGCGTATCTGTTTATTTATAATGTACAGTACATTTATTAGAGTAACGTTATAATGGTATACGTCTAAAGATACGGTTTTCAGTTGGGTCCTTACGCTTCCTACTTACTCTGCTTACTTCTATCTTCAGTCCTTGATTCCCCGGATCTGAAGCTATGGTAAGGGCTGAGGTCTAATACCCATCGGACCTCAGGTAACAGTTAACCTCATGCTTATGTGAACAGTATATGACAGGTACCACATAATAAGAACATAATCACAAATTCAAAATCATAACAACATGTAAGGCAATAACATAACACAACCACTGCAATATGTATGTTACCCCAGTCTACACTATTCACCAGTGCCACGATGGCCTATCGTGTCTTTAGCGCTAGGAAAACTTAACAGTGTTATCAAGACCATAACCCGTATTCAATTCAATACTCAAAGAGCAATTTCAAAATAGAGTTTCAGTATGTGAATACAACTATCATATATAAGCATACCATAAGCATAAGAGTTAAGGTTACAATACGCGTCCGTACTTTCGTTGACGAGTTTTTGGGTATGCTTGTCAGTCGGAACACGTTCATAGTTTATCCTATAAGGGTAATATCGTTTCTATTAATTCACAAACATTATTCCAAGAGATATCTTGGCTACAAATGACAATTTTACACTTGGAGGATTTATTTTCCATTATTTCCACAAAATTTCAGAAAAAACGCTGTTCAATATTTCTGGGCAGAATTTTGTTTAACTTTGAAAAATCATAACTAATTCCAGAAAAATCAAAACGAGGATCCGTAAAATTTTCCGGAATCCTTGAGATTTCTAATTTTGAGGAAAAATACTGGAACTCACCCAGAATTCAAGAATAATTCTCAGTTTCAACATTTCAAGCCTCTACCCAGAATTTTCCCCAGAAAACGTAGCTTATCTTCTGGAATTTTTATCTTTTTGCACATAACTTCAAATGACACACTCTATACATATTTGGAAAGCTCTATATATCTACTTTCACCATGAATTTACTCAGAATTTTAGAACTTTATTTTCTTCATAAAATATTAACGTTTTTGCTACTGGCTCCTGAAATCGCTAACCGATGAAATTTCGCCAGAGTTTCGCTATTTTGATTATAATCTTCCAAAATTTTTTGCCATACTTCTTCTTCATCATTTTTTTGAAATAAAGGCAATGGAAATCATAAAAACATGAAAATAAAACTATAATTGGAAGATTAAAGATCAAAATAACATTTCCTAACATTTCTACTACATAAGCTAAGAACTAGAACTAAAAGACTAAAAACTTCCTTACCTCTTGTAGAACCTTGCTCCTTGCTCTTGGAGCTCCTCCACTCACTTCCTCACACTCTCAATTTCGGTTTTTAGCTTAGTGAATTGATGAGAAATTTGTGAGGCATAAGGCCTCTATTTATAGCCAAACAATGGTTAACTACCTAGCAACTTTCAATTGATCTCAATCATTAGATTTAACTTGGTAAAGAAGTATAAATCTTACCCTTACACCTCATCCAAAACCGCCACCTCCCCCCCTTTCTTCTTAGATTTTTGTTTCATCTCTTATTTTCCCCAAATGTTAATTTAGTTAGGTATGAGTTGAAACCTTTATTCAAGATCTAATTTCACTTTTGTAATCATAATTTTATGACTAGGTTTATGGAAATTTTAAACTTCCTAAAACACTTAGGTACGAATCCTAAAAGTATATGAAAATAACTTTGGAAATAGCTAAGTTCAAGCCCATAATTTACTGGTTTCAAATATCTACTTATATTTAATACTTAGTTTCAATATTTCAAGATATGATTTACTTTCTATAGATTCTCATTCACTTGTATCTGATTAAGTAATAAACTTGCTTCTTAAATTTTCACTTTGGATTTCAAACCATTATTCACTTTGGTTTAATTTTGACTTTCTTACTACACTCACACACATACACAACTCTTGGACACACACACACACACACATCACACGCCTCCCCCCTCCCCTTTCTTCTCTCTCCTTATCCTCTTCCATTACATTAAATCCCAAACCCCAAAAGTCTTCATATGTACACTACCTCCTTCTAGAACTTTAATTTAATTAGCCCATGTGTTTGTATGTTTATTCAAAACAATTCTCTCTTCTTGTTGCCCAAGTAAAAACCGCCCCCCACTTCTTCTTTTTAATTATCTATTTATGTTTTAATTGTTCTCACAACTCAAGAAGAAAAATCTCTCATTGGTCCAATTTAGGATTTAGGATTAAGGGTTAATATAATCTCTTCATTCTTTAGTAATTTTCGCCACTTTTATTAGTTAAAGGAAGAATTAATTAATTCTTGGTTACTATTGCTAATATAGTGTTCTAGGGGTTACTAGACTTAATTACCAAAATTTGACAAGGGTTCTAATTTAATTTTGATGATTAACAACTCCTTGTATGCTAATATTAGCTTCTAAATATCATTTGGTCCTTAATTTAATTGATATTTCCTTAATTATGATCTTTATAAATTAATTATTAACTAATTTCAAAAATTACTAAAGTATCTCAATTATTGCAATTCCAATTGCTCAATAATTGTTGCTAATTTCCTCTAATTGATTTTATCATTCTCTGATGATTTTAATTGCTGAAATGGTATAATTATGATTATACCAAATTATGATAATCTTAGGATATTTTATGATCCTTATTATGATTTAGAAAAAATTAGTCTTTAGGCTTTCTAATTCTAGGGAAAATTGCCTAGGAATAAAAATAAATACAACACCAAAATTTGAGACAACATATTCACCTATTTTAATAGGTATTTTCTATCAAAATATAGTGGCTATGCTAAATATGATTTTTAGAGTATTACACAACCATTGAGAATGATTATTGGATTAGAAGTAATTAATTGGGCCCATTGTTCACTTCTTGTGGACCCAATTATTAATTTCTTTTATCCCACGTAGCAACACTAGAGTCATTTGCCAATGAGAGTTGACATAGATGATAAGGGATTCAGGATTAGGCACTTGAATCGTGGGTTCGATCCCCTCTATCGTCGCTGGCACTCCTTTGGTAGGCGATTTCGTAAGTCTCCAGTAAGTACTCATAGAGCCCAGGGCCGTGCCCTGACCTTGGTAGGGGATTGGTGTCGAACCCTTACAAAAAATTTTTTCTAGCAAAAAAACAAAAAACACTAGAGTCACTTTAATACACTTCCGCGTCGTATGGAATCATTATATAACCAGGGATAAGTTTTCAGGCTTTGAAGACCAGCACACTCTCTCTCTCTCTCTCTCTCTCTCTCTCTCTCTCTCTCTCTCTCTCTCTCTCTCTCTCTCTCTCTCGGTCTCGGGAAGCAACGCATGCAAGCAAGGATCAAACCTAATAAGTGTCATTAAAGGATGGTTTACATGCCACTGCACCCCCAAATTGTTATCATTTTTCTAAAATATTTCTATGTAATATTATATTATATATTAGTTTATAAATTAGCCAAATTAGTTTGGCGAAAATAACAAATATAATAGATAAAATGAAAAAAATAGATAAAAATTCACCCTCAAATGAGATTCTACATTTGGATATATATATATATATATATATATATATATATATATATATATATATATATATATATATATCTAAACATAAGTTAATTAATGACATTTTCTCAACTTCCCTTTTTAATCTCTATTGGAAATAAAGAAAAAAGAGATAGATGTGTAAAAATTACTATTTGTAAAGTAGAAAGAAACAAAAAATTTAATAAGGGTAAATTTAATTTTTTTTTATCAATTTAATGCACTTTTTAGTATGTAAGAATGAGGTAGAAATGCTTTATATTTATATTTATGTACAGTCGCATATACAAAACAATGGTACCAATGACATGCAATTTTTAATGTTTGGAACACTATTTAATATTATTGGAGCAGGAAAAAAATTTCCCGGGATCTCTCTATAATTGGAGGCTGATTAGATCTAACAATAAGAAAAGTAAGAGATTGTTGTATGAAACTTAGTCCGAGTTAGGATCAAGTACTATTCATTTAGGTTTAAGTCCGATCGTTAATGGACATTAGGAATCTCTTAACTTCAACCTTCCACCTTGTTTATCACCGGCGTTGACTGTTCTAAAGAAAATGACCGCCCTGATGCCGATATATATATATAGGCTAAAAAATGATGCCGATATTTAGTTAATCATATACACTCACCATCATATTATATTTTTCAGAGAGGGAGACATTCATATGACTTCCTCAACTGTTAAATTAATGGTTGGCTGGCAGAGGCAAAATCTTCTTCGATCACCTCTACGTTTTAGAAGGATTAGTGTCTAGTTATCAGCTGAGGGATACGGCCTGAATTTTTTTTTTAAAAAAAAACTGTTATATTAATTGTTTTTTTTTTTGTTATAGAAACTGGGTATATTAATGGTTTTAATTTATATCAATTATATTATTCTATTATATAAAAGTGATTATTTTTACAGGTGAGTATTTTATAATTAACGCCTGAATATATTTTTTTTTTCTAATTATTAGAACCATAGAAACTCACACTTTGTTAAACCAGAGTAGGTTTCACCCAAAAAAAAAAAAAGATGATTGAAAAAATATTAAAGGAAGATCCATTACAAATCGTTTTGTGATGAATTTTATAATAAAAAATTAGAGCCTCACATAATGTTTCATCACAGTTTTTTTAGTTTATAGCGGTACATGCATTAAGGCATTGAATTATCCATAGAGTCATTCTCGGCAAATTTGCATAATTTATATTTTAATTGAGGAAAAATATTAAAAACAAAAAAAAAATGTCGTGCTAGTACAACCGAGTAACAAATTAGGAAAAATTATACTGAAAGACAAAAAGGAGTAATTAATGTATGAGTTGAGGTGCATATATTAGAAAAATTGTAACTATGTTAGAAGATTAATTAAAGATCAAAACTTGTAAATATTTCTGTAAGCGTTTTTTAAAACCCTAGCCCAAACTCATCTAAACTTTATTTATAGAATTTGAATTTAGAAAAATAAAAACTTGAATTTAAAATTAAGCACAAATGACTTTTATTTATAGAATTTTCACGTGAGATTATCTCAGATTTTATGTAAAAATATATGAAAAAAATACATACTTTTTTTTTTAATAATAATCAAATATATTGAAAAAAAATATTAGTTTATGATATGGAAAGATTATAGAAATATAGAAAACATAAGATGACCTCACATCACTACTAGAAAAGTGGTAATTTGTGATGGAATTTTTTCCGTCGCAATTTTTTGGTTTTTGCGACAGAAATTGTATTTTGTGGCAAATTTGGGGGGGTTTTTGTGATGGAATTGAATTTCTGTTGTAAAAAAACAAACATTTGCGATGAAAACATAAATCCATCGCAAAATAAGTGCATTTTGCGACATAAGAAATATTCTGTAGCAAAACGGCGGAGAAAACTCTGTCGTTTTTGCGATAAAACGAGTGTTCCACCGCAAGCCCCTGTTAGGGCTTCGATGGCCTTTGTTTCCGTCACAAATTGTGACGGAATCCAATGTTCCGTTGCAAAAGAAAAAGGAATCCACCAAATTCCTTTTTCCATCCCCCCGGCCCAGGTTTTTTTCCTTCATGCATCTTCCTCCTCCCTGTTTTCATTCTTTCGTGCTTCTTCTTTGTTCTTCCCCACCTTCAGTCCGTTGTCGGCCATCCTCCTCCTTGAGGTCGTCGGCCGATCTCAGTCTAGCTTCAATTGGTTCCTCCTCCTTCTTCACCAGGTAAGTGGGCTTTTCTTCCTCTATTCTTTTCAATTTAATATAGATTTGTAGATTTTTCTTTTCTTGTTTATTTTTCATAATAAGAATCAACAACAAAATTAGATATTAAGATCTTGATATTATTGTCAAGATAATATGATTTCATATACTAATCATACTTATATTTTTAAGTTCCTAATTTTATTGTTAAGTTGCACACATAATTATATTTCTCATTCCAAATATCTCAATATAAATTAGTATAAAAATATCTTCTATTATTGATAAAAAAAAAGTCTTCTAATATGATTTCATATATTCTTGGTCTAATCAGATAATAATGAAAAAAAATTATAATAATATATTTATTATTTTTCATTTTAAAGATTCATAATTGTCACTGTGAATTTTTCAACGTATATTTACAAATCTGAAACGTGCTAAATATAACTTCATACATGTCATTAATGTTTAAAAGGTTAAAATGAATCATGTTTTATATAGTTTAGTTATACACACACACACACACACACACATACCTTAATAATTTTCAAGTTACAAATATTCAATCTTACGTTTGAATTGTAAGATGAAGTTAGTTTACTTTCTATGATTAGCTTTTAATTTAAGGTTGTCAAGTGAATTTTAATATATAATTGAGTGATGTTTGAATTAAATTTAAGTAAGTAGAACTTATATACTTTTAGATAAGAAAAAGAACTCATTCTTTGTTGGGACAACGGTGGTTTGTTTCTTCATCAAAACCAACAAATCACCGACCCAAAGTTCTGATTTGAATTAGTAATTGTAGGGTTTATGAAAAAACTGAAAAACTCGAACATGAATATTCAAAAATTGTTGAAGATGCTATTGAGACTTCAAGGGAATTGAAGTGTTTGTGAGAAATCTGCTGATGAAGTGGGGGAGGGATAAGGTCTATCAAGTCATATTAGAAGAGGAAGATTGATCCGCCCAAGAAAAAAAATCTGCAAATCTATATTATTTTGCTGCGGTATGCTTTATTTATTTATTTTTAATCCTAAGATGAAGAGTATGTGCTTTTTTCCCCCGATTTTATTACTTAGTTTTTTTGGAGAAATATTATGTATAGTTTTTATTTTGAAGATAGGAAAAAAATTTATAATTCTCATCATTGCTTGTAACTCTTAAAAACTAAATGAAAATCAAAATAGAATTATATCATTACCAAGACGTGTTGTTTGCTGTTTTAGTTAATATATTTGCTTTAAGATAGAATTATGATGTCCACATTTATAAATAGAATACAGAGAAAAAAAAATAACTTATATATTTCAAACAAAAGAACATGATCTGCTTCCTCTAATTTGCATTTATCAATCACATGCATAAAAAAACTAAATAGGAGTATATTTAAAAAATATTATTAAGTATAACAATAATCTTCTTAACATAACTTTTTTGTTATCTCCACACACTTACACACACATCCAACTCTCTTTAATATAGAATTCATTTTTAGTAAAAAAAAATTAAATTATAAAAAGATTAATGATAGTATGTAATGCTAAGTATTATGCTTGTGTGACTTTATGTACCAATGCAATTTGGTGAATAAAAATGGAAAGACTTTATAAATAAATTGTAAAATAATTTTTTTAGTAATATCTGACTAATTACATAATAATATATTTATGTAGTGATTATTTATTAAACATAAACTTGTGTCAAGTACTTATTATAAGTTTTTGAGATAAAGTCGATCAAGATGTTATATTTAAAATCAAATCCATTTATCAACAAACTATATATTAGAAACTAGGGGTACTACTTATGATCTTAAATATAAAACTTAGTTAAATTTATTTTTTGGAATGTTAACTTAATCATATGTGTATGATTAAAAAAAATCAGCTAAGTATTATATTTAAAAATTAGTGAAATTGGTTAGTTGAGTAAGTTACCAATTAAAATGACTGTAAATTTTTTTTCAAAAATATTTCATTTAATTTTTTGATTTGAACTATCTTTAACAAGTTATACAATAAATACGGATAATTTGAAAAAACAAATTATCATTACTGTTTACATTAAAATGTAATTATAAATACAAAAGATAAAATTGCATTAGCCTTTAATATGACCCTCACTCATAAAATTGTCTTAAATAATCTCATGGATTTGTCCCCATCTTTTAATATTCCATCATCATTTTCTGTTTGCTTGCTGGAATCTGTTCTTAGTAAAATTATTGTATTTGTTTTTCACTTTCATGATTAAGTGGCAATTGGTTGGCATAAGTGGTCAGTTGCATTGGCCACTTATATTTGAGTCATGTTGTTTTGTGGACTGGAATATCTCCCCACTCTATATATTTGTGTAGTTGTTGGGCTGAAGAAGTATGGATGACCATCGTGATAAGAGTTAGATATACAATCGTCTAACTGAGAAAAGAGAACTAACTCAAGCATTCTTGGAGGGTTTAGAAGAGTTCATTCAATTTGCTTTGGCGCAATCAACTAATTCAAGTAGACACATCAGTTATCCCTGTGTGAAATGACTGTCCTGGTGATGATGACCATCCTTGTGATGATGGTGATGATTATGCTGCTACTTTTTAGATTATTTTTTAGTATATTTTGCTTTCTCAATGTAAAACTCTTTATGATTTTTATTTTATATTTTTATCATATAAAAGTTTTTATTGAAATTTATTTATTTTTTTAATCATTTTTATTTTTTAATGCAATTTTATATATTTTTTAAAGAATATATATATATATATATATATATATATATATATATATATATAATATTTTATATTTATAAATATTTTTTTATGATTTTTTAAAATTTTAAATGTAATTTTTTGATTTAATTTTTTTTATTAAAATGAATTTTTCAACGGAATCATTTTTCGTCATAAAAATGCCCTTGTGACGGAAAGGAATTCCATCGCAAATCCTAAGATTTGCGATAGAATATGTTTCCCTCTCAAATCTCAAGATTTGCGATGGAAATCTATTTCGTCGCAAATTTTGAATTTTTGTGACGGAAAATAAATTCCGTCGTAAATTTCAAAATTTGTAACGGATTTATGATTTTCCGTCGCAATCACGACGTTTTTTTTACGACGGACAAATTCCGTCGCAAAACTGTTTTGCGATGGAATTTTTCCATCGCAAAAAATGAATTTTTTTTTTGTAGTGCATACTGACTAATAGAAAGTATACAAGACTAAGAGCCTGTTTGGATGAAAATAAAACCTAGATTTTGGCAAAATTCATGCCACAAAAACTAATAAAATTATAGAAAAGTATATCAGTTCCTAAAGAAATTGAAATTTGTGCCACAGAGATTACAAGAAAGGTTAATTGCTTAAAAATAAAATTATAAAGGAGCTCCTCAATATCCAGATAGATCACATTAGATGACACTCTGTTAAATCTATTGAGAGGGAGTAAAGCTTGATTAAGACATATGATTTGCAAGGATTGCGTCTAAGATTATTGAAAAAGCAAGGAAATTGTGATCTAAAAAAGGCATGCTCTAAGACATAAAGGAACACATATTGGAAATTGTGAAACTTTCCTACAATTGAGTGAAATTAGAGGCTGACCTTAAAATTCAATCCAAACCTGACAGATTTTCCCTGCGTGATGCTTATATTTCTTTATAACAATAACTCATGCTATTAGTGAAATGCTTTCCACATTTTGATGGACAATGATGGAAGAAGCGTCAAAGGTCAAAGAAATTGACTCAAATGCGAGACTTGCAAAGGTGACTGCATGCTTAATCTCTTTAATAGATGACAGAGGATCATAGAAGATTAATTGTGAACAATGTGATTCCTTTTTCGCCAAATTACAACAACAATTTTGATAATCTCGATTACCAAATGAGAGTGTCCATCATTGTGTAGCATCAAGAGGTTCCTTTTCACCCAAGAGGTGAATTCATTAAATCTACTAAAATTGAACCTAATAGATAAACCTCCAAACCAAACTGCAGCAATAGATGGACAAGCAACAAACAGGTGATCCAAAGTTTCTGCAGTATCACAAACACATGGGCATAAGCCTGATATTTCCAAATGATGAGACCTTAGCACATCTACAGATGGAATATCATGATTAAGTAGTTTCTAACAGAAGAGTAGATCTTTCATTGGTAACAAGATAGATGTTCGCCTCGCATGTGTATGAGTCGTGTAAGTAATAAAGTGATAAATAAAGTATCGTCCCAAGAGGATTAGTGTAACAAATTGGTTAAACAATGAACCTAGTGAATGCAATTTAGTTGAGCTAAAACAAGCTTTGATGAAAAATGAAAATATTTAAAGACTATTTCTAAAAATAAAAATTAATAAAAGCAAATGATTTTTGGGTTTTTAAGGATTTAATAAAAGTCTAGGATTCTTCTTCCTCTATTTGCATTTCATAATATTGAATTAATTTTCACTCTCTTAGTATTTCCATACATATATGTGTTAGACTAAGGTTCACAAATACTTGACAAGCTCTCTCAAGTCAATATCAAATTTCTTTTCTCATTAAAATGCACAATCTCTTACTACAATTAATGAGAATCAATATTTAAGCAACAACCTTAATGTGACAATGCAAGGTTAGTAAATATATCTCTATTTTACCAACAAACTATCCATTTATCAAGTAAATTTCAAGACAAGCATGATTTCAATCAAGTTCTACATCTAGATTAGTTTTCTCAAGTCAAAACCTAAGTGAATAAATCATCTAAATGGTGGTCAATCAATTAGAAGCATTAAGTCTAGATTAAAATCAACACATATAAATATTTATATACTAAAAGAGAGGATTATCCAAGTATTAATCCATACAAAAGAGTCAAAAAAATCCTAGAATAAAAAGTGTTTAGCTACTCAAAACCAAAGAGCAAGAAACTATAATCCTAGCTGAACTCATGGAGAAACAAAAATGGAAAAGAGAAGGAACCAAGGTAGAGTCTGCCTCCTCTCTTCAATTGCTGCGTGTCTCCCTCTTTTTCTCCAAAACTCAGCTGCGTCTCAGGTCTCTGCCTTTTTTATTCAATTCTGCGTGCTTGCTCGGCTCCAAATTGCCGCCTGAAGCTTCTTTTTAGGTCTTCAATCCTTTAATCATTCATTGATCCATTTCAATTTCGGTGAGCCCATTATCCAATTGCCTTCAATCTCCATTCATTTTCGGTGGGCCCAGTCTCCCTCATTCATCCATTAATCCAGCCTCTCTCCAGCGTTTTCTTCTTCTTTTCTTCACTTCATTTAGGTCTTTTCCAATTCTATGCAATCCGTGGGCCCGTTTTTGCTGTCCATTCAATTCAGCCCAAAGCCCAATTTTCACGCTTCTCCTGATCCATTTAATTGTGGCAATAAATGAGAATTATATAATAATAATAATAACAACAGTAATAATAAAACTAAAATTTTCTTTTTTTTTTTTTTTAACTTCTAATTACTATTATTTATTTCTTAAACTCAAAAACTTTTATTTTAAATTGAAATCCCACAAGTAATGTCCCACTTTGATTTGATATTATAATAACATAATCTCATTGAAAATCTCTCAAAATTATTTAGATAACTCTCCAACTATCTTTAAAAATGTACTTTAAATATATAAAATATGGAGAGTTATCACACCCCCACACTTGAACCAAATCTTGTCCTCAAGATTTTAAATTCTCAAATAATCTCATTCAAAGAAATCATGGAAGCAAGATTCCTAAAGCAAGCACTATAAAATTGAATTCAATTCAAACTTTCAAGAAACAAACTTTCTTAAAAATCTTTTCCACATTCCAAAAATGCAAGTAGCAAGACAATTAATTTGACAAAGATAAATCATAATAGAATGTCCCTCACAAGTTAAGTGTTTACACTTATTTCTCAAGATATTTAAGGGCTTGTGTTTCACTCAATTTCACCTATTGCACCTCATCTACCATATGCTTGTTTATCATCTCAATCTCCACTAGACATATTATCCCATTGCACACTCAAATCAAAAGGGCTTTCTCTAGGTTCTAATGATCAAGGTGGGATAATGAAATGAAAGTGATCAAATGGTATAGGAGGATACTTCAACTAGTGCTAAGCAATTTAATGAAATTCATGATGAAGAATGAAGGAATAACCATCAAGAAAAAACAAACTCAATAACACTATATATATATATATATATATATATATATATATATATATATATATATATATATAAAACATTTATTCTTTTGACCTCGCCAATCTTTTTTCTTTCTTTCTTGGATCTCTCTTTTTTTTTTATTGATTTTTTTTCTTCTTTTTTCTTTTCTTTTCTTTTTTTCGCCATTTTTTTAACTTTTTTTTGTTTTGTTTTTTTTTTTAAAAAAAAACCACCTATACATACTCTTATAGTGTTGAGTTTCTAATTCCTTCACTCTTTTAATTTGCTTCACTTAGCACTTACTAAAGTAAAGAGGGTGAAAATGAAAAATTGCATATATCAAATAAAGGGCTATTTATTCTATGCAAATTTCTTTAAAAAGGCTCAAATGGGGTAACAAAGGATTTTCATGAGATACGGATGGACATTTGGCCAAACTAGCTATGAAATGAATGCCTAAATCATCTTTGTGTATGCAAGGGATTTCAAGTTTCAAAAGAAATTCAAGACAAGTTCTAGAGATAAAATCACAATAGGTGTATTCCCTCTTGAAAGAAAAACATTTAGGCTCAAATTCCTCACAAGTTCTTTGACATCCTAAAGTAAAGTACCAAAACCAAATCTTTTGTCTTTTTACTAACATTCAAAGAACATAGAATAAATCTC
Organism: Acacia confusa; assembly: GCA_037074495.1. Taxonomy (NCBI): domain Eukaryota; kingdom Viridiplantae; phylum Streptophyta; class Magnoliopsida; order Fabales; family Fabaceae; genus Acacia; species Acacia confusa. The sequence continues at coordinate 1,861,269 of CM073502.1, forward strand.
TAATCAAATTCACTTTTTTTCATGTTCAAATCAAACCACTCATGACAATACTCCTGAATTTTGAAAAAAATGAGGACAAGATATGACAAGTAAAATCAAGGATACCCTCACCCCCACACTTGAATGTCACATTGTCCTCAATGTGAACAAATAACAACAAGTAATGGAAGTGAAAAACAACCATGTCTAAAGTATAAGGGTAGCACCAATTACAGAGATTTCAGATTTCCACCAATGAAACAAAACAAGTGCTAATCACCACTAAATAATCATCACATGCATATCCAACCAAGACCAGCACTCATTTCAAGCAATGTATCACAACAATCAAATAGACCAAATCAAAGAAAAGTAGAAGGAAACTCCTCTATCTGTTCTTGACTTGTGCTCTCAATCTTTGCTACCAAAGTGGAACATCTCATCAGGGGCTTTCATCAATCCTACAAAATCAAACAAAGCATCAAATAACACCTTGGGTCGCCTCCCAAGAAGCGCTAAGTTTAAAGTCTTCAGCCAAACTTCTCAAAACAACTTCTAATCATAAGTATCAAACACTATAATTACCTTGTCTTCATCCTTTTTCCAACAACAAGGTTTCAGACACAAAAATTGATCATTCAAGTTAATGACTTGTACTTCCTCAATCATAGACAATCGGGGATTACAAGCATTTAATGAATTCAAATTAAGCACAACATTCATATCTTTGAAAATAGATATAGGCATTTCCAAAAATTTAGAGCATCTAACAAAATCCACTTAACTCTCATCAGTAAGAGTCAACAGTTCAATATGAGAGTCATGAGCAACAACAATTGGGACATTCACATCAATTTGATCACTAGAATCACAATCCTTAGGTTCCACAGCCGGAACCTCTTCCAGACATCCATTATTCTCATCTAAATCAATTTCAAGTTCAAAATCACTTTCTATATTATCCACAAGTTCATGAAATTCCACACTTTCAACTTTCTCACAACAATCATCATCATCAGAATAAGTGGTTGTCAAGCTTAAGGAATTATCTTGCTTTACAGTCTCAAGGGTTGAAACAATTTGACTTGTTGCCCTTGACTTAAATCTAGTAGCAAGTTCATTTTGCTCTCTATTAAGTCTCTTTGATGCATCCACACACTCCTCAAGTAATCTTTCGAAATTAGATTTTTCTTTATACTCAATGGTGTGTTCTTCAACTTGAGGATAAGAGTAAAAAGGATGAGTATTTTCATGAGAACAATAGACATATGGATCCCCAAACTTTTGTTGCTCAAAAATTTTATTAGGATAAAATGAATGATCAAAATGAGTTTGGTTCCTAGTGAAATCATCTATCATATAATGACAAGTTGAATTATATGGACAATTCACATATAAATGACTCCCTCCACAATAAGCACAAGTCATGCAATCATATTGAGAAGAATCAACATATGGAATTTTAAAATCATTTATGCTCTTACTATATTGCCTATAATTCAAAGAATTCAACATAGCAATCAGTTCATTTTGTGCTGAAGATGAAAAATTCAACTCCTTCTCAATATTAAGACCAGTTGGTTGCCATGTGAAATCCATTTTTTTTTTCAATTTTTCTTTTTTAAAACAATAAAACAAAATATTTACAAACTCAAACTTAAACTACAAATGCTCAATCAATTCCAACTAAGATAGTTATGGCATATAAGTCCCTGGCAACGGCGCCAAAAACTTGTCCGCCTCGCAAGTATACGAGTCATGCAAGTAATAAAGTGATAAGTAAAGTATCGTTCCCACGATGACTTAGTATCAAAACTTCAATTAGGCATTGATTTTACACTTTCATTTAAGTTGAGCTAAAATAAAGTGAGTTTAATTAAAAGAAAAGAAATTAAAATAAACTAACTAATAAAAGCCTAGGATTCTTTTTCCCCTTTTGCATTTCATAATATTGAATTAATTTCCTCTCTCTTAGTATTTCCATACATATATGTGTTAGTCTAAGGTTCACAAATACTTGACAAGCTCTCTCAAGTCAATATTAAGTTTCTCTTCTCATTAAAATGCACAATCTCTTGCTACAATTAATGAGAATCAATATTAAGCAACAACCTTAATGAAACAATGCAAGATTGGTAAATATATCTCTATTTTACCAATAAACTATCCATTTATCAAGTAAATTTTAAGACAAGCATGAATTCAATCAAATCTACACTTAGATTAGCTTTCTCAAGTCAAACCTAAGTGAATAAATCATCTAAATAGTGGCAAATCAATTAGAAGCATTAAGCCTAGATTAAAATCAACACACATATATATTTATCTACTAAAAGAGAGGATTATCCAAATATTAATCCATATATAAAGGGTTCAAAAGAATCCTAAAATTAAAGGTTTAGCTACTCAATTAATCCAGACCACAGCAAATTCAGAATCTGACATCAAGAATTATAATGGAACTGAATAAAACAAGAGAAGGGAGTAATGCTACTGCTCTTGTTCAGTGTCTCTGTTCAAAATCTCCTCCAATTTCCCAGCCGCGTGTCCTCTCTTCAGCGTCTCGGGTCTGCTTCCTCTTTAATTCATTTCCCTCATCTCGTTTTTCTCCCCCCTTCGCGTCAGACCCCTCTCCCTCTCTTATTATTCATTCCGCCTCCCATTCATTGCCGCTGGATCCCCTTTTAGATTAAGGTTTTAGATTTCCCTTTTATCCTTCTTTGATTCATTCTCTTGCGTGGGCTCACTCACAATTTCCCTTCAACTCTCCAAGCCCAAGTCCACGCCTCCCTTCTCTTTTTCATTCCAAGTCATACCGTGGCCCATATCATTCTGCCCAATAATTGATCTCTTTCCATTCGGCCCAATTCTGCATTGACGTGATCTCCTGGGAAAGCAATAGCAATAATAATCAATAATAATAGAAATAGAAATAATTATTTATTTCTTATTTCCCTTTTTTTCACAAAAACTTTTATTTTAAATTGAAATTCCACAAATAATGCACCACTTTAATTTCTCTTAAAATCTTAAGAAAATCTCTTCAATTTAGTGTTAATGACTTCCTAAATATATCAAAATATATCTCAAATCTATTAAAATTAGGAAATCATCACTCTCAGATCTAAAAAATCAATAAGAGCCAGATTTGGAAAATCACTTACTGGCATTGTTTTGCATGAAATCGACGGTGGCGTCTCGTTCTCAAGTGCAGAATCCATCGAGGGGAGAGCAGCTAGGGAAGAAGGGTGAGAATAAGGAGGCGAGACGTGTCTGAGAGTGATGATGGCGCCAACGGTGAGGAACGCCTGTGTGTCTGCGTGCATGAGTAAGAACAAGACCGATAACGTTGCCGTTGGTGAGGGAAGGAGAGGCAAGAGAGGGTTCGATGAGGAAGGGCGAGGGAGGGAGAGGGTCGGCCGCTGGCGGGTTTCATTGAGATAATGAATAAGAAGGGAAAAGACTAATAAGCACGGGATTTTAGATATAGTTAAAGCTAGGGCGCGGGTTTTTAGAAGGCTGGTCACGGGCTTTTAGATGGCTATAGGTGTCATGAACCATATTGAGGACGCCAAAAATATTATTTTTGGCGCCCTGAACCATTTTTAGGGCGCCAAAAATATTATTTTTGGCGTCCTGAACCATTTTTAGGGCATCAAAAATATTATTTTTAGCGTCTTGAACCCTTTTGAGAGTGCCAAAAATATTATTTTTGGTATCCTGAACCATTTTTAGGGCGCCAAAAATATTATTTTTGACGTCTTCAACCTTATTCAGTACACCAAAAATATTATTTAACCTTTTTCAAACGCCAAGAGAATATCCTAGCGCCAAAAAATTTCCTTTTAGGCGCCCTAAAATATATTTTAGGACGTCAAAAAAATAATTTTAGGCTTCTTAAATATAATTTTTGGACGACTAAAATATTTTAGGCATCCTAAAAATATATTCAGGACGCCTAAGTCTCAAAATTCAGCTAAGTAATTACGAAAATGCCACCGCCTACACTTTTTACTTCCTTTTAAAATTAGGACCTTTTTTTAGGGAAGTAGTATCCACTTTTTGTAGTAGTGTAGGCTGGACAACAACACCAATATGTCTTGCTTTGTTTGAAGCATAGGTATAATTGTATTCCTACATTGATTTTTTTTAATATTATTATCTGACATTGGATTTGGAGTTTATGACTGTCTCTTCCAACAAAAATATCTTTTTTAAAACTCAAACCCAAAATATAGAGGGATTTGACGATGCTTTAGACCAACTCCATATTGGATGTATATGATAATTATTAGGTCAATATGATCTACTCAGGTGAGGGATTAGAGATAACTAAATGATTATTATAATTTACCTTGGATAAATTTGCGGACATTATTCCAACTTATCCCTATTGTTGTTTCATTAAGTTTCATAAATAAGTTCAAATGAGTTTTCTTGGAAATATTTCTAATTAAAAATGACATGTTAATTGTCACAAAAAATATGAAGTGACCCGTTAATTGAGTTGCGACTGAAAAATTAACCCATCAAATATTAGTCACAACTTAACAATGACTCAAACGTTAACACTAAATTTGTCAAAAAAAAAAAAAAAAGATCAGTACCAAGAAGTTTTGGTGGCCACTTTTAGGTTCCTCGTACATACATCCAAGTCAACGTTTTGTAGTTTTGTAATTAAAATATCCCCCAATTGCCGAGCCTAAGAGCATGATTTAGTTAATACGACTTCTTTTGGACTTATGTGTCAGGGATAAGTAAGGGCATTTGATATTTACTTTGTTCTATTAGTAAGAAATGTAAAGGGACCAATAAAGTTTAGGTTTCCATATATATATTTGTGTGTGTGTGTCTTTGCTATTTTGTAACATCCCATTTTAAAACACCAGAATTTTTTTTTTTTTTAAACATGTCAAATTGTGATCAGAGTCAAGCATTTCGAGTAACTGAATATTTAAAAGTACATAACCATAGTGTAATTATCCAGATACAGACAACTACTGTTTACAAAAAGTAATGTCAGTATGTTTACAAAAATATAAACTTTTTCGCTCCTTCTACGAAGACGGTCTGCCCCTCTCATCCACCCTGACACCTCCTGAACCTGTAGCTACAGCTGAGATCCAATTCCCGATTGGATCTCAAGTAACGGTTAACCTTATGCTCAAATAAACAGTATATGGTAACAGATATTCATAATAACACAACAGCATATCAATACCAAATTACACAAAACAAATATCACAACAAGTTTGCATATATCCAGTGCCACGACGGCCCATCGTGTCCTCAGCGCTAGGAAAACCCCAACAGGTTATCAAGACTATAACCCGTGAAAAGCTGTATGTACAACTACCTTCTCTCGGCAGAGTCTCAATAAATGACATATCTTTCACATATATGAATATAAGCAGCATAAGTGTTAAGGTTACTGTACGCGTCCGTACCTCCGTTGATGATTTTGGTCACTCCGGTAGTGTTTTGACGGCGGTTTGACAGCGGAATGACAGCGGAAACAGCGGAAACAGCGATTCGTGATTCTGGGTATCCTATAAGGATAACATCACCAGTATGAATATCTAAGACCATAACAGGCATTTTAGGTACAAATTACCATTTTGCCCCTAGTTAGCCTTTTTGGCGGAATTTCGCCAGAGCTTCGCTGTTCCGACTTTTTACTTCCAAAATTTTTGCTATAATCTTTTCTATAACATTTTTCTAAGATAATTATCATATTTACTCTAAAAATATGATATCTAAATTATCTTGAAAAATTAAGACTATCCTAACACTTTTACTATAACTACTGAAAAAACTACCGAACTAAAGACTAGGGACCGAAGACTTACTCAGAGCTTCGCTGCGAAATTCCCCGGACTCCTCCTCCTTCTTCCTCTCTCAAATTTTCGAAATGCTCAAGAGAGCTTGGTGTGAAAATGGTGAAGAATGGAGAGGTATTTATAGAAAAACCCGATGGCATTTTCGTAATTTCGTTGAACTTTGTCTGGTCGAATTCTGACCGTTGGATCGCACTTTTCTGAGGTGGCTTCATCTTGGCCCTACACCTCAAAACCGTCCTCTCCCTCTTGCTAGAAGACAAATTTGATGATCTCATCCTAGCTGCATCATCCTCTTGCTTTATCTGATAGATTCCCGGTTCGGTGTCTGGTTCGCGTAATTCCGTAAAATCTTAAAATTCTGAAAACAGTATGCTGAAGGTCCTTTCATCCTCTTTAAGAATACTGGACTCTCCTTCCCTTATACTTCCAATAAGGGCATTCCGTTATCTGCCGAAAATCCTCGGTTTTTGTATCCGATCTCAGAAATAATTTTGGCCGGTACTAGCTTCTGGATAAAAATCCACTGACCAATAATATGCTCTGGTTTTTCTTGACCCATAACCATATTCTCACAACGGGAATATTTCCTATCCGTTCTCATTTATCCTGTTCATTTTTCCTCTGATTATTATATTATTTTCTTTTTAACACATGTTTAATCTTATATTATTATTATATCTAAAAATCTTCTCATCCTTATCCCTCCTATTTTTTTTTTCGGCCAGCCCTCTTTTTTTTTTTTTTTTTGTTTTCCAACATATATTATATTTATCTTATATTTATCTCTCACAAAATTCCCTTATTGGTCCAAAATGAATTTAGGCTTATAAAATTCCCAAAAATTACTTAATAAATCCCTTAATATTTTCTAATAATTTTCTTAATTAAAAATTATCATTTTCTCATAAATATTTTATTGACATCAATAATCTAAGTTTTATACAATTTATTATCAATTTTAGTATCTATTTTGATTTCTAGAACACTTTTTAAATTTTCCTTCTTTTGTTTTCATAGGAAATATTTTATTAAATTGTCTAAATTAAAGATAATATGGTTTCTAAATTTTTATAATTATTCCATGCCTTTTAGAATTTATTACCCTATTCTTAGGATGTTTTATGACCCTAAAATGCCTTTTTTTGGCACTTAATTTTCTTAATATTTCCCTTTGAACATAAATCAATTATTTAAATTAGAGACAACATATTCTCCAATCTTTAATAAATATTTAATTGTCTCTAAGGATTTTTAGGGTATTACATATTTAATTTTCCATTTTTTATTATTATATTTTCTATCCCATGTTCCCGAGGGGACTTTATTATGATATTTTTGTTTATAAGGGACTAATGAAATCTTTACAACACAAAATAACCTTTTATTTTATTCGTCATTTCATTTCATTCAGGGTACTACAAAATCAGAATTAGCTAGGAATAATCGTAAGAAAATGTTGTAAAAGCACCGATAAGTTATGGGAGGAGAACGCGTTCAAAATCAATAAAGAAAAGAAAAACCTTAGTTTAGGATAATAAAAGACAACTGTTTAAGTGAAATATTCACATTAAAACAAGGCCACAGAGGCAGAGATGTTGACAGAGAAATCATGAATATTTATTATATAGAAATGGTTTTTTCAGAAACCTTTGCAAAAGGCGGCAAGTTGAAAAGTACTGCACAAAGTATATGCATGCATGTGCTGTTGATTTTTCAGAATCGAGCACATGTGGACCATCTCAATGCAGTTCCTTACAAACTTTAAATAAATACAATACCCACACCAATGAAGAAAAAGAAACAGGATTTAAATTACAACACTTTATTTTTCGCTCAATATATATAACAAAACAACATCATTTTTTGAATTAATACGACGCGGAAACTTTGCTTCCATTCTTCTCTTTCCCGAATTGTAAACTCCTTCCTTCCTCTCTTTTCATCATTCCTTCCATTCCTCTCTTTATTCTGCTCAAACCTAGAGAAATAAAAATTGTATACAATTTATTTGTATGTTCTCTAAAATATGATAAAGGTATGTGAAGAAATTGTATTATTGTAATGAGTAAAAGACATGATGTAAAATTAACAAGCAAGTCAACATACTATAGCTTGATTTAAGAGGGGGGGGGGGGGCTGACAAAGACTTCGAAATCTTGAAACATATTTTAAGGTAACTATCATGCTGTCTAATTACTAAATATCTATAAAATGAGTTTTCCCAGACAAAATTCAAACCGTGAGATCATTATCCTAGTAACCGCGCATCTGTCTCTAAGAAAAGTTACCAAAGAAAATAAATCAGCTAATAATTAATAAATAAAAGAAAGGCCAAAGAAACTTACAGCGACATGCAAGCTAGGCATGCAAAGGCAGTATCTAGTAGTGGTGAGGAGGTGGTGGCGAAGCATAGGCATAGGGCTTGTGAGGAGGAGGGGGAGGAGAAGAGTACTTGTAAGGCTTCTTATGAGGTGGTGGAGGGGATGAGTAGTGGTAAGGATGCGGTGGAGAGTGGACGGGAGGTGGCGGAGAAGAGTACTTGTAAGGCTTCTTGTGGGGTGGTGGAGGGGATGAGTAGTAGTAACGATGCGGTGGAGAGTGGACGGGAGGCGGGGGAGAAGAGTACTTGTAAGGCTTCTTGTGGGGTGGTGGAGGGGATGAGTAGTGGTAAGGATGTGGTGGAGAGTGGACGGGAGGCGGTGGAGAAGAGTACTTGTAAGGCTTCTTGGCTGGTGGTGGAGGAGATGAGTAGTGGTAATGTGTTGGTGGAGAGTGAGTCGGTGGAGGAGGAGAAGCATAGTGATACGGCTTCTTTGGAGGAGGTGGGGACGAGTAATGGTAGGGCTTCTTAGGGGGTGGAGGAGGAGAAGCATAGTGGTAAGGATGCTCAGGAGGTGGTGGCGAGTGCACCGGTGGTGGTGGAGAAGCATAGTGGTAAGGGTGCTTGGGAGGTGGCGGAGAGTGGACCGGTGGTGGTGGAGATGAGTAATGGTAGTCAGCATAGATTTGAGAAGGCAAGCTTAGAGACACTAAAACCAAAACAAGACCGAGAGAAGCCATTGGGAGACCCATTTTGGCCTTTCAAATTGGCTTCTTGTTTTGTGATTTTCGAAGAGCAAGAACATCTCTTTATATAGCTTCTCTTTTTACCCCTCCAACCATTTATCAAATCATATTAATCATCTTGCTATTTGAGCCAAATTCACTTTGACCATGTAAAAACGTATAATTAACTAGTTTTGGAGAATATAGATTTGAAATAATTGAATTAACATTTTTTTAGTGAAGAGAGTTGGTGGGACCGTTGCGATCCAAGGCAAACGTGGGTAGTAGTGGGTGCAAACTATGCAGGGCATGAGGTAGTTATCAATGTTGACCTTACTACTAATATTACTTTACAATTGGGAAATAAAAAGGACAAAAAGTTTCAATGTTTTTTAAGTCCTTTGGCTTTGGTAGTATTATGGCTAATAATTTCAAATATTCGATACACGATTTCTTATTCTTCTTCGCTGTGTATTTGTGTTCATTTTGTGCTGTCCTACACCCCCCCCCCCAACCCACCCACACCACCGACACCGTCAAGTAGTTTTTTGACATATATGAACTCATTTAACTCTCAACTCTCTCAAAGCAAATATTAATATTCTTTTAATCCACATTGCTCTTTCTTGCTCTTTCAGCTCTTTACTTCCTTAATAATCCTCTAGTTCTAAATAGAGGGGTTAGTGGATAACTTTATCTTGATCTTAAATATAAGACTTTATTCATTTTATCTTTTTAATTTATAATGTGTTCTCCAAATTATCCTCACTAATCATATTTATACTTAAGGATGTTTTCATTAGGGGTATTTTTCAATAGGAATTATTAATGATGTTTTCGAAACCAATACATAGTTCTTACAAATAAATACTACTTCTCTTCTTTAGTATAGGATTTAACGGATTAATTAAGGAAGATAGATAAATTACTTAATTATATTATATATTACATAATCTCTTTTGAATACTTACGTGTATTATTTGATTACATATCAGATTATTATAAGTTAGGAAAATAATTAGTTGGAGACAAATAATAAATATAAATAGCTTAAAGTGGTAGTAATTTATTTAACCTCTCTTATCTTCCCAAATTAGTCAACTTTGTCTTATATAAATTAAGAACCAAATGTTGTAACTAATTTTATTAATATCTGCAGATTAGTTGTTTAGCTCATACATTTGAGACTAAATGAGTAATAATTTACCCAATACAAAAGATCTATGAGGAAATTTATAGAAATTTTGGTTTTAGTTCTTCAAGTTTTAAATTATAGATTTTAATCATTTAAATTTTATTTTGTTTAAAACATTAGTCCAAATAATTTAATAAAAACTTTGACCATTTATCATTAGAGGAATTGAAATCCATGGTTTGAAATTTGAAGAGAAAAACAAAAATAAGGACAAATTTAAGAGACCAAAATTATATTAGCCCCCGAGAAGTAATTATAGATGTAATGCACCGGTAGGGAGATATTTATTCATATAATATTGCAAATATTCAATCATATATTGATTTAACTAACCAACAAAAATATTTTTACATTTGAGCCAGACATTATATTCTAATGAAAATTACCTTTGATCAGAAGATTTTGATGAACGCGGCATCTTCCTGGATTTATAGCGTGTTTGGTTATGCGTTTTGCACAACGTTGAAGAGAAAAAATCCCAGTGGCTTCTGAACAATGGCTTTTGAAGGTATTTCGATAAGCTTTTCCCTTGCCTAGCCACTCCAAAAAAGCTTCAGTTTTTCAGAAGCTGATATCCTGAGGGTTGGTGTGTGGCTTTCACGCAGTGGCAGAGCCAAATTGTGGCCATGTTGGTTGCTTAGCCCCAGCTGGTCTTCTCTTATCTTATATATTTATATATATGTATCATATAATATTTTATTTTGGTCAATAATTTGGCCCCAACTAAGTATTTTATTCTATATATTTTACTCTTTCTAATGAGGGTAATATTGTATTGACTAGTGAAAATTTTGGAATTATGATTTAGGAAGAGTTTTAAGTTTTTATAATATATGATTATATATATGTAGAAGATGATTAATGACTAATTTTAATCAGTCTGGATTTATTATTTGTTTGTCTTATGCTTTTATAATGAATTTCTCTTTTAAAAAATAGATTATAATTCGTTATTTGCTTAGTTGGCATTTAATAAGATCTTTATGTTTTTTTAAAATATTTTTTTGGGGTTCATATTATTGTTATTTTTTTCTCCAATTATTTTGTTTTGAGGTAGGTGGAATGCGTATTTAAGTGTTAACTTTATTAAATTTCATTATACATATTATTATTATGATTGTGTTTGTGATATTTTTAGCATAATGTTTGGTTCATTACTTATTGAACTGTAAGAGAAAAGTAAAATTCTTGTTTGAGATACCTACTGAAAATGTTATTATCTTATATCTTGTTTTGATTTATAATTATTGGTTATTATTTATTCATATTTTTAATGTTATGCGATATTATTTAGTAAATAGTTCAACATATTTATTTTTTTGGCCCGGGCTACAAATTTTCTCTGGTTCGACCACTGCTTTCACGGCCGTGTCCCTGTTTCATCCGAAAGTCACGGCTTCAACTTTCACCTTTCTGAAGCTCCACCGACGATAGCTAGGATGGTGAGGAGTGATGCTAGTGAAGAGAAAAGATGACACGATGATGAAGAAGGTGAAGGATGGCGGTCACTGATATGATCTTTCGTGGCTCTCCTCCTCACCCCAAATCGAATGACGAAGGTCGACTGTAAAGGCTCAAGTAGTTAAGGTGTTTGAAGGTGGGAGGGGACTGAAGGTGATGGTGGTGTGATAGTGGTGGAGGTGAGAGCTCAAACAAGAAGCTCACAGGCTCTCACACACACACACACTCTCTCATATCTGGATGAAGAGGAAATACTGATCGAAGGAACATTTTGGAAAAGCTGTTTTTTTCCCGATAAAAAAGAAAAGAAAAGTTTTTTTTTTAAAAAAAGTTAAATGATTATTTAAGGTGTTGGGGAAGGAAAAGAGGAGAAGACTCTGTAAATAAAAGGACGGTGATGTGGCAAAATCACATCATATATATTGTGTATCTTTGGATTATATATTAGTTTATTAGTCAAACTAATTAGTTTAAATAAAAAGATACGAATAAAAATACTGTTAAGTAATTTAATTAGCTTATTTAATCTCTCCAAAAATATCAACTTTGTCTTATATTTATATTTGAAAAGAGTATTCAATAAATTTCATGCATATTTAGTCATTTTACATGTCAACTGACTTTTCAAATACTAATCTAAACACAACTCTGTTTGAAAAAAAATTATTAATCTAAACATAAATCACATTTCCAATCTGATTTTTTTTTTTTTCTATTTTACTTTTACAAAAGTGAGATAGAAAATAAGCCACCGCTTTCACCACAAACCTAAACAAGCGGTTTACAAGATTGGAAATGGTTATTTAGGTTTTTTTTTAATCGATAACGACGTTTTACTAACAGAATAATAAGCTACTTTTGACCAAGGCTTGTTTTTTTTATTATATCTGCATTTTTTGTTATAATTTGAGTCCAAGGATAACATTTAACCACATATAAACACTTTTTTTCCATTAACTAGACATAAGTACACTGTGTGTATGTGTGTAATATGTCATAAGTAAGTCTGATTTAATAAATATAATAACAATAATCATACTTCTCTTATTATCATTAATTTAATTCATTTATCAAGAAAAAGAAGATTTAAAAAAATTAAAGGTCAACAAGCTTGACAATATCAGCCTACAAGCTTGATAATATCAGCCTTTAATTTACCTCCAAGTATATCATATGAAGGAACAATCAGTATAAAATATATAAACAAAATTTTATTATTTCTATTTAATTAATGTTCAATTACTAGTAAAGTCCCATTTTTTAAAAATGCAAGAAATTTTATTATTATTATTATTTTTTTCAAATTTTCGTTCGCACAAAAGAAAATTGAATAGTCTTATGCAATGCTTGGGAGTTTATAATCAACACAATTAAGGATCAACGAACCCTTCTCCTATAATCCAGAAGGAATTCAAGAAGGGGAAAATAATATATAAATCAGGTTTGGTAAATATATGAAAAATATGCACAAATTTAAAACGGGAAAAAATATATATGTAGCCGTCAGCATCGATCATTGCCTCCATGGTAATAATCTGGATTACTCTTGCTGTCGTTTTGACCCTGCGATAAGCATATTCATTGATGACTCTGTCGTCTCTTTTGCTTGTGGGGCACATTGTTCAGAGCATCCTCTCACGTGCCTCTCATCGTTTTCCTCTCAGCTATTACGGTAGGAGTAGGTGATGACCAATCAAATTCCATCTCTTCTTCTGTCTTCATATATCTCTGTAAACTGCAAAACGAGAGAAAGAGAGAGAGAGAGAGGCTTTAACTTTCTATTCATTTGTGTTTATTTAACTCTTCTAAATGCATAATTTAAGTGACATAAAATGAGTTCAGAAGGAGTTCTACATGTAATTAAGAAGAACATGTGATGGATAGTACATAACAACCGGAACCGGGTCTTTTATAATTCAAGCCCTTTATGTAGACATTTCACCATGTTAGTCTAAAACTGAGGTTAATATAGGTATTAAATATGCTAATTAGGTTAGCTGCTAGCTTAATGCTCTCTCTCTCTCTCTCTATATATATATATATATATATCCCTACGCTAGTGTGAAATCTATAATGAAACCCTTATGATTTGGTCAATCATTTAATTTTAACAAGTCTTTATTATTATTTTGGGAGAGTCACCCTCAGGTCCAAATAACTAAAATATTGTTAAAAAATACCTAAAAAAAGTTACATGTCAAAAAAGGTTATAGGGCCTTTTTGGGTATTATTTCAGAAAACAAAATTACGTTGTTGTGCTAATATAGTTGTTAATTTGTACTGATATACTTTCTCTGGTTTTTATTATAAAGTACCAACTATGAAACATTTTTGGTCCTTTTACTAAGGCATTTGTAAGTTTTCAAGGTGCAATTAATTTATTTTTCAATGTTTACCCATATTTAATAAAGGTAATGTGAGAAAGTACTATATTTGAGTTTAGCATAGTTAGTAGAGGTAATATTGAAAATTACTTAAATTTTATGACAACTTTAATACTTTTAAATAACTTTATTGGTTTGTAAGAATTGATAGTTGATGCTTTATCAAAAAAATCAGAGGGAGTAGTTATTAAAGTATACTGATTTAGTTGTTAATATATAATTGTTAATATGTACTGATTTAGTTGTTATTATTGTATTAATATAATTATTAACGTTTTCTGAAATAATATGTAAAAAGGTTGTAGGGCATTTTTTGATATGTGACTTTTCTTTAGGTATTTTTGGCTCATATTTTGGTCATTTGGGCCATGAGGGAGATTTTCCCTATTATTTTCTGTTAAACATTATAGGTATATGTCATACTTGACAGCAACAGGCAGGCAGAATGATAGTTCTTTTTGCAATTTATATATTAAAACCATCAAGGACCATTGAGTCATAATTATATTGAAATATAATTTATTAAAATAAGGGTAGAAGGAAATATATTTATATAAGAAAATCATGATTTGAAATAATTCGTATGGTAGTTGGCATGTGCATTTTGAATTGTAGCATCAATAAAAAAACAAGGGAATATAGACCCCACAAAAGGCCACGCATTCTGTGGCATGAATCAACTTTTATCAAATGAATTTTAAGAAAATGTCTGTGCAAATTAAATCATCGATGGCATTTGTGTGTACGAATACCCTATATTAGTTTGTGTCCACTAAATTTATGAAATATGAAAAAGGAGAAAAATGCCCCTTTGATTAGTATATACAGTGCAAAAGAAATTTGCGACAATCGATTCTAACAACTTCATTATACTACTGTTAACCTATATTGGAATATACATTTATTATACTTGGCCATATAAAAAAATAAACCAAAAATAATTGAGAATGTTAGCATAAAGGCATCCTGGGCTATCGACAACAATTTAAAATTAGGAGTGGTAAGGTAGTTAGATTCTTTTAAATTTAATTACATAGGTAAAAAAGAGAGAAAGATGGGAAATTAGAAATAAAATGGGATCTATATATTGGTGAGTGAGAACGCTTTTATTTTTATGGGGTGTTGGTGAACATGAGAAGGATTTGAATGATTCAAATGTGCGTGTAGTCAAGAGAGTTAGTTGAGAGATTTCAAGTGTGGAAAGAAATCGAAAGTAGAAACTAGGGAAAATCCATTTTGGGGTTCTTGTAAGAGAAAAAAAATTCAAAAAAGGCTCCAAGATTCTAAAATATTAGAAAAGGCCCTAAGACATTTTTTGGTATAAATTTATTAAAACGTTAACAATTATATCAGCTTTATTAACAACTATATCAGCCCCGCTAATAACTAAAGTTTTAATTAATTTATACCAAAAAAAGGCTGCGGAGCCTTTTCTGATATTTTCAGTGGTTGTTTTTGAATTTTTTTCTCTTACAAGGGGTCCAAGATAGATTTTTCCTAGAAACTACCTAAACTAGCTCCTTCTACTTTACCCTAACCCATATGTCCTTTTGTATATTAATGAAGGTCAATGTTGTACTATTCTGCCCAAGGTGTATTACTATTCTCATAGGAAAATCCTTTTTAAATCTTAAGGGACTAAGAAAATCTCAAAAAAGTGTTAAATGAAATTTATATGTCAGAAAAATTTCACTAACAACTCCTTTAGTTGGATTAATAACTCTTTAAGATTTTTCTGACATTTGAATTTTTATTAAGACTTTTTTAAAATTTTCTTCATTCCTTGAGACTTAGACAGAATTTTCCCTATGCTCTTTCCTTCGTGAAATCAGCAAATTCAAAGGACACTTGCAATACCCGGATAATTATTATCTGGAATGTCATAATAATAATACTATCCAATTATGAAGATTATGGTCTCAAAATGTTGTATAATTAGTCTATTGTCAAAGGAAAACACTAAGAAGATTAGATGGAATTTATTGTTAAAAATGTGAAAAATGCATTTTAGGGCCATAAACATCCTAAAGAGAATTATGAAAAATTCTAGAAGGCATGAGAATAATTATTAAAAATTAGGAAGAATATTGCTCTTAATTTAGACAATTTAATAAATTATTTCCTTTAAAAATAAAAAGAAGAAAAATTAAAAAGTATTCTAGAACTAAAATTGACCCCATGATTTTTAATATTTTGCATAGAGTATGAATTATTAATATCAATAAAATAGTTGTGAGGAAATGATAAATTTTAATTAAGAAAATTATCAAAAATTAGTAAGGGGTTAATTTGGTAATTTTTGGGAATTTTATAAGGTTATAAAATTTAGGAAATATGAAAAATAAAATTAATCTAATCATTTATTAGAGAGGGCCGAAATCTTGGCAAGAAAAATAAAGAAAAAATGAAATGAGAATTAAGGAAAAATATCTAAGATATTTTGTAATTAAATAATATTATAATTGGGAAAAGCACACAGGATAAATGACCACGGATAGAAATGAAATTCTATCTAGAAAACCATGAACTAAGTTTCTAGAGTCAGAGTATATTATAAACAAGTGGATTTTTATCTCGAAGTAGGCTGTCTCCGCAGTCATTTCTGTTACTGACGAAGCAATTAGGAGATCAGACTAAGAAGATATTTTGCAGAATTAAAACAGATAGTAGAAATGAGAACTGATGGAAAATAATTCATAAACTGAGATCCAGGGATAAGTTGGTAAAAACCAGAGCATATTATTAATCATTGAATTTTTATCTACAAGATGACGTTGTCCGACGTTATTTCCGTAACCGACAGCGGTTGTCCGAAAATGTTCGGCAGGCAACGGAATATCCTTGATGAGATAAAAAAATTTAGACAACCCAAGTATCTTGAAAGAGGAAGAAAAGACCTTCAGGGTATTGCCTCCGGAATTTTGAGATTTTCTAAAATTACGCGATTCGGACACCGAACAGGGACTTTATCGGTAGAAATCTTCTTAAGCAAGTGTGTGACATCACCTTGATGACTAAGGATGACATCATCTTTGAGAGGTGTATGGCCAAGATCTTGCCATCTCAAAGAAGTGCGATCTAACGGCCAGAAACTGATCAGACAAAGTTCAAAGAAATTACCTAAAATGCCTGTTATGACATTAAATATTCATATTTGTGATATTATCCTTATAGGATATCTGAAATCACGAACCGCTGTTTCCGCTGTCGTACCGCCGTCGTACCGCTGTCAGACGTACCATAATTCGACGAAAGTGTCAGATATCGTCAACGGAGGTACGGATGCGTATTGTAACATTAACTCTTATGCTTATGGTATGCTTATATGTGATAGATGATTTCATAGACTAAGACTCCGTCTTAGATCGCTGGTTATACATTCAGCTATATACGGGTTATAGTCTTGATAACGCCGTTGAGTTTTCCTAGCGCTGAGGACATGATGGGCCGTCGTGGCACTGGTTATGTGCAGACATGAGTTTAACTTTACATCTGCTGTGTGCTTATGTATTGTTGTTGTGATAATCTTGCATCTGCTGTGTGCTTTTGTAATGATTTGCTGCTGTAATGTTATGAATATCTGTTATACATATATTGTTTACATAAGCATGAGGTTAACCGTTACCTGAGGTTCAATGGGCATTGAACCTCCGCTCTTACTATAGTATCAGGGTCTGGAGGACCGAAGGTTGATGACAAGGGTAAGCAGCCCGTTTGAAGACATGGCCGAAGATGCCTACTTTTAGGATGCATCTTATATTTAGTTAAATGTACCGTTATCTTGACTATTTAGAGACATCATGGATGTAATACGTATCAGTTACTCAAGTACATGCTCTACTCTGATAAATATATATTATTCCGCTTTGAAAAATGGGGTGTTACAACACTTTGACTCATCTTTTGAATAAATTAATAATTTACCTTAACAAAAATCATATAGAGAGAGTGAGAGGGGAAAACAAATTCATTTTGATTGCTTAAAAGTTATAAATTTAGCTTACCCTATATCATTTTTAAACTCATTGATTATTAAAATTCTTGTATTTATTTGGAGAAAACTTAATTATATCCTGCACTTGATATAATGAATATTTAGTTCCCAGTGAATTATTGTCATCTATATCTTTAAAATCTATCATCATTATTGTTTAGATATTTTTAAAAGATAATGTCTTTTAAATATATCATCCCATAATCCACCTTTTTCTCTTTTCTTTTCATCAAATTCCAAACTATAAGAGTAAAGAGAGAAAGGTTGCATTAAGTTGTTAACAATGATACATTTAAAAGATGATGATATATTTTAAGATATATATTATCTTTTAAATATATTTAGAAGATAAGATTATATATTTTAAGTATGCATATGACAGTGTTTCATCGAGAATTTGATATTCATTATATTAGATACTGGACGTATATGTTTTGGCCCTTGTAACATCTCGTTTTCATAAACATTTCCATAGTATTTCCATTCAGAGCTAAGTGTTGAAAATATTTTTCAAAAACAAAGAGTAACTGAATAACATTGTATGTGATGTATCTAATTGAACAATTAATAGTACAGTTATCTATGTGACTAATACACTTAAACTTATATCCAAAAAGATAATGCCTCCACAGGGTCCTCACGCCAGCTTCTTACCCTTATCTACGATCCTGACTCCCTGGGATCCTGAAGCTATGGCAGGGGCTGAGGTTCAATACACATTGAACCTCAGGTAATGGTTAATCTCATGCTTATGTAAACAGTATATGACAGTCATCATAGATATATAGCAAAATCACAAATATAGAACATAAACATTATTTCAAAATCATAACAACATGTAAGGCAATAACATAACACAGCCACTGCAAGAAAAATAAAGAAAAAATGAAATGAGAATTAAGGAAAAATATCTAAGATATTTTGTAATTAAATAATATTATAATTGGGAAAAGCACACAGGATAAATGACCACGGATAGAAATGAAATTCTATCTAGAAAACCATGAACTAAGTTTCTAGAGTCAGAGTATATTATAAACAAGTGGTTTTTTATCTCGAAGTAGGCTGTCTCCGTAGTCATTTCTGTAACTGACGAAGCAATTAGGAGATCAGACTAAGAAGATATTTTGCAGAATTAAAACAGATAGTAGAAATGAGAACCGATGGAAAATAATTCATAAACTTACATATGTAGAAGTATTGTTGATATATGAACCTTACATATGTTGTGTGCTATGTTTGGTTATATGCTGAATTGTAAATGAATATCTATCATGTATACTGTTATACTTAAGCATAAGGTTAACTGTTACCTGAGATTCAATGGGCATTGAATCTCAGAATTTACCCTAGCTTCAGGATCGGGAGGATTAGGAGAAAGGGGTAAGCAACACGTGTAAAGGCTCAAAAGGAGTTAGATTTTGGGAATGTATGAAGTGTGAATTGTTGAACCTTTCGGATTACTGTAACCTAACACGTCAACTGAGATCACCGCAATGAATGTAAGTTGTATTACGCTTTTATTCCTTTGGGAATTTTTAATTAACCAACATATGTCTGTGCATATAAAATCAGTTACTCAATCATCCAAACGCCTAAGTACGCTCTCTGTTGTGTTCTACTATGATCTGTTAACGCCTACACTCTGATAAATGCACGTGAATTAGTCTAATAAGAACCCTAGGGCCATAATTGGACTTCATGATACACTTAGGAAATAGGGGCGTTACACATGAGCCCTTTTTGGCTCCTATTCATACTCATAATATGTAGTAATTCTTGACCAATTACCAAATTATCTTGTATGTCTACCTTTTATGAAACTTGCTTGATAGGGGGAGATGATATCATTCATAACCTCTTTCAGCCTCTGGGTAATAATTTTAGTCACACATTTATAATGCACAGAGCATAAGGATATTGGCCGAAAATGAGCCACTAGTTCCGGAAGCTCCCTCTTAGGAATGAGAGAGATGAGGGTCTTATTCGCCTCCATCAGGGAAGTGGAGCCCCTAAATACCCCTTTCACAAAGTTACACAGATCAGGCCCTACTCTCTCCCAATTGCTTTTAAAGAAAATAGGAGGGAACCCATCAACTCCGGGAGCTTTAAAATTTCCCATTGAAAATACAACACTCCTAATCTCCTCATCCGTTGGAACTCTATCAAGGTCCTCTAACAAGGACAATTCGATAGTAGGGAAGTGAGAATTTGAGCATAGATCAGCAGGGGCGACATTATCATTATTGAACAGGGACTTGAAGAACCTTACCACCAACAATTTTAAATCCTCTTCCTTATCTATCCACTGCCCCTCCTCATTTTTCAGGGGCACAATCTTATTTCGTCTACGTCTCATCTTGGCTTTTAGATGATAGTAGTGAGTATTGCGATCACCTTCTAAAATCCATTGAGTCCGAGATTTTTGGAACCATTTAATCTCTTCCAGATTTAGCAGTCGTTCCAACTTCTCTTGCAGGTCTAATTCCAAGGAGCACAGAAATCTAGAGTGAGGATAGGCAGTAGACTTTTGTATGCCATTAAGCCGAGCCAAAAGAGTACTCTTTTGTTTTTCAATAAACCCAAAAATCTCCTTGTTCCATGGTATAATATCCTTCTAAAAATTTTGAAGAGTTGCATCAAGATCTTCACCAGCCAACCATTTATCAGCTAAGAAATCCTCAAAGAACTCATGCTTAAGCCACATCGCCTTAAACCGGAAAGGTCGAGGTCCTCTGACTGAGGCATCACCACTTAAACACACTAGAATGGGACTATGGTCAGAAAACCGAGTTCGAGCCAATACTTGAACATAGCATTCTCCAAATCCACTTAGAAATCTCGTGTTCGCTAGGGTTCTGTCCAGTCTCTGAAAGAGACGGGAGCAATTGACCATTTGGGGTCCTCTCTACATGAATTTAGGTCCAGATGAGCCCAAGTCGGATGGATTACAATCTTGAATTCTTTGACGAAAGATATCCATTCGAGATATATTCGGATTACTCCTCCCCATTCTTTCATTTATAGAGGCAATGTCATTAAAATCCCCAACCACAATCCAAGGATATGAAAGACTGCCTGCCATGCTTTTAAGATCCGCCCACAAAGCATGCTTTAAAGACGAAGACGGAACCGCATATATAGCAGTTAAAAGAAAAACAGGACTATCTTTAAGCTTACAACGAAGATGGAAATATTGCCTATTTAAATAGATTACCTCCACTTCCATGCTCTCAGACCTTTAAGCAACGAACAAACCTCCAGATCTTTGTATACTAGGGATGAAGCTAGATTCATCAAAACCGAGAGGAGCAAGACGCCTGGAGAGGGAATCGGTCTCAGCTTTTGTTTCCGCTAGAATAAGGATCTCTGGGAATGACTTTTTCCAAGCCAATCGGAGATTCCTAATGAGATTATTGTTGCACGCACCACGACAATTCCAATAAAAGACTTTAGCCATTAAAAAAAAAAAAGATCAGGCCAAAAATGAGAGCAAGACTGGGCTAGGACAAAGGCCCAACAAGATTCAGTATTGGGGGGACTCCGGTACTACAGAGGCCAACTCACCCTCACAAGGCTCCTCCATGTCCATTTCGTTATTCAGGTTTGGTAAATCAGGCCCATCCCAAAAACGGCCCACCAAGCCCTCAAGCCTCCCCTAATCACCAGGTTCAACTCGTTCCAGGCTAAAGTGATCAACCTCGGATGACTCGACCCTTTCTGGACCCACTAGCTTGTCTTTTTGATTGTTCTCTCCATACCCAATCTCCTTCTGATTCCCTACATCCTTCGACGCCAGATATGTGATCCTCAGAGCATCACCACTTTTAACCACTTTTTGTACAATCTCTCTGGACCTTTTCTCCTTCCTCAACTCTTGCCTAGGTGAACTCTTCTCGATTTCTCCCCTAGTCAACCTCAACGCCTTACTCTGCTTCTTTTTTGCCCCAGCTTTTTTGTCCCCAGCTTTCGTACTCTGCCGGCGGAGGGGGTCAGAATTCTCCTGTGATGCTGCCCTTTCCTGCATAGCAGTCCCAGCAGGTTCAGAGATGTCCCATTCAGTCGCATCCCCTTCCTCCGCCAAAACTTCGAACCTAGAGCCACCCTCTGCCTGCCGGAAACCACCATTGACTTTCTCCTTGCCGGCTTTTTTTTGATGCCGTGGTCTCTGGACAATTTTCTAGGTATTCGCATTCCCCACCCCGAGAGCAGAGTTTACACCTCCCACCTCCTCCATCTACGCATCTGCAGTTCTACTTTCCCTATTGGCCTCCACTCCACTCCCTGTTTTCACCAAAGCCGACCCTGTTTTGCGGCTCTCCATAGAGTGCCCATATATTCCGCAATGAGTGCACAAGCCATAGAGTCCCTCATACTCCAGGTAATAATCCTCCCCATCCAATCTGAATCCTGACATCAGCTGCTTCCCTAGATCCACAAGAACACATATCCTTGCATAGTGGCCCCTCAACTGACCAGAGGTGTTTATGTCTATTTTAACAGTTTTACCTATCCTATTTCCAATCCATGTCAAAGCCTCTCTAGCATAGTATTCAAGGAATACATTTGGTAAACGAACCCAAACAACAACACTATCAACAGTCGCTCTCAATGGTTGAAAGTTTGGCTCCCACGGCCGGACAGTGAGATAATGGTCGAATATTATCCACGGGCCACCATTTATCACATTGTCATAGTCTTCTTGATTGGGGAGCTTCACCTCAAAAAAACCGTTGCCCACATTGATCAAATTTAACACCCCTCGTCTTGCCCAGAGGGATTGCAGAATTGACAGCAAGAGTTTGTAGCCAATGTTCTTTCCCAGCAGCTTAACTATAACTGCTCTATTCCAAGCCTTATATAATCTCTTTTTCATTTTTCCTGAGAAAGCAAATGTTGGAAAGTTCTTGCTTCGGTCCTCATCCTCTTGTATAACACATAAAGGCTCACCATCTTCCAATTCCTTCTCCTATAACATATCATCAGATATATCATTCTCTGCAGCCCCTCGGCCTCCTCTGTCCTCTTGGCCATTGATTCCCTTCAACTTATCCGCAAAGGATTGTCCCGCAGTCCAATGTTTTGTTAACCCCTCTCCAGGCGTTGGCCACGTTTCCTGCATGATACAGTCATCTCCATTCTTGCTCTTTTTTGCACTTCTGAGGAGAAGGTCATCCTCCTCCGTCGATAATAGGGATTTCCCGTTCGCCTTACTAGAGAGCACTATCGCCATTGTACGTTTTATGAACCTAATCTGTTTTCGTAGCCTTCTGTTTGTTTTTAATTTTAGGTTTTCCTTCCTTCTTTCCTCAATCTAAACCATGGGCCCACATTTGCCTTCTCCAATTCAGCCCAAAGCCCATTTGATTGAAACCAAGCCCACCCAAATGCTCCCTCCTCATCCTTCAAATCGTCTCTGGCTCCTTCTTCAAATTTGTCCAGATGCCTTCTTTCTTCATTCTTTTTTCTGTCTTCATTCATTCAACTCGTGGGGCCCAAAGCAATTTGAATTCAATCCATGTCCATCTGAAATGCAAAAGAAGTTATATAATGATATTAATAAATAAAGATAGATATTTATTTCTTATTTTCTTTCCTCTTTTTTTTTTCTTTCCTTTTAGAAAACTTCTCGTTACTATTATTTATTTCCTAAAGTCAAACATTTATTTTAAATTGAAATCTCACAAATGAGGCACCAATTTGATTTCTCTTAAAATCTTAAGAAAATCTCTTTAATTTAGTGTTAATGACTTCCTAATTATATCTAAATATACCTCAAATCTATTAAAATTAGGAAGTCATCACACCACCACACTTTAACCAAATCTTGTCCTCAAGATTTTAAATCCTAAAGCAACCTAATTCAAGAAAATCATGGAAGCAAGATTTCTAAATCAAGCACTATAAAATTGAAATCAATTCAAACTTTCAAGAAACAAACTTTTTTAGAAATCTTTTCCACATTCCAAAAATGCAAGTAGCAAGGCAATTAAAGATAAATCACAATAGAATGTCCCTCACAAGTTAGTATTTACACTCTTTTCTCAAGATATTCAAGGGCTTGTGTTTCACTCAATTCCACCTATTACACATTATCTACCATATGCTTGTTTATCATCTCAATCTCCACTAAATATACTATCCCATTGCACACTCAAATCAAAAGAACTTTCTATAGGTTCTAATGATCAAGGTAGGATAATGAAAGACAAAAAGGAGTAATTAATGTATGAGTTGAGGTGCATATATTAGAAAAATTGTAACTATGATAGAAGATTAATTAAAGATCAAAACTTGTAAATATTTCTGTAAGCGTTTTTTCAAACCCTAGCCCAAACTCATCTAAACTTTATTTATAGAATTTGAATTTAGAAAAATAAAAACTTGAATTTAAAATTAAGCACAAATGACTTTATTTATAGAATTTTCACGTGAGATTATCTCAGATTTTATGTAAAAATATATGAAAAAAATACATACTTTTTTTTTAATAATAATCAAATATATTGAAAAAATATATATTAGTTTATGATATGGAAAGATTATAGAAATATAGAAAACATAAGATGACCTCATATCACTACTAGAAAAGTGGAAATTTGCGACGGAATATTTTCCGTCACAATTTTTTAGTTTTTGCGACGGAAATTGTATTCTGTGGCAAATTTTTTTTGGGGGGGGGGTTTGCGATGGAATTGAATTTTTGTTGTAAAAAAACAAACATTTGTGATGAAAACATAAATCCATCGCAAAATAAGTGCATTTTGCAACATAAGAAATATTCTGTAGCTAAACGGCGGAGAAAACTCTGTCGTTTTTGCGACGAAACGGGTGTTCCGCCACAAGCCCTTGTTAGGGCTTCGATGGCCTTTGTTTCCATCGCAAATTGTGACGGAATCCAATGTTCCGTTGCAAAAGAAAAAGGAACCCACTGGATTCCTTTTTCCATCCCCCCTCCCCTGGTTTTTTTTCCTTGGTGCATCTTCCCCCTCCCCGTTTTCATTCTTTTGTGCTTCTTCTTTAGTTTCTTCTTTGTTCTTCCCCACCTTCAGTCCGTTGTCAGCCATCCTCCTCCTTGAGGTCGTCGGCCGATCTCAGTCTTGCTTCAATTGGTTCCTCCTTCTTCTTCACTAGGTAAGTGGGCTTTTCTTCCTCTATTCTTTTCAATTTAATATAGATTTGTAGATTTTTCTTTTTCTTGTTTATTTTTCATAATAAGAATCAACAACAAAATTAGATATTAAGATCTTGATATTATTGTTAAGATAATATGATTTCATATACTAATCATACTTTTCTAAGTTCCTAATTTTATTGTTAAGTTGCACGCATAATTATATTTCTCATTCCAAATATCTCAATATAAATTAGTATAAAAATATTTTCTATTATTGATAAAAAAGTCTTCTAATATGATTTCATATATTCTTGGTCTAATCAGATAATAATGAAAAAAATTATAATAATATATTTATTATTTTTCATTTTAAAGATTCATAATTGTCACTGTGAATTTCTCAACGTATATTTACAAATCCGAAACGTGCTAAATATAACTTCATACATGTCATTAATGTTTAAAAGGTTAAAATGAATCATGTTTTATATAGTTTAGTTATACACACACACACACATACCTTAATAATTTTCAAGTTACAAATATTCAATCTTACGTTTGAAATGTAAGATGAAGTTAGTTTACTTTCTATGATTAGCTTTTAATTTAAGGTTGTCATGTGAATTTTAATATATAATTGAGTGATGTTTGAATTAAATTTAAGTAAGTAGAACTTATATACTTTTAGATAAGAAAAAGAACTCATTCTTTGTTGGGACAACGGTGGTTTGTTTCTTCATCAAAACCAACAAATCACCGACCCAAAGTTCTGATTTGAATTAGTAATTGTAGGGTTTATGAAAAAACTGAAAAACTCGAACATGAATATTCAAAAATTGTTGAAGATGCTATTGAGACTTCAAGGGAATTGAATTGTTTGTGAGAAATCTGCTGATGAAGTGGGGGAGGGATAAGGTCTATCAAGTCATATTAGAAGAGGAAGATTGATCCGCCCAAGAAAAAAAATCTGCAAATCTATATTATTTTGCTGTGGTATGCTTTATTTATTTATTTATTTATTTTTTAATCCTAAGATGAAGAGTATGTGCTTTTTTTTTTCCCGATTTTATTACTTAGTTTTTTTGGAGAAATATTATGTATAGTTTTTAGTTTGAAGATAGGAAAAAAATTTATAATTCTCATCATTGCATGTAACTCTTAAAAACTAAATGAAAATCAAAATAGAATTATATCATTACCAAGACGTGTTGTTTGCTGTTTTAGTTAATATATTTGCTTTAAGATAGAATTATGATGTCCACATTTATAAATAGAATACAGAGAAAAAAAATTAACTTATATATTTCAAACAAAAGAACATGATCTGCTTCCTCTAATTTGCATTTATCAATCACATGCATAAAAAAACTAAATAGGAGTATATTTAAAAAATATTATTAAGTATAACAATAATCTTCTTAACATAACTTTTTGTTATCTCCACACACTTACACACACACACTTCCAACTCTCTTTAATATAGAATTCATTTTTAGTAAAAAAATTAAATTATAAAAAGATTAATGATAGTATGTAATTGATTGAACCATATTTTTTTATGATTTTTCATAGTAAATTTGGGATTTTTAATGCATTTCACCATAATTATTGAGTTTAAAATGCCTTTCTTGTGATTAATTTGGATTAATGAGTGATTACATGAAAAATGTGTTAAAAACGGTAAAATTGTCATAATTATTGTAATTACTCTTATTCATTATTTCTCAAGAAGATTTGATGTTGGCTTGATTTGTTTAAATTGTAGGTGCTTGAAGAAATTGGACCAAATTTGAAAATAGAAGTTTGGGCTCAAATTGTAAAAAACAAGTTTCAGTTTGGTCCCTCAAGAAAACTTTTGGACTTTACAAATAGGTCCCTGGTCAAAACCAGGGAGTAATCAGACCTAAAAATGCGTGAAAAGGGCCAGAGACGCAGAAAGTGGACTGAATAAAGAAGCATTAAAAAATCAAATGGAGGAACAAAACAAAAAAAGAACAAAACGTGAGGCATGAAGGAATGAATTAAAAAAAAAAGAGCCGGAGGCCCAGAAAGAAGAGAGGCCCGACATTTTGCACAGGGGGGAGGAATTGAATAATACAGACCCGACATTTTGGAGAAAGGGAGGGAAGCAGAGACGGAAACAGAGAACCAGCGCCGCACAAGCTTCTTCCCCTTCCCTCTTCCTTTCGCCGGCCACCACTCCACCTTCCGCCCCCATCTTGGCCGGCGAAAATTCCTTCCATCTCCACCACCGTCCACCTCGACAACACATCAACTTCCTTGTTTTTCTGTCTCCATTTATCCACTTTTCCTTCATCCATTCACCTTGCAGAAGCTTCTCAATCAATGGGCATTAATATTATTGATTTGATTCAACTGATTTGGATTATTTTTGAAGCAATGAGATGAGAGGCTGATTCATTCATTTCTTGGTGATGGAGATGTGTTCTTGAGCTTAGTGAACTACAAAGTGGAGTTTTTCTTTCATTCCATTAGTCTAGATTTATACATTTAGATTGCCTAGTTTTAGGAATTATTGTGTATAATTCTGGAGCTGGGATTGATGTTAATTATCTCTGTTTGTTTGATATATGTGATTAATATTGGATTTTGTAATGTGAAAAATATATATTTGAATTTCTGTGTGGTTGCAATGAGATTATATTAATTAGCGTGTTATTGTCTAATAAATTTAGTTGATTTGTGCCTTTGAGGGACTGTTTAGTACTCAATTTCAAAAAGACTTATGTTGCATTATTCCAATTTTAATTACACATTAAGTGGTTTTAAACAATATCTCAAGAGATAGTAGTTAGCTATGTTTATAGGAGCTACTATTAATTGAGAATATTGGACTCAAGTGTTATCTTGAGGTTTTCATTAAAACTTAATGAAGTTTAACTTTCACACTTTTTGAGTAAGGATAGTCATTTCTTCATTACCAAGAACATTCATAATTCATTGTACATTTTTACACTCCATTCCATTTTATAAGAAAATACCAAAAATAGTAGTTTAGGATTTAATTTGATTGCATTGTTATTTTAGTTTATTAATTCAAAAATCCAAAACCCAATTTCTCCTTGTTTTATTTGCATGTTATTTAGATTACTTAGGAATCAATAAAAGGCTCCTCGAGAGAGAGAACGATCCTAGGTTTGCTTATACGCAATCCTTGGTCAATTTTTGATTGTGGACCCCAAGACTAAAGACAAAAAAGGCCACTCGATCAGTAATGCTAAGTATTATGCTTGTGTGACTTTATGTACCAATGCAATTTGGCGAATAAAAATGGAAAGACTTTATAAATAAGTTGTAAAATAATTTTTTTAGTAATATCTGACTAATTACATAATAATATATTTAGGTAGTGATTATTTATTAAACATAAACTTGTGTCAAGTACTTATTATAAGTTTTTGAGATAAAGTCGATCAAGATGTTATATTTAAAATCAAATCCATTTATCAACAAACTATATATTAGAAACCGGGGGTACTACTTATGATCTTAAATATAAAACTTAGTTAAATTTATTTTTTGGAATGTTAACTTAATCATATGTGTATGATTAAAAAAAAAAAATCAGCTAAGTATTATATTTAAAAATTAGTAAAATTGGTTAGTTGAGTAAGTTACCAATTAAAATGATTGTAAAATTTTTTTCAAAAATATTTCATTTAATTTTTTGATTTGAACTATCTTTAACAAGTTATACAATAAATATGGATAATTTGAAAAAACAAATTATCATTACTGTTTACATTAAAATGTAATTATAAATACAAAAGATAAAATTGCATTAGCCTTTAATATGACCCTCACTCATAAAATTGTCTTAAATAATCTCATGGATTTGTCCCCATCTTTTAATATTCCATCCTCATTTTTTGTTTGTTTGCTGGAATCTGTTCTTAGTAAAATCATTGTATTTGTTTCTCGCTTTCATGATTAAGTGGCAATTGGTTGGCATAAGTGACCAGTTGCATTGGCCACTTATATTTGAGTCATGTTGTTTTGTGGATTGGAGTATCTCCCTACTCTATATATTTGTGTAGTTGTTGGGCTGAAGAAGTATGGATGACCATCGTGATAAGAGTTAGATGTACAATCGTCTAACTGAGAAAAGAGAACTAACTCAAGCATTCCTGGAGTGTTTAGAAGAGTTCATTCAATTTACTTTGGCGCAATCAACTAATTCAAGTAGACACATCAGTTGTCCCTGTGTGAAATGACTGTCCTGGTGATGATGATGATGATGATCATGCTGACGTTTTTTAGATTATTTTTTGGTATATTTTTCTTTCTCAATGT
Source organism: Acacia confusa (assembly GCA_037074495.1). NCBI lineage: Eukaryota > Viridiplantae > Streptophyta > Magnoliopsida > Fabales > Fabaceae > Acacia > Acacia confusa. The sequence goes on from CM073502.1 coordinate 1,890,598, forward strand.
AAAACTCTTTATGATTTTTATTTTATATTTTTATCATATACAAGTTTTTATTGAAATTTATTTATTTTTTTAATCATTTTTATTTTTTAATGAAATTTTATATATTTTTTAAAGAATATATATATATATATATATATATATATATATATATATATATATAATAATTTTATATTTATAAATATTTTTTATGATTTTTTTAAATTTCAAATTTAATTTTTTGATTTAATTTTTTTAATTAAAATGAATTTTTCAACGGAATCATTTTCTATCACAAAAATACCCTTGCGACGGAAAGGAATTCCATCGCAAATCCTAATATTTGCGACAGAATATGTTTCCGTCTCAAATCTCAAGATTTGCAATGGAAATCTATTTCGTTGCAAATTTTGAATTTTTGCGACGGAATGCAAATTTCAAAATTTGTAACGGATTTATGATTTTCCGTCGCAATCACGACGTTTTTTTTACGACAGATAAATTCCGTCGCAAAAAATGAATTTTTTTTGTAGTGCATACTGACTAACAGAAAGTATACAAGATTAAGAGCCTATTTGGATGAAAATAAAATCTAGATTTTGGCAAAATTCATGCCACAAAAACTAATAAAATTATAGCAAAGTATAACAGTCCTAAAGAAATTGAAATTTGTGCCACAGAGATTACAAGAAAGGTTAACTGTTTAAAAATAAAATTATAAAGGAGCTACTCAATATCTAGATAGATCACATTAGATGACACTCTGTTAAATCTATTGAGAGGGAGTAAAGCTTGATTAAGACATATGATTTGCAAGGATTGCGTTATAAGATTATTGAAAAAGCAAGGAAATTGTGATCTAAAAAAGGCATGCTCTAAGACATAAAGGAGCACATATTGGAAATTGTGAAACTTTCCTCCAATTGAGTGAAATTAGAGGCTGACCTTAGAATTCAATCCAAACCTGACAGATTTTCCCTGCGTGATGCTTATATTTCTTTATAACAATAACTCATGCTATTAGTGAAATGCTTTCCACATTTTGATAGACAATGATGGAAGAAGCGTCAAAGGTCAAAGAATTTGACTCAAATGCGAGACTTGCAAAGGTGACTGCATGCTTAATCTCTTTAATAGATGACAGAGGATCATAGAAGATTAATTGTGAACAATGTGATTCCTTTTTTGCCAAATTACAACAACAATTTTGATAATCTCGATTACCAAATGAGAGTGTCCATCATTGTGTAGCATCAAGAGGTTCCTTTTCACCCAAGAGGTGAATTCATTAAATCTACTAAAATTGAACCTAATAGATAAACCTCCAAACCAAACTGCAGCAATAGATGGACAAGCAACAAACAGGTGATCCAAAGTTTCTGCAGTATCACAAACACATGGGCATAAGCCTGATATTTCCAAATGATGAGACCTTAGCACATCTACAGATGGAATATCATGATTAAGTAGTTTCTAACAGAAGAGTAGACCTTTCATTGGTAACAAGATAGACTAGAGAAATTTCCAAAATGAGTTTAAGTAGTTTTGGAGATAAATAAGTTGGTCTCAGTAGACGGAAACTAGTTTTTGAAGAGTACAACCTTGAGTCATTTTTAATCCAAACAAGTTTGTCCTTGGCCTCAAAAAAAGAAATAGGAAGATCAAGGATTCTGTTAGCTAGCAATATCATGAGAATAAATACTATAAACTTGATTTCAATTCTGATTCCATCTTATAGGACACCAGCTAGATGGAAGATGCAACAAAAGATCATATATTTTCTTAGTGAACTTGCATTAGTAGATGCCATTTACATAGACCACCACAAATGGTGTGGTTGAGGGGGACAACATCTCCCAATCCTATTTTCCATTGCAAGTGTTTAATAATATGATCAGAGCATTTCACAATGCCCTTCCACATTCAAAAACAAATTATATAGAGTTTTAACAATTTCCGCCTTGTTCAGATTAAAATACTTCAGTCTTAGGGGGTTAAAAAAGGAAAGAATCCTCATAAGCAAATAAAACTCTCCATATTTGTTTTGCCATCAAAACATCATTAACCGTACAAGTACTCCTTCACCTTCTTCCACATGTTTGAGAATATTATGTTTGCGCAGAAGATGAATTTTTCTTTTATTGCCATCTAATCCCCAAAAGAAATTGATACATATAGAGTTAATTTTATCACATAAATATTGAGACAAATTCATACATGAGAGAACATGAAGATTAGCCCCCGAAAGAAAATATTTAATGAGCATAAGCCTAGAAGCCTGTGATAGAAATCGAGCTTCTTCTTTCAATAGCTTCAACAACTTGTGAATACACCAAAGATTTATTCCTTTTTAGGTCAACCCATGTCGCTAAATATTTTCCCAATATGTTTGTATATCAAACTCCAAAGAATTAGGAAAAATGGGTTTTCATAGACTGAACAACGTTGGCGCTGAAAATCATTGAAGACTTGGTAAAATTGACTACTTTACCAGACCATATAGAAATCTAGTGACACCTTAATAGAGTTAGCAATTTTTTTACTTACATTAAAAAAAGAAAATAGAGTCATTAGCATAAAGCAAGTGAGATATTGGATAAGCAGAGTTGCATACTTTAATTCTTTTTTTAAAAAAAAAAAAAAACTAGCCACTTCAAAGTTTTTAAAAGACTAAGATAAAACATTAGCAGATAGTATATATAGATAAGGGTTAAATGATCCCCTTATCTAATCCCACGGTTTGGAAGAATAACACGAGAGACTTATCCATTTAAGAGTATTTGGTATTGAATAGTGTTAATGTCTGACCCAAAAAAAAGAAAAAGAATAGTGTTAATGCAGTTCAAAGCAATCCACTTATCTGAAAAATGCATCCTTTTCATGACTGTATAAATGAAATCCCAAGAAAGAGATCAAAATCTTTAGCAAAGTGAACCATAAAAAAATATGTAATTAAAGTCATTCTTTTTGTCAATAGTTAGTTACTAATCTGAGGTCATTTAGCCAATTTATTTTAAAAAGAGCAGAAATTGAATAAAGCCACGAAAATGAAATAAACAAAAACAAAAGGGGAATCAACTCTCATCATAACAAATTCACCAACTCGAACGGGTCATGCGGGACCTAAAAGCCTGACAGGGCTCATTTGCAGGGATAGATCGCGTTTCCTGCTAATCCAATCGTCGTTTGGGAATCAGATCTAGCCCCAGAATTTATTTTTTTTAATATATATATATTTTTCCAATACTAATCAGTCTGAAGTATTTTTTTTAGTATTAGTTAACACTCTGAAATATTTTTAATTTTTTTAAGATCATAAAATATTTTTTAATCTCATTCAGTATCTTGAAGTATTTTTTAAGTATCAATCAAAACCCTAAAATATTTTTTTAGTATCTTAAAAAAAAATTCATGATACTGACTGAAACTAAAAAAAATACTTTAAAGTATGGAATGGTAGTAAAAATACCTCATAATCTTAAAAAATTATTTTATAATTTAAAAAAGTTATTTTAAGACATCGGATGGAACTAAAAGAGATATTTTAAGATATCTGATACTGAAAAAAATTTATTAAAAAAATGAGATTTGAACCATCTAAAATAAATCTGGAGTGTCAGGTCTCGTCCCAGAAAACAACGAACACTCCATACTCGCTCAAACGTTGAACTGGGAAACGCGTTCCCATCTGCAGGGGAAGAACCTTTCGCACACCTCTTTCTTCTTCTTTCTTTGTTTTTTTTTTAATGCGTGACAAGGTGACATTAATGTCGGGTGTTTCCAGGCCATGTTTTTTAAGAAATTAAATCACATGAGTCCAAAATTGTTAGGACGCCGAAGATGGTGACATTGTTTGGCTTTCCCAAGACTTTCTATGCACAGTTTCTCTTATTTCTTTAATTTGAATCCCATCCAAAAAAAAAAAAAAATTGTTTGGACTTATTTTCAAGGTACATTTATTTTTACTTTCACATCAGCAATTAGACTATATGTAGATTTTAAAAACCGAAAACAATGAGAAACGAAGAACTTGTCTTGTTTTGTTTTTATCATCATTCACCATGGGAAAGAATTCAAGTGAACTTGTAATCTCATGCTTAAAGAAAGATTTAAAGAGGTAATTAGTATTAGTACTACTACAAAAAACGTAAAAAATGTATTAAATAAGACTCAATTAACGTCTTTTTTTTTTAAAAAACATCTATATGAGGGTAGTAAAAAATTCTGATTTAAGGCGTCTTGAATCTATTTAGGGCGCCTTAATTAAGACGTCATGAATAAAATTACGCCTTAATGCCTTTTTTTTTAAAAAAAAAAAACTAGGCAATGGCTCATTTGACAACCATTTCAATCAATCCCAGGTTTTCCCTAGCTAGATCTGAAACCTAAACAAAAAATTCACGAAGAGAGAGAAGAGAGAATCAGATCGCACAACCACGATCATACAAACTTAGATGGTCATACACAACCCATGCATGTAAAACTAATCGAGATGCAAGAGAAAGTTGGAAGGTAGAATCCAGAACACGAAGACAAGACAAAGATTGGAAAACAAAAATTAAATCCAGCAATTACAGATATCCCAGAAAGAAAAAAAGAAAAGCATAATCTATGCTCCGAACTCGAAAGTTGAAAATCCGAGACGCGCAGGATGAACCTTGGAATGAAAAGACAAGAAAAAGCTAAAGTGAATCCTAGCCTTAGAAATTAGGATCTGATAAGCTTAATTTATAGACAAACCAGAAAGATACAAGCACACGCAAAACAAGAATATAAAAAATGAGTATGTTGCTGCAGCGCATGCATATGCGTATCGATCAACTATTGAATTTTAAACCAATAATGCGGATCATAATAAAGACTAATTTTCAAAACTTAATTTATTTATTTTTAGATTCCGCCACCAGTATAGTAAAAGTAAATGCACCGTCAAGGGGCCATTGAGGTCTACCGCAACAAGTTACGGAATCTGTAATGCACAAAACAGACAAAAACTACAACATACTCTTAGATCTACAAAAATCGGTGTTCAATCCTCTCAGATCTGAAAAATCAATAAGAGCCAGATTTGGAAAATCACTTACTAGCATTGTTTTGCATGAAATCGACGGTGGCGTCTCGTTCCCAAGTGTAGAATCCATTGAGGGGAGAGCAACTAGGGAAGAAGGGTGAGCATAAGGAGGCGAGACGTGTCTGAGAGAGATGATGGCGCCAACGGTGAGGAACGCCTGTTTGTTTGCGTGCATGAGTAACAACGAGACCGATAACGTTGCCGTCGGCGAGAGAAGGAGAGGCAAGAGAGGGTTCGATGAGGAAGGGCGAGGGAGGGAGAGGGTCGGCCGCTGGCGGGTTTCACCGAGATAATGAATGAGAAGGGAAAAGATTAATACGCACGATATTTTAAATATAGTTAAAGCTAGGGCACGGGTTTTTAGAAGGCTGGTCATGGGCTTTTAGATGGCTATAGGCGTCCTGAACCACATTGAGGACGCCAAAAATATTATTTTTGGCGCCCTGAACCATTTTTAAGGTGCCAAAAATATTATTTTTAGCGTTCTGAACCATTTTTAGGGCGTCAAAAATATTATTTTTAGCGTCTTGAACCCTTTTGAGAGTGCCAAAAATAATATTTTTGGCATCTTGAACCATTTTTAGGGCGCTAAAAATATTATTTTTGACGTCTTCAACCTTATTCAGGACACCAAAAATATTATTTAACATTTTTCAAACGCCAAGAGAATATCCTAGCGCCAAAAAATTCTCTAGGCTCCAAAAAATTCTCTAAGTGCCAAAAAATTTCCTTTTAGGCGCCCTAAAATATATTTTAGGACGTCAAAAAATTAATTTTAAGCTTCTTAAATATAATTTTAGGACGCCTAAAATATTTTAGGCTTCCTAAAAATATATTCAGGACGCCTAAGTCTCAAAATTCAGCCAAGTAATTACGAAAATGCCACCGCCTACACTTTTTACTTCCTTTTAAAATTAGGACCTTTTTTTAGGGAAGTAGTATCCACTTTTTGTAGTAGTGTAGGCTGGACAACAACACCAATATGTCTTGCTTTGTTTGAAGCATAGGTATAATTGTATTCCTACATTGATTTTTTTTTAATATTATTATCTGACATTGGATTTGGAGTTTATGACTGTCTCTTCCAACAAAAATATCTTTTTTTAGAACTCAAACCCGAAATATAGAGGGATTTGATGATGCTTTAGACCAACTCCATATTGGATGTATGTGATAATTATTAGGTCAATATGATCTACTCAAGTGAGGGATTAGAGATAACTAAATGATTATTATAATTTACCTTGGATAAATTTGCGGACATTATTCCAACTTATCCCTATTGTTGTTTCATTAAGTTTCATAAATAAGTTCAAATGAGTTTTCTTGGAAATATTTCTAATTAAAAATGACATGTTAATTGTCACAAAAAATATGAAGTGACCCGTTAATTAAGTTGCGACCGAAAAATTAACCCATAAAATATTAGTCACAACTTAACAATGACTCAAACGTTAACACTAAATTTGTCAAAAAAAAAAAAAAAGATCAGTACCAAGAACTTTTGGTGGCCACTTTTAGGTTCCTCGTACATACATCCAAGTCAACGTTTTGTAGTTTTGTAATCAAAATATCCCCCAATTGCCGAGCCTAAGAGCATGATTTAGTTAATACGACTTCTTTTGGACTTATGTGTCAGGGATAAGTAAGGGCATTTGATAATTACTTTGTTCTATTAGTAAGAAATGTAAAGGGACCAATAAAGTTTAGGTTTCCATATATATATATATATATATATATATATATATATATATATATATATATATTGCTATTTAATTTTCCATTTTTTATTATTATATTTTCTATCCCATGTTCCCGAGGGGACTTTATTATGATATTTTTGTTTATAAGGGACTAATGAAATCTTTACAACACAAAATAACCTTTTATTTTATTCGTCATTTCATTTCATTCAGGGTACTACAAAATCAGAATTAGCTAGGAATAATTGTAAGAAAAAGTTGTAAAACCACCAATAACTTATGGGAGGAGAACGCGTTCAAAATAAATAAAGAAAAGAAAAACCTTAGTTTAGGATAATAAAAGACAACTGTTTAAGTGAAATATGCACATTAAAGCAAGGTCACAGAGGCAGAGATATTGACAGAGAAATCATGAATATTTATTATATATAAATGCTTTTTTCAGAAACCTTTGCAAAAGGCAGCAAGTTTAAAAGTACTGCACAAACTATATGCATGCATGTGCTGTTGATTTATCAGAATCGAGCACATGTGGACCATCTCAATGCAGTTCCTTACAAAGTTTAAATAAATACAATACCCACACCAAAGAAGAAAAATAAACAGGATTTAAAGTACAACACTTTATTTTTCTCTCAATATATATAAAAAAACAACATCATTTTCTGAACTAAGACGACGCGGAAACTTTGCTTCCATTCTTCTCTTTCCCGAATTGTAAACTCCTTCCTTCCTCTCTTTTCATCATTCCTTCCATTCCTCTCTTTATTCTGCTCAAACCTAGAGAAATAAAAATTGTATACAATTTATTTGTATGTTCTCTAAAATATGATAAAGGTATGTGAAGAAATTGTATTATTGTAATGAGTAAAAGACATGATGTAAAATTAACAAGCAAGTCAACATACTATAGCTTGATTACCGGGGGGGGGGGGGGGACTGACAAAGACTTCGAAATCTTGAAACATATTTTAAGGTAACTATCATGCTGTCTAATTACTAAATATCTATAAAATGAGTTTTTCCAGACAAAATTCAAACCGTGAGATCATTATCCTAGTAACCGCACAACATCTGTCTCTAAGAAAAATTACCAAAGAAAATAAATCAGCTAATAATTAATAAATAAAAGAAAGGCCAAAGAAACTTACAGCGACATGCAAGCTAGGCATGCAAAGGCAGTATCTAGTAGTGGTGAGGAGGTGGTGGCGAAGCATAGGAATAGGGCTTGTGAGGAGGAGGGGGAGGAGAAGAGTACTTGTAAGGCTTCTTATGGGGTGGTGGAGGGGATGAGTAGTGGTAAGGATGCGGTGGAGAGTGGACGGGAGGCGGCGGAGAAGAGTACTTGTAAGGCTTCTTGTGGGGTGGTGGAGGGGATGAGTAGTGGTAAGGATGCGGTGGAGAGTGGACGGGAGGCGGGGGAGAAGAGTACTTGTAAGGCTTCTTGTGGGGTGGTGGAGGGGATGAGTAGTGGTAAGGATGCGGTGGAGAGTGGACGGGAGGCAGTGGAGAAGAGTACTTGTAAGGCTTCTTGTGGGGCGGTGGAGGGGACGAGTAGTGGTAAGGATGCGGTGGAGAGTGGACGGGAGGCGGTGGGGAAGAGTACTTGTATGGCTTCTTAGGTGGTGGCGGAGGAGATGAGTAGTGGTAATGTGGTGGTGGAGAGTGAGTCGGTGGAGGAGGAGAAGCATAGTGATACGGCTTCTTTGGAGGAGGTGGGGACGAGTAATGGTAGGGCTTCTTAGGGGGTGGAGGAGGAGAAGCATAGTGGTAAGGATGATCAAGAGGTGGTGGTGAGTGCACTGGTGGTGGTGGAGAAGCATAGTGGTAAGGGTGCTTGGGAGGTGGCAGAGAGTGAACCGGTGGCGGTGGCGATGAGTAATGGTAGTCAGCATAGATTTGAGAAGGCAAGCTTAGAGACACTAAAACCAAAACAAGACCAAGAGAAGCCATTGGGAGACCCATTTTGGCCTTTCAAAATGGCTTCTTATTTTGTGATTTTCGGAGAGCAAGAACATCTCTTTATATAGCTTCTCTTTTTACCCCTCCAACCATTTATCAAATCATATTAATCATCTTGCTATTTGAGCCAAATTCACTTTGACCATGTAAAAACATATAATTAACTAGTTTTGGAGAATATAGATTTGAAATAATTGAATGAACATTTTTTTAGTGAAGAGAGTTGGTGGGACTGTTGCGATCCCAAGGCAAACGTGGGTAGTAGTGAGTGCAAACTATGCAGGGCATGAGGTAGTTATCAATGTTGACCTTACTACTAATATTACTTTACAATTGGGAAATAAAAAGGACAAAAAGTTTCAATGTTTTTTAAGTCCTTTGGCTTTGGTAGTATTATGGCTAATAATTTCAAATATTCGATACACGATTTCTTATTCTTCTTCGCTGTGTATTTGTGTTCATTTTGTGCTGTCCTACACCCCCCCCCCCCCAACCCACCCACACCACCGACACCGTCAAGTAGTTTTTTGACATATATGAACTCATTTAACTCTCAACTCTCTCAAAGCAAATATTAATATTCTTTTAATCCACATTGCTCTTTCTTGCTCTTTCAGCTCTTTACTTCCTTAATAATCCTCTAGTTCTAAATAGAGGGGTTAGTGGATAACTTTATCTTGATCTTAAATATAAGACTTTATTCATTTTATCTTTTTAATTTATAATGTGTTCTCCAAATTATCCTCACTAATTATACTTATACTTAAGGATGTTTTCATTAGGGGTATTTTTCAATAGGAATTATTAATGATGTTTTCGAAACCAATACATAGTTCTTACAAATAAATACTACTTCTCTTCTTTAGTATAGGATTTAACGGATTAATTAAGGAAGATAGATGAATTACTTAATTATATTATATATTACATAATCTCTTTTGAATACTTACGTGTATTATTTGATTACATATCAGATTATTATAAGTTAGGAAAATAATTAGTTGGAGACAAATAATAAATATAAATAGCTTAAAGTGGTAGTAATTTATTTAACCTCTCTTATCTTCCCAAATTAGTCAACTTTGCCTTATATAAATTAAGAACCAAATGTTGTAACTAATTTTATTAATATCTGCAGATTAGTTTTTTAGCTCATACATTTGAGACTAAATGAGTAATAATTTACCCAATACAAAAGATCTATGAGGAAATTTATAGAAATTTTGGTTTTAGTTCTTCAAGTTTCAAATTATAGATTTTAATCATTTAAATTTTATTTTATTTAAAACATTGGTCCAAATAATTTAATAAAAACTTTGACCATTTATCATTAGAGGAATCGAAATCCATGGCATTTAATAAGATCTTTATGTTTTTTTAAAATATTTTTTTGGGTTCATATTATTATTATTTTTTTCTCCAATTATTTTGTTTTGAGGTAGGTGGAATGCGTATTTAAGTGTTAACTTTATTAAATTTCATTATACATATTATTATTATGATTGTGTTTGTGATATTTTTAGCATAATGTTTGGTTCATTACTTATTGAACTGTAAGAGAAAAGTAAAATTCTTGTTTGAGATACCTACTGAAAATGTTATTATCTTATATCTTGTTTTGATTTATAATTATTGGTTATTATTTATTCATATTTTTAATGTTATGCGATATTATTTAGTAAATAGTTCAACATATTTATTTTTTTGGCCCGGGCTACAAATTTTCTCTGGTTCGACCACTGCTTTCACGGCCGTGTCCCTGTTTCATCCGAAAGTCACGGCTTCAACTTTCACCTTTCTGAAGCTCCACCGACGATAGCTAGGATGGTGAGGAGTGATGCTAGTGAAGAGAAAAGATGACACGATGATGAAGAAGGTGAAGGATGGCGGTCACTGATATGATCTTTCGTGGCTCTCCTCCTCACCCCAAATCGAATGACGAAGGTCGACTGTAAAGGCTCAAGTAGTTAAGGTGTTTGAAGGTGGGAGGGGACTGAAGGTGATGGTGGTGTGATAGTGGTGGAGGTGAGAGCTCAAACAAGAAGCTCACAGGCTCTCACACACACACACACTCTCTCATATCTGGATGAAGAGGAAATACTGATCGAAGGAACATTTTGGAAAAGCTGTTTTTTTCCCGATAAAAAAGAAAAGAAAAGTTTTTTTTTAAAAAAAAGTTAAATGATTATTTAAGGTGTTGGGGAAGGAAAAGAGGAGAAGACTCTGTAAATAAAAGGACGGTGATGTGGCAAAATCACATCATATATATTGTGTATCTTTGGATTATATATTAGTTTATTAGTCAAACTAATTAGTTTAAATAAAAAGATACGAATAAAAATACTGTTAAGTAATTTAATTAGCTTATTTAATCTCTCCAAAAATATCAACTTTGTCTTATATTTATATTTGAAAAGAGTATTCAATAAATTTCATGCATATTTAGTCATTTTACATGTCAACTGACTTTTCAAATACTAATCTAAACACAACTCTGTTTGAAAAAAAATTATTAATCTAAACATAAATCACATTTCCAATCTGATTTTTTTTTTTTTCTATTTTACTTTTACAAAAGTGAGATAGAAAATAAGCCACCGCTTTCACCACAAACCTAAACAAGCGGTTTACAAGATTGGAAATGGTTATTTAGGTTTTTTTTTAATCGATAACGACGTTTTACTAACAGAATAATAAGCTACTTTTGACCAAGGCTTGTTTTTTTTATTATATCTGCATTTTTTGTTATAATTTGAGTCCAAGGATAACATTTAACCACATATAAACACTTTTTTTCCATTAACTAGACATAAGTACACTGTGTGTATGTGTGTAATATGTCATAAGTAAGTCTGATTTAATAAATATAATAACAATAATCATACTTCTCTTATTATCATTAATTTAATTCATTTATCAAGAAAAAGAAGATTTAAAAAAATTAAAGGTCAACAAGCTTGACAATATCAGCCTACAAGCTTGATAATATCAGCCTTTAATTTACCTCCAAGTATATCATATGAAGGAACAATCAGTATAAAATATATAAACAAAATTTTATTATTTCTATTTAATTAATGTTCAATTACTAGTAAAGTCCCATTTTTTAAAAATGCAAGAAATTTTATTATTATTATTATTTTTTTCAAATTTTCGTTCGCACAAAAGAAAATTGAATAGTCTTATGCAATGCTTGGGAGTTTATAATCAACACAATTAAGGATCAACGAACCCTTCTCCTATAATCCAGAAGGAATTCAAGAAGGGGAAAATAATATATAAATCAGGTTTGGTAAATATATGAAAAATATGCACAAATTTAAAACGGGAAAAAATATATATGTAGCCGTCAGCATCGATCATTGCCTCCATGGTAATAATCTGGATTACTCTTGCTGTCGTTTTGACCCTGCGATAAGCATATTCATTGATGACTCTGTCGTCTCTTTTGCTTGTGGGGCACATTGTTCAGAGCATCCTCTCACGTGCCTCTCATCGTTTTCCTCTCAGCTATTACGGTAGGAGTAGGTGATGACCAATCAAATTCCATCTCTTCTTCTGTCTTCATATATCTCTGTAAACTGCAAAACGAGAGAAAGAGAGAGAGAGAGAGGCTTTAACTTTCTATTCATTTGTGTTTATTTAACTCTTCTAAATGCATAATTTAAGTGACATAAAATGAGTTCAGAAGGAGTTCTACATGTAATTAAGAAGAACATGTGATGGATAGTACATAACAACCGGAACCGGGTCTTTTATAATTCAAGCCCTTTATGTAGACATTTCACCATGTTAGTCTAAAACTGAGGTTAATATAGGTATTAAATATGCTAATTAGGTTAGCTGCTAGCTTAATGCTCTCTCTCTCTCTCTCTATATATATATATATATATATCCCTACGCTAGTGTGAAATCTATAATGAAACCCTTATGATTTGGTCAATCATTTAATTTTAACAAGTCTTTATTATTATTTTGGGAGAGTCACCCTCAGGTCCAAATAACTAAAATATTGTTAAAAAATACCTAAAAAAAGTTACATGTCAAAAAAGGTTATAGGGCCTTTTTGGGTATTATTTCAGAAAACAAAATTACGTTGTTGTGCTAATATAGTTGTTAATTTGTACTGATATACTTTCTCTGGTTTTTATTATAAAGTACCAACTATGAAACATTTTTGGTCCTTTTACTAAGGCATTTGTAAGTTTTCAAGGTGCAATTAATTTATTTTTCAATGTTTACCCATATTTAATAAAGGTAATGTGAGAAAGTACTATATTTGAGTTTAGCATAGTTAGTAGAGGTAATATTGAAAATTACTTAAATTTTATGACAACTTTAATACTTTTAAATAACTTTATTGGTTTGTAAGAATTGATAGTTGATGCTTTATCAAAAAAATCAGAGGGAGTAGTTATTAAAGTGTACTGATTTAGTTGTTAATATATAATTGTTAATATGTACTGATTTAGTTGTTATTATTGTATTAATATAATTATTAACGTTTTCTGAAATAATATGTAAAAAGGTTGTAGGGCATTTTTTGATATGTGACTTTTCTTTAGGTATTTTTGGCTCATATTTTGGTCATTTGGGCCATGAGGGAGATTTTCCCTATTATTTTCTGTTAAACATTATAGGTATATGTCATACTTGACAGCAACAGGCAGGCAGAATGATAGTTCTTTTTGCAATTTATATATTAAAACCATCAAAGACCATTGAGTCATAATTATATTGAAATATAATTTATTAAAATAAGGGTAGAAGGAAATATATTTATATAAGAAAATCATGATTTGAAATAATTCGTATGGTAGTTGGCATGTGCATTTTGAATTGTAGCATCAATAAAAAAACAAGGGAATATAGACCCCACAAAAGGCCACGCATTCTGTGGCATGAATCAACTTTTATCAAATGAATTTTAAGAAAATGTCTGTGCAAATTAAATCATCGATGGCATTTGTGTGTACGAATACCCTATATTAGTTTGTGTCCACTAAATTTATGAAATATGAAAAAGGAGAAAAATGCCCCTTTGATTAGTATATACAGTGCAAAAGAAATTTGCGACAATCGATTCTAACAACTTCATTATACTACTGTTAACCTATATTGGAATATACATTTATTATACTTGGCCATATAAAAAAATAAACCAAAAATAATTGAGAATGTTAGCATAAAGGCATCCTGGGCTATCGACAACAATTTAAAATTAGGAGTGGTAAGGTAGTTAGATTCTTTTAAATTTAATTACATAGGTAAAAAAGAGAGAAAGATGGGAAATTAGAAATAAAATGGGATCTATATATTGGTGAGTGAGAACGCTTTTATTTTTATGGGGTGTTGGTGAACATGAGAAGGATTTGAATGATTCAAATGTGCGTGTAGTCAAGAGAGTTAGTTGAGAGATTTCAAGTGTGGAAAGAAATCGAAAGTAGAAACTAGGGAAAATCCATTTTGGGGTTCTTGTAAGAGAAAAAAATTCAAAAAAGGCTCCAAGATTCTAAAATATTAGAAAAGGCCCTAAGACATTTTTTGGTATAAATTTATTAAAACGTTAACAATTATATCAGCTTTATTAACAACTATATCAGCCCCGCTAATAACTAAAGTTTTAATTAATTTATACCAAAAAAAGGCTGCGGAGCCTTTTCTGATATTTTCAGTGGTTGTTTTTGAATTTTTTTCTCTTACAAGGGGCCCAAGATAGATTTTTCCTAGAAACTACCTAAACTAGCTCCTTCTACTTTACCCTAACCCATATGTCCTTTTGTATATTAATGAAGGTCAATGTTGTACTATTCTGCCCAAGGTGTATTACTATTCTCATAGGAAAATCCTTTTTAAATCTTAAGGGACTAAGAAAATCTCAAAAAAGTGTTAAATGAAATTTATATGTCAGAAAAATTTCACTAACAACTCCTTTAGTTGGATTAATAACTCTTTAAGATTTTTCTGACATTTGAATTTTTATTAAGACTTTTTTAAAATTTTCTTCATTCCTTGAGACTTAGACAGAATTTTCCCTATGCTCTTTCCTTCGTGAAATCAGCAAATTCAAAGGACACTTGCAATACCCGGATAATTATTATCTGGAATGTCATAATAATAATACTATCCAATTATGAAGATTATGGTCTCAAAATGTTGTATAATTAGTCTATTGTCAAAGGAAAACACTAAGAAGATTAGATGGAATTTATTGTTAAAAATGTGAAAAATGCATTTTAGGGCCATAAACATCCTAAAGAGAATTATGAAAAATTCTAGAAGGCATGAGAATAATTATTAAAAATTAGGAAGAATATTGCTCTTAATTTAGACAATTTAATAAATTATTTCCTTTAAAAATAAAAAGAAGAAAAATTAAAAAGTATTCTAGAACTAAAATTGACCCCATGATTTTTAATATTTTGCATAGAGTATGAATTATTAATATCAATAAAATAGTTGTGAGGAAATGATAAATTTTAATTAAGAAAATTATCAAAAATTAGTAAGGGGTTAATTTGGTAATTTTTGGGAATTTTATAAGGTTATAAAATTTAGGAAATATGAAAAATAAAATTAATCTAATCATTTATTAGAGAGGGCCGAAATCTTGGCAAGAAAAATAAAGAAAAAATGAAATGAGAATTAAGGAAAAATATTTAAGATATTTTGTAATTAAATAATATTATAATTGGGAAAAGCACACAGGATAAATGACCACGGATAGAAATGAAATTCTATCTAGAAAACCATGAACTAAGTTTCTAGAGTCAGAGTATATTATAAACAAGTGGATTTTTATCTCGAAGTAGGCTGTCTCCGCAGTCATTTCTGTTACTGACGAAGCAATTAGGAGATCAGACTAAGAAGATATTTTGCAGAATTAAAACAGATAGTAGAAATGAGAACCGATGGAAAATAATTCATAAACTGAGATCCAGGGATAAGTTGGTAAAAACCAGAGCATATTATTAATCATTGAATTTTTATCTACAAGATGACGTTGTCCGACGTTATTTCCGTAACCGACAGCGGTTGTCCGAAAATGTTCGGCAGGCAACGGAATATCCTTGATGAGATAAAAAAATTTAGACAACCCAAGTATCTTGAAAGAGGAAGAAAAGACCTTCAGGGTATTGCCTCCGGAATTTTGAGATTTTCTAAAATTACGCGATTCGGACACCGAACAGGGACTTTATCGGTAGAAATCTTCTTAAGCAAGTGTGTGACATCACCTTGATGACTAAGGATGACATCATCTTTGAGAGGTGTATGGCCAAGATCTTGCCATCTCAAAGAAGTGCGATCTAACGGCCAGAAACTGATCAGACAAAGTTCAAAGAAATTACCTAAAATGCCTGTTATGACATTAAATATTCATATTTGTGATATTATCCTTATAGGATATCTGAAATCACGAACCGCTGTTTCCGCTGTCGTACCGCCGTCGTACCGCTGTCAGACGTACCATAATTCGACGAAAGTGTCAGATATCGTCAACGGAGGTACGGATGCGTATTGTAACATTAACTCTTATGCTTATGGTATGCTTATATGTGATAGATGATTTCATAGACTAAGACTCCGTCTTAGATCGCTGGTTATACATTCAGCTATATACGGGTTATAGTCTTGATAACGTCGTTGAGTTTTCCTAGCGCTGAGGACATGATGGGCCGTCGTGGCACTGGTTATGTGCAGACATGAGTTTAACTTTACATCTGCTGTGTGCTTATGTATTGTTGTTGTGATAATCTTGCATCTGCTGTGTGCTTTTGTAATGATTTGCTGCTGTAATGTTATGAATATCTGTTATACATATATTGTTTACATAAGCATGAGGTTAACCGTTACCTGAGGTTCAATGGGCATTGAACCTCCGCTCTTACTATAGTATCAGGGTCTGGAGGACCGAAGGTTGATGACAAGGGTAAGCAGCCCGTTTGAAGACATGGCCGAAGATGCCTACTTTTAGGATGCATCTTATATTTAGTTAAATGTACCGTTATCTTGACTATTTAGAGACATCATGGATGTAATACGTATCAGTTACTCAAGTACATGCTCTACTCTGATAAATATATATTATTCCGCTTTGAAAAATGGGGTGTTACAACACTTTGACTCATCTTTTGAATAAATTAATAATTTACCTTAACAAAAATCATATAGAGAGAGTGAGAGGGGAAAACAAATTCATTTTGATTGCTTAAAAGTTATAAATTTAGCTTACCCTATATCATTTTTAAACTCATTGATTATTAAAATTCTTGTATTTATTTGGAGAAAACTTAATTATATCCTGCACTTGATATAATGAATATTTAGTTCCCAGTGAATTATTGTCATCTATATCTTTAAAATCTATCATCATTATTGTTTAGATATTTTTAAAAGATAATGTCTTTTAAATATATCATCCCATAATCCACCTTTTTCTCTTTTCTTTTCATCAAATTCCAAACTATAAGAGTAAAGAGAGAAAGGTTGCATTAAGTTGTTAACAATGATACATTTAAAAGATGATGATATATTTTAAGATATATATTATCTTTTAAATATATTTAGAAGATAAGATTATATATTTTAAGTATGCATATGACAGTGTTTCATCGAGAATTTGATATTCATTATATTAGATACTGGACGTATATGTTTTGGCCCTTGTAACATCTCGTTTTCATAAACATTTCCATAGTATTTCCATTCAGAGCTAAGTGTTGAAAATATTTTTCAAAAACAAAAAGTAACTGAATAACATTGTATGTGATGTATCTAATTGAACAATTAATAGTACAGTTATCTATGTGACTAATACACTTAAACTTATATCCAAAAAGATAATGCCTCCACAGGGTCCTCACGCCAGCTTCTTACCCTTATCTACGATCCTGACTCCCTGGGATCCTGAAGCTATGGCAGGGGCTGAGGTTCAATACACATTGAACCTCAGGTAATGGTTAATCTCATACTTATGTAAACAGTATATGACAGTCATCATAGATATATAGCAAAATCACAAATATAGAACATAAACATTATTTCAAAATCATAACAACATGTAAGGCAATAACATAACACAGCCACTGCAATATGTATGTTACCCCAGTCTGCACTATTCACCAGTGCCACGATGGCCTATCGTGTCCTCAGCGCTAGGAAAACTCAACGGCGTTATCAAGACCATAACCCGTACTCAATTCAATAATTCAAAAGCAATTTCAAAACAGAGTCTCAGCATGTGAATACAACAATCATATATAAGTATATCATAAGCATCAGAGTTAATGTTACAGTACGCGTCCGTACATTCGTTTGACGGGTTTTTGAGTACGTTTGTCGTCGGAACACGTGCACAATTTATCCTAAAAGGGTAATATCGTTTCTATTAATTCAAAAACATTATTCCAAGAGGTATCTTGGCCACCAATGACAATTTTACCCTTAGTGGTTTTATTTTCAATTATTCCCTTAAAATTTCGGAAAAAAAACGCTGGTGCAAAATTTTTGAGCAGAATTTCGTCTAACTTTGGAAAATCATAACTAATTCCAGAAAAATCAAAATGAGGATCCGTAAAATTTCCCGGAATCCTTGAGATCTCTATTTTTGAGTAAAAATACTGGAACTTACCCAGAACTCATGGATAATTCCCAGTTTCCACGGTTCAAATCTCTGCCCAGAATTTCCCCAGAAAACGTAGCTCAACTTCTGGCATTTTTATCTCGTTGCACAGAATTTCAAATGACACACTCTTTATATATTTAGAAAGCCCTATATGTCTACTTTCATCATGAATTTTCTCAGAATTTTAGAACATCATCTTCTTCATAAAATACCAGCGTTTTTGCTACTGACTCTAGAAATCACTAACAGATGAAATTTTGCCAGAGCTTCGCTATTTTGATCATAACATTCCAAAAATTTTGCTATAACTTCTTCTTCATCAAGTTTTCAAAATAAATGCAATGGAAAACATAAAAACATGGAAATAAAACTATATTTGGAAGATTATAGATCAAAATAACATTTAAGCTATAAACTAAAAGCTTAAAGCTTAAGAATTAGATAACTTACCCTGGAAGAATCTTGCTACTCCTTCTTGCTCCCCACTAACTCTCACTTTCACTCTATTTTCAGATGCTTCTTGCTTGTGTTGGTGTGAGTTTTGTGAAGGCCAAAGACCCCTATTTATAGCAAAGGGTGATGACATTTTTGTAGTTTTTCCCTTTTCATTTTAACCATTGGATTTTACTTGATAAAGAGGGTTTAATCTTGCCCCTCCACCTCCTCTTCACCGTCCCCCCTCCCCCTTCTTCCTTAAGCTTCTTTGCTTTGTTCCCAAGTCATTCTACTTCCTTCCCAAGTTGTCTTAATTTCTCCCAAATGCTAATTTAGTTAGGTGTAAGTGGGTGTTTTAATTCATAATCCAATTTCACTTTTGAAATCCTAATTTTATAATTAGATTTATGGTGATTTTTAATTCCTGAAACACTTAGGTATGAATCCTTAAAGTATATGAAAATAACTTTGGGAATAACCAAGTTGAAGCTCATAATTCACTGATTCCAAATATGTATTCATATTAATACTTAGTTTCAATATTTCAAGATATGATTTAATTCCTATAGATTCTCATCTAATTTTATCTAATTAAATAAAAACTTGCTCACTAAGTTTAACTACTCGCTCCCTAAGTTTTACCTTGGTTACTTTTGACTTCCCTTTAACTACACTCACAACTCTTGACCAGACATATTTCCTCACAACACACACACACTTGCCTTAGCTTCTTCCATACTCTAAACTACTTATCCTATAAGTTTGCATATTTGAAATAATTTATTCTTCTTAATTGGTGCCCAAGAAACCGTCCCCTACCCCTATATTCTCTTTAATCAATTATGTTTTAATGTTCTCACATTTTTAAGAAGGAAATTCTCTCATTGGTCCCCTTAGATTTTAGGTTTTAAGGTTAATATAATGTGTTTCTTCCATTATTTGAGCAATTTATTTATTTCTCATCAAATAGGGATTTTTGCCCCTTAAGGATAATTAGTTAATTCCTAATTTTAATCTATAGTATTTTATATGGTCACAAGCTAATTTAATTTTTAGGCTCTTAAATCCTATGGAAAAATTGCCTATAAATGTAAATAAATACAACACCAAAATTTGAGACATCATATTCACCTATTTAAAATAGGTATTATTTATGGAAATATAATATTTAAAATAAATAATTTTTTTTTTCGGGTATTACAGCCCTAGTAGGAGTTATGACTTCCTAACCTTATATTTGCATGGAAGAAAAAGTAAGAAGAAAATAGGGAGATGGAATACTATGGAGGAAAAATTTATGAAATAGTTAAAAATAATAATTACTATATTTTGGGAGTTTTTGTAAGAAATGTCTCATGTGACTGTGATAAATAATATGATTTAATAATAAATAAAGGGGCTAAATGACTATTGGTAAATGACTTTTGGCAAGAGGCTTTTTGACTACTTGATGGGAGCAGTCATATCCCTAAGATGTACATGTCTTTTGGATAGGGATGTACATGTCTTTTGGATACAAAATTTATTTAAAGGATAAAAACTTGTCCATTCACTCTCTAACCATAATAGACGTCTCTAGTTTTCCATCAAGAAGAGAGTGTGTGTAAAAAAGGGTAAAGAGAATGATAAAGGTTTCAATTATAGTGTTGCAAATTATGTATTATGAAGTATCGATTCCGTAATTATGGATAAAAGGTTAGTGTATCTTGACTTAACTTATATTATTGTGAAAATCATGAGTTCTTAAGATCCTTATTCATGTTCTTATTATTTGATGTTTGAGTATGAAATTATAGAAAAACTTACATGTGGTATCAGAGCCTGTGTTTAGGAATTCATGTTTTCCATATATGATTATAAAAGAATTTCGGATTTTGAAAAGTTAGGGTTTCCAATATTTATGTTGCTTCTTAAAGATTTTTGGTATAGATTTTATTCCTGCGATCTGAGATATAATTATCTTCATAGATATATGGGAACTCAACATCCCAAATTCAAGTTTTTCCCCCTATTAATTTTCTCGATCGGTTGTTTTGCCCTTTTCTATTGTTTTTGTACAATATATACTGATATATGAATTATGGATAAAGATTATGTGATTATTTTCATGTCAGTATATATTCAAAATTTATTGTTTGAATGTTAGTTATGATTGATAAATAGAAAATAAAATCTTATGGAGATACCGAAAGGAAATAAGAAAAGAATATGTTATGGTATAGTTTGTTGAGATTCTTGGATGAGGGAAAATCATGAGTTTTAGGCTATAAAATTAGCATGGGGATATATATATATATATATATATATATATATATATATATATTGATGAAAGAAACGCGCCTGAAGGATCAAACTGTCATCATCATGGTTGGTGAAAGATGCCTTAATCGTTGAGCTAATGGCACCTCTTTAGAGAGTTATGGGCCAAATGTAGTTTAAAATATATTTAGCGTGAGACTCTTTTTGTTGGGCCGGACCCGAATTGTTTAGGCTTTGGCTATACGTTTATTTTTGGACCAAACTATAAGTTTTTCTTCTGGGGATTTGGCTGTACATTTTTTTTTTTTATGGTTGTGCATTTTATGGACTAGTGTGATTTGGTTGTACGTTTATTTTTTGGTCCAAACTATAAGTTTTTTTTTAAAAAAAAATGCTTGGGCTAAAAATAAATAAATAAATTTGGGCCACTGAATTAATTTATTTTGGGCTGAATTTAGGCTATTTTGGGTCATTTAGTTACCTATTATTGATGGCTTAGAAAAAGAACAAATTTTTTTGTTAATAAACTATTATTATTAATTGCTCAATTCTCTATATGTTGACCCAAAATATAAATTACTTAAATGTTGTGAATAGGAATTGTATATTAAACATTTAAGTTTTGGAATTAAATATGGTGGATTTGTTAGTCACCAAAGTGACTAAATTATGATGAATTATTTTAATTCCAATTATTATAGTGATGTTTCAATTACCCATAACCTTGATGCTATGAAATTATGTTTATGTTGTGGGTAAATTAAAGTTTGTTATTATAAGGCGGTTATGGATCAACCCAAAGGTTGGTTATTTGTTTTTATAATAATAAACATAAATGTTGGTATTGTTCATATACTTATAGTTTTATTTAGACATCCAAAGATGATAAATATTTCTAGTTGAGATATGCATCAAGCCAAATTATATGAAATCTTTATAGCATCTTTATAGTTGAATGTTGCATATTAGTGGGTCCCCAAAGGTAAACATTGATATGCCTTGAATGAATTATATCTAGATTTGTGAAGCATGTTAGTATGTGATATATATGACTCAAAGCATTAATGTTTTCAATTTTCACAAGCCATAAATAATGAAAATGGTGACAAGTGGTTAGATGCCATGAAAGATGAGTTGAAATCTATGGAATAGAATGATGTTTGGGACCTTGTTAAGTTACCAGAAGGATGTAAGAGAGTTGGTTGTAAGTGGGTCTCTAAGATCAAACGTGATTCTCATGGTAACTTGAAACATTACAAGGCTAGACTAGTTGCGAAATGATTTACTCAGAAAGATAACATTGACTATAAAGAAACTTTTTCACCAGTTTCTAACTCTAAGAATCATTATGGCATTGGTGGCTCATTATGATTTAGAGTTACACTAGATAGATGTGAAAATTGTCTAAGAAAAGGAAAGGAGCACTCGGTGTGCAAATTAAAGAAATCAATATACAGACTTAAAGAAGCTTCAAGACAATGGTACCTTAAGTTCAATGATACTATAGTTTCCTTTGGATTTAAAGAAAACACTGTTGATCGGTGTGTATATCTAAAGGTCAGTGGGAGCAAGTTTATATTACTGGTTTTGTATGTTGATGATATCTTGCTTGCAACTAATGATCTTGGTCTTTTAAATGAGACTTAGAAGTTTCTCTCTAGTAGCTTTGGAACGAAAAGAAATAAAAGCAATTCCGTATGCATCACTAGTTGGGAGCTTAATATATGCTCAAACTTGTACGAGACCAGATATTAGTTTTGCAATGTTGGAAAGCTACAAAGAAAGTTTTGAGATACTTACAAAAAACTAAAGGTTACATGCTTACTTATAAAAGGTTTAGCAACCTTGAAGTGATTGGATAAGTAGTCGGTAATTGCTGCATCCATTATGAAAGCTTAATTTGTGGCATACTTTGAGGCTATGGTTCAGGCTAAATGGCTACGAAATGTTATTTCAAGACTTGGGTTAGTCGACAGTATAGCTAAGTTGTTGAAAGTTTATTGTGATAATTCTGTAGTAGTCTTCTTTTATAAGACGACAAGTATTCTAAAGATGCTAAGTATATGGAATGGAAATACTTTGTTGTTAAAGAAGAGGTTTAGAAACATAGAGTGTCAATATAATATGTTAGCACCAATATTATGATAACTGATCCCTTGACGAAGGGATTACCACCCAAGACATTCACTGGTCATGTGTATAGTATGGGTATTATGGTTACTAAAGAATGTTAAAATTATTGTTATGTATTGGTCATTGACACTTTGAGCTCATTAGTATATATGTGTTTCTGAGATTCTCTTGTTTTCAACTTTATGTATGCATGCATAAATGATGTTGTTAGAAAACAAGATTTGTCTATTATGAAGAATTTATTGATGAACATTAAAGTTACTCCCATTAAAGTGTCATGTCAAGGAGAAAGACTAATAAAGTAATACATGGAAGGGACTACGTCGATATACTGATGTACAACCGCTATGACTCTTATTCGTTTTATCCTTAATCATGATTTATGATGTAACCAATATATATGAAATCTTTTAGCCAAAATTATATGCAAAATTATTGATATTTTGTTAAATCATGAAATGACATATACCACATGAGCCAGTGGGAGAATGTAAGAAATGTCTCATGTTGCTGTGATAAATAATATGATTTAACAATTAATAAAGGGGCTCAATGACTATTGGTAAATGACTTTTGGCAAGAGGCTTTTTGATTGCTTGATGGGAGCAATCATATCCCTAAGATGTACATGTCTTTTGGATACAAAATTTATTTAAAGGATAGAAACTTGTTCATTCACTCTCTGATCATAATAGACGCCTCTAGTTTTCCATCAAGAAGAGAGAGTGTGTAAAGAAGGGTAAAGAGAATGATAAAGGTTTCAATTATAGTGTTGCAAGTTATGTATTATGAAGTATCGATTATGCAATTATGGATAAAAGGTTAGTGTATCTTGACTTAATCTATATTATTGTGAAAATCATGAGTTCTTAAGATCCTTATTCATGTTCTTATTATTTGATGTTTGAGCATGAAATTATAGAAAAACTTACAGTTTTCTCTCCCAATATTATTTTCTTCCTAATTTTCTTCTCAACCAAACAAAGGGTAAACATGAGGTTTCGAGTGGAATCAATTTCAATGTTTCAATGCTCATCGGAATGATGAACATTAAAAACTTATCACCACTATATATCTTTTAAATTTGATTTGGATGATTGAAAATGAAATTTTTTACTTTTACTTTTCATTTGAAAAAAATTTAAAATTATATAAAATCTAACATAAAGATAATTCCTTAACTGTTGTTTCTCTTAAAAAAAATAGTTTTTATTTAACAATTATTAGTTGAAAAATCTTAATTCTAGATTATTAAAATTCTATTTGAATTGTACGGATCTTACCGCAATGATGAACTCTTGATGTTTATTAGTCTAATGAATGCTAAAACCGTTTCCACTATGAAGTTCAAGTCTATGTGAATACAGGAAATCCATTTATATGAGCTATCTCCAATTAAATCTCGAGTATTATGAGTTCAAGTCCTCTTCCTCTGCTTCTCACTCAAACATATCCGTTGCAAGCGATGTAATAAAGCAAATCCATTTTTGATATTTACTTTGTTTCATTTTTTATTATTATATTTTCTATCCGATGTTCCCGAAGGAACTTTATTATTATATTTTTGTTTATAAGGGTCAAGGGACCAATGACATCTTTACAACACAAAATAACCTTTTATTTTATTTTTCATTTCATTCAGGGTACTACAAAATCTTCATTAGCTAGGAATAATCGTAAGAAAATGTTGTAAAAGAACAAAAAACTTATGGGAGGAGAACGCGTTCAAAATGAATAAAGAAAAGAAAAACCTTAGTTTAGGATAATAAAAGACAACTGTTTAAGTGAAATATTCACATTAAAACAAGGTCACAGAGGCAGAGATGTTGACAGAGAAATCATGAATATTTATTATATATAAATGGTTTTTTCAGAAACCTTTGCAAATGGCGGCAAGTTTAAAAGTACTGCACAAACTATAGGCATGCAAATGCTGTGGATTTATCATAATCGAGCACATGTGGACCATCTCAATGCAGTCCCTTACAAACTTTAAATAAATACAATACCCACACCAAAGAAGAAAAAGAAACAGCATTTAAAGTACAACACTTTATTTTTCGCTCAATATATATAAAAAAACAACATCATTTTCTGAATTAATACGATGCGGAAACTTTGCTTCCATTCTTCTCTTTCCAGAATTGTAAACTCCTTCCTTCCTTCCTCATCATCATTCCTTCCATTGCTTTTTTCTTTTATCCTGCTTAAACCCAGAGAGGAAAAATATTGCATACAATTTATTTGTATGTTCTCTATAATATGATAAAGGTGTGAAGAAATTGTATTATTATAATGAGTAAAAGACATCATGTAAAATTAACAAGTCAGCATGCTGTAGCTTGATTTTAAAAAAAAAAAACACTGACAAAGACTTCGAAATTTTGAAACATATTTTAAGGTAACTATCATGCCGTCTAATTACTACATACATACATACATACATACATACATACATACATACATACATACATACATACATACATATATATATATATATATATATATATATATGTATGTATGTAATATATAATGAATTTTTCCAGAAAAAATTCAAGCCGTGAGATCATTATCCGTGTAACTGCCCATCTGTCTCTAAGAAAAATTACCAAAGAAAATAAATCAGCTAATAATTAATAAATAAAAGAAAGGTGCAAGAAACTTACCGTGACATGCAAGCTAGGCATGCAAAGGCAGTATCTAGTAGTGGTGAGGAGGTGGCGGCGAAGCATAGACATAGGGCTTGTGAGGAGGAGGGGGAGGAGAAGAGTACTTGTAAGACTTCTTATAGGGTGGTGGAGGGGATGAGTAGTGGTAAAGATGCGGTGGAGAGTGGACGGGAGGCGGCGGAGAAGAGTACTTGTAAGGCTTCTTGTGGGGTGGTGGAGGAGATAAGTAGTGGTAAGGATGCGGTGGAGAGTGGACGGGAGGCGAGGGAGAAGAGTACTTGTAAGGCTTCTTGTGGGGTGGTGGAGGGGATGAGTAGTGGTAAGGATGCGGTGGAGAGTGGATGGGAGGCGGAGGAGAAGAGTACTTGTAAGGCTTCTTGGCTGGTGGTAGAGGAGATGAGTAGTGGTAATGTGTTGGTGGAGAGTGGGTTGGTGGAGGAGGAGAAGCATAGTGATACGGCTTCTTTGGAGGAGGTGGGGACGAGTAATGGTAGGGCTTCTTAGGGGGTGGAGGAAGAGAAGCATAGTGGTAAGGATGCTCGGGAGGTGGTGGCGAGTGCACCGGTGGCGGTGGAGACACATAGTGGTAAGGGTGCTTGGGAGGTGGCGGAGAGTGCACCGGTGGTGGTGGAGATAAGTAATGGTAGTCAGCGCAGATTTGAGAAGACAAGCTTAGAGACACTAAAACCAAAACAAGACCGAGAGAAGCCATTGAGAGACCCATTTTGGCTTTTCAAAATGACCTCTTGTTTTGTGCTTTTCGGAGAGCAAGAACATCTCTTACATCTCTTTATATAGCTTCTCTTTTTACCCCTCCAACCAGTAATCAATTCATATTAATTATCTTGCTATTTGAGCTAAATTCACTTTGTCCAAGTAAAAACGATTAATATAATTAACTAGTTTTTGAGAATATGGATTTGAAATAATTGAATGAACAGTTTTTTAGTGAAAAGAGTTGGTGGGACCGTTGTGATCCCAAGTGGATGTTTCCCCCCTTTTTTTGGCAAACGTGGGTAGTAGTGGGTGCAAACTAAGCAGCGTATGAGGTAGTTATCAATGTTGACCTTACTACTAATATTACTTTACAATTTGGAAATAAAAAGGACAAAAAGTTTCAATTTTTTTAAGTCCTTTGGCTTTGGCAGCATTATGGCTAATAATTTCAAATATTCGCACCCGATGTCTTATTCTTCCTCGCTGTGTATTTGTGTTCATTTTGTGCTGTCTTCTCCCTCCCTCTACACACACACACCACCGACACCGTCAAGTAGTTTTTTTAACATAATTAAGCCCTTCAGAATAAAGAGAGGACGAGGCTGCATTGGCATATATGAACTCTTCCTTTCTTTTTTCTTTTTTTAATTCGCAAGCAAATGCTTGCGGGACGGAATGATCAAACCCAACCGTGGTAGGAAATGCCAGCTAAGACTAGCTCTCATGCCATTGCGTTATTAAAGCGCTGACTATATGGACTCATTTTAATTACTTTTTCTTAACTCTCTACTCTCTCAAAGTAAATATTAATAATATTCTTTTAATCCACATTGCTCTTTCAGCTCTTTACTTCCTTAAAAATCCTCTCATTCTAAATATAGGGGTTAGTGGATAACTTTATTTTGGTCCTAAATATAAGACTTCATTCATTTTATCTTTTTAATTTATAATGTGTTCTCCAAATTATCCTCACTAATTATACATATACTTAAGGATGTTTTCATTAGGGGTATTTTCCAATAGGAATTATTAATGATGTTTTAGGAAACCAATATATATTTCTTATAAATAAATATTACTTCTCATCTTAAATATATATAAGATTTATCGGACTAATTTATGAAACTAAATGAATTACTTAATTATATTATATATTACATAATCTCTTTTGAATACTTACGCGTATTATTAGATTATATATCAAATTATTATAAGTTAGGAAAATAATTAGTTTGGAGACAAATCATAAATATAAATAACTTAAAGTTGTAGTAATTTATTTAACTTCTATCTTTCCAAATTAGTCAATTGTGTCTTACATTAAGAACTAAAGATTGTAACTAATTGTAACTAATTTTATTAATATCTGTAAATTAGTTGTTTAGCTCATATATTTGAGATTTGATGAGTAATTATTTACCCAATACAAAAGATCTAAGAGGAAATTAATGAAAATTTTGATTTGAGTTCATAAAGTTTCAAATCATAGGTTTTAGTTCCTCAAATTTTATTTTATTTAAAACATTAGTCTAAATAATTTAATAGAACTTCGACCATTTATCACTAGAGGAATTGAAACCCATGGTTTGAAATTTGAAGAGAAAAAGAAAAATAAGGAAAAATTATATTAACCCGAAAAGTAATTATTACAGATGCTATGCACCGCCAGGGAGATCTTTATTCATATAATATTGCAAATATTCAAATATATATTGATTTAACTAAGCAACAAAAATATTTTTACATCTGAACCGGACACTATATTTTAATGAAAATTACTTTTCATCAGAAGATTTTGATGAACGCGGCATCTTCCTGGATTTATAGTGTATTTCGCTATGCATTTCGCACAATGTTGAAGAGAAAAAATCCCAATGGCTTCTGAGCAGTGGCTTTTTGAAGGTGTTTGGGTAAGTTTTTTCCTCGTCAAGCTTCTCCAAAAAAGCTCCAGTTTTTGTTCGCCTCGCAAGTGTACGAGTCATGCAAATAATAAAATAATGAGTAAAGTATCGTTCCCACGAGTATTAGTGTAACAAATTAATCAAACAATAGGCTTTGCGAGTTCAATTTAGTTGAGCTAAAACAAAACTTTGATGATAAATGAAAATATTTAAAGACTACTTCTAAAACTAAATATCAATAAAAATAAATGATTTTTGGATTTCAAGGGTTAATTAAAATCTAGGATTCTTCTTCCCCTTTTGCATTTTGTAACACTTGATCAATTTCCTCTTTATTAGTGTTTCAATATATATATGTGTTAGTCTAAGGTTCACAAATACTTGACAAGCTCTCTCAAGTCAATATTAAGTTTCTCTTCTCATTGAAATGCACAATCTTTTGCTACAATTAATGAGAATCAATTAATGGGAGGGGACCGAAGGTGATGGTGGTGAGAGAGTGGTGGAAGTGAGAGCTCGAATAAGAAGCTCCCATGCTCGCTCTGTCTCTCACTCTCTCTCATCTCTGGAAGAAGAGGAAATACTGATCAAAGGAAGACTTTGGGAAAGGTGTTTTTTCCGGATTAAAAAAAAAAGATTGTTTTTTTAAAGTTAAATGATTATTTAAGGTGTTGGAAGGAAAAGAGAAGTTGGAAGGAAAAGAGAAGACTCTGGAAATAAAATGATGATGATGTGACAAAATCATATTATATGTTGTATTATTTTGTATCTTTGGATTATATATTAGTTTATTAGTCAAACTAATTAGTTTAAAGAAAAAAAATAAGAATAAAAATATTCTTAAGTAATTTAATTAACTTCTTTAATTTCTCCACAAATATCAACTTTGTCTCATATTTAGGTTCGGGGGAGTATTCAATAAAATGCATGCCCTTTTTAGTTATTTTATATTTAAATTGACTTTTTAAATAATAATCCAAACACGTCTTTGTTTGGGGGGAAAAACCATTTATACTACTATTAATCTAAACACAAATTACATTTATAATATGATTTTTTTTCCTATTTTACTTTTGTAAAAGTTAGATAGAAAATAGGCCACCGCTTTCACCACAAACCTAAACAAGGTGGTTTACAAGATTGGAAATGGTTATTTAGATTTTTTTTTTGGAACAATATATGGTTATTAATCTAAAGCATTCTATCCACGAAAAGTCCTACTTGCTAAGCTTGAAGTTAATATTAACTTGTTACTAAGTAAGATTCAACATAACCAGCTAGCTAGCTGGCTACTATTTAATTGATGACGAGGTTTTGCTAATAGAATAATAAGCTACTTTTGACCAAGGCTTTATTTTTATTATATCTACATTTTTTTGTTATAATTTGAGTCCAAGGATAAAATTTAACCACATATAAATATTTTTTCCCCATTAACTAGACATAAGTACATTGTGTGTGTGCATAATATGTCAAAAGTAAGTCTGATTTAATAAATATAATAACAATAATCAGACTTCTCTTATTATCATTAATTTAATTCATTTATCAAGAAAAACAAGATTTAAAAAAAATTAAAGGCTTAAACTTCACAATATCAGCCTTTAATTTACCTCCAAGCATATCATATGAAGGAACAATCAGTATAACATATATAATTTTTTTTTATTTCTATTTAATTAATGTTTAATTACTAGTAAAGTCCCATTTTTTAAAAAAATGCAAGAAAATTGATATATATATATATATATATATATATATATATATATATATATATATATGGTTTTCAAATTTGCGTTCACACAAAAGAAAATTGAATATATAGTCTTATGCAATGCCTGGGAGTTTATAATCAAGACGGTTAAAGATCAACGAACCATTCTCCTATAATCCTGAAGGAATTCATTTAAGAAGGGGAAAATAATATATAAATCAGGTTTGGTGAAATATATGAAAAATATATATGTAGCCGTCAGCATCGATCATTGCCTCATGGTAATAATGTGGATTACTCTTGCTGTCGTTTTTGACCCTGCGATAAGCATATTCATTGATGACTCTGTCGTCTCTTTTGCTTGTGGGACACATTGTTCAGAGCATCCTCTCACGTGCCTCTCATTGTTGTCCTCTCAGCCATTACAGTAGGAGTAGGTGATGACCAATCCAATTCCATCTCTTCTTCTGTCTTCATATATTTCTGTAAACTGCAAAACGAGAGAAAGAGAGAGAGGCTCTAACTTTATATTCATTTGTGTTTATTTAACTCTTCTGAATGCATAATTTAAGTGATATAAAATGAGTTTAGAAGGAGTCTACATGGAATCAAGAAGAACATGAGATGGGTACTATATAACAACCAGAACTGGGTCTTTTATAATTCAAGCCCTTTATGTAGCCATTTCACCATGTTAGTCTAAAACTGAGGTTAATATAGGTATTAAATATGCTAATTAAGTTAGCTGCTACATACATACATACATACTCCCTCCCTCTGATCCTTATTATAAGGCACTAACTAACAATTCTCACATATCAATAAAAACAATTAAAGTCACTAAAGTTGTCATAGAATTTAAGTAATTTTCAATATTACCCTTACTAATTACACTAAATTCCAATACTCTATTAATTATTACTTTCACCCACTACCTTTATTAACTAGGGGTATACATGGAAAAAGATAATTAATGCTCATTGGGAACAAGCAAGTGCCTTATAAAAAGGACCAAATAAACTTGTTAGTCGGTGCCTTATAATAAGGACCAGAGGGAGTACATACATACATACATACGTATGTATGTGTATGTATGTATGTATGTAGCCTTACGCACTGTGAAATCTATAATGAAACCCTCATGATTTGTTCAATCATTTAATTTTAACATGTCTTTATTATTATTTTGGGAAAGTCCCCATTAGGCCTGAGTGACTAAAATATTGTAAAATAAGATCCAAAGAAAATTCATATGTTAGAAAAGGTTTTAGGCATTTTTGGGTATTATTTCAGAAAACAAAATTATATTGTTGTACTGATATAATTGTTAACATATATTGATATAATTATTATGATATACTCCCTCTAATCTTTATTATAAGGCACCAACTACCAACATTTGTTTGTCCTTATTATAAGGCACCAACTTACTTTAACTAACTCATTTATTACTATTTTTCTATTATACCCTCATTTTTAACTAACTCATTTAAATTTACATCATTAAAATAGGGGTGAAGTTGGAAATATTTATTAATTTTGGACCTAATTAATGAGTTAACTTCCATTCCTTGGTTTGTGAGAAAAAATAGTTTATGCCTTATAATAATGATCAGAGGAAGTAATTGGTAACATGTACTGATTTAGTTATATTATTGTTGTACTGATATAATTATTAATGTTTTTTGAAATAATACCCAAAAAGGCTAGACTATGGCTTTTTCTGACATATGACTTTTTCGTAGATTTCTTTTGATAATATTTTGTTCACTTGGCCTGAGGGGAATTTTCCCTATTATTTTCTGTTAATCATTATATGTCATACTTGACAACAACAGGCAGGCAGAAACATGGTTCTTTCTGTAATTTATATAAGAAAAACATCAAAGACCATTGAGTCATAATTATATTGAAATATAATTTATTAAAATAAGGGAAGAAGGAAATATATTTATATAAGAAAATTATTATTTGAAATTCGTAGGGTAGTTGGCATGTGCATTTTGAATTGTAGCATCAATAAAAAAAAGAAGGGAATACAGACACCACAAAAGGCCACGCATTCCGTGGCATGAATCGGCTTTTATCAAATGAATTTTAAGAAAATGTCTGTGCAAATTAAGTCATCGATGGCATTTGTGTGTACGAATACCCTATATTTGTTTGTGTATGTCCACTAAATTTATGAAATAAAAAAAAGGAGGAAAATGGCCCCTTTGATTAGTATATACAGAACAAAAGAAATTTACGACAATCGATTCTAACAACTTCATTATACTACTGTTAACCTGTATTGGAATATACATTTATTATACTTGGCCATGATAAAAAAATTAAACCAAAAATCATAGTTGATGTACGATCACAGATTAAATATATTTATGTTGAATGATTAAAAAGGACAACAAAAAGAATTATGGTCTTCGGTTCTTCAGAATAATTTTTAAATTAAATTCAAGATCTCTTACCCTAAATTCATTTAATTAACTATAATTTTTTTCTTTGGAATTAAATGTACGTAACTCATTGGTTAAAGAGAAAAATAATCATCGATTCTCATTTATATTCAATCATATGCAGACAAATAAAATAATGTATATGATCCACGCATGACGACAACAGACGCTAACAAAAATTGAAATAATATTGGTCTATTTTATTTCATATTTTTCTGAAGTTGCTTGTATTCTCTTAATAATTGAGAACGTTAGCATAAAGGCATCCTATTCTATCAACAACAATTTAAAATTAGGAGCGGTAAGGTAGCTAGATTCTTTTAAATTTAATTACTTAAGTAAATTAAAGACAAACAGATGGAAAATTAGAAATAAAATGGGATCTATATTGGTGGGTGCGAACGCTTTTATTTTTATGGGGGTGTTGGTGAGCATGAAAAGGATTTGAGTGATTCAAATGTACGTGTAGTTAAGAGAGTCAGTTGAGACATTTCAAGTGTGTGAGAAAGGAATCGAAAGTAGAAACTCCTTCGTACTTTACCCTAACCGATATGTCCTTTTTTAAGATTCATGAAGGTCAATGTTCTACTATTCTGTCCAAGGTGTATGTTTGATTCGACTCAACCTTAGTCGCCTCAGGGTCGAATCACTATTTACCACGAATTAAATGCAATACAGTGCAATTAACTCGGGATCGTTCTCTTAATCAAGGAGCCAAATTTATTTTGAATTTCCTAAGATAAACTAAGTGATATGAACATGGTTAGAAAATTGGGGTTCCTAAAAGAGTTTTCTCTACTTAAAATGCATAAATAAAAATAAAGAAACTATTCCTAATTTTTTTTTCTTTTGGAAATAATGGGAAAAATACTTTGGGTAAAAATAAGATTAAATGATTAATGTTCTTGGTAATGAAGAAATGACTATCCTTGCTCTTAAAAGATTATGGGAGTTAAAATTCATTAAGTCTTAAGAAAAACCTCAAGATACCACTTGAGTCCAATATTCCCAATTAATAGTAGCTCCTATAACCATAGCTAACTACTACCCCTTGAGAAATTGTTTAAACCCACTTAATGTATAATTAAAATTGGAATTATGCAATATGAGACTTCTTAAATTGAATTGCTAAACAGCCCTTCAAGAATGCAAATCAACCACATTAATTAGACGATACCACGCTAGTCAACATAGCTTAATTGACACCACAAAGAAATTCATACGCATATAAAAATCACACCACAAATTCCAATCTCAACTACAAATATCAAACTAACAGAGATAATTACCATTAATCTCAGTTCCAGAATCATACATCAAAATTAAGCAATTCAAATATATAATCCTAAACTAATAGTAAGATAGAATTAACTCCCCTAATGTAGTCCAATGAGCTCAAGAACACATCTTCATCACCAAGATCAGAAAAATCAGCCACTCATAGCTTGCTGGAAGAAGTCACCGGAATCTGGAAAATACTCGTCGGAAAATTCAAGTCGCCGGAATCTGGGAAGATCTCGCCGGAATCTGGAAATCTCGCCGGAAAGTGCAGAAAGTCTTCGGAAACTCCTCAGAATTTCTCCAGTCGTCTCTACTGTCTGTAGCTCCCTGATTCTCCAATTTGCTCTCAGCCTTCGCGTCTCCAATTTCCCTCCCTCCAATTGCCGCACGCCTCCTCTTGATTTTCAATTCATTTCCGCGTGAGCCCTCCTCTGTCACGTTCACTCTCTCTGTTTCTGCCGTTTTTTTCTTTTCTTTCCTTCTTCCGTTCAGTCCGACGGTGGAGATGAAGGAGGAAGAAGACGGATATTTCCCTGGTCTCCGACGCTACTCCCTCCTCGTTCTCTTCTCTGCGTCTCGCTTTTTTTTCTCGTTCGAATCCTCCCAGCCGCCACTGTTTTTTTTTTCTTTTTTTCAGACTCTCGGTCCCTCTCCCCGTTTTTTCCTGGTTCTGTTTTTGTAAACCTATTAATTCCCTGGTCAAAACGCAAGTTTTGACCAGGGACTAAAGTGAAAGAAAAAAAAGTTTTCAGAGAGGGACTAAAGTGTGAAATTTTGAAACATACTTGGGGTAAAACTGAAATTTCTGAAAACTCTGGGTCATTTTCTGTATTTTTTTTCTCCTGTCTTCAAAATATTAATTTTTGACCCAAATGACATTTTTCCAAATTTTTCCATTTAATTCCAAAACATTTACCATGCATGATTATACATAATGTAGCATCAAAAGTCCAAGAAATCATTTGTATAAATAATTAATAAATTATGACCATTTTGCCCCTAATTTCACTTAATTCAATACAAATGTCTCTAACTTAAATTAATGCTTAATCATGCAATAATGTCCTAGAAAATGCATTAAGAATCCCATTTTAATCATAAAATATCATGTAAAAATATGGTTAAATCAATGTTCTTGGGAAAAATTCTGTTTAGGTTTCTAAGAAACTAAGAAAATCTCAAATAAATCTTAAGGAAAATTCATATGTTAGAAAATTCTCATTAACAACTTCATTAGTCGGATTAATAATTCTTTAAGACTTTTTTTGATATATGAATTTCTATTAGGATATTTTTAAGATTTTCTTAGTCCTTTAGGCCTTAGACGGAATTTGCCCTATGCTCTTTCCTTAGTCCTTTAGTTCAATGGACACTTTGCCTTACCTTTTTAATAAATTAATAATTTACCTTACAAAATTCACACATACATATATATAGAGAGAGAGGAAAACAAATTCATTTTGATTGCTTAAAAGTTATAAATTTGGCTTACCCCATATCATTTTTAAACTCATTGATTATTAAAATTCTTGTATTTGTTTGGAGAAAACTTATATCCCGTATTTGATATAATGAATATCTAGTTCCTAATAAATTATTGTCATTTGTATTTTTAAAATCTATTGTCATTATTGTTTAAATATTTTTAAAAGATAATTTCTTTTAAATACATCATCCCATAATCCACCTTTTTCTCTTTCCTTTTCAACAAATTAAATTCCAAACTATAAGAGTAAAAAAAGAAAGGGTGGATTACGTCGTTAACAATGATACATTTAAAAGATGACGATATATTTTAAGATATATTTGAAAGATATTATCTTTTAAATATATTTAAAAGATAAGATTATATATCTCAAATATATACATATGACAGTAATTCATCAGGAACTTGATATTCATTATATTAAATACTGGACGTATATGTGTTGGCCCTAGTAGGAGTTATGACTTCCTAACCTTATATTTGCATGGAAGGAAAAGTAAGAAGAAAATAGGGAGATGGAATACTATGGAGGAAAAATTTACGAAATAGTTAAAAATAATAATTACTATATTTTTGGGAGTTTTCTCTCCCAATATTCTTTTATTCCTGATTTTCTTCTCAACCAAACAAAGGGTAAACATGAGGTTTCAAGTGGAACCAGTTTCAATGCTCATGGCAATGATGAGCATTAAAAACTTATCACCACTATATATCTTTTAAATTTGATTTGGATGGTTCAAAATGAAATTTCTTACTTTTATTTTTTCTTTAAAAAATATTTTAAAGTGTATAAAATCTAATATAAAGATAATTTTTTAACTGTTGTTTTTCTTTTAAAAAAATAAATTTTATTTAAAAATTATTAGTTGAAAAATCTTAATTCTAGATTATTAAAATTCTATTTGACTTGTACGGATCTTACCGCAATGATGAACTCTTGATATTTATTAGTGCAACGAATGCTAAAAGCGGTTCTACTATAAAGTTTAAGTCCATGGGGATGCAGAAAATCCATTTATATGAGCTATCTCCGATTAAACCTCGAGTATTGAGTTCAAGTCCTCTTCCTCTCCTTCTCACACACAAACATATCCGTTGTAAGCGATCTAATAAAGCTCTTCCCGGCGTCCCGGCCGGCAGCCATGCATGCTGCTCATTAAAATATTGCCTGATTTGGGCCAACCTTGACCGTCCACGCAGGCTGAGAAATCTAAGCCGTCTGTTAGCCTCGTGGATCTCTTATACATGTTGCCACAGGCCTCTCAATATTGTAATGATGTAGAGTGAATAATAAGAATTTGAGAATGGAACGTCCCATTTAAGCATGAGAGGGCTATTGTTGGATCATTTCAAGGGACAGAGAAATTTATTACTGTTCCAAATATATTGGAGGCTTCTTAATATACTCCCACATATGGTCGGTTCCATATTATACGAGCTATTTAATAAATTTGGGCAGGTTAAGAAAATGAAATATATAAGTTAATTTAAATAAATGTGACATAAAATTGAAATATAGAAGATAAAATGCATTGAGACTTTATATTTTGAATTAAATCCAAACCTCCAACTAGCTCTTAGCTCTTATATTAGTTGGACCAAAAAAAAAAAAACCAGCTCTTATATTAGAGAGACTGGAGGTCATATTATTTTTAGTTAGAGATGTCTTTTAATATATGGAACAAGCTTTTTATCATGAAGAAGAGCGCTACAGAAACCATTTCTAATTTACCCCAAAGCTGTCGCTGCCATGTATAATTAAGAATTCTTCTTTAAAATTGAAACTTTTAGTTATCAATATATTTAAATAACGTCACATGCATGCATATATGGTAGGACCACCATAATGTATACTGGTACTCTTGATCATACCCTCTAGTTCCATGAATTACAGGTACAGTTCACAATATTAAGTAGCCATCTGCAATAAGAAGACTGCCATGAACAAAAGTCCGATGGATCTCATACCCCAAATAAAGCTAAAAACAAAAACAATGAAGAAAGAAAACCGGCAATGGCCATAGTTTTTTCACTTTCTTTCCAACCAAAATTCCGCTCCTCAATTTGTACGGTATTATGTCCTACTATCTTGGTTTTCAGACATAAGGAAATCAATTCGTATCAAGGAAACGATAGTAATTTTTAATTAAAATTGGACCATTCACTATACCAAAATATCAAGTCACTGCTACCCAATGGCCCACCTATAATTCCTTCAACGAATCACATGAACAGAACATTATCCTATACTCTGCTATATATACATAATTACATATATAGCGAGGATCCAGCTGTATACTTGTCAATGGGGTTTTATTTATAAGGCAGGGGAAGAAGGGTTCTTTTTGTCATATTTATAAGTCATTCCATTAAATTTTTTATGTGAATGTACAAGTTTATCTTTATTTTATTATTGTGTAGAGTTTGTTCTCATAAGATAATGTGCATATTATGTTGGAGTAGAATTTAAAAAAATTTTGAATTTTAATGCAGAGTTTATGAGATTTAAAATTTTTATTGATCTATATGAAATATGTTGAAAATGACTTATATACTACTCCCTCCAATCCAAATTATAAGAAGTCTTTTATAAGAAAATTTTGATCCTAAATATAAAAAGCTGATAGAGTAATTAATTATTAATTTCTACTTTTACCTCTCTTTTAGGAGAGAGACGTGACAAATAATAAAACCATAAAAGTACATTTGATAATCATATTATTTAAAACGAGTAAAATACATAGATTTTATCAATTTAAAAAGTATTAAATGACTTGAGTAACATTCCTTAATTCGGGTGAATTTATTAATAACATCTTATGCTTTGAATAGAAGAGATAATATATATATACTATATGAATTCAAAAAATCCAAATAGGTTATGCTAACATATATGCAAAATTATAAATTAATACCTTTCCACATAAGGATTTTTAAGTGTTGATCCCTTTACAAAATTGTCCCTCAAATATTTTTTCTGAAAAAAGGACAAGCTTCCCCCTCGCCAACTAGCCATTGGCTCAAGGAACAAAGGATCCAATCAGTACAATAATTCATGAGAATGTTATTATCGTGAAGTGTTTGTAATACCCGGATAGTCATTATCTGGAAAATTATATTATAACAATAAAATGTCCAGTAATAAAGATTTTTATCTCAACATATTACAGGATTAGTTTTGTTCAAAGGGATAAATTAAGAAAAAATTAAAGGAAATTTATTGTCGGAAATGTGAAAAATACCATTTAAGGCCATAAAACATTCCGAGGGAATTATGGAAAATTCAAAGAAACATGAAATAATTATGAAAAATTTAGAAAACACATTATCCATAATTTAGACAATTTAATAAAATATTTCCTATGAAAATAAAAAGAAGGAAAACTAAAAAATATTCTAGAATGGAAATTGATTCCATAATTCTTAATATTTTACTTAAAGGGTAAATTAACAATGTTAACAAAATTGTTGTGAGGAAATAATTAATTTTAATTAAGAAAATTATTAGGAATTATTAAAGGAGTAATTAAGTAATTTTTGGAAATTTTACAAGGTCTAAATCCATGTGATTGATTAGGAACCAATAGGAAATTTTGGGAAAAATAAATATAAGATAAATGGGATATTAAGATTAATGGAAAAATTATAATTTTATATATATATGTGTATGGCCGAAAATTAGGCCCAAAAAGAAAAAAAATAATAATAGAAAATGGGAGGATAAATATGAAAGAAGATCTTAAATAAAATAATAATATAATTAAAACATGTGTTAATTAGATAATGATATAATAATCAGAGGAAAAATGAACAGGATAAATGACCACGGATAGAAAATAATTCCGTTGTGAGATTCTGGGAATGAGTTAGGAAAAACCAGAATATATTATTGGTCAGTGGATTTTTATCCAGAAGTTAGTACCGACCGAAGTTATTTCTGAAACCGGTCGCGAATATCGAGGATTTTCGGCAGATCACGGAATGTCCTTACTGGGAGTATAAGGGAAGAAGAACCCAGTATTCTTAAAGAGGAAGAAAAGACCTTCAATGTATTGTTCTTGGAATTTTAAGGTGTTACGGAATTTCGTGAACGGGACACCGAATCAGGGATTTATCGGATAAAGTAAGAGGATGATGCAGCAAGGGTGACATCACTTTTGGAAGGGGGAGGACAACCAAGACACATGGAAGGCCAAGATTAAACCACTTAGCAAAAGTGCGATCCTACAGTCAGAATTCAACCAGACAAAGTTCAGCGAAATTATGAAAATGCCACTCCCTTTTTCTATAAATAGCTCTCATTTCTCTCATTTCTCTCCACACCATTCTCTCTTGTGATTTTCGAAAATCTAGAGGAGAAGGAAGAAGGAGGAGTCCGGAGAAAAGTCCCAGCGAAGCTCTGAGTAAGTCTTCGGTCCCTAGCCTTTAGTTCGGTAATTCTTTCGGTAGTTATAATTGGAATGCTAGAATAGTCTTTAATCTTCATATTTTAAGAATAAATATGATATTTATTTTAGAAATATGATAGAGGAAAGGCTATAGCAAAAATTTTGAGAAATTAAAGTCAAAACAACGAAGCTCTGGCGAAATTCCTCCGAACAATCAAACCAGGGGCAAAATGGTAATTTGTACCTAAAATGCCCGTTTTGGTTCTAAATACTCATATTAGTGATATTAACCTTATAGGATACTCGGAACACCGAACCGCTGTTTCCGCTGTCACCGCCGTTGAGCCGCTGTCAAACATGCCGTAATTTGACGGAAGTGTCAAAAATCGTCAACGGAGGTACGGACGCGTATTGTAACCTTAACACTTATGCTGCTTATATACATATATGTGATAGACATGTTTAGATACTGAAACTCTGCTTAGGGTTGTCAGTTATACTTACAGCTTGATACGGATTATAGTCTTGATAATGCCGTTGGGTTTGCTTAGCACTAAAGACACGATGGGCCGTCGTGGCACTGGATATGTGCAACCATTATGTGGGGCTTTACATACTGCTTTGTACTTATGTTCTGCCAATATGTGATCATGCATCTGCTTTGTGCTTATGTAGTGATATACTGCTGTTATGTGAATATGTTCATGCTGTTATCAATATACTGTTATATTTTAGCATAAGGTTAACCGTTACCTGAGATCCAATTGGAAATTGGATCTCAGCTGTAGCTTCAGGGTTAGGAGTACAAAGGGGATGATGATAGAGGCAGGTGTCCGGTGTAGGAGGGCGAAAGAAGTTTATCAGTTTATCTTTGTATATTATGTTTAACACTATCTTCTTTTGGGATGACTGTATAAGAAAAAAAATTACACTATGGTTATGCATCTTTGGATTCAGATACTCAGTTTATGAAAATGCTCAAACTCTGATTACAGTGTTTGTTTGTTTTTTTAAAAAAAATCCGCTATTTTAAGTGGGATGTTACAGTGTTACTATGAAATACTTTGAAAAATTCTCACTGAGAGTTTGACTTTATAGTGCAAAGGACCAAATCAGTACAATAATTGATTATGAGTGTTGATAATGAAGTTGCTATGAAATGCCTCATAAGGAAGTTACATTAAGAGTAGACGAATAGAATGTTGTTATTTCTTTTGATAGTCTGTGTCAATTATAAGCATCTACCTATTCCTCTTGATACCACAACTTATTAAGGCCCTTTAGCTAAATGACAATCACACATCATGGAATCAACCGAAATGATACTGGAACAACTCTTTAGCCTCATCTACTATAAATAAAATATGATGACAAGCTAAAGATTGCTATTGAGGTCCTAGTACTGAGTTGCATGGATGGATCACATATATGTTTCGTGCATCAAGGATCTTGTCAGTTGTCTATGTTTCGTGGTAGGTTTCCAATTGGGTACGCAAATTAATCTAATCAACATGCCAAATGAGAGGGATCCAGAGGTTGTGTCGGTATAGGTTTCCAATTGGGTATGTAAATTAATCTAACCAACATGCCGAATAAGAGGGATCTAGAGGTTGTGTCGGTATGAGACTATACAATTAGGGATAGCTCAGTACTATTAGCTTTCATTTTTTGATGATGAGACAACATTATAAAAGAAGATGTTTTGTCATGAAAATCAAGAACCAGAACCTTGCTATCAAAGAGAACCAAAAACACTGCTGTCAAACGAAAACTCGAGGTTGGACTTATCAACCTTGAGGTTTCTGTGAAACTCGAGGTTCAGAAATAAACCTTGAGGTTTTAGCTCTTAGATCTCTTCAGAAAGTTCCCTGTAAAAACTCGAGGTTCAAAAACCAAACTTGAGGTTAAGCTGAAACTCGAGGTTGGTTTCATAAACTCAAGGTTGCATCTGTTTCTTCGCTGACCATGATTCTTCACTGCTTAGACAAAACCTCAAGGTTAGAAAAGTAACCTCGAGGTTTTGATAAAACTCGAGGTTAAGAATGTAACCTCGAGGTTTTCTTCATATTATATGGCCATCCGAATTTCCCATCTGATCTCACATAAACTCGAGGTTGAAAATGCAACCTCGAGGTTAGGCAAAAACTCGAGGTTGATTTGTGAACCTCGAGGTTGACAAGTTATGTATTGATTTCCCGTGACGTTTGCCTGCTCACTTATGTTAATCAATGTGTATTTGGTTCATCTCTTTTCTTATTATCACATTGTCATAGCTATTGCTAACCACATTGGAGTTTATCTTATGATATCAGGAATTCTTATGCTCTATCAAAAAGGCAGATGATGATGTCATCAGCATTTATTATATCTGATGAAAAGCAAACTTTTGCAGAATTGCAGAACTTTAACGGTCAAATACAAAAACATTCTCTTTCTCTTGAGGATAAGAAAAGAATGTTGATGCTATGCTTTAGGAATTTCAAACTGCTAGCAGACAAGTGCCAAAATGCCAACGGTCAAGTGACCTCTACCTCGCCTGCCAACAACAACGGTTGTATCAAGAAGACAACGGCTAAATCAACACAATCAACACAACGGCTATGTTGCAACACAACCATAAATTGAAGAAGCATTCAATTCAGCCAACCACCGAAACTCTGCGCATTTACTCTAAGTTATTATCTTATCAGTTTCATTACTCTCAACTTGTACTTCAGTGATCATTTATTATTCAACTCGTGAGGAGTTACTTAATCATTCAATTTTCATTCGTTTGTAAAATCTTAAGGTTGTGGAACCTTAAGTGAGGGTGTACAATTACAAGTAGTAAGGGGGAGTGAGTCTGAGGGATCATTCCGAGTTGTGTAATTGTATTATGAAGATAATGAAAAATCCCAAGGTGTTCTTGGGGACTGGACGTAGGTCAGGATAGACCGAACTAGGATAAATTCTCTCGTGTTCCTTCTCCTTTAAACTCTTGCTCAGTTAGTTCATTAATTTGCGAAAATTTTGATTGAGCAGTTAGATTTTTAAATCACCTATTCACCCCTTCTAGGTGATATTCCATCTTCAAGTACTACCTATACTAACAAGATGAATCTACTTTTCGGTAGCCCATAACTTCACAACACCATAGTTAAGTGCACTTGCATAACTTAAAACCACCATAGTTAAGCGTACTAGCCTTAGTGAAATTTGTACTGGCCTTAGAGAATTTTTAGGATAGGTGATGTAACATCCCATCACCTCGTCTTGATATTGTCTGCTTTGAGGTCCATCACCCCCTCACAGCTTTAAAACGTGTCAAGAAGGGGAGGCATCTAGAGGCGTCTTTCGTTTCCCTTCCTAGCCGATGTGGGACATAATACTCAACCTACCTTTGGGCTCAACGTCCTTGCTAGCATGTCAACCCATATTGACTCGAGCCTGACTCTGATAACAATTGTAACATTTTAGTACTTTGCTCTTGATATTGTTCACTTTGGGGCCTATCGCCCTTCACAACTTTAAAACGTTCATGTCTAGATGGGGAGGTATCCAGACCCTTATAAAGTGTCTTTTGTTCCCCTCCCTGGCCAATGTGGGATATAACACTCCACCCACCTTTGAACCCAATGTCCTTGCTGGCACGTCAACCCACATTGACCCGAGCCTAGCTTTGATACCAATATTGACATCCTAATACCTCGTTCTTGATATTGTCCGTTTTAGGGCCCATCACCCCTTACGACTTTAAAACATGTTAAGGGGGAGGTATCCAGACTCTTATAAGGTGTCTTTTGTCCTCTTGCCCAACTGATGTGAGACATAACACTCCACCCACCTTTAGGCCCACTGTCCTCGTTAGCATGTCAACCCACATCGACCCGAGCTTGGCTCTGATACAAATTGTAACATCCCAGGACTTTGCTCTTGAGATTGTCCATTTATTGACCTAAGCTTGACTTTGATACCAATTGTAACATCTTTGCACCTCACTTTTGAGATTATCTGCTTTGGGGTCTATCACTACTCATGATTTTAAAACGCGTCTAGAGGGGAAGGTATCAGAGCCCCACAGTGTTGTATCTCACATCAGCTAAGGAGGGGAACGAAAGACGCCTTATAAGGTCTGGATACCTTTCCCTCTAGATGCATTTTAAAGCTATTAGGGGCGATAAGCCCCAAAGTCAACACTATCAAGAGTGAGGTGCTGGGATGTTACACGTGACCTCCAAGAAAGCATGCTGAAAAATCTTGTGTTGGTGTGTGGGGACAATCATTGATCCTGCATGTTGGTAGGCGTTACATTAGCAATCAACACTAGCACTTTGTGTATAATAAAATTCATTTAATTATATTTCACATTTGTGACCAAATTAAATTCCGTTGCAAATTACCACTTCTTTTCGCCGCAAAGTCCCTTACAAAACACATCCTAAAAGGCCGTCACAAAAACCAACCAAAGTAGCGACAGAGCTATCCTTATAACTATTGCAAAGAGTACTCCCAAGTCTTGTGAGAGATTACCTTGTTGTACAATAGTTTCATTGCAAAATCTGTCACAAATCATTCATTTTTGCGATGAATTATTTTTGCATTATGAGTTGCAACGGCACGGATTTTGCAACAATAGTTTCCTGGTGGCATTTTAGCTGGTTTTCTATCACATTTAGCCTCTATGTCTTTAAGTTTAGATCGTTTGCATAATCTACTATCCATATCAAGTAGCTTTGCTCTTTCGTACGCCCATAAGCCTTTCAATTTTTTGAAGCATTGTCTTGAGAGGTATCACCAAATCCTCATGCTATGACTAACATTGCTTGTTAACATGATTATTAAATTAACAAAACCTCTTGTGAAAAGTAATGTATAGCAAGCCTAATTCTCAAGTCCCTTGAGAAGTAGAAACATACACTGCAAAAATG
The DNA here is from genome assembly GCA_037074495.1 of Acacia confusa. Classification (NCBI taxonomy): domain Eukaryota; kingdom Viridiplantae; phylum Streptophyta; class Magnoliopsida; order Fabales; family Fabaceae; genus Acacia; species Acacia confusa. The sequence continues at coordinate 1,935,281 of CM073502.1, forward strand.
CAATTTTCTGTCGCAAAACAGTTTTACGATGGAATTAGTCTGTCGCAAAAAATGCGTTGTAATTGCAACAGAAAATGATAATTCTGTCGCAAATTTTGACATTTGCGACTGATTTTTTTTTTTTGTCGCAAAATTCTAACATTTGTGACAGAAAACCCAAAAAAAAAAAATTTAACTGAGTTTTATATTTAAGATCGCAAGTAGTACCCCCGGTTTCTAATATATAGTTTGTTGATAATTGGATTTAGTTTTAAATATAATATCTTGATCGACTTTATCTCAAAAACTTATAATAAGTACTTGACACAAGTTTATGTTTAATAAATAATCACTACCTAAATATATTATTATGTAATTAGTCAGATATTGCTAAAAAAATTATCTTACATTTTATTTATAAAGTCTTTCCATTTTTATTCCCCAAATTGCATTGGTACATAAAGTCACACACGCATAATATTCAGCACTACATACTATCATTAATCTTTTTATAATTTAATTTTTTTTATTAGAAATGAATTTTATATTAAAGAGAGTTGGAAGTGTGTGTGTGTACACATAGTTATAGTGTGTTCAAGTGTGTGGAGATAACAAAAAGTTGTGTTAAGAAGATTATTGTTATACTTAATAATATTTTTTAAATATACTCCTATTTAGTTTTATGCATGTGATTGATAAATGCGAATTAGAGGAAGCGGATCATTTCTTTTGTTCAAAATATATAATTTAATTTTTTTCCCTGTATTGTATTTATAAATGTGGACATCATAATTCTATCTTAATGCAAATATATTTAATAAAACAGGAAACGTCACTTTGTAAGAGTCTTGGTAATGATATAATTCTATTTTACTTTTTCATTTAGTTTTTTAAGAGTTAAATGAAATGATGAGAATTATAATTTTTTTTTCCTATCTTCAAAATAAAAGCTATACATAATATTTCTCCAAAAAAGCTAAGTAATAAAATAAGAAAAAAAAAGTAATTTAAATATTCTCACTTACAAGGTTTCTACACGTTGGCAACCAAAAAAAAAAACGAAGAAAGCTAGGTTTCTCCTTATATAAAAATTAATTCATGGACATGGAACCCGTCTCACACTATCATACAAAATGTCATCAACCCTCGTTTTGAATAATGTAGAGTGAAAATTTCATAAAATACCTCTAACATGCACATACTCTTCATCTTTGGATTCAAAAAAAAAAATAAAAAAATCAAGCATGCCACACCAATGGTACAAGAACAATTGAAAAGAATAGAAAAAGAAAAGCCTACTTACCTAGTGAAGAAGAAGGAGAAACCGATTGAAGCAAGACTGAGATTGGCCAACGAACACAAGGAGGAGCACGGGTGGTGACGGACTGAAGGCGAGGGAGAGCATAGAAGAAACTAAAGAAGAAGCACAAAAGAATGAAAAATCAAGGGGACGGGGAAAAATAAAAGGATGGATTCCTTTTTGCGACGGAACACTGGATTTTGTCACAAAATTTGAGACGGAATCCAGTGTTCCGTCGCAAGCCCTAAATGGGGCTTGTGACGGAAATCGTAATCCATTGCAAGGGGCTTGCGACGGAAACCCAAGTCCGTCGCAACCCCTAACGGGGGTATGCGACGGAAATAGTTCTCCGTCGCAAGCCCCACTTGGGTCTTGCGACGAGAATGTTGTTCCGTTGGAAGCCTAATGGGGCTTGCGACATAACAACAATTCCGTCACAAAAAGGTGGAGTTTTCTCCACCGTTTTTGTGATGAAACATTTATTCCATCACAAAATCCACTTATTTTGCGATGGAATTAAATTTCCGTCACAAAAAATCTCAAAATGGCCACGAAATAAGATTTTCATTGCAAAAACTCAAAATTTATGACGGAAAAAAGTCCGTCGTAAATTAACACTTTTCTAGTAGTGATATATACCAAAGCAATAATCATATTTCGCTACTAGAAAATTCAGATTTTGCGACGGATTTTTTTCCGTCACAATTTTTTGAATTTTTGCGACGGAATTCTATATCCGTTGCAAAAACATGAAAAATTGCGATGGAAAAAAGTTTCTATCACAAAAAAAAAAAAAAAAGCATTTTTTCCCGAAATATAGCGACGGAAGACAGCGACGAACTCCAGTCCGTCGCAAGTTGGCGGACTAGAAGTCCGCCAACTTGCCTCCTTCCTCCTCCTTGTTCTTCTTCAGACTGCCCGAACCACCCCCCCCCCCCCACTTCCTTTCTCCGGTGACACTCCACTCACTCCGGCAAACCCCAAGCACCCGGCGACATTCCCCCTCCAATTCTCAACGTCCGACGACCCCCCCAACACACCCCCCATCGGTCAGCCCCCCTACACCCCCCAGCCGTCGGCCCCCCCAACCCCCCACACCCCGACCCCTCCTCGCCCCCCAATACCCCAACCCCCCTTCCCCCCCCCCCCCATACCCCCCATCTGTCGACACCCCCATACCCCCCATCCGGCGACCCTCCAAACACCCGAAGCCTTTGAACTGCTGGTCCTCCTCCTCCTCCTCGTGAGCTCTTCTCCTTTTTCCGGTGACATTTTCAGGTTAGATTGATTTATTTTCTCTTTTCATTTTGCTCTTCAAAATCATTATATGGAAAATACAAGACTATTGTTTGTGTAAATTTTATTGCAATACTTATATGTGATAATGTCTATCTTATATGTTCAAAATTTTATACTTCTCATGTGATAATGTCTATTAATTTTTGGAATTTAACTTACTCCTAAATATAATTAGAAAAGACATGACTGTTGAAAAGTGATATTTATGGATAGGAAAATTAATTAGGAAGTTTACTATTTGATATTTCAAAGTAGAAAATATAAGACAATGTTATAACTCTACATTATACTTATAGGGATATATATAAGCAAAAAGTTAATGATATTGATTCATAATTTGCTTATTTATTTGGATTATGATTATTGTTTGGATAAAATTTCATGATTTTTTCAGTTATTGGGTTTGCTTGATGTTTATTAATAAGATTGATGAATTTCCTTAATCTTCTATTGTATTGTTTTTTATGGTTAATTTTTTGTAATGAAAAAATTGTGTGACACAATTTTGATATTCCATTGGTGGGTTACGATACATAAATCTATAAATAGGAAGATGTTGAAATGTGAAGAGTATAATGTTGACAAATGATGTTTAAGAGTAAGACAATTAATTAATAATTGATGTTTGTAGAAGTTGGAATGTGTGCCTTTATAGAGTAAACAAATTTGTATGTTAAAAATTAGTAGAATTACCTACTCGATATAGAATATGTATTTCTGTTAATATAGAATATATATTCTATTAATTATAATTTTTTATTTTATTTAAGAATTTCATATAAATAATATAGAATTCTAAAAATATAATTATAATATGGATGTCATATTTTAGATTTTTTTTTTAATTTGTGAGAAAATACTTAACAAGTTATAGTTATGCATGGATAATTTGTGAACTTTTTAACATTTTTTATTTAAATCTACAAAGTTAATTTTTATTCTTGTAGATTAAAATTTGTTCAATTTAAATCAATTGACATTAAATTAGTTAAACTTTTTTATAATTAGCTTGAATTGATCGTAAATAACATTACTTCCATATTAAAAATATTTATAACGAAATGCTTTAATTTAATAGCAATTGGTTGACATGAGTGGCCAGTTGTATTGACCACTTATTAATATATGATTCATGTTGTTTTGTCAACTGGGGTATCTCCCCACCCTATATATTTGCATAGGGTTAAGTTGTAGAAGTATGGACGGTCATCGTGATAGGAGTTGGATGTCCAATCGTCTAACTCAGAAAAGAGAAATAACTCAAGCATTCTTGGACGGTCTGGAAGAGTTCATGCAATTTGCTTTGGCGCACTCACCTAATTCAAGTAGACACATCTTATGTCCCTGTGCCACATGCCAGTGTTTCAAATTTCAAGAGTATAACGAGGTAAAAATCCATTTGTGTAAAAAAGGATTTATGGACGATTATGAATGCTGGGTATATCATGGTGAAGTTCGACAGACACCAAGTGGATATTACGAGAGCAGTAGTCATCGAGGCAACCTTAATCAATACGAACAGTTGGTGATGGATGCTGTGGGACCGTCGATTGGGCAATATTTTGATCCTTTTACTCATGATGAACCATCACACACGCAAGAGGAGACCGATACGCATAATCAACCATGTTATATGGGAGAGGATCCTAATCCGAAAGCCGATAGGTTCTACAAAATGCTTCAAGATGCGCAATGACCGTTATGGGAAGGTTGCGAACACATTGAAAGTAATGAGCACTCATCGCTGTCGGCTACCTTAGCAACACTAAGTTTGAAGACTGATCACCATATAGTGAGAGGAATTATAACGAAATGATTCAGATCATGAGCAAGATTGCTTCGAAAGACAATAATTTGCCAAAGGATTTCTACCAAGCAAAAAGAAATGTTAAAGAGCTTGGGCTTCGTTGTGAAAAAATCCATTATTGCCTCAATGAATGTATGTTGTACTACAAAGATGATAATGAGTTGACCAAATGCAAATTCTGTGAATATAACAGATACAAACCTGTGACTAAAGAAAGGAAAACAGACTGTTAACCATTCAGCAAGATGTGGTACTTTCCCCTCATGCCCATGCTCCAGAGATTGTATTCGTCAGAGCAAACAGCCGCTCATATGAGATGGCACCGAGAGCATTGCAGGAATGAAAAATTTGTGACGCATCCATCCGATACCGAAGCCTGGCTTAAATTTGACGAGGTCAACCCTTTGTTTGTGTCGGATCCCCGTAATGTCCGTCTTGGTTTGTGTTCGGATGGGTTTGCTCCTTTCAACCAGACGAGCAGGAGGTATTCATTTTGGCCAGTGATTGTAACCCCGTACAACCTCTCACCTTCCATGTGTATGAGAAGAGAGTTCTTATTTCTCAATGCATTAATCCCCGGGCCTTCCAACCCAAAAAAGAATGTAGATGTGTACCTCAGGCCTTTGATAGATAAGTTGAAGATGTTGTGGAGTGACGGGGTTCTCACATATGACGTATCATTGAGCCAAAATTTTATCATGTGGGCTGCCTTAATGTGGACGATAAAAGATTTCCCTGCCTATGGGATGTTGAGTGGCTGGCAAACGTCGGGAAAGCTTGCATGTCCATTTTGTCTTGAGCAGAACATAGGCTTTAGCTTGCAAAACAGTCGCAAGGTTTGTTGGTTTGACAGGCACAGGCGATTCCTACCTCTCGATCATTCACTTAGAAGAAATAGAAAAAACTTTATACAGAATGCTATTGAACGAGCAAATCAACCCCGTCGAGTAAGTGGTTAAGAAATATGGGACAGGGTTAGGCACATTGCAAGTGTTGAAGAGAGGGTTGCATTCAACGAACCTGAGGGATATGGGGTTGATCATCATTGGATGAAACGAAACATCTTTTGGGAACTGACATATTGGAAAGATCACCTGTTGAGACACAACCTCGATGTTATGCATATTGAGAGGAATGTGTTCTGCAATATTTTGTACACCGTAATGGACACCAAAGGCTTAACGAAGGACAAAGTCTACGCAAGACAGGACATATAAGCGATTTGTAGAAGGCCTAACTTGCATTTGGTGGTGGATGCTAGGGGACAAACTTCTAAACCTCGAGCGCCATACACACTCAACAAAGAGCAAAATTTGGAAATGTTAAAATAGGTTTCAAATATGAAACTCCCGAATGGTTATGCATCAAATATGGCTAGATGTGTCAAAATAGATGAGGTGAAGATATCTGATATGAAGACTCATGATTGTCACGTTTTTTTCCAGAGATTGTTGCCATGGGCCTTCAAAGCACTACCGAAACATATATGGAGTGTGCTGACAGAAGTTTCCATTTTCTTTAGAGAAATTTGTGCTTCTGAACTTAACGTTGACAAGTTACGGCAGTTGGAAGAGAGCATGTCATTGACGCTATGCAAGTTAGAGATGGTGTTTCCTTCGACCTTATTCAACTCAATGGAGCATTTGCCTGTTCACTTGGCCTATGAGGCAAGGGTTGGAGGTCCGCAACAATATAGGTGGATGTATCCATTTGAGAGGTAATATATACATATATATCTTTATCTTTCTTGTTGTTATTATTTGACTCTCATGGTGGTAAAGTTTTAAATACCCTGTGATTGTCCATTATAGGTTTTTACGTACTCTCAAGCACAAGATCAAAAATCAAAGGTACGTTGAAGGATCTATCGCTGAAGCGTATCTAGTGGAAGAGGCCACTAAATTTGCGTCATACTATTATCCCTCTGGAAATATATCAAGATGGAGAGGGGTAGCTCGCAATGACTATGGAAGCAGTACAAGCGATTAGATATCTATATCTATATCAAGATGGGAGGTGTAGGTATGCCTTTCATTCCCCCTGATCCACAGCAAGGGGCAGAGCAGGTATAGCTTGCAAAATCTGATTGATTTACATCTTTTGTTTTATTTAAGCAACTGTGTAGTAAAAATGTTGCAATATCATTTCGTCCTTCAGCACACCGCGTCTCCTCACAGTCAGTTCGGGGAAGCTAGTTCCTCCTCGCCCGCACCGGTGTGGGGAACTATTGATCCTGAGATAGGACGGGTGTGGGTTTGTCCTCGTGGCGATCTAGAGTAAGTCATGTAAAGTTACTGATAATGGTACAAGGTTTTTACTTTTATTTTATATGCTAAAATTTACGTCTTTTCCTCTGTATCAAGATTTGAGCCTTACAATCAGGTCACGGATTTCGTGTCGGCCCAAATATTCCGCAATTTCAATCAGCCGTGGGCCAATTAGAAAGAAATTCCTAAGAATTATCGGGAAACTTGGTTCGAGGAGTTTTTGGTAAGTTTTGTAAATTGTGTTATGCAAATGCAAATTGATAAGGTACATTATAATTTGGAGCACTAATTGTCCGTAATTGATTTTCATGATCATTTTAGGTGGTTGCCTAAGCATCGAGATACGTTGAAAAAAGCTTACAATCACAAGGCAGTGAGATGGTTGTCTGATAGGTTTTATAAAGTGCGACAAGGTCTAGGCAAGACAGATTGGATTCATCCTGAGGCTTTAGATCAATTACTTCATAAATGGAACACCGATCCTAAATTTCAAGAGAAGAGTGAGAAAAATAAATCAAATAGAGCCCATATAGATGGACCATCTTATACTGGGGGCTCCATCTCATACAGCAAGCATCAACGAAAAATTGTGAGCACAGTCATTTTCTATTTCAATATTTGATATCTTGTACTTTGAATTAATTAACTGGCGGTCAAAATTTGTGATTGCAGGCAACATCTGGGGAAATTCCTGCAGAAGATGTTGAGTGGGCTACCTTTGAGCGGACCTATACACAAGAGTCTACCGATGGTAGTGGGCGCCACTGGATCAACGCCAGGTCACAACAATTTGCGGTGAGATATTTATTATTTTGTTTTTCGTGTTAGGCAGTGACATATTTAATTCATTTCACGTGCGTCAACTGTGATCTTTTTTTTTCCTGCAGGAAACCTATCAGAAGCTGACGCAGGAGAGAGACACCCAGAGTCAGGGCGAGCGCGCATCCTCTCAGTCCGATAATGAGAGTTTATTCATTCAAGCTGCAGGAGGATTTGACAAGAAAGGGAGACTCTTCGGGATGGGTGCCTCTGCGAGCCGGCTGAAGCCTACGCAGCAGTCCTTACCGCGCAGTGAAGGTGCTGATCCAGGTAAACATAATAACACTCTTCTACATTGTTACGTTTCCATTCCCTCTTCCTTTTAAATGAAATTAGAGAAAAATAACTCACTTTGCAATTTTTTTTTTTTTTTAGACGAGGTTAGGAGGCTGAGGGCGTTGGTGGAGGCACAAGACGAGATGATATGGCAGCAACGAGAAGAGCAGCAACGAACAAATGACGTGGTGAGGCAGCTGCAGCTTGCACTTCAGTCTAAGGGTATTTTGTCAGTGCTTGGTGATGACGACCATCCTGGCGACGATGATGATGATCATGCTGCTTCTTTATAGATTATGTTTCAGTATTTGTTGTTCGCAACTTTAGAACATATATATTTTGATTTTGTTATTATAAAACATTCTGTATGATTTTATTTCAAATTTTTATTATATGGAAAATTTATTTTGAAATTTATTTACTTTTTAATGTTTTTTTAAATTTTTATGCAATTTTCTATAAATTTTTAATAATTTTATTTTTTTTATAAATATGTTTTACATTTTTTTTAAATTTAATTTTTTTTTATTAAAATTATTTTTTAAAATTTAATTATTTTTAAATTTTTTTTATTATTTGTGACGGAATTTGTTCCGTCGCAAGTGCGACGGAACGGATTCCATCGCAATTTGCGACGGAACATTTTCCATCGCAGTTGTGACGTGATTTTTGCGACGGACAAATTCCATCACAAATTCCGTCAAAATTTCATTTTGCAATGAAAAATTTCAATTTTGCGACGGAATTTTTCCGTCGCAAAAACTGAATTTTTTTGTAGTGTTTTAAACCGGCTGATCAAAAACCAGAACAGAAATCAAAACTTAAAACCAAAGTTGAATATAATGTCTAACAACATGCCCGATGCTTAGACATGAAGGGCATATGCCTCCTTATTCCAAGACTAGCGACACCTACCTAGTTTTTTTTTTTCAAAAAAAAAAGTAATTAAAGTCATTATTTTTGTGAAATTGAATCAAGCCGCGAAAATGAAAGAAACAAAAAACAAAAGGGGAATCAATTCTCATCATGACAAACTCACCTACCCGGCCGGGTCATGCGGGACCTGAAAGACAGACATGTGGACTCATTTTCATCTCTCTCTCTCTCTGTTGTTTTTTTATGCTTGACAAGTTGACATTAATCTCGTGTGTTTCCAGTCCATTTTTTTTTAACAAAAATTAAATCACAGGTGTCGAAAATTGTTAGGACGCCGAAGATGGTACCGACATTGTTTGGCACCCCCATGACTTTCCATGCACAGTTTCTTTTATTTCTTTAATTTGAATCCCATCCAAAAAAAAAAAAAAATTGTATGGACTTAATTACTTTCAATGTACATTTATTTATATTTTCACATCAACAATTAGACTATATGTAGATTTTAAAAACCGAAAACTATGAGAAATGACGAACTTGTTTTGTTTTGTTTTGTCTTTATCATCATTCACCGAGGGAAATAATTCGCGTGAACTCATAATCTCATACTTAAGAAAGATTTAAAGAGGTGATTAGTGTTAACAGAAACAATATGTCTTGATTTGTTTGAAGCATAGCTATAAATTAACGTATTCCTACGTGATTTTTTTAAAAAAATATTATTATCAAACATCAAAGTTAGAGTTCATGACTACCACTTCCACAGTAAATATCTTTTCTATGACTTGAACTTGAAATATAGAAAAATCTAATGGAGTCTTGCATCATTAGATTAACTCTATATTGAAATTAAGCCAACATGATCTACTAAGGGATCGGAGATAACGAAATGATGATTATAATTTACCTTGGATTAATTTTCGGACATTATTCCAACTTATTCCTATTGTTGTTTCATTAAATTTCATAAATAATTTGAAATGAGTTTTCTTGGAAATATTTCTAATTAAAAATGACATGTCAATTGTCACCAAAAAAATGAAGTGACCCGTTAATTAAATTGTGACTGAAAAACTCAAACCTTCAAATATTAGTCACAACTTAACAATGACTCAAAGGTTAACACCAAATTTGTCCCCAAAAAAAAAAGTTAACACCAAAAAGATTTGGTGGCCACCTTTTAGTTTCCTCGTAGGGACATCCAAAAGTCAACGTTTTGTAGTTTGAAGCTAGTAATTAAAATATCTCCCAATTGCAGAGTCTAAGAGCATGATTTAGTTAGCATGACTTCTTTTGGATGTATCTGTCAGGGAAAAGTAAGTGCATTTGAAATTTACTTTGTTCTATTAGTAAAAAATGTACAGGGACCAATAAAGTTTAGGTCACTATATATTTTTCGCTGTTTAATTTTCCATTTTTTATTATTATATTTTCTATCCGATGTTCCCGAAGGCACTTTATTATTATATTTTTGTTTATAAGGGACCAATGACATCTTTACAACACAAAATAACCTTTTATTTTATTTTTCATTTCATTTCATTCAGGGTACTACAAAATCTTAATTAGCTAGGAATAATCGTTAGAAAAATGTTGTAAAAGCACAAAAAACTTATGAGAGGAGAACGCGTTCAAAATGAATAAAGAAAAGAAAAACCTTAGTTTAGGATAATAAAAGACAACTGTTTAAGTGAAATATTCACATTAAAGCAAGGTCACAGAGGCAGAGATGTTGACAGAGAAATCATGAATATTTATTATATAAAAATGCAGAAACCTTTGCAAAAGGAACCAAGTTGAAAAGTACTGCACAAAGTATATGCATGCATGTGCTGTTGATTTATCAGAATCGAGCACATGTGGAACATCTCAATGCAGTTCCTTACAAACTTTAAATAAATACAATACCCACACCAAAGAAGAAAAAGAAACAGGATTTAAATCACAACACTTTATTTTTCGCTCAATATATATATATATATATATTAAAAAACAATATGTAAGCCAGGCATGCAAAGGCAGTATCTAGTAGTGGTGAGGAGGTGGTGGCGAAGCATAGACATAGGGCTTGTGAGGAGGAGGGGGAGGAGAAGAGTACTTGTAAGGCTTCTTATGGGGTGGTGGAGGGGATGAGTAGTGGTAAGGATGCGGTGGAGAGTGGACGGGAGGCGGCGGAGAAGAGTACTTGTATGGCTTCTTATGGGCTGGTGGAGGGGATGAGTAGTGGTAAGGATGCGGTGGAGAGTGGAATGGAGGCGGCGGAGAAGAGTACTTGTATGGCTTCTTATGGGGTGGTGGTGGGGATGAGTAGTGGTAAGGATGCGGTGGAGAGTGGACGGGAGGCGGCGGGGAAGAGTACTTGTATGGCTTCTTATGGGGTGGTGGAGGGGATGAGTAGTGGTAAGGATGCGGTGGAGAGTGCACGGGAGGTGGTGGAGAAGAGTACTTGTAAGGCTTCTTGGCTGGTGGTGGAGGAGATGAGTAGTGGTAATGTGGTGGTGGAGAGTGAGTAGGTGGAGGAGGAGAAGCATAGTGATACGGCTTCTTTGGAGGAGGTGGGGACGAGTAATGGTAGGGCTTCTTAGGGGGTGGAGGAGGAGAAGCATAGTGGTAAGGATGCTCGGGAGGTGGTGGCGAGTGCACCGGTGGCGGTGGAGAAGCATAGTGGTAAGGGTGCTTGGGAGGTGGTGGAGAGTGCACCGGTGGTGGTGGAGAAACATAATGGTAAGGATGCTCGGGAGGTGGCGGAGATGAGTAATGGTAATCAGCACATATTTGAGAAGGCAAGCTTAGTGATACTAAAACCAAAACAAAATAGAGAGAAGCCATTGAGAGACCCATTTTGGCTTTGCAAAATGGCTTCTTGTTTTGTGCTTTTCGAAGAGCAAGAACATCTCTTTATATAGCTTCTCACTTTACCCCTCCAACCCGTAATTAATTCATATTAATCATCTTGCTATTTGAGCTAAATTCACTTTGAACTCGTAAAAACGATTAATATAATTAACTAGTTTTGAAGAATATACACATTAGATTCGATATAATTGAATGAACGTTTTTTTAATGAAGAGAGTTGGTGGGATCACTTCGATCCCAAGTGGATGTTTTTTATTTTTCGGCAAACGGGTAGTGGGGTTCATGCTAAATGGGTCCAGTTTCTGACCTACTCGTCTATCCTGGGCTATTGTAATAAGATTTGGATGATTCAGATTTAATTTTTCTATACGGTGATTTTTAAATTAAAAAAATATTTTTTTTTTAAAAAAAGTATTAGTTAAGATATTAAAATTTTTTTTAGATTCTCTACCCAATAAAATAATTTCTTAAAAAAAAAAAAAGAGAGAGGACGAGCCAGCATTGGCATGCATATATGAACTCATTTATATGCCTAATCTGTATATGTGCGTGTTTATGTATATATGTACACACACCGACACCACACCGACACCGACTCCGTCAAGTAGTTTTTTAACATAATTAAGCCCTTCAGAAGAAAGAGAGAACGAAACTGGATTGGCATATATGATTTAATTTAATTACTTTTTCTTAACTCTCTACCCTCTCAAAGCAAATATTAATACTCTTTTATTCCACATGGCTCTTTCAGCTCTTTACTTGCTTAATAATCCTCCTATTCTAAATATAAGAGTTAGTGGATAACTTTATCTTAGTCCTAAATATAAGACTTTATTCATTTTATCTTTTTAATTCATAATGTGCTTTCCAAATTAATCTTACTAATTATACTTATACTTCAGGATGTTTTTCATTAGGGGTATTTTCCAATTGGAATGATTAATGATATTTTAGGAAACCAGTATATATTTCTTACAAATAAATACTACTTGCAATCTTTAATATAGCATTTAACGGATTAATTTAGAGATTTAGGAAGCTAAATAAATTACTTAATTATATCATATATTACATAACATCTTCTAAATATTTGTGTGTGTCATTAGATTATATGTTAGTTTATAAGTTAAACAACTAATTAATTTTGAGACAAAAGATAAAATAAATACTTTAAAGTGTTAGTAATTTATTTAACTTATCTAATCTTCCCAAATTAGTCGACTATGTCTTTTATTAACAACATAATGTAGCAACTTATTGTAACTAATTTTATGAATATTTTCAAATTAGTTATTTGGCTCATACATTTAAAATTGGATGAGTAATTATTTACCCAATACAAAAGATCAATGAGGAAATTTAGAGAAATTTTCAGTTTTAATTCCTCAAGTTTCAAATTAGTCCCTCAAATTTCATCATGTTTAAAACATTGATCCATATAATTTGATAAAAACGTGGACAATTTTTATCCCTAGAGGAACCAAAACCCATGGTTTCAAATTTGAAAGGAAAAACCTAAAATAATGATAAACTTAAGGGAACAAAATTATATTAACCTGAAAAGTAATTACTGGTGCAATGCACCGGCAGGGAGATCTTTATTCATATAATATTAAAAATATTCAACTTTATATAGATTTAACTAACCACCAAAAATATTTTTACATCTGAGCCGGACACTATATTTTACTGAAAATTACTTTTCATCGGAAGATTTTGATGAACACGGTATCTTCCTGGAGTCAGTTTACAAGATTGGAAATGGTTATTTATATTTTTTTTAACAATAAATGGGTATTTATATACAACGTTCTATCCACGAAAGTCCTACTTGCTAAGCTCGAAGTTAATATTAATTTGTTCCTAACTAACATTCAACACAACCAGCTAGCTAGCTGGCTACTCGTTATGATAACGACGTTTTGCTAATAGAATAATAAGCTACTTTTAACCAAGGGTGGATTTTAGGGAAAATTGTACTTAGATCCCAAATAAGAGAAAATATGATAAAATCATCCGTTGAAATCTCAAATTTGTGGTGAAGTGCCATGGGACTTTTTTACAATATATTTCTTATGTCAAAAGTCCAAAATACCCCTATTGAATAAATAGATGGAGTAAACAGGATTAAGTGAAAAAACATTCTACAGAATTGGCGCTGCAAAAAATGTTGAATAGAGGTCTAGCTCACAACAGAAGCTTAAAGAGGAAGGTACGTAATCCTTTATTATTTTCATTATTCCATTTCATTGATGTTTTTAATGGAGCACATGAATGGATTTTGAGTTTTAGACTAAAATATGAAGAAGTTGTCATCTTTTTCTTTTTTTTTTTTTAATATTGATTGGTTCGGGTGGGTAGGTATTAAAGTGATCAGCTATATTATCCTCCTTTATATTTGTAAAATATTAAGGCATCCATATTAAAATGCAATGTATATCATGTGGTTGTGGTTTCAGTGTGTTTGGGTATGCTTTAGTATGCTTTATTTCTGGTTTAAGAATGACGATAAGGGTGAAAGTTGTGTTTTCAACACTTGGTATGCAAAGGGGAAATGGTGTTGTTATTAGGAGTAGAAATGCTTGTTAGCATGTGTTATGAACTTGTTAATGACAACTGAAGGTTATGTTTAAATGTTTTCTTTGGGGTTTAATGGTGTTTGGGAAGGATTTCAAATGTTTGCTATGTTTTTGGGTAATTTGTACCCTTTTTACTTATTAAAAGTGGGAATTAATCAACACGAGGTGAAAGTTGTGTGGTTGGAACCTCTAATGTATGAAGTTCAAATGTGCTGTTAATAGGGGTAGTGATAGTTGTTAATATAGGTGGTGAACTTGTTCATGACAATTGTATTGTGCATATAGACAGTGGCGATGGTTCGCATGTCTAGAAAGATCATCTACCTTGTTCCTTCATATTAAGGGAATGTTTGTAGTTAGAGCTGTTAATCAGGGCCAACTCGTGAAGGGCCAAGGCCTAACAGGGCTGACCCTCCAGGGCCTGAAGTAAGAAAAACATCTGTTTTTTAAAGCCAAGCCTGAGAGCACCAACGTCAGGGCCAGCCCGCAGAGCCCGGAAATTACTATTCCAAATTTTAACTATTTTTCCTCCACTTTTTTTTTTTACAAAAATATAATTAGTAAATTACAACACTAATTATCCAATAAATAAGCACAGTCACTAATTCATAATCAAAAGCAAACTTTGTTCACAAATAACTCACATAAAATATAAAAAGCACATCACTAAGTGACATTAGTATGATGACTATTATTGTCATCATCTTTGTCACTATCATCGATTTTAACGACATTTGATTGTGCTTTACTTTAAGTAGTAGCCTCTAGCGCATGAGTAATAATATCATGAAATTCTTATCCCGCATCATGAACACATCCATAATCTTTATTTGCAACAAATAATAAATCAAATCATAAAATTAGAGTATAGTTATTATGTATGTGTAGTTAAATGGATAAATAACTCTAACAAATACAATATATATATAAATTAATAAATTTAAAAAGAAAAAAAGAAGAAGAAAAAGCTACAGTGAAAAGGGTCTGTAGGGCTGGCCTGAGGCCCTCCAGGGCTAATTTTAAATATCTCGTCCATTTTTTAAGCCCGGCCCTTAAAGGGCCAAGGCTTAAACTACCCGGCCCGATGGGCTTGGCCCATTTTGACGGCTCTATTTGTAGTTAGCGAAGCTAGTGATATGACATATATTGGGGGAACGGTGAGATCAAGAACCATGAAGGAATGCAAAAGTTATAGAGTTCAAAACAATGATATCTTCCATGGTGGGAAAAGATATCTTCCATGGTGGGAAAAGACAGTAGCAGACTTGTTATGAAATTCACATTGATATTAGCATTGTGTAGATGTATTTGCAGTTGTACAAAAAAAAAAAAAAAAGGGGATATAATAGGTTATTATATCCAAGTTTCATTTATGAAAAATTGTATTCTTATGTAAATTTTTTTGTCAAAGTATAGACACGATCTTGTTAGTGCAATCACCTGTACTTGTAAATATATATTTAGCTATGTTTACATATTAGGGTGAAAGTGCAATTAGGCTATGAACAACTTCGAAATTCATAATTTTTGGACATATTTATAGAATTTATATGTTATTGTAATTTAATATTAATTAGGTTCACATGTCATTTGGAGTTTTCAATGGACACTCATAGAATTGTCAATATAGGCACATGGACTTTTCAAACCCATGAACTTGTCAATGCATGCCCATAGACTAGACAACACAAATACATAAGCTTGCTAATGGATGCTCGTGGACTTATTAACACATGCCCATGGAGTTGTCATTGGACGCTTATGAATTTGTCAATGCCCGCCCATGGAGTTGTCAATGCAATCCATTTGCTCTTGTCAACATATATCTTTAGCTATATGTTTACATAACAGGTCAAAGTATAATCAAGCAAACAAATTCTGTATTATCTTACCAAAGTACTAATATGAAGTCTATACAATCAGTCTTTACTTGATAATTACAAAAAACGTCATCAATATAATCACTCTATACTTGATCATTACAAAAAAACATTTCAGTAATATAATCAGGCTGTACTTGATCTTACTTCATCACTAATCCTAGCTACAATTCAACTTGTCAGGCTATTTGGTTCTCTTTCTTTGATGGTTATGTTGCACCAAAGACATAACTTTGTCTCCATGTATGTTATTAGGATGAGTGACAAGCCACCACAAAAACCTAACCTTAATTTCCTTGAGTTCTGCATCAAATAGTAAGGCATGGTGTAACCGTCATCACCTTGCTAAGTTATGTCCCCCATCTGTAAGTAAGACAGTATATGCAACCCACAAGAGTCTCTACAAATATAATTTTAATCAAATTCATAACCAAATCAGGCAACTGACATTGCAATAAAATTAACCAAAACCACAAAGTAAACTCATGTGTCCAATTGTACATGCACTTTTGCCCATGTCACTTCCTTCTCAAGCAACCCAAAATCAGCAACCTTCATCACCTAATGAAGAAGACTACGATATTTAAATACAGATGAAATAATCATGTTGGAGATGCTTTACTTCAAGAAAAGCATTTAGGAAAAAAAAAATTCAATTACTCTTCCTTTAAATTATATTTAAGAAAGTTCCTACATTACAAAGTAACGTACCTCAGAGTCAAGCACCAGACTATACAGCAACAACTCAAATCAAACATATACCACATCAATGCGGAATTCCTTGATTGTGGTATTTAAGCTTACCACAGAGAAAAATCAATGTCGGACAATGCAAAGGGAAGAAGGAATAGGGACATAAAGGTATAACCAAGAAAGAAGACAACAATAAAACCATAAGTCATAAACTGATGAGATATAAATTATAAGTCCAATAGTAAAATAATAAAGGGTAGAAGATGTGGTTCAACAGAAATATAACATATTAATTTAATTTACTTTTTCAAATGAATTCCATCTTATTGAATTGAAAACTAAACCAAACCTTATAAGAGATTAGTTTTACTTGGTGGATATATTTTGGTTTGGTTTAATTAATTCGGTTAAATGTCTTGTGAACACAGAGAAGACAGAAATGGGGAGCTGCAGTTAAAGTGGAGTGAGCCTAATCTGATGAATGTGATATATATTATAGCACAATGAATAAAGGAGGAATAATGGTGAAACTTTTTGATTGAAGGAGGAATTTATGCTATAAACTATACGCCTTCTGAGCAAGGAGGAAATTTTTTATATATAGACCTGCATAGCAAGAGCATCCATATCGGCTCTTATAAATTCATTTCAACCCAGAGAGGAACGACATTCTAGCAAATTCTTAAAAATCAACAGGAACTGGTGATAATAAATCATTTGAACCCAGAGAGGAATCTGATAAAACGAGTGTTGCATCAAAGAGATAAAACAAGCGAATCAAAGAGATATGGATGCTTCTCAAAATTTCCCAATATTACAATCAGTAAACTATACATAGAAAGATACAACCATTGTTCTCAACTCCGATTTTACCGTTTTTACGTTTCTAGCTTACAAAAACGAGTCGAGTTACTAGTAAACTCATACCACTTGTAAACTTGGTTAAACTCACAAGTTTATGCACTGAGTTTACCCGTTTTTACGTTTCTAACTTACAAAATTGTGTTAACTTACCCTTAAACTCGTATTAATATTTTTTATTTGATCATGCTCAACAGCTTTATATAGAAATTTTTTTGTTAAATATGATAAATGATGAATGACGATGGATTTAATTTCAATTATTTGGATTTAAAATATATTTAAATCAAATTGTTGTCATTTTCATATTTTAATTATTTAATTATACACTAGTAATACGTATTTAATAATAAAAATAAACTCTTAAGAAGAGTTTACGATACGAGTTTACATTTACAAGTTTATTTAAACTCGTGAGTTTGATAACCTTGGATACAACTGAGGAATTAACAAAAGCTATAAATTTTTTTTCATGGTTACAATAATATCTAACAGAGAATATACCATGACTGTAGGACAATGAGGTCCAATACTGGCTCAACGGAGTCGCTTCTGCTCGTCCGGAGTCCTCCAAAGTCGAACATTAGGGCTTTCTTTAGAGCGAACAAATTGAACTACCGGATGAGAAATCAGGTGGGAGAAGAACACCAGCAACGTCCCGGAACTGCAACCGGAAACAAAGTGCGATGGGGACGAGACTGGTTTGGTGAGGCAAGGAGTTCTCCACAATTTCTCAAATTGGGGCTATCGGAGAGACAAAACAGTTGAAGGTTTTTGTTTCAAATTGTCTGCCCCCAAAACGTGTATTTTAAACTTTTCACATATGGAATATATTGTCAACAAATGTGTTACTGTAAATTTGAGATTTTAATGGATCATTTTGTCATTTTTTTCTTTACATGGGGCCTAAGTGCAATTTTCTCTATTTTTTATTATATCTCTATTTTTTGTTATTATTTGAGTCCAAGGGTAAAATTTAGGGAGAATTACATTTGGGTCCCAAGGACCAAAATTCATTACAAAAAAGCCCCAAGGGATTTTTTTTATATAGTAATTACAGAAATTTTAACAACAGAAAATGTCATTTTAACAACTAAAAATGCCATATTAACAATCGGGTCTTTTCTGATATTGGAATTATAAGATTTTTTGTAATTTTTTCTGTTCATTGGGACCCAAATGTAATTCTCCCTAAAATTTAACCACATATAAATACTATTTTTTGCCATTAACCAGACATAAATACACTATATATATACATACACACACACATCTACATATATACATAATATGTATATTTATACACACACAGATAGATAGATATTTATCTCTCTCTCTCTCTCTGTATAAATATACATATTATGTATGTATGTGTATACATACATATGCACACACAATATACATACATACACACACACACACACACACACACACACACACACACACACACACACACACACACACACACACATATATATATAATATGTCAAAAGTAAGTCTGATTTAATAAATATAATAACAATAATCATACTTCTCTTATTGTTGATCACATAATATCATTAATTTAAAAAAGTTAAAGGCCAACAAGCTTGACAATATCAGCCTTGAATAACAGCCAACAAGCTTGAAAATATCAGCCTTTAATTTACGTCCAAGCATATCGTATTAAGGAACAATCAGTATAACATATATAAAAAAAAAAATTTATTATTCCTATTTAATTAATGTTCAATTACTAGTAAAGTCCCATTTTTTAAAAATGCAAGAATATGTGTGTGTGTATGTGTTTCAAATTTGCGTTCACACAAAAGAAAATCGAATAGTCTTATGCAATGCCTAGGAGTTTATAATCAAGACAATTAAAGATCAACGAACCCTTCTCCTATAATCCAGAAGGAATTCATTTAAGAAGGGGAAAATAATATACAAATCAGGTTTGGTGAAATATATGAGAAATATGCACAAATTTAAAACGGGAAAAAAATATATATTTATATATATGTAGCCGTCAGCATCGATCATTGCCTCCATGGTAATTATTTGGATTACTCTTGCTGTCGTTTTTGACCCTGCGATAAGTATATTCGTTGATCACTCTGTCGTCTCTTTTGCTTGTGGGACACATTGTTCAGGGCATCCTCTCACGAGCCTCTCATCATTTTCCTCTCAGCTATTACAATAGGAGTAGGTGATGACCAATCCAATTCCATCTCTTCTTCTGTCTTCATATATCTCTGTAAACTGCAAAACGAGAGAAAGAGAGAGAGTCTTTAACTTTCTATTCATTTGTGTTTATTTAACTCCTCTAAATGCATAATTTAAGGGACATAAAATGAGTTTAGAAGGAGTTCCACATGTAATTAAGAAGAACATGTGATGGATACTATATGACAACCAGAACTGGGTCTTTTATAATTCAAGCCCTTTATGTAGCCATTTCACCATGTTAGGCTAAAACTGAGGTTAATATAGGTATTAAATATGCTAATTAGGTTAGCTGCTAGCTTCATGCTATATATATATATATATATATATATATATATATATATATATATATATATATTAACTGCCTCATGTAGTGTGAATTATATAATGAAACCCTCATGATTTGGTCAATCATTTAATTTTAAAAAGTCTTTATTATTATTTTCTTTTAATCATTATAGGTATATGTCATACTTGTCAACAACAGGCAGGCAGAATAATAGTTCTCTTTTGTAATTTATATAATAAAAACATCAAAAACCATTGAGTCATAATTATATTGAAATATACTTTATTAAAATAAGGGAAGAAGGAGATATATTTATATAAGAAAATCATGATTTGAAATTCGTACGGTAGTTGGCATGAGCATTTTGAATTGTAGTATCAATAAAAAAAAAAAAAAAAAGAAGAAGAAGAAGAAGAAGGGAATATAAACTCCACAAAAGGCCACGCATTCTGTGGCATGAATCGCTTTTTATATATCAAATGAATTTCAAGAAAATGTCTGTGCAAATTAAGCCATCGATGGCATTTGTGTGTACGAATACCCTATATTTGTTTGTGTCCACTAAATTTATGAAATATGAAAAAGGAAAAAAATGGCCCCTCTGATTAGTATATACAGTGCAAAAGAAATTTGCGACAATCGATTCTAACAACTTCATTATACTACTGTTAACCTTTTTTTTTTTTTTTTTTTGCTCGAAACTGTTGACCTATATTGGAATATATATTTATTATACTTGGCAATGATAAAGAAAACAAAACCAAAACCAAAAATCATAGTTGATGTACGATCACAGATTAAATATATTTATGTTGAATGATTAAAGGACAAAAAAAATAATAATTATGGTCTTCGGTTCTTCAGAATAATTTTAAATTAAATTTAAGATCTACTACCCTAAATTCATTTAATTAACTAGAATTGTTTACTTTGGAATTAAATGTAACTCATTGGTTAAAGAGAAAAATAATCATCGATTCACATTTATATTCAATTATATGCAGACAAATAAAATAATGTATATATATGATCAACAAAAGACACTAACACAAATTGAAATAATATTGGTTTATTTTATTTCATATTTTTCTGAAGTTACTTGTATTCTCTTAATAATTGAGAATGTTAGCATAAAGGCATCCTAGGCTATCAACAACAATTTAAAATTTGGAGTCGTAAGGTAGTTAGATTATGTTAAATTTAATTACTTAAGTAAATTAAAGAGAGAAAGATGGAAAATTAGAAATAAAATGGGATCTATATTATTTTATTTTTATGGGGTGTGGGTGATCATGAGAAGGATTTGAGTGATTCAAATGTCCGTGTGGTCAAGCGAGTTAGTTGGTTGAGCCCAAGAAAAAAAGATAATCAGTGGAGAGATTTCAAGGGTGAGAAGGAATCGAAAGTAGAAACTAAGATATGAAAACAAATTCATTTTGATTGCTTAAAATTTATAAATTTAGTTTATAATTTTTTAAACTCATTGATTATTAAAATTCTTGTATTTATTGAGAGAAAACTTATATCCCATTCTTGATATAATGAATATCTAGTCCCCAATGAAGTATTGACATCTATATCTTTAAAATATACCTTCATTACCGTTTAAATATATTTAAAAGATAATTTCTTTAAAATATATCATCATCTTTTAAATATATGAATCAACCCTTTTTTTCTTTCCTCTTCAACAAACTCCAAACTATAAGAGGAAAAAGAGAGTGTGTGGATTATGTCGTTAACAGTGATATATTTGAGAGATCTCATGTTTTAAATATATTTAAAAGATAAGATTGTATATTTCAAAGATACATATGATAGTAATTCATTGAGAATTTGATATTCATTATATCAAATACGGGAGGTATATGTGTTGGCCCTAGTATGAATTATAACTGGTTTACCTTCTATTTGCATGGAATGCAAAGTAAGAATAAAATATAGGGAGATTGAATACTAGAGAGGAAAACTTTCCAAAATAGTTAAAAAAATAATAACTATATTTTTTTGGAGCTTCCCCTCCTAATATTGTTTTCTTTCTAATTTTTTTTTCCCATTCAAACAAAGAATTAGCATGAAGGTTTCAAGTGAAACCGTTTCAATGCTCATCGCAATGATGAGTACTAAAACTTATCACCACTATATACCTTTTAAATTTGATTTGGATGGTTCAAAATATTTTTTTTTTACTTTTACTGTTTTCTTAAAAATATTTTAATGTGTACAAATCTGAAATTAAGATAGTTTCTCAACTGTTATGTTTTTTTTTAAAAAAAATATCTTTTATTTAAAAATTATTAGTTGAAAAATCTTAAATGCAAGACTTGCAAAGGCTACTACATGCTTATAATCTCCTTAATACACGACAAAGGATCAAAAAAGATAAATTGTGAACAATGAGATTCCTTTTTTGCCTAATAACATCAACAGTTTTGATCATTGTTTGTAATTACCAAATGAGAGTTTCCATCATTGTGTAGCATCAAGAGGTTCTTTTTCACCCAAGAAGTGAATTCATTAAATGTATTAAAAGGGAACCTAATAGATAAACCTCCAAATCAAACTACAGCAACGAATGGATAAGTAACAAACAAGTGATCCAAAGTCTCTATAGTATCATAGACAAAATGGACATACATATGCCTGATATATCCAAATGATGAGACCTTAGCACATCCGCAGATGGAATAACATCATTAAGTAGCTTCCAAAGGAAAAGAAAATCTTTAATCAATAGCAAGATAGACTTGAGAAAATTCCACAATGAGGAGTTCTAGAGAGAAGTTGATCTCAGCAGGCGGAAACCGATTTTTGAAAAGTACAACCCTGATGCATTTTTTACCCAAACAAGTTTGTCGTTGGCCTCACAAAAGGAAATAGGAAGATCAAGGATTTTGTTAGCAATATCATGAGAATAAATACTAAAAACTAGATTCTGATTCCATCTTACAGGACACTAGATGGAAGATGCAACAAAAGATCATATATTTTCTTCAATGAACTTCCATGAATAGATCTCATTTGCATAGACCACCACAAATAATGGTGGTTGAACGGGTCAGAATCTCCAGATCCTATTTTTCATTGCAAGTGTTTAATAATAAGATCATAACATTTCATACTCCCCTTCCACATTCAGATCAAATTATACGAAGTTTAACAATTTCCACACTGTTTAGATCAAAATACTTTATTCTCAGGGTGTTAAAAAGGAAAGAATCCTCATAAGAAAATAATATTCTCCATATTTGTTTTGCTAGCAAAACATCATTAACCATGCAAGTACTCCTCAATCCAATACCACTTTCTTCCATAGGTTTGAGAATATTATGTTTGCCCAGAAGATGCTTTTTTTTTTTTTTACCAACTAATCCACAAAAGAAATTAACGCACCTAGAGTCAATTTTTTCACATACATATTGAGGCAACTATTAGTGCCAACATTTCACCCAAGAGGAGGGGGTGAATTAGGTGATTTAAAACTTTAAAATAAAAACATCAAACTATTAAATCAAACATAAAGAGTTAGAGTGGTATCACCAAAGTGTGCACACGTGTTTATACTAGTTCAGCCTTAATTCTTTGACATACGTCCAGTTCCTAGAGTGTCTTTGAGATTTTCACTAATGTTCCAAGATTAACCAGGTTCTTTGCATCTTAATACAAAGTAATCATCATCAAGACTCATTCCCCCTTACTAATTGTAAACTAACAACCACTCAAACTCCCACTACCTTGAGATTTTACAGAAATCAAATTTGATTGAATGACTCTCTTACATAGTAGATATATAATTACTGATGTACAATAAATATCAGAAGATATTTCACAAGAATTTCTAAGCAATGAATAAGCAGTAATTGATCATATGCTTGGGTTGTTACTTCGAATTGAATGCTTTTGTATTTATAGTTTAGCTTCATAAATGACAGTTGTAAGGCTTCAAGCTTTTTGTTAGAGACAAATTGGAGTCATTGGAAGATATTGAGGTTCGGTCGCTTTCGTATCGTTGCAATAAATCTTCACACGACATCCCTTTGGTTTTCTTTGGGATTGCTTAAGGTTGGGTCACTTTTGCTTCGCTGCAATTGACACTTCAAACTATATTCAATGATTTGCTTTGAAGATTGCTTACATACGTCCACTCTATCATCTGTGTTGGTATTTAATGCTTTGAGATCGACATAAACTTGCTTTTGCATTCTTAGATATAATCCATGATTCAAATCATTTGAAACTCATAACCAATTATGTTTAGTAGCATTAAGAAGTAGTATGAGTATCAATCAAATGTAAAGATAAGTTAAACAGTAAATTTAAATTTTTGAAGATAAAGGTTCAATGCAACAAAAACACATACTTGAGTGTGCATTTAGTCACACTCAAGTGCTTGCTGATGAATGCTGTGTATGTTAGAAGACTGTTGAAAATCATGAATTTCATTTTCTACCAAACACTCAAGTTCTCACAAATTAACACTCAAATGCCATATTTGAGTGTCACACTCGAGTGCTGATGCATTTGTGAGTGGTAGAAGATTGTTTCAAAAAGAAGTTTAGATAAATAACTTTGATTTCTACCAAACACTCGAGTGCTCACAAAGTCACACTTGAGTGCTTCTCATAAAAGAGATAGCGCCCGCAATTCATCAGTGAGTGTCATGTACTAAACTTGAAAGTGTTTATCTTGCACTAGAGTATTGGAATTCACACTCAAGTTTTATCTTTGATACTTTCAGCACTAGCGCGAGTGTTAGGCAAACCTTCCTGCGAGTGCGGGCCAACACTTGAGTGTTCATTAACACATTTGAGTGTCTGTTCGTCTCACAAGTATACGAGTCATGCAAGTAATAAAGTGATAAGTAAAATATCGTTCCCATAAAGACTTAATATCCACAACTTTGATCAAGCATTAATTTTACACTATTGTTTAAGTTGAGCAAACCAAAGTGAGTTTAATTAAAAGAGAAGAAATTAAAATAAACTAACTAATAAGAGACTAGGATTCTTTTTTCCCCTTTTGCATTTCACAATATTGAATTATTTTCCTCTCTTTTAGTATTTTCATACATATATGTGTTAGTCTAAGATTCATAAATACTTGACAAGCTCTCTCAAATCAATATCAAATTTCTCCTTATTAAAATGCACAATCTTTTACTACAATTAATGAGAATCAACATTTAAGCAACAACCTTAATATGACAATGCAACATTGGTAAATATATCTCTATTTTACCAATAAACTATCCATTTATTAAGTAAACTTCAAGACAAGCAATTTCAATCAAGTTCTACACCTAGATTAGCTTTCTCAAGTCAAACCTAAGTGAATAAATCATCTAAATGGTGACCAATCAATTAGAAGCATTAAGCCTAGATTAAAATCAACATATATAAATATTTATCTACTAAAAGAGAGAAAAATCCAAATATTAATCTATACAAAAGGTTCAAAAGAATCCTACAATAAAATTTTTAGCTACTCAGTTAATCCAAAGCACAGCAAATTAAATCCAAGTTTAGAGACATGAGGTAATGATAACAGATTGGAGCTAGATAAAACCACATAAAGATTAAGAGCAAAGGAACCCAGCAGCTTCTGAATCTTTTTTTCGCGTCTCTGGTCCTTCGTTCTGTTTTGTCCGATTTCTCCTCTGTCTCAGCGTCTCTGTTTTGTTTTTGCGTGTCTATCTCTTTAAATGCCCAGCCGCCTCCTTTTATTATTACTTCAGCCCCCTTCTCCAATTCATTTCCGTGTGTGTCTCTTTTTCTTCATTGCAATTAGGTTTCTTTTTGGGCTCCTTCATTCATCAATTTCAAGTTGTGGGCCCACGCGCAATAAGCTTTCAATCTGTGGCCCAATATCATTTGCCATTCAATGTCCAATTCTCCATGCCTCTTTTCTTTTAATTCGTCCAGCCTACCTATTGCAATAAAAGAAATTAAATAATAATAATAATAATAATTAAAATAAGTATTTATTTATTTTTATATAGTTTCTTTTTTTTCTTTTCCTTTTTAAAACTTCTAATTACTATTATTTATTTCCTAAACTTAAAAAAAACATTTATTTTAAATTGAAATCCCACAAGTAATACACCACTTTGATTTCTCTTAAAATCTTAAGAAAATCTCTTTAATTTAGTGTTAATGACTTCCTAATTATATCCAAAATATACCTCAAATCTATTAAAATTAAGAAGTCATCAGTGTCCAACACCATACTTCCATAAATGAAGCGAGTGTCAGGAAAATTCTTAGTGAGTGCAAAAACTTGGTAGGGCAAAACTTTAAAGCCCATAACTCCGCAAGTATACGGCCTGTATCAAGTAATAAAGAATGAGTAAAGTATCGTTCCCATGAGAATTTTATACCAAAACTTCGGTCAAGCATTAATTGTACACTTTCGTTTAAGTTGAGCAAACCAAATTGAATTTAATTTCGAGAAAAGAAATCAAAACTAAAATTAAAATAAACAAACTACGACAATAATCAATTGAGCAACCCAGAGTTACTAATCCCTTATTAACTTCATAAACCTTGATTTCACCAATTTAATTAGCCTTAATATCAATTTTGTTAATCTTGAGTATAAATAACTATAAGTATCTGTCGGTCCACTTACAACTCTCTCTTAAGTAGAAACTGTTATGTCTAACAAATTTACTCAAGAGACAATTTAATTCGGACACAATCATTCTACAATTATATGAGGCTATTAAGTATATGTCTATCCTAATCACAAATTAATTTAATCTCAGAGTCTAATTAAAATCCCCTTAGTTAAGATAAGGTAAATACTAATGTTCAAAATCGTATTAAATGGTCAATCACTAAATAGATAAAGCTAAACAAGATTAAATAACCAAAATTAATTAAACAATCAAAACTAAATTTAATCCATTAATTCATAGCTCTAGTTTGCAAAACAAAATCTAGCCAGACAAGGTTATAAGAAAATCCAGGACAACACAGAAAAATCAATATCCAGATTCAAACAACAAACAGAAGGAAAAGGATCGAGGAATCAAATCTGTCGAACCACTCCACTGGAACAGACAAAGGTCGTCCAGCTTCTCTATTTCTTCGACTCCCCATTCTTTTCTTTTGTTCCGCCCGAATCTGCCTCTGGAGCTTCCAAATTGCGGCTGTGTGTCTGAGATGGTGAGGGAGAGAGAGGAAGTGGATGGAGGTGACGCTCGCCGGCGACCGCGGTGAAGAGGGATGCTGCCGGCGTGGAAGAACAATGGCCAAAGTGGAGAAAGATGAAGATCAATCGTGTTCTCCCCACTTGCCGCAGCGCTACTGCTCTCTTTTTCCCTGTTCGTCCGACCCCCTCTCAATTCAATTCATTTCCGTCTCCAGGTTTTCTTTTTCGCGTGATCCTCCCTGCCTTTCTCTTTTCCGCCTCCAGGTTTTTTTTTTTGGTTTTCAATCCATTAATTCCTTTAGTTTGGTGGGCCCAATCCAATAAATAATGGAGCTTCCCTCCTGATCCTTCAATTCGTCCATTCTGATTCTTGGCCCAATTCTAATTGCCATTTGATTCTCTAATTCATCAGCCCAATTGTCCCAAAGTCCAACATGCTCCCCTTTTTCTTCCTTTATTCCATTAGCTTTAGGTTGCTTTTCTTCAATCCGTGGGCCCAATTTTGCCATTCAATCTTCAGCCCAATTCTTGTCCATTTCTGAAGTCCATCGTGCTACCCTGGTCCAATTCCATTGCTTCAAATATTATAATAATACTAGTAGTAATAATAATAATAATAATAATTATTATTTATTTCCTAAGCTCAAAAGATTTATTTTAAGTTGAAACCACACAAATAATGCACCAATTTGATTTGAGCCTATAATCATATAATCTCATAGAAATATTTTAAAATTGTTTAGATAACTCTCCAAATATCTCTAAAATATACTTTAAATATATAAAATATGAAGATTTATCAGTTGATCAAATCAAGTGTTCAAAACACAACACTTTCAGATGTGAAGCAAGCGCGTTAGCCAAAAACTCTGCATGTGTGAGGCTAACACTCAAGTGTTCATAGAAGCACTTGAGTGTTCATCTCAGATCACTTTAACAGCTTTTCAAGAAACATCTTTCTAATCAAGTTTTAGTTCAAATACCATTTGTACACTCAAGTGTCTTAAAACATATACTGGAGTGATTCAAATCATCAAGTCCTTTTTTCTTTTCCAAGTTTGTTATCATCAAAACTCGCAAATCGAGAACTAACAACAACTTTATACATGAGTGAACGGGATTGAGTTTCTCTCATCATCTTTTTCTCATTATCCCTTATAATCTTTAAATCATATCCATCCAATTAATACAATATTATTTTTATTTTTCTCTCACTTTCTCAATTAACGGTCGAGATTTAGCCAATAAGAAAGAGAATAAGGAGAAGATCTCCTTCCGAGTGAACATGAATATATTAGCCCCTAAAAAAACATATTTAATGAGCATAAACCTAGAGGCCTAGGATAGAAGTTGAGCTTTCCAAGCCGTAGTTCTTCTTTCAATAGCTTCAACAACATGTGAATACAACAGAGATTTATTCCTGCCTGGGTCAACCCATGTCCCTAAAAATTTCCCTAATATATTTGTATAACAAACTCTAAAGAACTGGGGAAAATGTGTTTTCATAAACTGAGCATTGGGACTGAAAATTATTGAAGACTTGGTAAAATTGATTACCTGACCAAACCAAGCACTATATAAATCCAGTGAAGCCTTAACAGAGTTAATTAACACTTTGATCTTTACATTCTGAAGCCTTAACAGAGTTAATTAGCACTTTGATCTTTACATTCAAAGAAGAAAACAAAGTCATTAACATAAAGCAAGTGAGATATTGGATTAGTAGAGTTGCATACTTTAATTCCTTTTAAGAAAAACTAGCCACTTCAAAGGATAAAAGGACACAAGATAAAACATTGATTGATACTATATATATATATATATAGAAAAAGGATAAAAGATCCCCTTGTTTAATCTCACATTTTAGAAAAATAACATGAGAGACATGTCCATTTTAGACTACTTGGTATTGAATAGTGGTAATACATTGCATAATAAAAGCAATCCACTTATATGGAAAATTCATCCTTTTCATAACTGCATAAATAAAATCCCAAGAAAAAGTATCAAAAGCTTTTGCAAAGTCAACCATAAAAGCAGCCAGCTTCCTCATTTTCTAAGTAGCCATATGATTTTGATTCATGAGATATGAGGTTAGAAGAGTATTGTCTTGAGATAAGTCTTGCTTTAAGAAAAGCACAATGATTAGGAGTAATTAGGAGCAATGTAATTAGGGAGAACTATCCAAAATCTTTTACGGCTTCCCTTTTTTAATAGACATTGTTCCCAAACTTTACTACGTTGCTTACATAGGCATCTTTGTAGAAAGATATGTATAAAATACTAAAAAACAAATGTTAAAGTGGTTTCTGTAGTAGTGCTTGTTGTACCTCTATAAACATCAATTAACCTCACCAAAGACTCAAACATCTTCTCTAACAAATCGTTTGGTACCTCTCTTATCTTACAAACTCTCAATATAACCATCCTTGTGAATTTTCACCTCAAGCTTGGTAGAATTCTCTGAACATTCAAGTTCTTTAATTAAGAAGCCCGCGCATAAGTAACAGAAACATCACCTGAAGAATATTTAGCTTCTTTATAATGCAACGTGATAGGAGCTGACAACTCGTATTATTTGCGTTTTTTTAGTCTTTGTATCTTGAAGTTTAGACCGTTTTCATAATATACTGTCCATATCAAGTGACTTTGCTCTTTCTCATGCACGTGAGCCTCTCAATTTTTTGAAGTATTCTCTTGAGATGTATCACAAGTCCCCATGCTATGACTAACATTGCTTATTAACATCATCATCAAATTAACGAAACCTCTTGTGAAAAGTAATGTGTACCAAATCAAATTAAGAAGTACAAACATATATACCAAAGCAATAATCATATTTAACGCCGGCGTGCCACAACTTAAATAAAAAATTAAGAGTAAATTTAAAAGTTACTCTACAATATAATGTCTAGCTAGCAACATGCCCAAATCTTAGACAAGAAGAGCATATTCTTCCTTGTTCCAAGACTAGCGACATCAACCTAGTTTTTTTAAAAAAAATGTAATTAATGTCATTCTATTTGTCAATAGTTAGTTACTAATCTGAGGTCATTTAGCCAATGTATTGAAAAAGAGCGGAAATTGAATAAAACCGCGAAAATGAAAGAAACAAAAAACAAAAGGGGAATCAATTCTCATCATTACATACCAACCTACCCGAACGGGTCATGCAGGACCTAAGAGACTGACATGTGGGCTCATTTGCAGGAGATAGGATAGAGGAAGAACCTTTCGAACACTGTTTTTTTTTTTTTTTTTTTTTTACCAAAATAAAACTAAGCTATAATAAAAGACTAATGTTTAAGTGAAATATCCACATTAAAGTAAGGTCACAGAGGCAAAGATATTGGGCCTGTTTGGGTTAATGGTGAGAGTAATGACTTATTTTCTATCTGACTTTTACAGAAGCCTGATAAAAAAAAAAATCAGGTTGTACATATGATTTGTATTTAAATTGATGGTGGTAGAAGTGATAGGGCCCACATCAAAAAATTGAAAAATTTTTCTTAAAAGTTATCTCATGGAGCTTTATCTTTAATTGACTTTGAGAAGCTTTTTTTATAAAAGTTCAGTGGACTTAAACTCTATCCAAACACTCTATTTAAAAAAAAAAATTTCTATTGCTACTTTTTTCTAACTTCAAGCTACGTAATGCTATATCCAAACAAGCTCATTGACGGAGAAATCATGAATATTTATTATATAAAAATGGTTTTCTCAGAAACCTTTGCAAAATGCATGTGCTGTTGATTTATCAGAATCGAATACATGTGGACCATCTCATTGCAGTTCCTTAAAAACTATAAATAAATACAA
This sequence comes from Acacia confusa, assembly GCA_037074495.1. Taxonomy (NCBI): domain Eukaryota; kingdom Viridiplantae; phylum Streptophyta; class Magnoliopsida; order Fabales; family Fabaceae; genus Acacia; species Acacia confusa. The sequence goes on from CM073502.1 coordinate 1,966,238, forward strand.
TACCCACACCAAAGAAGAAAAAGACTCAGGATTTAAATTATTACACTTTATTTTTCGCTCAATATCATCATCTGAATTAAGACGATGTGGAAACTTTGCTTCCATTCTTCTCTTTCATGAATTGTAAACTCCTTCCTAGCTTCCTTCCATTGCTTTCATTATTCTGCTCAAACCTAGAGGGGAAAAAAATGTATACAATTTATTTGTATGTTCTCTATAATATGATAAAGTCATGTGAAGAAATTGCATTATTATAATGAGTAAAATACATTATGTAAAATTAAAAAGCAAGTCAACATGCTATAACTTGAAACATATTATAAGGTAGCTATCATGCCGTCTAATTACTCAATATATATAAAATGAGTTTTTCCAAAACAAAATTTAAGCCGTGAGATCATTATCCTAGTAACCGCCCATCTGTCTCTAAGAAAAATTACCAACGAAAATACATATGGTAATAATTAATAAATAAAAGAAAGGCGAAAGAAACTTACAGTGCCATGCAAGCTAGGCATGCAAAGGAAGTATCTAGTAGTGGTAAGGAGGTGGTGGCGAAGAATAGACATAGGGCTTGTGAGGAGGAGGGGGAGGGGAAGAGTACTTGTAAGGCTTCTTAGGTGGTGGTGGAGGAGACAAGTAGTGGTACGGAGGTGGGGGAGAGTGGACCGGTGGGGGAGGAGAAGAGTATTTGTAAGGCTTTTTATGGGGTGGTGGAGGGGATGAGTAGTGGTAAGGATGCGGTGCAGAGTGGATGGGAGGCGGGGGAGAAGAGTATTTGTAAGGCTTCTTATAGGATGGTGGAGGGGATGAGTAGTGGTAAGGATGCGATGGAGAGTGGACGGGAGGCGGTGGGGAAGAGTACTTGTATGGCTTCTTAGGTGGTGGTGGAGGAGATGAGTAGTGGTAAGGAGGTGGTGGAGAGTGGACGGGAGGCGGTGGGGAAGAGTACTTGTAAGGCTTCTTGGCTGGTGGTGGAGGAGATGAGTAGTGGTAAGGATGTGGTGGAGAGTGGACGGGAGGCGGTGGGGAAGAGTACTTGTATGGCTTCTTAGGTGGTGGTGGAGGGGATGAGTAGTGGTAAGGAGGTGGTAGAGAGTGGACGGGAGGTGGTGGAGAAGAGTACTTGTAAGGCTTCTTGGTTGGTGGTGGAGGAGATGAGTAATGGTAATGTGGTGGTGGAGAGTGAGTCGGTGGAGGAGGAGAAGCATAGTGATACGGCTTCTTTGGAGGAGGTGGGGACGAGTAATGGTAGGGCTTCTTAGGGGGTGGAGGGGGAGAAGCGTGGTGATAAGGATGCTCAGGAGGTGGTGGCGAGTGCACCGGTGGCGGTGGGGAAGCATAATGGTAAGGGTGCTTGGGAGGTGGGGGAGAGTGAACCGGTGGTGGTGGAGAAGCATAATCGTAAGGATGCTCGGGAGGTGGTGGAGATGAGTAATGGTAGTCAGCACATATTTGAGAAGGCAGGCTTAGAGACACTAAAACCAAAATAAAACTGAGAGAAGCCATTGAGAGAGCCATTTTGGCTTTTCAAAATGTCTTCTTGTTTTGTGCTTTTTGGAGAGCAAGAACATCTCTTTATATAGCTTCTCTCTTTACCCCTCCAACCCGTAATTAATTCATATTAATCATCTTGCTATTTGAGCTAAATTCACTTTGAACAAGTAAAAACGATGAATATAATTAACTAGTTTTAAAAAATATACACACCAGATTCGATATAATTGAATGAACATTTTTTTAATGAAGAGAGTTGGTGGGACAATTGCGATCCCAAGTGGATATTTTCTTTTTTCGGGCAAACGTGGTGCAAGCTAAGCAGGCATGAGGTAGTTATCAATGTTGACCCTACTACTAATATTACTTTACAGTCGGAAATAAAAAGGACAAAAAGTTTCAATTTTTTTCAAGTCCTTCGGCCTTGTTTGCATTATGGCTAATAATTTCAAATATTCGCGCACGAAGTCTTATTCTTCTTCGCTGTGTATTTGTGTTCATATGGTTCTCTCTCTCTCTCTCTACACACACACACATATAGACACACACCGACACCGTCAAGTAGTTTTTTAACATAGTTAAGCCCTTCAGAATAATGAGAGAACAAGGCTGCATTGGCATATATGAACTCATTTTAATTACTTTTTTCTTAACTCTACTCTCTCAAAGCAAATATTAATATTCTTTTAATCCACATTGCTCTTTCTGCTCTTCACTTCCTTAATAATCCTCCCGTTCTAAATATAGGAGTTAGTGGATAACTTTATATTGGTACTAAATATAAACTTTATTCATATTATCTTTTTAATTTATGATGTGTTCTCCAAATTATCCTTACTAATTAAACTTATGCTTAAGGATGTTTTCATTAGGGGTATTTTCCAATAGGAATGATTAATGTTATTTTAGGAAACCAATACATATTTCTTACAAATAAATACTACTTTCAGTCTTTAATATATGATTTAACAAACTAATTTAAGGATTTAAGAAGATAAATGAATTACTTAAATATATTATATACTACATAATTTCTTTTGAATACTTATGGGTATCATTAGATTATATATAGATTATAAGTTAGACAAATAATTAGTTTGGAGAAAAATAATCAATATAAATACTTAAATAAGTCAATTATGTCTTATTTTAAGAACCGATTGTAGTAACTTATTGTAACTAATTTTATTAATATTTACAGATTAGCTCATACATTTAAGAAATGATGAATAATAATTTACCCAACACAAAAAATCTATGAGGAAATTTACAGAAAATTTTGGTTTTAGTTCCTCAATTTCAAATTATAAGTTTTAATTCCTCAAATTTCATTATGTTTAGAATATCAGTCTATATAATTTAATAAAAGCTTGGACTATTTTTATCGCTAGAGGAATGAAATTTTGAAGGGCAAAAACCAAAATAAGAACAAATTAAATTTAATGGACCAAAATTGTATAAACCCGAAATGTAATTACAGATGCAATGCACCCCGGCGGGGAGATCTTTATTCATATAATATTGCAAATATTCAAATATATATTGATTTAACTAACCACCAAAAATATTTTTATATCTGAGCCGGAGACTATATTTTAGTGAAAATTACTTTTCAAGAGATGATTTTGATGAACGCGGTATCTTCCTGGAGTTAGTTTACGAGATTGGAAGTGGTTATTTATATTTTTTTAACAATAAATGGTTGTTTATGTAAAACATTCTATCGACGAAAGTCCTACTTTCTAAGCTTGAAGTTAATATTAATTTGTTACCAAGTAAGATTCAACAAGCTAGCTTGCTACTAGCTGGCTACTAGTTAATTGAATAATAAGCTACTTTTGACCAAGGTTTGTTTTTATTATATCAACATCTTTTGTTATTATTTGAGTCCAAGGATTAAATTAAACCACATATAAATACTTTTTTTTGCCATTAACTATATATATATATAATATCAAAAGTAAGTCTGATTTAATGAATATAATAACAATATTCATACTTGTCATATGATTGATCACATAATATCATTAATTGAATTAATTTATCAAGATAAACAAGATTAAAAAAATTGAAGGCCAACAAGCTTGAGATTGAGCCTATTTGGAGAAAGTCTTTTAAAGGGCAAACACGCAGTGGAAGACAAAGTCCCAGAGGCTGCTTCTGAGTGTTGGCTTCTTTCTCACCGTGGAAGGCATTTGGGTTAGCTTTTCCACCTTGAGCTTCTCCTAAAAAGCTCCAGTTGGTCAGAAGCTTTTTCCACCTTGATATATATTTTTCAAATATGTTTTCACGCAAAAGAAAATTGAATAGTCTGTGCAATGCCTGGTAGTTATATAATCAAGACAATTAAAGATCAACGAACCCTTCTCCTATAATCCAGAAGGAATGCATTTAAGAAGGGGAAAAGAATAATAAATCAGGTTTGGTGAAATATATGTAAGATATGCACACATTTAAAACGATATATATATGTATAGCCGTCAGCATCGATCATTGCATCCATGGTAATAATTTGGATTACTCTTGCTGTCGTTTTTGACCCTGTGATAAGCCTATTCATGGATGATTGTGTCATCTCTTTTGCTTGTGGGACACGTTGTTCAGAGAATCCTCTCACCTGCCTCTCATCATTTTCCTCTCAGCGAATATTACAGTAGGAGTAGGTGATGACCAATCCAATTCAATCTCTTCTTCTGTCTTCATGTATTTCTGTAAACTGCAAAACGAGCAAGAGAGAGAGAGGCTTTGATTTTCCTATTCATTTGTGTTTATTTAACTCTTCTAAATGCATAATTTAAGCGACATAAAATGAGTTTAGAAGGAGTTCTACATGTAATTAAGAAGAACATGGGATGGATACTATATAACAACCAGAACAGAATCTTTTATAATTCAAACCATTTATGTAGCCATTTCACCATGTTAGCCTAAAACTGAGGTTCATATAGGTATTAGATATACTAATTAGGTTGGCTAATAGCTTCTCTCTCTCACACACACATCTAGTTATTATTATAAGATACAAATTAATAATTTATAGAAACCAATAAAAATAACTAAAATCAATAAAATTGTTTTAAAATTTAAGTAATTTTCAATATTACGCCTACTAGTTACACTAAATTCTAATATTATATTATTATTACTCTTACCCACTACCCCTATTAATTATATGCATATATGAAAAAAAATCATTAATATTCATTGGAAACGATCAAGTGTCTTATAAAAACGACCAAATGCATTTGCTAGTTAGTGTTTTATAATAAAGATCAGAAGTATATATACACACACTTGTTGGTTTGGTCAATCATTTAATTTTAACAATTCTTAATTATTGTTTTCTGTTAATCAGTATAGGTGTATGTCATACTTGTCAACAACAGGCAGGCAGAATAATAGTTCTTTTTTATAATTCATATAATAAAAACATCAAAGACCATTGACTCATAATTATATTGAAATATAATTCATTAAAATAAAGGAAGAAAGAAATATATTTATATAAGAAAATCATGATTTGAAATCCGTGGGGTACTTGGCACGAGCATTTTGAATTGTAGGATCATTCAAAAAAGAAGGGAATATAGACTCCACGGCCACGCATTCTGTGGCATGAATCGGCTTTTATCAAATGAAAAAGCAGAAAAATGGCTGCGAAAATTAAGTCATCGATGACATTTGTGAGTACGAATACCCTATATTTGTTTGTGCCACTAAATTTATGAAATATGAAAAAGGAGAAAAATGGCTGCTTTGATTAGTATATACAGTGCAAAAGAAATTTGCGACAATCGATTCTAACAACTTCATTATACTACTGTTAACCTGTATTGGAATATACATTTATTATACTTGGCCATGATAAAAATAATAATAATAAAAATTAAAATTAAAAAAAAAACTAAAAATCATAGTTGATGTACGATCACAGATTAAATATATTTATGTTGAATGATTAAAGGACAACAAAAATAATTATGGTCTTCGGTTCTTCAGAATAATTTTAAATTAAATTTAAGATCTCTTACCCTAAATTCATTTAATTAACTATAATTTTTTTTCTTTCGAATTAAATGTAACTCATTGGTTAAAGAGAAAAATAATCATCGATTCACATTTATATTCAATTATATGCAGACAAATAAAATAATTTATATGATCCATGACGACAAAAGACGCTAACAAAAAATGAAATAATATTGGTTTATTTTATTTCATATTTTTCTGAAGTTACTTGTATTCTCTTAATAATTGAGAATGTTAGCATACAGGCATCCTAGGCTATCAACAATTTAAAATTTTGAGTGGTAAGGTAGTTAGATTATTTTAAATTTAATTACTTAAATAAATTAAAGAGAGAGAAATGGAAAATTAGAAATGAAATGGGATCTATATTGGTGGGGAGAACGCTTTTATTTTTATGGGGTTTTAGTGAGCATGAGAGATCTCAAGTGTGAAAAAGGAATCGAAAGTAGAAACTACCTAAACTCCTTCGTACTTTACCCCTTCGTATTTTTATGGGGTGTTAGTATATGTCCTTTTTCAGATTAATGAAGGTCAATGTCCTACTATTCTGCTCAAGGTGTATGCTCTTTCCTTCGCCAAATTAGCAATTCCAAAGGATACTTTGACTCACCTTTTGAATAAATTATTAATTTCCCGTGTGTGTGTGTGTAATTCTTTTTGATTGCTTAGAACGAAGTTATAAATTTAGTTTACCCTGTATCATTTGTTAAACTCATTGATTATTAAAATTCTTGTACTTATTTGGAGAAAACTTATATCCCGTACTTGATATAATGACTATCTAATTCCTAATAAATTATTGTCATTTATATCTTCTATAATATATCATCATCCTTATTTAAATATATTTAAAAGAGAATTTATTTTAAATATATCTTATCTACCCTGGTTCTCTTTCCTCTTCAACAAACTCCAAACTATAAGAGGAAAAAATTGGTGGATTTCGTCATTAACGATAAAATATGTAAAAGATGGTGATATATTTTAAGATATATTTGAAAGAGATCATCTTTTAAATATATTTAAAGGATGAGATTAAATATTTCAAAAATACATATGATAGTAATTCATGGGGAACTTGATATTCATTATATCAAATACTGGAGGTATATATATGTGTTGGCCCTAACAAGAGTTATGAATACTTAACCCTAAATTTGTATTGAAGAAAAAGTAAGAAGAAAATAGGGAGATGAATTACTAAGGAGGAAAACTTTTCAAAACGGTTAAAAATTGATTATTATAATTTTGAGAGTTTTCCCTCCTATCCAAACAAAGGGTGAACTTGAGGTTTCGAGTTGAACTACTTTTAATGCTCACCGCAAGGTGAGCACTATAAACTTATCATATATATACCTTTCAAATCTCATTAGAATGGTTTAAAATGAATTTTCTTACTTTTACTTTTCCTTTAAAACATATTTTAATGTCTACAAAATCTAAAATAAAGATAATTTATTATTTTTTTAAAAAAATTATTTTTATTTAAAAATTATTAGTTGAAAATTTTTAATTCTAGATCATTAAATTCCTATTTAAATTGTACAGATCTTACCGCAACGGTATGCTATTGATGTATATCTTTATAATAAGTGCTAAAACCGTGCCAGTATGAAGTTCAAGTTCATATCGATGTTGTCAACGATCTAATAAAGCTCTTCCCGGCGGCCATACATGCTGCTGATTAAAATATTGCCTAATTTGCGCCAATCTTGACCGCCCACGCATGCTGAGAAATCTAAGCCGTCGGTTATTATCGTGGATCTCTTGTACATGTTGCCACAGGCCTCTCGATATTGAAATGTTTTTTTTTTTTGGTTGATATAATCGATATTGGAATGTGGATGTGGAATGAATAGTGAGAATTTGAGAATGGAGCATGACTGCATGAGTATGGCTATCGTTGGATTGTTTTAAGGGACAGAGAAATTATTTACTGTTGCAAATATGTTGGAGGCTTCTTAACATACTCCCCCATATACTCGGTTCCATATTAAAAGAGCTATTTAATAAATTTGGGCAGGTTAAGAGAATGAAATATATTGGTTAATTTAAATAAATGTGATATGAAACTGATAAGCGAAGTTCCAAATTTATACTGTCCATCGGGTTCCATTTATAAGGCACGGGAAGAAGGGTTTTTTGTTTGTCATATTTATAAGTCATTCTATTAAATTTTTCATGTGATGTACAAATTTATCTTTATTTTATTATTTTGTAGAGTTTGTTCTCGTAAGGCAATGTGTATATTAAATTGGAGTAGGATTAAAAAAACAGATCAAGGTGCAAAAATACATGTGTTTTTATCAAAAGTGCTCCTAACACCAAATATTTTTTTTAAGGTGTAAAAGTGATTACGTAATTGTAAAATTGGAGCAAAAGTCTGTAATACCCGGATAATTATTATCTGGAATATTATGTCTATTTATGATAGATATGGTCTCAAAATGTTGTATAATTGGTCTATTTTCAAAGGAAAATACTAAGAAAATTAAATGGAATTTATTGCCAAAAATGTGAAAAATGCATTTTAGGGTCATAAAACATCCTAAAAATGTGATGATAAATCCTAAAGGGCTGTGAAATAATTATTAAAAATTAGAAGGAATATTGTCCCTAATTTAGACAATTTATTAAATTGTCTCTTTTGAAAATAGAAGAATAGAAAATTAAAAAGTATTATGGGGATCATATTAGACCCTATGATTTTTAATATTATGCATAAAGCATAAATTATTAATGTCAATAAAATAGTTGTGAGATAATAATTATTACTAATTAAGAAAATTGTCAACAATTAGTAAGTGATTAATTAGATAATTAATGGCTAATTGTTTAGACATAAGATAAAGAGAAAAAGGTGGAAATTACTTAAAATAAATATACATATATAAATAAAAACAAAAATTAGAAGAAAAATAAAGAAAAATGAAATGAAAATTAAGAAATTAATATCTAGATATTTGCATTAAAATAACATTATAAGTTAAGACATGTGATGATTAAGTAATATTATAATAGTAAAAATGTGAATAGGATAAATGACCACGGATAGAAATAAAATCCTACCTAGAAAACCGTGAACTAGGTTTCTTAAGTCATAGTATATTAGGAACAAGTGAATTTCTATCTCGGAGTGGACTGTCTCCGAAGTCATTTCTGTAACCAACGGAGTGATTTGGAGATCCGGCCAGGAAGATATTTTGTGGGATTAAAGCAGATAGTAGAAATGAGAACCGATAGAAAATAATCCTGTTGTGGGAATCTGGGGATAAGTGGGGAAAAACCAGAGTATAATGTTAATCAGTGGATTTTTGTCTCAGAGTTAGTACCGGACAACGTTATTTCTGTAGCCGGGCACGAATACCGAGGATTTTCAGCTGATAACAGAATGTCCTCAGCAGGATCAGAAACTGAGTTAAATTAGATAATTTGAAAGAGGAAGAAAAGACCTTCAGAGTGTTGTTCCCGAAATTTTAAGATTTTACGAAATTTCGCGATCAGGATACCGAACCAGGAATTTTACCTGATAAAGCAAGATGACATAAGACTTGATGATGCAGTAGGGATGACATCATCCTTGAGAGGTGTAAGGCCAAGATCTTGCCACCTCCAAGAAGTGCGATCTAACGGCCAGAAACTGATCATACAAAGTTCAATGAAATTACGAAAATGTCATTGCCTTTTTCTATAAATAGCCCTCACCTTCTCTTCATTCTTCACAAATCCTAGAGCTTTCTAGAGAGAGATTTTAGAGAGAAGGAGGAGTCTGTGAAAATAGTAAAGTGCCGGGTAAGTTCTTCGGTCCCTAGTCTTTAGTTTTAGTGTTTCTTTCGGTAGTTGTTGTAGAAATGCTAGGTTGATCTTTAATCTTCCAGGTATGTTTAGAAATCATGTTCTAGGGGTAATTAATGTATTAATTTCGAAAATCATTATGGAGTTGGAGATATGTTGAAATTCTGGAAGATTAGGGTCAAGGTAGCAAAGTGCTAGCGAAATTCCGCCGATTAGGGGATCAGGGGCAAAATGGTAATTTGTACCTAAAATGCCTGTTATGATATCAAATATTGATAAATGTGATATTATCATTATAGGATATCAGTAATCTTGTTCCACTGTCATTTCGCTGTCGTTCCGCTGTTTTCTGTCAAAAGTACAGTTTATCGTCAACATACTAAACGCTCGTCAACGAAGGTACGTTTGCGTACTGTAACACTAACTCTGATGTTTATGTTATGCATATATGTGGTATGTGTGCATATAAAGGTTAGAGAGTATCTGTAATGCTGGGAGCGATATGTTCATATGCTGGGAGCGATATGTCTGTATGCTGGGAGCGATATGGTCGCATGCTGGGAGCGATACATATGCATTGGTTATGATAGTTTGCTTGAGTATGCGGTTTGGTGTTGTGGTATGAGTTGTCTATATATTGTGTATGTAAACATGAAGTTAACCGTTACCTGGGGTCCGTATGCATGGGACCTCAGCTCTTAACATAGCAGCAGGGTCAGGAGAACCAAGGACGGAGGAGAGGGGAAAGCAGCACGCTTAGAGACCCGGCTAGAGATTTCCTTTGATGTCCTGGCAGAAGCCTTCCTATTATTGCTTTTCTTCACTTTTAAACCACGCGGTTTCTATATCGTTATTGTATCCAACTAGACTTATAGCATTTTGAATATATATATATTAGATACTCTTCCACTCAAATGGTCTACTCTGATGATTTGAAATGACTCTGAATGAAAAAAAAAAAAAATTTATCCCGCTTTTGAAAATTAGGATGTTACGTCACATAAACTATTAAAGTGGTTGATGTCTTTTAGATTGCAAGTGACTATGCCATGTGTGTCAAAGTGTGATTAATACGTGCCATGTTTTTTGTTTTTTATTTTTTTTTGGGGGGCTGTCAGTTTAACTCAGCCAAATCGTCCAACAAATACACCTTAAAAAAGTCCTTGTCGTCTCCAACTATATTCTGTAACACCCTAAATTTGGGAATTTAAATTTGAATATTATATGAAATTTTAATAATGAGTTTTGGCCTAAAATAACTACAAAACTAATTATTTGAAAGTAAGGCTTATTCTTCTTAAATTAATTTGGAAAATAATAAATTTAAGTAAGGGATTATTTTAGGCCTAAGATGTTAGAATCAATATTTTATGTTTTAGGGAAAAATCCTTATGTTAAATTAGGGATTTATTTATAACACTTATATAATAACTATAATTAAATAGGGAAAAAAAGAGGCATGTGCTTATATATGTGTGTGTAAAACAAATTATGCATCTTTTCATTCATCAGCTCAACCCATGAGCAGCACCCATGAAATAATTGAATCAATACACACACACACACACACACACACTCTCTCCCTCCATTTGGAATTCATTCAGGCCCAATCTATTTATCCCATTTATTCAATAGCCATTAATTCTTCACCCACAGCCTCTTCAAAGCGTAAGAGTAGGAAAAATATATCAGTATTGCAGCGACATTTACACAGAGGAATACCAGCGTTAAACACGTAAAGCAGAGGCAGATCATGTATCAGGAAAAGGTCAGCAAAGGATCATGGAAAGCGCTAGCTAATTATGGTTCAGCCGAAACACGCCTTCAGGAAAAAGAAATGCAGAAGGATCAGACACACAACCATTCTTCTCGAGCCCAATGCCCTCTCAGTTAAGTCAACACCGTCACATATCCATTAGTCTTTCCCTTCTCGGACCGTTGGTTGTTTTTTTGGACAGGATCCTTAGTATATTATATAAACGTTGTTCCTTGATGACTTCTCTTCATCCTCTGCTCTGTTTCTAGCGTCCAAAAATAGAGAGAGAGAGACGTGAGGTTTAGAGAGAAAGAGAGAGTTAATCATCTTCCTCCTCTGATCCTTACCGTCAAGAACAGAGGTGAAGAACCAGTCGCCGTGCTCGTCGCCCAAATAGACCAGCGAAGGTAAGTTGCTGCCAGCGTTTATGTTTACTGATATAGAGAACCCTCCCTACTGCATATATATACATATGCTTCAACGTTTTTTACGACTATGAATATATATAACGTAGCCGGGTGTTTACTTTAGTTGTAACTTTGTGAACATTTGAATACTCTGTTTACTTCACGAGAAAATAACTTAAGAATGAAATCATACTTCCTCAAGTTTTGTTTTTTTGTTTTTTTTTCCGAAAGCAGAAGGTGGTGGTCTAACAGAGAACTGTATATAACATATACATATATATGAATGCATGCGTCTAAGGGGGTTGAGGGTTTATATTGCTGGATGTATGTGAGTATTTCCTGCATAGTAGTTATGTATATATGACAAAACAAAAACAAAACAAAAAAAGGGATGCTGATAGTTATATATATACATATACGTTTGCTTTCTTTTTTCTTTTTTTCTTTTTTACTGTATGAGTATCATCATATATATATATATATATATATATAACTAAGTGAAAGAGAAGGAAAGAAAAAACGTGGCATCTGCATCTCTCTCACTGACGCATGAATATTTATGTCTACACACACACTATTGTCTTCCTAATATACATATATATTTATATATTCACTGCAGTTACATTGTTTTGGGAATTTGGAATTTGACTTAAATGATAAATATGGAACCAAAGTTTTGCTAGTGACACACACACACGCCGATAACTGTAGAATGCCTTCTAGTGCGAGTTCAGTTCTTGCCTGGGTACCATAGACAATATGTGGTATAAAGTATTGGAGCACCCTATGGCAATATAATGGATCACGTAAACCCTTTCTCTAAGGAAACCCATTAGATATGAGACTCATTAAATGTACTTACCTTGAGAACCGATGCACTGGTAGCTCTACTTTATGATTCGTTGTCACGGCGGCTCCACTCTATGGTTCGATGTCACAGTGGCTCCGTTTACGGTACTTTACTCGGTGCTTTACTCAGTCCTCTCTGATTGGTCAGCCTCTGTGGTCAGCATCCTTTGTAGGTAGACCTCCTTGATCAGAACTCCCAATAGGTAACCCTCTCTAATCAAAACTTTCCATAAGTAGCGTCAGTTGATCGTCTTTGAATCATTATAACGAGAACTCATATCTCTATCAGGTTCCTATCCTTTAGTGGTTTCATAATTCGCTGTCTTAATTCTGTCATCTCATCTAGGGTCATTCTATATATGGACTCTCACTACCTGTCCAACTCCAGTCAATACCCTTATCTTATCTCAACTTTCCCTATCGGGTAACCACTCACTTATTAGGGAATCTATTAGCCACTAACATCACTACGGTTATCGGTCCCAACCATGAGATCATAACTTGTGGCTACTGAGGTTCTAGCTATCATATGGCTATATTAATGAACTAACTCTCAAGTATTGAAACCTAGGGCAACCTCAATCATACTTCCTCAGGGTTCCTATTCTCAGGTATTGGAACCTAGGTAATGCTTAGTCATACATTGACCTAAGCATAATCTCTGCTTCGACTAGATTTAAGCTTATCATTACTCTATCTATTCCATGATATCCCAAAGGATCACCATGTTTCATACCTCTAGGTATTTAGGCCTTTAGCTCAAAGGAACTCAAATCCACAAGCTACTTCTTAGGGATCACTCTCCTGAGGTTTCTCTCACCTAAGCACGCTTAACTTCTAAGCACTTGTTGGATTTAGGGTTCTAATACCGGTACACATACCACCGGGCACCGACAACTCTTATAGGTACTAGTATGGCATATCTGCCTCCCCAGAAATGCTGGGTACTTTCCCCTTTCTATCTACTGCACCGTTTTTATGTAATGGACCACTACCGTTAACCCCAAGGCCATGCTCCGTTGCATGTGTATGATCTCCGGCCCCTACTAGGCAGGGATTATCCCCTCAGGGAAAACTTAGTCAATAAGTTATTGTCTACTGAGAAACTTACACAGTGAGCTACTCTCTACAGGGATACCTGAGCAGTATCGTCTTTTCAGTACAACTTCTCTTCTTGATTTGTTGCAAGAATTTAATTCATTCCCTAATTTCAATATTATGAGTCTTAGAGTTTAGCAACAGAACCCATATTTTGTGCTATCTCTTTTTTTTCTAGGGTTTTTACTTACCTGAGCCTAACCCTTTTCCTCAGGGTATATGTCCTTTCTGTATCACATAACCAATATTATATCAGTACTCCTAACCTAGTTGTCCAAACCATGCTCTGATACAAAAAATGTAACACCACAAATTCCATGCTTGAAATCATGTTGGTTGACACTTGGTTTTAGAAAAATCAATAGAGTTTGAGGTGCTACAACTTTGAGTAATGCGGAAACGGAGAGCATACACTAATATTTGGACAATGAGTATATGATATAAAATGCCCAGACATATGTTGATGCCCTAACATAAGCTGGTATATTAAAAATTTCCCCGAAGGAATATTTATGTGATACAGTTACAGAGTTTTGTATAATTACAATTCTTACAAGGTAACTATAGAATCTTCAACCAAGCCATAGCTAGACTTGGGGCAATGAACCTAACTCAGTTAATCAAACAATTTGACCAGGTAGGTGTCTATCATGGAAGTCTCACCGAGTTCAAGGCGACTTATAGACTGATCCACATAAACTAGCTATGCCTTCGGCATCAAACGGTTTGAGGTAACCTCATTAAATCATGCCAGAATGAATACTCTAATAACGCTCTTCCGGCATTTGCTTTGATCGGTGTCTCTTCCTGGCTCTGTCCATCGGTGCCTCCCTTCGGCTCCATTCTTCGATGCCCTCTTTGATCCTGCTGGTTCCTTTTCCTGAACCTTTAGTTAATGTTGAGATTCAATACTCATTGAATCTCAGGTAACAGTTAACCTCATGCTCAAGTAATAACAATATATGACAGATATTCAATACATTATAGTATTTAACAATACATAGCACACAGAATATGTAAAGTTACCATAGCACAATAGTACATTGTACACAACACATGTAAAGTCTATTCACGTTTGCATTAACCAGTGCCACCACAGCTCCTCATGTCCTCAGCGCTAGGAAAACAATCTCACGGTATTATCAAGACTATAACCTGTATATAGCTGAATGTATAAACAGTGACTTAAGACAAAGTCTTAATCACCGTGCATGACCCAAGACTTCGTCTTGTCCCGCACTCAACATGAATTAACCAATCTTATATAATCATACAAGACACATCAGATTTAAAGTTACCAATACGCAAACGTGCCTTTCACTGCGTAGTTACCAACACGTCCGTCCTTTGAATCCAACCCCGACCTTTTCGGGTATCCTATAACGTTACCGTCGGATTATTTCCTTTTCCATATTTTGTATGATATTATAATTAACATCATATTTCCTAGAATAATATCAAAAAAGATATTTTCACCTATTTTGACATTTCTACCCTTGGTGGATTTATTATTACAAGTTTGCCCTTACATTTCTTGAAAAACGCTAATACTGATTTTCTAGGCAGATTTTTCACTAACTTCGAAAAATCATAAGTAATTCTAAAAAAATCGAAACGAGGATCCGTAAAATTCTCCGGAATCCTTAGGATGTCCATTTTTGAGGAAAAATACTTTTGTTTACCCAGAATTTGTGAATCATTTTCAGTTTTTTGTTTCCAATCTCTGCCCAGAATTTTTCCAAAAAAACATAGCCCATCTCTAGGAATTTTTATCTCCTTGCACAAAATTCAAAATGCTACACTTTGGGTATAGTTGGAAAGCCCTATGTGTGTACTCTAACCATGTAAATTTTCAGAACTTAATAACCTCATCTTCTACATAAAATCATAACCTTTTTATTGCTAACTCTAGCAAACTTTCAACAGTAAATTTTGCCAAAATTTCGCTACTTTGATCTTCAATCTTCAAGAATTTTGCTATATCATATTTTTCATCTAATTTTTGAAATGAACTCATTTTTAACCATAACAACATGAAAACCAAATTGCTCTTGAATATTTAAAATCAAAGCATAAATTACTATGAATTTAAACTAGAACTTCAAGAACTACAAAGGCTAAAGACTAGAAAACTTACCTTTGAAGAACCTTGCTACTCCTTCTTCCTTCTCACTTCTCACTAGCTTCTCTCTACTCTTTGTAGAATGGTTTTTTGTGTGAAGAATGATGAAGCTCAAGGTCCCTATTTATAGGAAAATTCCAAGGTTTATGTTTGGTTCCAAACATTCTTCTTCCACCAACCAAACACTACTTATTCACTTACCAAACACTTCTATTCCATCCCTCTCTCCTTCTCCTCTTCTAGTTCTTTAAAACCCTTATCCTATAGTACATCATCCTCTTCCATTTCAATTATCCCATGTGCCTACTTACATAATATCTACATTAAAATAATATAAACTCTTTCTTCTTCTCTAAGACACCAAACCCCCCCCCCCTCTCGGTTTGTGTTTTTCTTTTGTTTCTATAAATTGCATTTCAAAGCTTCTTATCGGCTCATCAAGTTTCACATGGATTTAGCTTAATTGTGTAGTTAATTAGAACCATTAGATCTAATTACAAGTGAAACAATCTCAACCTTGGATCCTAATTGCAATTGTTGACTTTTGGGGCTTCCTTGATTAAGCTTAATTATCCTCTTAATCAAGTGTTTAAAGGCTTCTTACTTTAGTTATCATTAGCCACTTTAATTATAAGAATGTTTAAGCTTAATTATATCAAAATATCTCAAAAATACTTGGCCCCCATTGGCTAGCCGATTTTATTGACTTTTGAGGCACTATTAATTAGCCTTAATTATGTGTTTAATCTCCTTCTTTATTGCTAATGTCTTAGGTTAATTGATATGCTAATTAATGCAAGTTATTAAAGCATTATTAGCAATTTAATTTCATCTTGTAATCCCTTGATATAACAGCCCTTTTTAATGATTTAATTATCTCCTAAATAATGTCTCATAATTAACCCTTTGTTAATTAATTCCAAAATGAAATTTGGATAATAATTTAATCAATAGATTATATTTCTTAGAGACACATATTCACCCTTGTATTTTTCTAATTTATTTACCAAAATATAATATTTACATGTATTATGAAAATTAGGGTATTACATACAACGTATTAGAAATATGAGGTTCATGGTTTTCTTTTTTCCCATTTATGATAATCTCTTATGGAGTTCAAGTTTTATTTTTTATTTACAATCAGGTGCAAGTATTATATTTTTTTTATTTATGATCATGGCGCTTATCATGTTTAAGTTTTAATTATTTCTTATTTTTTATTATGCTTTCGAGGAAAAAATAATTAAAGAGGATAGAAAGAAAGAAAACTCATCAACAGGTCTAGGTTCTTTTAAAAAATGAAACAGGTGTACCGTTCCTGGTGTATGTTTTCCTGTTTACCACTCTCTATTTTTTCATTATTATTTTTTATTTGGTACAAGTTATTTATGTTCAGCAGGAAAAATGTTTTCCTTTGATTTCTCCACGATTCGGGATTAATTAAATTGAACCCTAAACTTGAAAAAGGATTTCATCATAGGGAAAGAGATCGAGCCAAGGAATTTAGTCGATGTTAGTGATCAGCATTGAGTATTCATTTAGGTTCAAATCCAGAAACTTGTTAAAATATTGCGATCATGTGTATCAAGTTTCGACTATGTTATTGAGATGTCGACTGTGATAATTAACAAGAAACATGATATTTAGTTTAGAATATACTTACGATTGAATATAAAGAAGAACAGTTTATTTGCTAAAGAAAGTGACCGGTCATCATCACTTACTAAACACGGTTGCTGCACTTTCTTTAAGATGTTGACTTTGATATGTTGCAAGACAAATATTGCTTTACAAGTGTAACGAAAGCTATACACATTATGGTGTTGAATAGGGGATATGTTTTGTTTACCAAATTGGTACGACGCTGGTATAAGTAATAGTATTATAAATTGTTAAGGGTGAATGTGTAAATAAAGCCATGAACTTTTTCTAAATGCGCGCCGACACTTTAAACAAACTTTGGGTGTTAAAATACTTATGAGAGGAGATTCGACTGGAGTTGAGCTGAGAGAGGAGCACTATTCTTCTTTTTTCGTTTTTCCCCCCTCAATGGAGAGGAGCACTATTCTTCTTCGACCAAGAGAGACTCAAGGCTGTTGGTATGACGGATTTGAATGGAAGGGAGGAGGAAGAAAACCTCCCCTGTTAAAGAGCTGTCATACTACCATTAAGGCCATTGGTGTCGTGTGTCTATTTGTATTTCGCGCGTGCACACACAGATATATATATATATATATATATATATATATATATATATATATATATATATGTGTGTGTGTGTGTGTGTGTGTTACGGATATCTCATAAATGGGCCCAGCCCAATAACCAAAGAGCCTAGTCAAAATGGCTTCAGTTATGCTCATAACCGCTTCCTTGAAAATAGGAGTGGTTTTATCAAGAATATCTATCATGATGGTAACCGCCTATGAAAGAAGGAGATTATTCAAAAAAGCATATCTTAATATCCCTAAAATAAAGGAAAAATCTAACTGATTAAGATAGGACCCAGGTACGCTTATAAATAGGGTAAACCCCTTACAAGGTACACACTTCTGAAACCCTAACTTTTCTATTCACACAGAGCACACACACCACCCCCTCTGGCTATCATTAGCCTGCCGTATACTCTCGAACTACGTAGACTTTGATCGACACTGTGGTACGTAGGACCCCGGGATTTCACCTCAAGCCAAGTCCAACCCAACTTGTGATCCACACCGAATCAATATATATATATATATATATATATATATATATATATAACATTTCGTCAAAGAAAGAAAGGCCTCAATCAGGAAAAAAAAAAGGATTTTGTTGAAGGAGCTAGAGATTCATACACATTTCGGCTTCAATATTTAAGTTTGCTCTTCCCCATCTCTTTCCCTTAGTCGCTGGTATGCTTTGATGTTATTTAATGTTGTTAGACAATGTGCAGCTATAAATCATTTTCCTTGTAATGCTGTATCTTCGTTGCATTAATATAGGGTCTCTCGTCACTATGTTGTCGTTATAATGAAATTTATGTGTTTATCTCTCTATTCGTGGTCGTTTCTCCATGACTATCGGTTAATGGCCACTAATTGGGGATTGATTTGAATTTCCTAGTTTTGTTTGATGATGAATGATCATGGACAACCCAACCATTGAGAATGATTATTGGATTAGAAGTAATTAATTGGGCCCCATGTTCACTTCTTTTGGACCCAATTATTAATACCTTTTAAACTATCTCCCACTTGGCAACACTAGGGTCCCTTTAACACAGTTCGGCGTCGTATTGAATCATTATATAACAAGTGATAAGTTTTCAGACTTTGATGACGAGCATATATACTCATTTTGATCTTAATGTCATGTATATTTATTAAATTGTGAGAAATTAAGGAAATTAAATAAATTAATTATAATCTTGTGATATGATCTCTCCAAAATATTTCTATATAATATTAGATTATATATCAGTTTATAAATAAAAAAATATCTTACATTTAAGATCAAAATTCACCTTCAAATTAGATTCTATATTTAAGACTGAAGGAGTATCATATTATATATACCACTCTATACCTAAATCTATGTCACTTACAAGAAAGAAGTTTGATTCAAAATAAAAGTCGGTAATTAATGACATTTTCTCAACTTCACACCTATTTAATTTCTATTGAAAAGAAAGAAAGAGGAGATAAATGTGTAAAAATTACTATTTGTAAAGCAGAAAGAAACAAAAAAATTAGTAAGGGTAGATGTAAATTTATCTATTTAATGCACTTGGTGGAAGTGATTTATATTCATGTACAGTTGCATATACAAAACAATGGTAACAATGAAATGCAATTTGTAATGTTTGGAACACTATTTAATATTATTGGAGCTGTGGAAAAATTTCCCGGGATCTCTTTATAATTGGAGGCTGATTAGATCTAACAATTTGAAAAGTAAGAGATTGTTGTATGAAACTTAGTCCAAGTTAGGATCAAGTACCATTCATTTAGGTTTAAGTCCTATCATTAATTGACATTAGGAATCTCTTAACTTCAACCTTCAACCATGTTTATCACCAGCGTTGACTGTTTTAAAGAAAATGACCGCCCTGATGCCGATTTTTTTTTTTTTTTTGGCTAAAAAATGATTCCGATATTCAGTTAGTCATATACACTCACATCATATTATATTTTTCATATATAGAGAGATATTTATATTACTTCCTCAACTGTTAATTAGATTAATGGTATCTTGGGAGAGGCAAAATCTTCTTCAGTTGTCTCTACACCTTCGGAGGATTAGTTTATAGTTATCAGCTGAGGGATACAGCCTGGATTCTATAAAAAAAAAAAAAAAAAAAAAAAAAAGTTATTGTAATTGTTTTAATTAATATCAATTATATGATTCTATTTTATAAAAGTGATTATTTTACAGCTGAATATTTTATAATTAACGCCTGAATATTTATTTCTAATTATTAGAACCATAAAAACTCAACACTTTGTTAAACCAGAGTAGGTTTCACCCCAAAAATAAAAAATTAATGCTTGAAAAATTATTAAAGGAAAATCCATTACAAATTTTTTTGTAATGAATTTTATAATAAGAAATTAGAGCCTCACAAAACGTTTCATCACAGTTTGTTTTTAGCTTCAAGCAGTATATGCATTGACGTATTGAATTATCGATAGATTCATTCTCGGCAAATTTGCATAATTTGTATTTTAGTTGAGGAGAAATATTAAAAAAATCAAAATCAAAATGTCGTGCTAGTACAACCGAGTAATAATTTAGGAAAAATTATACTGAAAGACAAAAGGAGTAATTAATGTATGTGTTGAGGCGCATCATCAGAAAAATCATATTTATAGAAGATTAATTAAAGATCAAAACTTGTATATATTTCTGTAAGCCCTTTTTCAAACTCTAGTCCCAACTAGAGTCGGAAAATCAGGCTAAGCCTATCAGACCAGCTTATGTAAGCCCTATCCCTTCAAGGGCCAGACTTATAAATTAGAGCCTCTAAATGAAGTCGGGCATAAAAAGGCCAGCTTGTATGGCCGAAGACTTAAAAGGTCTATCCCTCAATGGCCGTTAAGCCCTGTTATTTTTTTCGGCTTAACTTGCCTAATTTTGGGGTGTTTGAGAATACTTGATCAAGAATGACTAAATGAAATGACTAGCCGTTGTGTGAACTCTAAAAATTCAATAAGCATTTTTTAAGGTTCAACTCTCAACTCTAACTGCTCTCTCAATGTCATAGTCCCAGACTTTCACTCTCAAAACTCAGTCGCTACTCGCCTACAAATTAATTTCTCTCAGACTTTCAATCTCAGATTCTCAACTCTCAGTAGAATACTTTAACTCTCAATCTGTGAAGGTGAGCCTACTACTCAAAGTGAAGCACAATCAAAAGTCTGTGAAATTGATGATAGTGGCTAAGAAGATGAAAATAATAGTCATCGTACTCATGTTACTTAGTGGTAAACTTCTTATGTTTTATGCGAGTTATTTGTGGACAATAGTTTATTGTTGATTATGAACTAGTGATTGTGTTTGTTTATTGCATGATGTGTGGTGTTTGGACATTTATGTTGACAATATTTATTTGATAAATTAGAACTTTAGTTGTTGTAATTTACTAATTATATTTCATTAGAAAGAAATAGAGAAAAAATAGTTAAAATTTAGAAAAATAATTTCCAGCCATGTAGAGCTAACCCTGGCCTTGGTGCTCTCTGGACGAGCTTTGAAAATCATATGTTTTTCTTACTCTGTGCCTAAAAAGGCCGGCCCTTTAAGTTCTTGGCAACTCTAGCCTCAACTCACCTAAACTTTATTTATAAAAATTCAATTTGAAAAATAAAAAATTGAATTTAAATTTGAGCCCAAATCACTTTACTTATAGAATTTGCATGTGTGATTTATCTCAGATTTTATGTAAGAATATATAAAAAAAATACATATTTTTTTAATAAAATAATCAAATATATTGAAAATAAAATATTAGACATGGAAAGATTATAGAAATATAGATCACATAAGATGACCTCACACACTCACTAATAGAAAAGTATACAAGATTGAACCTAAAAACTTCAGACAAAACTGCAATTACCCTAACTAACAGCCTAATTAAAAGGATACAGAAACCAAGATAATGAACAATAGCAAGAAGAATACCATGTTGAGCCACAAACACACAGTTGATAATTTTTAACAAGACATGAACAAGTAGAACATCTTCTGAAATGTCATTCTATTGAGACGTCGCATGTTGAAAGATTCAGCAACATAAAGTTGGTGGAGAATTATGCTCCTAGACTCATAAAAGAGGGAAAATGAGCATATACCGATATTAGTTTAGAATGAAATAAGCATGTTACAAACCTTGAGTTGGGAGTTCCGCATGGATAATGCAAAAACTTGTATAACTCAAAGATTCCACTAAAGTTATACTTGATTATGATGCAAAACTCAGGTACTTGCAAAAAATAAGTATGAACACAAAAATAAGCTAACGGTGAAGTTTCCATTCTTAAGGTGTAATACCCGAAAAAAAAAACATATTTATTTTAAATAATATATTTCCATAAATAATACCTATTTTAAATAGGTGAATATGGGGTCTCAAACTTTGGTGTTGTATTTATTTACATTTATAGGCAATTTTTCCATAGAATTTAAGAGCCTAAGAATTTATTTAGCTTGTGATCATATAAAACACTATCTTAGGGATTTAAAATTTGGATTTAACTAATTATTTCTCAAATTATCACCATGGGGCGAAAATTCTTAAATTAGTGAGGCATAAATAATATAATACCCTAAAATTTATATTTCTCCTAAAGTATCATATTTTGGCAAATAATACCTATTAAAATGGAAGAGTATATTGTCTCTAAATTTTTAATTGATTTATTATCATTTTTAGGAAAAAAAATTTTGGATTCTAATAACTCCAAATCGAATTTTCTAAATCTTATCAAGGATCACAAAATATCCTAAAATTATCATAACCTTAGTTATACCATTTTAACAATTTAAAATCATCGGAGGATGATAATATCACTTAGAGGAAATTAGTAACAATTATTGGGTAATTGAAATTGCAATAATTGAGATACTTTAATAATTTATGAAATTAGTTAATGATTAATTTTTAAAGGTCATAATTAAAGACCAAATGATATTGATTAGCATCAAGGAGTTGTTAATCATCAAAAGTTAAATTAGAAACCTTGTTAAATTTTGGTAATTAAGCCTAGTGGTTTAGGATATTGTTTGTTTGTTAAAATACACATTTAATGGATATTAGGGGGGAATTTCGGTCAGAATTTTGAAGGAAGGAGAAAGAATTTATAATATTGTAATAAAGATTAGCACATGGGATAATTAAGTAGAGTGTGGAAGAAGATTAGAAAAAACTTAGGGAGCAAGTGTTTTGTCTTGGGGAGCAAGTAATTACTTAATTAGAAGGAAGTAGATGAGAATCCATAGGAATTAAATCATAACTTGAAATATTGGAACTAAGTATTAAAGATAAGTATATATTTGAGATCAGTGAATTATGAGCTTCAACTTGGCTTTTCTCAAAGTCATTTTCGTTTACTTTTAGGATTTATACCTAAGTGTTTGGGAAGTTAAAAATCACCATAAATCTGGTTATAAAATTAGGATTTCAAAAGTGAAATTAGATCTTGAAGAAAAACATTAGTTGATACTTAACTAAATTAGCCTTTGGGAGTAACTTGGAGAAAAAGCAAGAAAATCTAAGAGAAAGGAGGGGGAGGTCGGTTTTAGTGAGGTGGAGGGACAAGATCTTTACCTCCTCACCAAGCAAAAACTCAATGGCCAAGATCTAATGGAAGATGCTAGATGTTTAATCCTCCTTTGGCTATAAATAGAGGCTCCAAGCTTCATGAATTCTCACCAATTCACAAGGCATAACCGAAAATATAGAGAGGAAGGGAGAGAGTAAGGAGCTTCAAGAAGCAAGAAGTAGGAGTCTTCAAGAGGTAAGGAAGTTCTTAGTCTTTTAGTTCTAGTTCTTAGTTTTCAAAGTAGAAGTGTAGGAAATGTTATTTTGATCTTTAATCTTTCAATTATAGTTTTATTTTCATGTTTTTATGAGTTCCACTGTCTTCATTTCGAAAAATTGATGAAGAAGAGGTTATAGCAAAATTTTTGAAAGATTATGATCAAAATAGCAAAGCTCTGGCGAAATTTCATCGATTAGCAATTTCTGGAGCCAGTAGCAAAAACGTTGGTATTTTATGAATACGATGATGTTCTAAAATTCTGAGAAAATTCATGGTGAAAATAGACATCTACGGCTTTCTAAATATATAAAGAGTGTGTCATTTGAAATTCTGTGCAAAAAGATAAAAATCTCATAAGTTAAGCTACATTTTCTGGGCGAAATTCTGGGCAGCGGTTTGAAATGTTGAAACTGGAAATTTTCCATGAATTCTGGGTAAGTTCCAGTATTTTTTCTCAAAAGTAGACATCTCAAGGATTCCGGGAAATTTTACGGATTCTCATTTCGATTTTTCTAGAATTAGTTATGATTTTTCGAAGTTAAGCGAAATTCTGCCCAGAAATGCTAGATCAGCGTTTTTTTCCCGAAAATTAGGGAATAAATTGGAAAATAAATCCACCAGGGGTAAAATGATCTTATATAGCCAAAATATCTCTTTGAAATAATATTTGTGTGTTAATAGAGGCGATATTACCCTTATAGGATATCTGTGATCGCATTCCAACCGTCAAAACGTACCGTAACTCAACAACGAAGGTACGTTCGCGTACTGTAACACTAACTCTGATGTTTATGGTATGCATATATGTGGTATATGTGTTGTATGTATAGGGTACGTTCACATACTAGCAACACTAACTCTGATGGTTATTATATGTGTATATGTGCTATGTGTATGGTATGTTTATATGAGATAACTGTTAGCTCTGTGATATGTTCATATACTATTGTTATGATTATTTTTGCTGGGTGTTGGGATACACTTGCTATGTGTGAAATGCTTGGTGTGAAACACTTGCTAGGTGTGAAACGTATGCTAAGTGTGACATATCGGCCAAGGGGCTTATATGCCACGGGTACATTTGTCTGAATGCTCATGAACTGTTGATGTTGTGAATATTCGTAACCCATATATGACATATATAAACATGAGGTTAACCGTTATCTGGGGTCCGTATGCATGGGACCTCAGCTCTTAACATAGCTTCAAGATCGGGAGGTCCGAGGACCGAGGAGAAGCGCAAGCAGATCGCCTAGAAGACTCGGCTGAAGATTTCCTTCTGATGTCACGGCGGAAGCCTTCCTTTTATTGTTGTTCATTCCTTTTGAAACACCCGGTAACTGTACCGTTATTGTAACCAGCCAGACTTATGGCACTTTGAAATGCAAGTATCAGTTACTCTTCCGCTCAAATGCTCCACTCTGATGATTTGAAATGATTTTTGATGAAATAAAATTTATTCCGCTTTTGAAAACTGAGATGTTACAAATAAATTACATAATCCTAAATTCAAAAGGGGACCAAAGGGAGATTTTTCTTTTAGAAATTGTGAAGAGTAATTAAAACATAATTGATTAAAAAGAAATTAGGGGAAGGGGGCGGTTTTTTTGGGCATTAATTAAGGAGAATAAATTATTTCAAGAATACAAACTTATAGGATAAGTAGCTTAGTGTGTGGAGGAAGCCAAAGCAAGTGTGTGTGGGTGTTGTGTGTGTGCCGAAATGTGTGTGTGTGATGTGAGGGTGTGTGTATGGTTAAAGGGAAAGACTTAGGGACCAAGTTTCTTAAACTTGGGGACCAAGTTAATATTTAATTAGATGGAATTAGATGAAAAACCATAAGAATTAAATCATAACTTGAAATCTTGAAACTAGATATTAAAGATAAGTACATATTTGAAATCAGTGAATTATGAGCATCAACTTGGCTATTCCCAAGGTTATTTTCGGTTACTTTTAAGATTCATACCTAAGTGTTCCAAGAATTACTATAAATCTAATCATAAAATTAGGATTTCAAAAGTGAAATTGGATTTTGAATTTAAACACCAACTTACACCTAACTAAATTAGCATTTGGGAGTAATTAGGAGTTAAATAGATTTTCTTGGGGACAAAGCAAAAGAACTTCTAGAAGGGGGGAGGGGGGACGGTTTGCATGAAGTGGAGGGCCAAGATCATTTCTTCCTCACCAAGAAAAATCCAATAGTTAAATGCAAAAGAGAAGAACTACAAAAATGCCATTACCTTTGGCTATAAATAGAGGCCTTAGCAACACATTTTCCCCATCAATTCCTCAAGCCTAGATCGAAATATAGAAAGGAAGGGAGAGAGTGAGGAGCTGCAGGAAAGAGGAAGCAAGTGGTCTTCAAGAGGTAAGAGAGAGCTTTTAGCTTTTAAGTTTAGGTTCTTAATTTAAGAAGTAGAAATGCTAGAGAATGTTATTTTGATCATCAATCTTTCAATTCTAGTTTTAATCTCATGTTTTTATGCTTTCCACTGTCTTTATTTCAAAAATTTGATGGAGAAGAAGTTATAGCAAAATTTTTGGAAGATTATGATCAAAATAGCGAAGCTCTGACAAAGTTTTATCAATTAGTGATTTCTGGAGTCAGTAGTAAAAATGCTGGTATTTTATGATAAAGATGATGTTTGAAAATTCTGAGAAAATTCATGGTGAAAGTAGACATATAGGGCTTTCCAAATATATAAAGTTTGTGTCATTTGAAGCTCTGTACGAAAAGATAAAAATCTCAGAAGTTAAGCTATGTTTTCTGGGCGAAAATCTGGGCAGCGGTTTGAAATCTGGAAACTGGGAATTATCCATGAGTTATGGGTAAATTCCAGTATTTTTCCTTGAAAATAGAGATCTCAAGGATTCCGGGAAATTTTACGGATCCTCGTTTAGATTTTGTGGGATTAGTTATGATTTTTCGAAGTTAGACGAAATTCTGCACCAGCTATTTTTTCCGAAAATTGTGAGGAAATAATGGAAAATAAATCCACTAAGGGTAAAACTGTCATTTGTGGCCAAGGTGTCTCATGAAATATTGTTTGAAAATTAATTGAGACGATATTACCCTTATAGGATATCAGAGATAGTTTTCTGATCAACAGAATGTACTGAAATTCAGGTACGGACGCGTATTGTAACCTTAACTCTTATGCTTATGGTGTGCTTATATATGATAGTTGTGTTCACATGTTGAAACTCTGTTTTGAAAGTTGCTCATGATATATTGAATTGTATACGGGTTATAGTCTTGATAACACCGTTGAGTTTTCCTAACGCTGAGGACGTGATAGGCCATCGTGGCACTGGTTATGTGCAGACTGGGGTAACATACATATTGCAGTGGCTGTGTTATGTTATTGCCTTACATGTTGTTATTCTAATATCATGATTATGCTTTATATATGTGATACCTGTCATATACTGTTTACATAAGCATGAGGTTAACCGTTACCTGAGGTTCAATGGGTATTGAACCTCAGCCCCTGCCATAGCTTCAGGATCCCAGGGAGTCAGGATCGAGGACAAGGGTAAGAAGCTGGCGTGAGGACCCTGTGGAGGCATTATCTTTTTGGATACTTATGTTAGGAGTATTAGACATGGATGACTGTATTAGTAAATGTTCAGTTAGATACATTACATACAATGTTATTCAGTTACTCTTTGTTTATGAAGATTATTTTCAACTCAGCTCTGTATGGAAACGTTTATGAAAACGGGATGTTACATAAGGCCACCACAATATTACCCAACTATATGTAGCCCCTAGCCTTTTCAAAATCATTTAAGCTTCAAGTGGGTGTTTTTTTCTTTTCTTTTTTTTTTAGTAAAGTCAAATGCATATTAATAAAAAAGATTACATCAGGCAATAATATGTTAAAACATTGACATGTCAGCCTCAAAAGTATAGTAGTTTGTAACATCCCATTTTAAAAACAGTGGAATTTTTTTTTTTAAACGGTGATCAGAGTAGAGCTTTTTGACCAAAATGAGTAACTGAACCTTGATAAAACATAACCACAGTGTAATTGTTCTATTACTGTCTTCTAACATCCGAAGGAAAGTAAAGTACATAACTAGAGACATAACAAAATAAAACTCCGCCTTGGGTCCTATGCAGCCTGCTTGCCTCTCTCTTCCGACCTTGGTCCTCCCGACCCTGAAGCTACAGCTGAGATCTAATTCCCGATTGGATCTCAGGTAACTATTAACCTTATGCTCAAATAAGACAGTATATGGATAACAGCATGTACATAATCACATAACAGCAATATATCACTACATAAGCACACAGCAGATGCATGATCACATATTGGCAGAACATAAGCACACAGCAGTATGTAAAGCCCCACATAATGTTTGCACATAACCAGTGCCACGACGGCCCATCGTGTCCTCAGCGCTAGGAAAACCCAACGGCGTTATCAAGACTATAACCCGTATAAAGCTGTATGTATACCGACAACCCTAGACAGAGCTTCAGTATATAAGCATGTCTATCACATATAGTATATGAGCAGCATAAGCGTTAAGGTTACAATATGCGTCCGTACCTCCGTTGACGATTCCGGACACTTTAGTAGGATTGTGGTACGCTTGACGGCGGTACGACGGCGGTACGACAGTGGAGACAGCGGAAACAATGATTCGTGATTTCGGGTATCCTATAAGGATAGTATCACCGGTGTGAGCATTTAAGATCATATCAGGCAAATTTCGGTACAAATTACCATTTTGCCCCTAGATTGACTATTTGGCGGAATTTTGCCAGTACTTCGCTATTTTGATTTTAAACTTTCAAAATTTTTGCTATAATCCTTCCTCTAGCATACTCTTAAGATAAATATCATATTTTTTCCTAAAAATATGATATCTAAGCTAACTTAAGAATTAAAGACTACTCTAGCAATTTTAGTATAACTACCGAAAGAACTACTTAAGCTAAAGATTAAGGACTGAAGAACTTACTCAGAGCTTGGCTATGAACTTCTTACTCCTCTTCCAGAGCTTCTCTCTCTAACTTCTCTCTAGGATTTTGAGTGAATTGGTGAAGAATGAAGAGAAATGAGAGGCTATATATAGAAAAAGGGAGTAGCAAATCTGTAATTTCGCTGAACTTGTCTGGTTGAATTCTGACCGTCGGATCGCACTTTTTTGAAGTGGCTTGATCTTTGCCATACACCTATAGGCCGACTCCCCCTCCCAAAAGAAGACAAGATTGATGACATCATCATGCTTATGTCATCTTGCTTTATCAGATGAAATTCCTGGTTCGGTGTCCTGATCGCGAAATTTTTTGTAAAATCTTAAAATTCTGGGAACCACACTCTGAAGGTCTTTTCTTCCTCCTCAAGAATACTGGATTTTCCTATCCTTATATTCTCATTAAGGACATTCCGTTATCTGCCGAAAATCCTCGGTATTCGTGACCGGTTACCGAAATGACTTCGGTCGGTGCCAACTTCTGGACAAAAATTCACTGATCAATAATATACTCTGGTTCTTCCCAACTTATCCCCGGAATCTCGCATCCGAATTATTTTCTATTGGTTCTCATTTTGACTATCTGCTTTAATTCTACAGAACATCTTCTTAGCCTGATCTCCAAAACACTCCATCGGTTACAGAAATGACTTCGGAGACAGCCTACTTCGAGATAAAAATTCACTTGTTGCTAATATACTCTGACCCTAGCAACTTAGTTCAAGGTTTTCTAGATATAATTTTATTTCTATCCGTGGTCATTTATCCTATTCATTTTTTATTAATATAATATTATTAAATCAACACATGTCTTAATCTTATATTATTATTATTTTCACCATCCTTATCTCTTCCCATTCCCAAAAATTTCGGCCCACACACATATAAATATATATAATTAATTTTTTTTTCATTTATCCTAATATCCTATTTATCTTGTATTTATTTTTCCCAAAATTTTCCCTAAATTTCTATAATCTTATAAAATTCCCAAAAATTACTTAATTAATCCCTTAATACTTTTCAATAATTTTCTTAATTAAAACCAATCATTTTCTCACAACAATTTTATTGACATTAATAATTCAAGCTCCCTGCAATTTATCAAAAATCATAAAGTCAATTTTAGTCTCAGAATACTTTTTAATTTTCCTTCTTTTTATTTTCATAGGAAATAATTTATTAAATTGTCTAAATTAAGAATAATATGCTTTCTAAATTTTTAATAATTATTCCATGCCTTTTAGAATTTTTTCTAATTCTTTTCAAGATATTTTATGGCCTTAAGACACATTTTTCACATTTCCGATATTAAATTTCCCTTAATTTTCTTAATATTTTTCTCTGAACATATACTAATCACATAACATGTTAAGACCAAAATCTTCGTAAATAGGCATTTTTATTATTGTGACATAATATTCCAAATAATAGTTATCCGGGTATTACATAGTTCCTAAAGAAACTAAAAGTCATGCCCCAAAGATTACAAGTAAAGTTAAGTTGCTTAAAAATAAAATTATAAAGCAGCTCCTCAATATCCTGATAGATAATATTAGGTGACACTCTGTTAAATCCATTGAGAGGGAGGAAAGCTTTATTAAGACAAATGATCTGTAAGGGTTGCCTCTAAGATTCTTGAAAAAGCAAAGAATTTGTAATCTAAAGAAGGCATGCTCTATGACATAAAGGAGAAAATAATAGAAGTCATGAAACCTTCCTCCATCTGATTGAAATTAGAGGCTGACCTTGGGATCGTATACAATCCAAGTTTGACAGATTTTCCTTGCGTGATGGTTATATTTCTTGATAACAATACTCCATGCTATTGGCGATCGAAATGCTTTCCACATTCTGATGGACAACGGTGGAAGAAGAGTTAGAGGTCAAAGAATATGACTCAAATGCAAGACTTGCAAAGGCTACTGCATGCTTATCTCTTTAATAGATGAAAAAGGATAAGATAAGATGAATTGTGAACTGTCAGATTCTTTTCTCTTTTTTTTTTTTCAGATAACAGCAACCATTTTGATCATCCCAATTACCAAATGAGAGTATCCATCATTGTGTAGCATCAAGAGGTTCCTTTTTACCGAAGAGGTGAATTCATTAAATGTATTAAGAGGGAACCTAATAGATAAACCCCCAAGCCAAACTGTAGCAGCTAATGAAGACATAACAAACAAGTGATCCAAAGTTTCTGCACTATCACAGACAAATGGACATAAGCCTAATATATCCAAATGATGAGACCTTAGCACATCTATACAAATGGAATAGCATGATTTAGTAGTTTCCAAAGGAAAAGCAAATCTTTCATTGGTAATAAGATAGACCAGAGAAATTTTCAGAATGAATTTGAGGAGTTCTAGAGAGAAGTTGGTCTCAGCAGGCGTAAACCAATTTTGAAGACCACAACCCGAGGGATAAATTATAGGCCAACATGATCTAATAGAAGTATCTAGCGGGGCCTTACACTCTAGACCAACTCCATATTAGATGTATATGATAATTATTAGGCCAACATGATTTACTCAAGCGAGGGATTGGAGATAACTAAATTATGACTATAATTTACCTTGAATAAATTTGCGGACATTATTCCAACTTATTCCTATTGTTTTTTCATTATTTTTCATAAATCATTTCAAATGAGTTTGCTTGAAAATATTTCTAATTAAAAATGACATGTTAATGTCAAAAAAAAAATAAGAAGTGACCCGTTAATCAAGTTGTGACTGTAACACTTAACCCATCTAATATTAGTCACAACTTAACAATGACACAAAGGTTAGCACCAAATTTGTCCAAAAAAAGGTTAACAGCAAAAGGATTTGGTGGGCACTTTTAGGTTCCTCGTAAGGACATCCAAAAGGCAAGCTAGATTTTGTAGTTTGAGGCTAGTAATTAAAATATCTCTCAATCCCAGAGTCTAAGACCACGATTTAGTTAGTACGACTTCTTTTGGACGTATGTGTCAGGGATAAGTAAGTGCATTTGATATTTACTTTGTTCTATTAGTAAAAATTGTAGAGGGACTAATAAAGTTTAAGTTTCCATATATATATCTTTTGCTATTTAATTTTCCATTTTTATCATTATATTTTCTATCGGATGTTCCCGAAGGGACTTTATTATTATATTTTTGTTTATAAGGGACTAATTAATGACATCTTTTACAATACAAAATAACCTTTTATTAATTTTTTATTTCATTTCATTCAGGGTACTACAAAATCTTAATTAGCTAGGAATAATCGTAAGAAAATATTGTAAAAGTACCAAAACTTATGGGGGGAGAACGCGTTTAAAATCAATAAAGAAAAGAAAAACCTTAGTTTAGGATAATAGAAGACAACTGTTTAAGTGAAATATTCACATTAAAGAAAGGTCACAGAGGCAGAGCTGTTGACAGATAAATCATGAATATTTATTATATATAAATGGTTTTTTCAGAAACCTTTGGAAAAGGCAGTAAGTTGAAAAGTACTACACAAAGTATACGCATGCATGTGCTGTTGATCTATCAGAATCCCGGACCATCTCACTGCAGTTCCTTACAAACGTTAAATAAATACAATACCCACACCAAAGAAGAAAAGGACAAAGGATTTAAATGATAATACTTTATTTTTGGCTCAATATATATAAAAAAACATCATTTTCTGAATTAAGACGACGAAGAAACTTTGCTTCCATTCTTCTCTTTCCTGAATTGTAAACTCCTTCCTTCCTTCCTCTTCGCCATTCCTTCCATTGCTCTCTTTATTCTGCTCAAACCTAGAGGGGAAAAAATTGTATATAATTTACTTGTATGTTCTCTATAATATGACAAAGGTATGTGAAGAAATTGTATTATTATAATGAGTAAAAGACATTATGTAAAATTAACGAGCAAGTCAACATGCAATAGCTTGCTTTTTTTAAAACAAAAACTAACAAAGACCACGAAATTTTGAAACATATTTTAAGGTAACTATCATGCCGTCTAATTACTAAATATATATAAAATGAGTGTTTCCAGACAAAAATTCAAGCTGTGAGATAATTATCCTAGTAACCGCCCATCTGTCTCCAATTAAGAAAAATTACCAAGGAAAATAAATCAGCTAGTAATTCATAAATAAAAGAAAAGCGAAAGAAACTTACAGTGACATGCAAACTAGGCATGCTAGTAGTGGTAAGGGGGTGATGGCGAAGCATAGACATAGGGCTTGTGAGGAGGAGGAGGAGGAGGAGGAGAGTACTTGTAAGGCTTCTTTGGTGGTGGCGGAGGAGACGGGTAGTGGTACGGATGTGGCGGAGAGTGGACCGGTGGAGGAGGAGAAGAGTACTTGTAAGGCTTCTTAGGGGGTGGTGGAGGGGATGAGTAGTGGTAAGGAGGCGGTGGAGAATGGACGGGAGGCGGCGGAGAAGAGTACTTGTATGGCTTTTTAGGTGGTGGAGGAGGAGATGAGTAATGGTAAGGAGGCGGTGGAG
Organism: Acacia confusa; assembly: GCA_037074495.1. Classification (NCBI taxonomy): domain Eukaryota; kingdom Viridiplantae; phylum Streptophyta; class Magnoliopsida; order Fabales; family Fabaceae; genus Acacia; species Acacia confusa. The sequence goes on from CM073502.1 coordinate 1,999,292, forward strand.
AGTGGACGGGAGGTGGTGGAGAAGAATACTTGTATGGCTTCTTAGGTGGTGGTGGAGGAGATGAGTAATGGTAAGGAGACGGTGGAGAGTGGATGGGAGGCGGTGGAGAAGAGTACTTGTAAGGCTTCTTGGGTGGTGGTGGAGGAGATGAGTAGTGGTAACGAGGTGGCAGAGAGTGGACGGGAGGCGGCGGAGATGAGTAATGGTAGGGCTTCTCAGGTGGTGGTGGAGGAGATGAGTAGTGGTAAGGTGGTGGCGGAGAGTGAGTCGGTGGAGGAGGAGAAGCATAGTGATACGGCTTCTTTGGAGGAGGTGGGGACGAGTAATTGTAGGGCTTCTTAGGGGGTGGAGGAGGAGAAGCATAGTGGTAAGGATGTTCGGGAGGTGGTGGCGAGTGCACCGGTGGTGGTGGAGAAGCATAGTGGTAAGGGTGCTTGGGAGGTGGGGGAGAGTGGACCGGTGGTGGTGGAGAAGCATAATGGTAAGGATGCTCGGGAGGTGGTGGAGATGAGTAATGGTAGTCAGCACATATTTGAGAAGGCAAGCTTAGAGACACTAAAACCAAAACAAAACTAAGAGAAGCTATTGAGAGAGCCATTTTGGCTTTTCAAAATGGCTTCTTGTTTTGTGCTTTCCGGAGAGCAAGATCATCTCTTTATATAGCTTCTGTTTTTACCCCTCCAACCCATAATTAAATCATCTCTTTATATAGCTTCTGTTTTTACCCCTCCAACCCATAATTAATTCATATTAATCTTCTTGCTATTTAAGCTACATTCACTTTGAACAGGTAAAAAGGATTAATATAATTAACTAGTTATGGAGAATATACACATAATATTCGATATAATTGAATGAACATTTTTTTAATGAAGTTGGTGGGACCATTTCGATCCCCAAGTGGATTTTTTTTTTTTTGGCAAACGCGGGTAGTGGGTGCAAGCTAAGCAGGGCATGAGCTAGTTATATTAATGTTGACCCTACTACTAATATTAATTACTTTACATTTGGAAACGAAGGACAAATAAGTTGAGATGAACACAGCAATTTTCTGAAGGCGTCTATGTTTAAAGGGAGGAAGGAGACAACCTTACTACTAAACTATAGGGCTGTTTACATGGACTTAAGCTTGTGTGGCATATGGGTTATAGAAATTTCAATATGGAGACTGTCTCTCCTGAAGCAATTGATTTGATCTAGAGTACGATGAATGAAGCTTATGCTGATAGAACTCTTATTGCGGAAATTAAGCGAGTGGTTGAAAGAGATTGAAATATTGAATCACATTATATTAGGCGTTGAGCTAATGAAAGCTAGTTTATCATATGTGCCAGGCTTTCATATCTTCGTGCATGCTAGTTTGTAGCTGGGGAGTCTTATCGTAAAGAATAAGAACCAGTACATTAAAGGGTAAGGTGCAAAAATACACATGTGCTTTATCCTAAGAAGCGACTAACACTAAGTGCTTTTTTTAGGTGCAAAACTGCAATGTCGTTATAACTTATGTGTAAAAATACCGTTTGACCATTAAGTTTGACTTTGACCGTTAAGTTTGACTTTTTTTTTACTGACTGGGCGATGACGTGGCATTTTTGCATATATGTTTAGTGCTTTTTTTACCAAACCACATGTGTATTTTTGCACTTTTTGTCAAACTACATGTGTATTTTTGCATCTTTGAAATGTCACATCATCACCCAATCAGCAAAAAAAAAAGTCAAACTTAACAATCAAAGTCAAACTTAACGGTCAAACGGTATTTTTGCACCTAATTTGTAAGCACATGTACACTTTTACACATAAAAAAAGCATTTGATGTTGGACGCTTCTCAAAGTAAAGCACATGTATATTTTTATGCTTTAACCCTTAATTAAATATATGACTGCACCAATGTATCCAACAACAAAAAGGACAATAAGATTCAATTTTTTTTAAGTCTTTTGGCTTTGGTAGCATTATGGCAAATAATTTCAAATATTCGCACACCAAGTCTTATTCTTCTTGTCTCTGTAATCTGATTTGTGTTCATATTGCGCTTTCTTCTCTGCCGAGGTTGTTTGCCATAACTTGGTGTTATTTTCGGGCATGATGCAAGACACTTGCAAGACATTTCTTGAACAGCCTAATCTCTCTCTCTCTCTCTCTCTATATATATATATATATATATATATATATATATATATATAGTGTGTGTGTGTGTGTGTACACCGACACCGTCAAGTAGCTTTTTAACATAATTAAACCCTTCAGAATAAAGAGAGGACGAGGCTGCATCGGCTTATATGAACTCATTTTAATTACTTTTTCTTAACTCTCTACTCTCTCAAAGCAAATATTAACATTAATTTAAGGGTTTTAGTTTTCTCATGTTGCATGAGAAAATTAAATTTCCTACACACACATGAAATAGTGGGGCCTATATATACATATATGAATTCACATATGTATATGTGGGCCCCACCATTGCATGTGTGTGTGACATGAGATAATATTTCTCATGCAACATGAGAAACATTAATCCCTTATTTTAATCCACCTTGCTCTTTCAGCTCTTTACTTCCTTAATAATCCTCCTGTTCTAAATATATATATAGAAATTAGTGGATAACTTTATTGTGGTCATAAATATAAGACTTCATTAATTTTATCTTTGAAATTTATAATGTGTTCTCCAAATTATCCATACTAATTATACTTATACTTAAGGATGTTTTCATTAGGGGTATTTTCCAATAGGAATGATTAATGATATTTAGGAAACCAATACATATTTCTTACAAATAAATAATACTTCCGGTCTCTAATATATACAAGATTTAACAAACTAATTTAGGGATTTGGAAAGCTAAATGAATCACTTAATTATATCATATATTACATAACTAGCTAAGATTGAAGTTAATATTAATTTATTACTAAGGAAGATTCAACATAACCAGCTAGCTTGCTATCTGGGTGGCTACAACTTAATTGATTACGACAGTTTGCCAATAGAATAATAAACTACTTTTGACCAAAGCTTGTTTTTAGGAAAATTGCACTTAGGTCCCGAGAAAGGGAAAATAAAACAAGATAATCCCTTAAAATGTCAAATTTGTAGTGAAATTCCGTGCGACTTTGTTGCAATATATTCCATATATCAAAAGTCCAAAATGCCCTTAGTGAATAAATAGAGGGAGATAATAGGATTAAGTTTTTTTAGAAAAAAACAACAACAACAACAAAGTACAGAATTGGCTCCAAGAAAATGCTGAACGGAGGTCTAGCTGATGATGGAAGCTTAAAGAGGAAGGTATGGAATTGATGCCGACATTTCTACTATCTTCATTATTTCATTTCATTGATGTTTTCAGTGGACCATGTGAACAGATTTTGAGTTTTGGCCTAAAATATGAAAAAGTTGTTATCACTTTTATTTGAATATTGTTGGGTATGGGTGTTAGATATTAAAGTGATCACCTCTATTATCCTCCTTTATATTTGAAAACTATCAGCAATCATAGTTAAAAGCAACATATATTATATGATTCTGGTTTCAATGTGTTTGGGTATGGTTTAGTATGGTTTGTTTCTTGGTTTAGTATGTCTGTTTCTGCATTGCAAGGGCTAAGAAATAAAGATGAGGGTGAAAGTTTTGTGTTCACAACATCTGGTGTGCAAAGAAAAAAAATTGTTGTTAATAGGTGCAGCGATACTTAGCTTCACTGCTAAGACTCATATTTGAGGATAACTTGAAATTAATAGGAAGAAGGGCAGAAATTGGCTTACAATCTTGCATGTTGAAGCACCACAAGATTTTCTGCAAGTAATTCTTTTGAGATAGCCAAATCTTCCTATTATTTATGTCTCCATAAATTTGCATCCCTAGAATCTTGTTTGCTGGTCATAAATCCTTCATTTCAAACTCCCTAGCCAACTATGCCTTTAATTCTTGAGTAAGATCTATGTTGGAGCCTACTACCAACATATCATCAACATACAACATGTTATAATAAAAGCATTATTACCAAACCTCTTGAAATAAGCACAAGGGTCTGAATTGAATATGATGTATTCAAGGCACAACATGAAGGAATCAAGTCTCTTATACCAACACCTCAACACCTGTTTCAGACCTTCAACCTACAAACCAAGTTCTCATTATTTGGTTCTTCAAAACCTTCTGGTTGGAACATATAGATTTTCTCTTCAAAGTATCCATGAAGAAATGCAATTTTAACATATAATTGCTCTAGATGTAAATCAAATTATCACACATAGCCACTACTATATGAATTGTAATCAAACGAACCACAGGTGAAAATATTTCAATAAAGTTGATACCTTATTTCTAGGCATAACCTTTAACCACTAATCTTACACGATACCGCTCTACCTGATCATCACTATTTCGTTCTTGTAAACCCATTTGTTTCCAATTGGCTTTCTTCTTTGCCATAATCACACAAGTTCCCAAGTCTTGTTCTTATGAAGAGCTTTAATTTCTTCCTGCATTGCTGTCATCTCCAATGATCCATCCAAGCTAGTTGTTGCTTCTCGGAATGTTGAGGGTTCTCCATCTTCTATTAAAAGACAGTATGCAATATTGGACTCCACAATTTAGTCAGACTGTTAGGCTGGTGTTTTCTTCTCACAAGTTGACTGTCAAACTTCTGTAGTTTCAAACTCAACTGGTTCTTGCTCCTTGTGTTTAGGTATTGTTTTAGAAGAACCTTATTGCTCAGACTTTTGTTCTACCTAATTCATCAAAGTAGTTGAATTGTTTGCCAAAGTTCTTTTTACATCTTGCTCTTGCAGCCTGTCTTCTGCAAATATTACATCTCTGCTGATGTCAACACCACAAGTAATAGAATCCCACAGGCGATACCCCCTCACTCCATCAGAATACCCTAAGAATCTGCATTTTCTGGATTTTGGATCCTATTTTGCGACTTCTTGAAAGTTGTACATTACGAACATAGGACTCCCAAATGTGTATAGGTGAGAATAGTCTACTAGCTTACCAGTCCACATTTCCATTGGTGTCTTTAGATCAATCATAGTTGATAGTGAACGATTAATCACATAATACATAATTTTGACTGCTTCGGCCCAAAATGACTTTGTCATACTTGCAGTTCCCAACATAGTTTTAATTCTTTCGAGTAGAGTTCTGTTTATCCACTCTGCCACTCTATTCTGTTGCTGAGTGTATGTCACTATGAGTTGTCTTTTAATGCCTTCTTGATTACAAAAGGCATTGAATTCAGCACCTGTATATTCTCCACCATTATTTGTCCTAAAACACGTAATCTTCCTCTCTGTTTCCAACTCTACTTGTGCTTTGAATATATCCTAAAGACTGAAAATACATATGCCTTCCTTTTGATTGGATACACCTAACATCTCCTTGAATAATCTTCAATAAAGGATACAAAATACTTTGCTCCTCCCAAGGACATAATCGATGCTTGCCATGTTGCACCTAAATTCATTATCCATGTATCAACAAGTTTCAATCTATATTTAGACATCGCTTTTGCTACTCTACATAAAACGTCAGTAGCGGCAACACTTCCTTAAGTTTTGTCTTCACCCTTCCTGAATTGACATTCACTTTTAAAGTGTCCTCTCTTGCCACAATTATAGCACTTGACATTCTTCTTGCTCCTAGACTTTGATCTCCCCTTTTTTATGAACAAGTTTCAATCTATATTTAGACATCGCTTTTGCTACTCTATATAAAACGTCAGCAGCGGCAACACTTCCTTAAGGTTTTGTCTACACCCTTCCTAAATTGACATTCACTTTTAAAGTGTCCTCTCTTGCCACAACTATAGCACTTGACATTCTTCTTGCTCCTAGACTTTGATCTCCCCTTTTTTATGAATCCTACTGGAATGATGTCCGATTGATTGTCCTCTCTTGTCATCGATAAGGCTTCTACTTGCATGAACTTGCTAGATTGTCTTCTTTGTTTGTGTATCGAATTTCTTCTTCAAGAACAGATGTTGCAACATCATCGAAAACCTAAATATCCATGGGGATATTGTTAGTTATCTTGATGACAAGTTGATCATATGAATCTGGAAGGCTCTAGAGTAGAATCTTAGCACATTCCTTTAGGTCAATACTATGTCCCAAATTAGATAATTAAGAACATAGAGAGGTCAAGGTATTGATGTGCTATGTTACTTATGTAGATTCAGACATCTAAAGTCTGTAAAGTTTCCTCTTAAAAAATATTTTGTTGTGAAGTGACTTTACTTCATACAATATTGTGAGATGACCCCATATCTCCTTAGCTGATTTCGTTTCCTCTACACCTGATAATATATCATCTGATAAGGACAAATATAGATAAGAAATGGCCAATTCATCAATTCTTTTCCATTTTTTGTCATCTGCGAACTCCTGCGGTCGAGTAATGAAGGCCTTCAGGAAATTATCTTTGATCAATAATGTATTCATCTTTAATTTCCACAACAAGAATTTCGTCCCATCAAATTTGTCAATATCCATCCTTCTTCTCATGGTTGTATCACAACTGCATAAATTGCTTTTGCTTCAAGATTGTTCCCACTATGTCACTTGGTCTTAGGCTCCTTTAACTAGTATTTATTTAGATTATAGTACACCAAGAAAGTTTCCAAGAAAGATTGGAGAAACGTCCCACTTAAAATCCTGTCTCCTTAGACTTTTTATAGTCTGTGACAAAACTATCCTAAACATGCACTTAATCATCGAACATACTTTACCAAAAAGATGCCCTTAAAAATCCGTCTACATTAACAGTACCACCGTACACGTGAAGAGTACCATCGTATGTGTGAATAGTACCAACATATACATGAATAGTACCTTGGTATATCACTTGCAGTACCTCAGCACCATATATATGAACAGCACCTCAGCTCTAATACCACTTGTTGGGATTTTACAATCCCACCGGACAAAACAATAACAACAAATAAAGGAAATTAAAAATAATAAGAAATAGAATATAGATATTTGATATTTGATATGGAAACACTCACAATACGAAATTCTAAAGTTACAACATCTCTTTAATTAGAATATAGTCTGTGACCCACCTACTTGCTTCCATTTATTCCCACCGATGTGGGACAAGCTGCAGGACAATAAGGTTCAATATTGGCTCAAAGAAGTTGCTTCTACTCGTTTGGAGACCTCCAAAGTCGAATGCTAGGGCTTTCTTTAGAGCGAACAAATTGAACTACCAGAAAAGAAATTAGGTGGCAGATGAACACCAGCAACAACCCAGAAGTATGACTGAAAACGAAGCGTTATGGCGACGAGACTAGCTTGGTGAGGCAAGGAGTTCTTAGCAATTTCTCAAATTGGGGCCATCGGGAGAGACAAAACATTTGGAGTTTTTTGTTTCAAATTGTCCGCCCCTTACTAAAAGTCATTGAGGATATTTTGAACTTTTGACATATGGAATATATTGCAAAAAAAGTTTCATAAGACTTACCACAAATTTGGTATTTTAAGGGACTATTTTTTTCCTTTATTCTGGATCTAGGTGCAATTAATTTCCCTTGTTTTTCTTATATCTATATTTTTTGTTATTATTGGAGTCCAAAGGATAAATTTTAACCAAATGTAAATACATACACTACACACACACGTGTGTGTGAGTGTGTATACATATACACACAATTATATATATACACATATGTATGTGTGTGTGCATGTATATATGTATATGTACACACACATATATAATATGTCAAAAATAAGTCTGCTTTAATAAATATAATAACAATAATCATACTTCTCTTATAGTTGATCACATAATATCATTAATTTAATTCATTTATCAATATAAACAAGATTCAAAAAAAATGCCAACAAGCTTGACAATATCAGCCTTCAATTTACCTCCAAGCATATCAAATGAAGGAACAACCAGTAGAACATATATAAACAAAATTTTATTATTTCTATTTAATTAATGTTCAATTACTAGTAAAGTTCCTTTTTAAAAAATGCAAGAAATTTGATATATACATTATTCAAATATGCGTTCACACTAAAGAAAATTGAGTAGTCCTATAATCAAGACAAAGATCCACTGAACCCTTCTCCTATAATCCAGAAGGAATGCATTTAAGAGGGGGAAAAGAATATATAAATCAGGTTTGGTGAAATATATGAAAAATATGCACAAATTTAGAAGAGAAAATCTCAACAAAAAAAAATACAATACCAATTTGAAATTCAAAATGTCAAATAGGTGATTTCACAATAAAATGAATTCTCTATTACTATATTGTTCTTGTTAATCTCATTATTATTATTTTCAACAAGATTTTGAAATTCAAATGGTATTTTTCTATCATTCTTCCAATTTAAAACAGGAATATATATATATATATATATATATATATATATATATATATATATATATATATATATCCATCAGCATCAATCATTGCCTCTAGGGCTGGATTGGACCGGGTTTAACATCAACTCAAGGTCTGGTTTGGAGAGGATCTCGAGTTGTACAAGGTAGCCTGTGGTCTATTCTAGTTCAATACCAACCCAAGGATAAGCTAGACTAGACCGGGCTTGGTTGTCCATGCAATCTAGGACCTAAATTTTGTATTATTATTTTTTTCTCTTTGGCAAACAAAATTTGAACCTATTAAACACAATTAGGACCATAGAAACACCTATAATAATATAAAATGCATCTCATAAAATTAAAACATCATAAATCTATAAGAATATCTAATAACATTTATCAACAATAAAGAAAAACTTAAATCCTATAATCATATAAAAATCATCATTAAAAAAACTTAATTATACTGTAAATCCTTTAAAAAAAACTCTAATAACATTATATAAAAATAAAAAGTAATATCTAAATTACAAAAATATTATAAGATAATTTGACCTGGACCAGTCCTAGTGGTCTAATACCATGGTCTGAAACCCGTTTCAACTTGACAAGTCAATCTAGTCTGGTCTAGTCCGATTTCATTATGTTACTTATTTTGATTGGACCACATCCGGTTGGACAAGACTGAACCGTAACACCAGATTTTGCCCAACCCTGATTTCCTCCATGGTAATAATTTGGATTATTCTTGCTGTCGTTTTTTACCCTGTGATAAGCATATTCATTGATGACTCTGTCGTCTCTTTTGCTTGCGAGACACATGGTTCAGAGAATCTTCTCACGTGCCTCTCATCATTTTCCTCTCAGCTATTACAGTAGGAGTAGGTGATGACCAATCCAATTCAATCTCCTCTTCTGTCTCCATATATTTCTGTAAACTGCAAAACGAGAGAGAGAGGGAGAGGCTTTAACTTTCTATTCATTTGAGTTTATTTGACTCTTCTAAATGCATAATTTAAATGACATGAAATGAGTTTAGAAGGAGTTTACATGCAATTAAGGGGAACAAGTGATGGATACTATATAACAACGAGAACTGGGTCCTGGGTCTTTTATAATTCAAGCCCTTTATGTAGCCATTTCACCATGTTAGTCTAAAACTGAGGTTAATAAAAGTATTAGCTAGATATACTAATTAGCTTAGCTGCTAGCATCAAAGACCATTGAGTCATAATTATATTGAAATATAATTTATTAAAATATGGGAAGAAGGAAATATATTTATATAAGAAAATTATGATTTGAAATTCGTAGGGTAGTTGCCATGTGCATTTTGAATTGTAGCATCCAAAAAAAAAAGAAGAAGAAGAAGAAGGGAATATAGACTCCACAAAAGGCCACGCATTCTGTGGCATGAATCCACTTTTGTCAAATGAATTTTAAGAAAATGTCTGTGCAAATTAAATCATCCATTGCATTTGTGAGTACGAATACCCTATATTTGTTTGTGTCAACTAAATCTATGAAATATGAAAAAGGAGAAAAATGGCCCCGTTGATTAGTATATACAGTGAAAAAGAAATTTACAACAATCGATTCTAACAACTTCATTATACTACTGTTAACCTGTATTGGAATATACATTTATTATACTTGGCCATGATAAAAAAAACAAAAACAAAAATCATAGTTGATGTCCGATCACAGATTAAATATATTTTTGCTGAATGATTAAAGGACAACAAAAATAATTATGGCCTTCGGTTCTTCACAATAATTTTAAATTAAATTTAAGATCTCTTACCCTAAATTCATTTAATTAACTATAATTTTTTTCTTTGGAATTAAATGTAACTCATTGGTTAAAGAGAAAAATAATCATCGATTCACATTTATATTCAATTATATGCAGACAAATAAAATAATGTATATGATCCATGCATGACGACAAAAGACGCTAAGAAAAATTGAAATAATATTGGTTTATTTTATTTCATATTTTTCTGAAGTTACTTGTATTCTCTTAATAATTGAGAACGTTAGCATAAAGGCATCCTATTCTATCAACAACAATTTAAAATTAGGGCGGTAAGGTAGCTAGATTCTTTTAAATTTAATTACTTAAGTAAATTAAAGAGAGAAAGATGGAAAATTAGAAATAAATTTGGTGGGTGAGAACACTTTTATTTTTATGGGGTGTTAGTGCGCATGAGAAGGATTTGAGTGATTCAAATATCCGTGTAGTCAAGAGAGTTTGTTGAGAGATTTCAAGTGTGAGAAAGGAATCGAAAGTGAAGGTCAATGTTCTACTTTTCTGCCCAAGGTGTATGCTCTTTTCCTTCTCCAAATTAGCACCTCCAAAGCAAACTTTGACTCACCTTTTGAATAAATTAATAATTTACATTACAAAAATCCTATATATATATATATATATATATATATATATATATATATATATATATATATATATAAAGCAAAACAAATTCATTTTGATTGCTTAAAAGTTATAAATTTAGTTTACCCTGTATCATTTTTTAAACTCATTAATTATTAAAATTCTTTTATTTATTTTGATAAACTTATATCTCGGGTATTTGATGTAATAAATATCTAGTTCCTAATGAATTATCGTTTAAATATATTTAAAATATAACTTATTTTAAATAGGGTACAGTTAAAGTGCAAAAATATATGAGCTTTTTCTCCAGGTGCAAAAATACACATATGCTTTTTTGATGAACAAAAATACACACGTGGTTACCATTTTGGAGCAAAAGTCACATCTCACCGTTAAGCATTGTTCACGGTGATGAGAGAGAAAGAGATGAGGTGAACAGTAACATAACAGCGGTGAACAGTGACTTAACGGTGAGATGTGACTTTTGCTCCAAAACGGTAACCACGTGTGTATTTTTGCTCCTAAAAAAAACATTTGTGTATTTTTACTTCTAGGGAAAAAGATTTTGTGTATTTTTGTACCTTAACCCTTTTAAATATATCTTAAAATATATCATCACCTTTTAAATATAATCCACCCTTTTTCTCTTTCCTCTTCCACAACTCCAAGCTATAAGAGGAAAAAGAGAAAGGGTGAATTACACTCTTAACGGTAACATATTTACAAGATAATAATATATTTAAAAGATACATACTGTAATTCATCAGAACTTGATATTCATTATAGTATCAAATAGAGGAATATGTGTTGGCCCTACCAGGAGTTATGACTACTTAACCCTATATTTTCATAATATGAAGATAAAATACTAGGAAAGAAAACTTTCTAAAATAGTTACAAATATAATTACTATATTTTTGGGAGTTTTCCGTCCCAATATTATTTTCTTTCTAATTTGCTTCCCATCTAAACATAAAGGGTAAACATGTGGTTTTGAGTGGAACCACTTTCAATGCTCATCAATATCATGAGCACTAAAAACTTATAACCACTATATATCTTTCAAATTTGATTTGGATGGATCAAAATGAATTTTTTTTAATTTTACTTTTTCTTTAAAATTATTTTATTGTGTACATAATCTAAATTAAAGATAATTTCTTAACTGTTATTTTTGTTAAAAAAAATTATTTAAAAAATTTTAAATGAAAAATCTTAATTGGGTTAAGGTGCAAATTCATCAACAAACTATTGGTCCAGGAGCACCTAGCACAATTAACTCTCTAGTGGACCAAAAATACCAACAAACTTTTAAAAACGTAAACTTTTCACAATGCCGTTAGATGGTAGTTAACCGTCGTTTTCTGGGTCCAGAAAAAATTACAGAATCTCACCCAAATGTTTATGAAACTATATTTAAGCCTCAAAAAAATTCAAAATTCTTATTTTAGTCCCTCTACATACTTTATATGGAGGGACTAAAGTGAAAATTATAAAAATATTTTGGGGCTGAAAGATAATTTTCTAAAACTTTGGGTTCTTTTCTGTAATTTTTGCGGGGCCAACTCTACCTCCCAAAATCTGCCCTGATTACAGGCCTTTTTTTTCAGCTTTAGCCTAACCTATGGCCTATTAAAGACGCATGTAATTTTAAAAATTTTGTAAGCAGCCTAACAAACCACAAGCCTCACCTCAAAACAAATCTATTTCAAACAGGGTGAAAACATACCTACTTTAAACAGACTGAAAATAGACCTACATCTAACATCCTGTTTAAAGTAGGTCTATTTTTGGCTTATTTAAAGTAATTATGTTTTCGCCCTCTTTGAATTAGGCTTGTTTTGAGGTGAGGTGTGTGGTTTGTTAGGTTGTTTACAAAATTTTTAAAATTACAAGTCTTCTTAATAGGCCACAAGCCAAATCAGGCTAAGGTTCAAAAAAAGGCCTATAACCAGGAGTGGATTTTGGGCGGTAGGGATGGCCCCCAATAATTATAGAAAAGAATCCAAAATTTTAGAAAATTATCTTTCAGCCCCAAAATTTTTTTATAATTTTCACTTTAGTCCTCTATATAAAGTACATAGAGGGACTAAAATAAAAATTTTGAATTTTTTGTGGGCTTAAATATAGTTTCATAAACATTTGGGTATGATTCTGTAATTTTTTCCAGACCCAGAAAATGGCAATTAACTCCCATCTAACGGTATTGTGAAAATTTTACGTTTTTAAAAGTTTGTTGGTATTTTTGGTCCACTAGAGAGTTAATTGTGCTGGGTACTCCTGAACCAATAATTTGTTGGTGAATTTGCACCTTAACCCATTTTAATTTTAATTCTGGATATTAAAATCCCATTTGAATTGGACAAATCGTATCGTAACAGTGAGCTCTTGATGTTTATCATTATAATGAGCGCTAAAACCATTCCAGTACGAAGTTTTTTTTGACAGTCCACGCATGCAGAGAAATCTAAGCCGTCTGTTAGCCTCGTGGATCTCTTGTACATGTTGCCACAGGCCTCTCATTAGTGTAACACGGGTGTGTAATGAATAGTGAGAATTTGAGAATGGATCGGCCCATTCAAGTATGAGTTTGGCTATCGTTGGATCATTTCAAGGAACAGAGAAATTGATTACTGTTTCAGATATATAGGAGGCTTCTTAATATACTCCCCCATATCGTTGGTTCCATATTATAAGAGCCATTTAATAAATTTGGGCAGGTCAAGAAAATAAAATATATTCGTTAATTCAAATAAATTTGTCATGAAAATGAAATATAGAAGATAAAATGGATTGAGATTTTATAGTTTGAATTAAATTCAAACTTCCAATTAGCTCTTATATTAATTGATAAAAAAATAGCTCTTATATTAAAAACTGGAGTATCAATTTTAGCCAGAGATGTCATTTAATATATGGAACAAGCTTTTGATCATGAAGAGGAGCTAGCTAGAGAAACCATTTCTAATTTATCCCAAAGCTATCGCTGCCATGTATAATTATGAATTCTTCTTTAAAATTGAAACTTTTAGTTATCAATATATTTAAATAAGATCACATGCATGCATATATGGTAGGACCACAATAATGTATACTCGTACTCTTGATCCTATCCTCTAGTTCCTTGAATTACAGGTAAGGTGTGTTTGGTTTGAATAGAGGTGAGAGAATATTTTTACCATACCCTTCAATTCTTCCGCTTACGATGGTGCCTTCATCGTGGACAGAAGATGTTACGATCCGGAAGATGATGAGGCAACGACTTCCATGTCCTCCGCGACCTGCAAGAACCATACGCGCCAAGGAATCGCGACAGCAGAGGATTGTTTGGTGCGGAGCAAGGACTGTTAGGATGCGGCGCTGAGCTTAGCGCAGCGGCTGTAGATGGGAGAGTGGTTGAGACGCTTGAGGAGGAGGATCCACGAGAATCCGAAGCTGGCTTTTGAAGAGTACGAGACGAGCCATTTGATAAGGGAGGAACTAGATCTTATGCAAGTTAGTTATCGATATCCTCTCGCCCAGACCGGAATTCGAGCCTGGATCGGCACCGGGGTACCACCATTTTTATGATTTGTTCTTATTCATTTATTTTAATAAAATGACAAGTTTGTAGGGCTTCTGAAATTAAACCCGTGAAGATAATAAAATGACAAGTTTGCAAGTCTTTTATGATAATAAAAAATTTTATGGACAATTTGATCAAGATGAGATAAAAAAATTTTCTTTCCTCCCCTCAAAACAAACACACCCTATGGTTCACAATATTAAGGAGCCATCAGCAATACAAATACTGCCATCAACAAAAGCCCAATGAATCTCAAACCCCAAATAAAGCCAAAAACAAGAAAAAGAGAAAAACATGGCAATGGCCGCAGTTTTGTCCCTTTCTTTCCTGCCAAAATTCCGCTCCTAAGTTTATACAGTATTATGTCCTACGTCTTGGGTACAGACATAAGGAAATGAATTATCTTGTTTTGTAGCGAGAAAAACGAGTGTAATTTTTAATTAAAATTGGACCATTCACTACACCAAAATATCAAGTCACAGCTACCCAATGGCCCCCCCGTAATTCCTTCAACGAATCACATGAACAGAACGTTATCCTATACTCACATAATTACATATATAGTGAGGTTCCAAATGTATACTTCTCAATGCTTTCTATTTATGAGGTAGGGAAAGAAGGTTTTTTTTTTCATATTTGTAGGTCATTCCATTAAATTTTTCAAGTGAATGTACAAATCTGTCCTTATTTTATTATTGAATAGAGTTTGTTCTCATAAGGTAATATGTATATTAAGTCAGAGTAAAATTGAAAAAATGTTGAATTTTAATGTAGAGTTGATGAAATTTAAAATTTGTATTGATCAATGTGAAATATGTTGGAAGTAAATTATAAAGTACTCCCTTCAGTTCAAATTATAAGAAGTCTTGTAGAAGAAAATTTTTGTCATAAATATGAAAATTTGATAGTGTAATTAGTTATTATTTTCCACTTTAGGAGAGGGATGTGACAAATAATAAAACTATAAAAGTATATTTGATAATCACATTATTTAATAAGAGTAAAATACGTAGATTTTATAAAATTGAAAAGTAATAAATGACTGGACTAACATTCCTTAATTCGTGTGAATTTATTAATAACATCTTATGTCTTATTTTGAAGTGTTGATGCCTTAAAAAAATTGTCTCTCTAATATTTTTTCTGAAAAAAGGACAAGCTTCCCCCTCGTTAGCTAGCCACGAGCCCGAAGGGTGCCAAAGGTCTGGTGAAATATTTTGGTGTCAAGGGTGATGAAGGCCCCACAACTCTTTCGATATCCCTGGTTGGTAACCGATGAGCTACCCTAAGATTCGTTTATTCTAACAAGTTTGAAAATTGGAAAAAGTGGTTGTCATGGTAAATATCTATTGAAGTGTAGTAAAATGCCATTACAAAAGTTGTAAATTGCATGTCACCAAAGCTTTAAGAATTGACTTATATTCCTTTGAACTAATATTCTTTTGCGTACGCATGCACGCACACACCCGCACGACATGGGCGCACGTATATATATCAAAGCTGTTTGGTAACTTAATGGTTACTAACCTTTTGGGATCCAAAGAGTTGGGGATCAAATTAAATCCCCCCTCATCACCCTTGGCACCAAAAATTCTCACCAGACCTTTGGCCACACACACATATAAATCAAAGGTGTTTGGTAACTTAATGGTTACTAACCTTTTGGGATCCAAAGAGTTGGGGATCAAATGAAATCCCCCCTTCATCCCGGGGGTTCAAAGAGTTGGGGATCAAATTAAATCCTCACTTCATCACCCTTGACACCAAGAATTCTTGCCAGACCTTCGGCCACACGCGCACGCGCATGTGTGTGTGAAAACTTAATAGTTATTAACCTTTTGGGATCCAAAGAGTTGGGGACCAAATTAAATCCCCCCTTCATCACCCATGACACCAAAAATTCTCGCTACGGGCCACACAAAAATATATATTATGAAAGGTTTTTGATAACTTAGTGGTTACTAACCTTTTGGGATTCAAGGAGTTGGGGATCAAATTAAATCCCCCCTTCATCACCCTTGACACCAAAAATTCTCGCTAGACCTTTAATTTGGCCACACACACAAGTATACATATGAAAGGTGTTTGATAACTTAATGGTTACTAACCTTTTGGGATTGAAAGATTTGGAGATCAAATTAAATCCCCTCTTCATCACCCCCCTTAGCACCAAAATTTCTCACCAGACCTTCGGGCGCTGAAGGTGAGAGAGAAGCTTTTCCTTTTTCAAAAAAAAAAAAAAAATATATATATATATATATATATATATATATATATATATATATATATATATATATTTGACGGGAAATTATGTAAAAACAACAACACTTCAAAATCAATATTTTGTCATAAGGTATGGATTTGGGATTTACATGTCGGCATGACCTATTTAGAATTTTTGAATTCATTAGGTATTTTTAAGGGACTTTCCCTACGAGTTTTATTTCGTTTCGTTTTGAAAAGGATCTGAAATTCAGGTTTTTTTGCTGCCAATCTGAAGTTCAGGGTTAACTCTCAACAGCTGTACCGCAACTAGTCAATTACGTGCATAAAAATAAGATATGCGGATTTTTTTCCCCTTTCGAAAACCAAGGAAAGGATACTTTCGAAAACCAAGGAAAGGATAGAAGTTGATCATTGATGATAAACCAGCAGTTATTAAATCTATAAATTATTAGAGGGTTTTGATTTTATTCATAGCATTAATTTCAAGATGGCCCCCCACGATTATTAAACTCGCAATCGGATCACATTGATTAAGCGCCTATTATTTGAAAAGTTTTGAATATGAGCAAATTAAGGGTGGGGTTTGTGGGCTTTTGGTGAACAATAAAGTCTAGAGATTTCAAAGGGGTCCACCAACTTTTCAGTCAACAGTGCATGCATGCAATGTAGTACTGCTGTTGATATTGAAATAAAAGAAACGATAATACATATGGGGACCATAATATTCCAGCACAATGTGCCTTACAGCTTACACTTTATAAATACAATACCCACTCCAAGCAGAAACTGACAGAGAAACTAGCTAAATTAAAAATTACTTTTTCTTGAAATATATATATATAGCATTATTTTTTTTATAGAGACAAAACGCGGAAACCTTGCTTCCATTGATCCCTCGTTTGTGGATTTTATGCTCCTTTCATTCCGTCGCTTTATTTATTTCTCTCAATACATATTCTGCAAACCCTGCAAAGTTAAACATGAGGATTATTGATTAGTTACTCCATGCCATCGAAAAAAAATACCTCAATCATATAATTAGCTATTAGTATAACTAATAAAAAAACCAAGAATAATAATTGACAGCAAAAATGGTTTTAAATGGAATGCAAACAAATCAAATTTAAAAGTAGTCTCTTTTCTTTCGTTATTAACATTTCAGAAAAAAAGAAAATTTGATATAAAATCTATTTTTCTCTCTAATATAATAATGGGTTCTAAAGAATTTTTTAATGAGTAAACTACTAACATTGTGAGAAAAACAAATAAATTGAAGTTTTGAAGAGCTTATTTTTAGTGAGTAATGGCTATCCCATTATCAGGATGAATGTACTTTATTACAGTTAAACTTGCGATCTCACTTCATCGGTGAATGTGACATACATTGAGAAGTTTTGCCTTATAAAAAATTCAAAGGAAAAAAAAGGCTACGTGTATATAAAGAGGAGGAAAAGAAGCTTACATAGAGATGCTAGCTATGCAAAGTCATTCTCTAGTAATGATAAGGAGGGGGTGGTGAAGCATAGATATAGGGCTTGTGAGGTGGGGAATAGACTGGAGGGGACGGAGACGGGTAATGCTTCGGAGGAGAGTAGACGGGAGGAGATGGCTTGGGAGGAGTGTAGACTGGTGGGGATGGAGACGGGTAATGCTTGGGGGGAGAGTATTCTGGAGGTGAAGGAGAAGGGTAATGCTTTGGAGGAGGGTAGACTGGAGGGGACGGCTTGGGAGGAGTGTAGACTGGTGGGGATGGAGACGGGTAATGCTTGGGAGGAGGGTATACCGGAGGTGAAGGAGAAGGGTAATGAGGTGATGGAGAAGGATAATGATGCTTGGGAGGATAATGATGCTTCGGTGAAGGGTAGTGATGCTTGGGAGGAGTGTAGACTGGTGGGGATGGAGACGGGTAATGCTTGGGAGGAGGGTATACCGGAGGTGAAGGAGAAGGGTAATGCTTTGGAGGAGGGTAGACTGGAGGGGACGGCTTGGGAGGAGTGTAGACTGGAGGGGACGGCTTGGGAGGAGTGTAGACTGGTGGGGATGGAGACGGGTAATGCTTGGGAGGAGGGTATACCGGAGGTGAAGGAGAAGGGTAATGAGGTGATGGAGAAGGATAATGATGCTTGGGAGGATAATGATGCTTAGGAGAAGGGTAGTGATGCTTGGGAGGAGTGTAGACCGGAGGTGATGGTGAAGGATACGGTGTCTTGGGAGGAGTGTAGACCGGAGGTGATGGTGAAGGGTATGGGCTCTTTGGTGGAGTGTAGACTGGAGGTGATGGAGAAGGATAATAATGCTTGGGAGGTGATGGAGAAGGGTAGTGATGCTTGGGAGGAGTGTAGACCGGAGGTGATGGTGAAGGATACGGTGTCTTGGGAGGAGTGTAGACTGGAGGTGATGGTGAAGGGTATGGGCCCTTTGGTGGAGTGTAGACCGGAGGTGATGGAGAAGGATAATAATGCTTGGGAGGTGATGGAGAAGGGTAGTGATGCTTGGGAGGAGTATAGACCGGAGGTGATGGTGTAGGGTATGGCCCCTTTGGTGGAGTGTAGACCGGAGGTGATGGAGAAGGATAATAATGCTTGGGAGGTGATGGAGAAGGGTAGTGATGCTTAGGAGGAGAGTAGCTGGGAGGTGATGGAGAAGGATAATGCTTGGGAGGAGGGTAGACTGGAGGAGATGGTTTGGGAGGAGTGTAGACAGGAGGCGAGGGAGAGGGATAATGCTTGGGTGGAGAGTAAACCGGAGGTGATGGAGAAGGGTGATGATGATGCTTGGGAGGAGAGTACTTAGGAGGTGATTTCTTTGGTGGAGAGTAGACCGGAGGTGAGGGTTTGGGAGGAGTGTAGACCGGAGGTGATGGTGAAGGATACGGTGTCTTGGGAGGAGTATAGACCGGAGGTGAGGGTTTGGGAGGAGTGTAGACCGGAGGAGATGGTGAAGGGTATGGTGCCTTGGGAGGAGTATAGACCGGAGGTGACGGTGAAGGGTATGGTGTCTTGGGAGGAGTATAGACCGGAGGTGATGGTTTGGGAGGAGTGTAGACTGGAGGTGATGGTGAAGGATACGGTGTCTTGGGAGGAGTATAGACCGGAGGTGAGGGTTTGGGAGGAGTGTAGACCGGAGGTGATGGTGAAGGGTACGGTGTCTTGGGAGGAGTATAGACTGGAGGTGATGGAGAAGGAGGTGGGTAAACCGGAGATGGCGGGGATGGAGGGTGGTAGGGAGGAGACACCGGAGGATACTTATGCGGAGGTGGAGGAGAAGAGTAGATGTAGTGATCAGCGCAAGTTTGAGAAGGGAAGGTGACGAAGAGGAAAGCCAATACAAGAGTGAGAGAGGCCATTAGGGACCCCATTGTGTCGAGCTGTGTGGGTTTGTGATCTTTGGAGCAAGAGCTTCTCCTCTTATAGCTTCTTTGTTTACCCTTTTCACCCCACAATAATTCAATAGTAAAAGTTATTACATTTTTTTGAAGAATGTCCTTAAATTATTAAATAATGAACATTATTATTTTTTAAATGTGAAAGAGTTATTGATTGATTTGTTTGGACATTGGGATCCAGAGTAGGAGGGTTGGAAACGTTGGTGTAGATCTTGAAAAGAAGGTACAAGGCATAAAGCTGGGAATATAAATGGATATCTCTGTTATTTTGCAGAGAAAGGGAAGACAATACTGTTTATTTTTTAACTCTTTTAATTTTGGAACCACTATAGCTAATAATTTAAAAATTCAAATAAAATCCTTCTTTTGTTACATTAAATTGTTAATTCTTACTTCAATAGATCTCTCCTATTCTAGCAAAAAAAAAAAAGAGCAAAAAAAAAAGATCTCTCCAGCTTGCACGCACAAACGCACACATGTCCAAAAGCCTGCATGATTGAAACTTGTTACTTTTTTGTTATTACTATTTTTTTTATCTATGGGTCCAGAGGGGGAGGAGAAGTAACATTGTTCATGCAAGTGTCGGTGACGTTTTTTAAAAAAAGTAATTAACAAAGAACAACAGTACAGAAATCTATGAACAAGGTGAAGGGGAATCTATGATTGCTTTAAATGTGTGTGTGTGTGGGTGTGTTACATAAGGCATTCATGAATTATGATGCTCTATATTAAATGGATTATTTAATGCATTTGGGTAAATATGTTGTCCAAACAAATCATGTTACGTCTTATTTATTATTTTATATAACGTAATTCTCTACAGAAACGATTTTCCTCGTAGCTTTGGTTACAGAATGATAATGATGTATGATAGATATCAGTCTATTCATGAAAATCCTATTTCGTTTTCCAGACATGAAAATATACTTATTAATTTAATACTATAGTCTACAATATTAAATATATATATTTTGTTAAAAAACATTACTTAAAAACTATACAGTATGATACTATGATGTGCTTTAAATAATTTCGTGCAAAGATAGGTGCCATAATCTAGTTTTTTCATATCAGTTTAGTACTTCCCAGAATTTGATTTGCTTTATTGCTGTACAAGCAAGATTATTGTTAAGTAGGATGTACCCTTCGTTTAATAGATTTCTCTCATACACACACATAAGCGTGTAACAGTTGATAAGTGAACAATCAATAATAGCAATTAGCTTAACGAGAAAGAAAAAATTGATTAGCTAATGTCATAAAATATTTTGGTGAAGGCTATTACGATCCAGTTGCCAAGTCAAGATTTTCTTAAAAACCTTTTCTTTCGTAAAATCTTTTATAGTTGTCTTTCAAAGCCAAACTCTTAATAACAAGTTTGTTTCAGGCCGAGATACACAAGCTAGGTTTTTTCTTTTTAAAAAAAAAAAATGAAGTTATTATTTGTACATTGAATAACGATATTTGGTCATAAATGTTCATTAGTCGGAAGTTTAATTGAATAATCGTATAGGTGGCCATCTTTAACAATATTCCTCGCTACTACTAATGTTCATTAGTCGGTGGTTTACTTTAATTTAAAGTTATATTATAGCTTTATGAGATTTATTAATTATTAGCTTTTGAAGCCAATAGGATTTACTCAAGCTACATTTAATTTGATATGTTTTTGTAATAAAACTTTCTTAAATTTACTAGCAATTTTTGTAAACAAAACTGATGAGAAAATTGGCTCTCAATCACAGAAAGAATATTATTGATCTGGCAATTGAAAACTGGTAGGGTCGTAGTGGTTAGCAACTTGTCATGCGCTGTAGTTTGAAATTCCACATGGCATCGATCCATGTGTAAATTGAAAAAGGAGATTGTAGAATCCTCACATAAGGTTTGAATTGTCTTTTGCACTTTTTTTTTAAAGAAAATTTTAACTTTAAAATCTTAAATAGATTATTTTTCATTAAAAAAATTGTCAATTACATTATTGTTATTGTTAATCTCATTACTTTTATAGATATCAAGATTTTAAAGTTCAAATGGTATTTTTTGTCATTTTTTATTTTTTTTCCAATATATTTATATACTTACATACATATCACTCTTTTTCTTGTTATAATACTATTTGACCTAATCTCACATGAAATAAGAGTTAAGATATTTAATTTGTTTTAAATTGATTAAATTTTTTTAAAATTGTCCTTATTTAATTATAACTATTGAAAATTGTTATACATTTTCTTTCACCTGCATTTTCAATAAAGTTGAAATTGGAAGAAAGTCAAAAATGGCTTATACTTGTGAGAGAGAAAAATTGACATACTAAAGTTTTAGTAGGGACCAGAGCAGTTAGCGGCCATCACTCTTGGTAAGCACCAAATCTAAACTATTCAAATTATATTTGAACAATTTAATTTAATTTGTTTACTTTTATTTTTTAAAATAAATTATTTTAATGCATATAGAATTTAAAATACAAACGGTGTCTTAATGATGAATTTTAAAAATAATCAATTTTTTATTTAAAAGCCATTATTTTTTAAAAACTTTTAAATCTGGATCATTCAAATTGTGTTTACTCCATGTAAATTTAGCTGAGTGATAAGAAATGAACCATGATCTTGAATACTATGAGCATTAAAATTGGTTACACTCACCATAGCATTGATTTACCTATCTTGACATAATAATAAAAAATAATAATTAATAATCGATGAATACGAACAAATTAAATTACCCCGTATATGATATGGTCCCTTTGAGTTAGATAACAGTTTGACTATATAGATTATAGACTACAAAAAGCAAACTAGGTCTCAATTTCACCAACTCCTTTTTACTATTTGCCAAGCTGTAATTCAATAATTATACATTTAAAGTAATGCTTCACATCATGTCATTTTCCTTGTATTAATTAATGGGAAATCTTTTTTTATTTAAGTTTTATATTAAATATAATGATACAGACAAATAAGCTTTGACTATATCATAACAACTCCAATTTGGAATTCGAAGTGTGGGTTTCTTATATATGACCTAATTCGAATTGCACATGCCACCATTTCACTGTTCTCAATCTCAATCGATAAGAGTTACCATCCTTTGTTTTTCAACCATCCTTACATTATTTTAATATTTTGGGGATAACGAGAACGTAATATTGAATACTAGTGGTGAAAATAGTGTAGGTCCTTTGTTTAGAATAATACAATACCCCACACATTAATTTAAGGATCAAAATCACATCTGGGATTATGGTGTATAATAAAATAATTAATAAGGCCATTATTAAATGCCGGGTCACTTTCGTCTGTCACATCAATATAATCCGGCCAAATGCCCATTATTATCATTTACCGCTTTACGACAATAATCGCCCATTAGCCAATAATGTCATCATTCATCAATTCTTTATTTATTTAAAATCGAAAATAATAATTAGCAGACAATTTTGTATAATTAATTTTCTGTGAAATCAGTGCATCAAGAACATCCTTGTGAATGTGAATTCGTGAGTGAATAATTAAGTTGAATCACTGGTAAACTCTATATAATTTTAAACTTGGATAAACTTAAAAGTTTATTTGCTAAGCATGATATATTATGAAGGTTGATGTACTTAATTTTAATTCTTTAAATTTAAAATGTATTTAAATCAACTTATTGACATTTTTATATTTTAATTATTTAATTATATATTATAAATATATTTTTAATGATAAAAGTAAATTATTATAAATTTATGATTTGATTTCACGATACGAATTTGCATTAATGTTATGAGTTTCTTTAAATTCATGAGGTTTTTTTAACTTGCATCAAGGAAAAAAGAAACACCTAATTGATAAATGAGTTTTTTTTTTAAAAAAAAAAAAGAATGAATTATCTCTAATAAGATTGTAGATTTAAATTTCATGGACAAAAAAATAATGTGTGGAGAGAACTACTACCTCCAATTTTAATTATATGATAAAGTTTGTAGTGTAATTTATCAAATAATTAGAACCGATAGAGTACTAGTTTTAATTAATTAGAGGTAATCATGTAATAGTAATTAAATAAAACTTGTGTAGCTAAACTAATAGTAGCAGGTTATAATAATTTAACCAGTGATCTCAATCTTAGATCTGAGATTTAAAAGCATTTTTTATTGGGAAAACACGTATTGCGATGAAACTACTAGATATTTCTTGAATGCCGACATCTACAAAGGTACAGTGGGACCCAGGAAGAGTCCAGAAGAGACCAAAACCTAACATGAACGGAACGAGAAAACAAGATCGACGCCCATGACCTCATAATAGGATTAATAATAGGATTAAGGTGCAAAATTATTAACGAATTATTGATTCAGGAGTAATTTCACTAACAAAACTTTCTAGTGGACAAAAATTACCAACAAACTGTTAAAACATGAGCAATTTCACCAACGCCGTTAATTGAGCTTGACGCCGTTAACATGCCTTCATGCAAAAATTACAGAATAGGATCAAAATATTTATAAAACTATATTTAAGCCAAAAAAATTTTAAAATTTTTATTTTAATCCCTCCACGTACTTTATATGGAGAGACTAAAGTGAAAATTATAAAAAAAAATTGGGGCAGCAACATAATTTTGGGTACTTTTTTGTAATTTTTGCGGGGTTATTCCTACCCCTCAAAATCTGCCATTGGTCACAGGTTTTTTTTTTTTTTGGCTTTAGCCTGACCTGTGGCTTATTAAGGAAACCTGTGATTTTAAAAATTTTGTAAGCAGCCTAACAAACCACATGTTTCACCTCAAAACAAGCCTACTTCAAATAAGATGAAAACAGACCTACTTTGAACAGGTCGAAAACAGACCTACATCTAACAGTCTGTTTAAAGTAGGTTTGTTTTTGACCTGTTTAAAATAATTATGTTTTCGCCCTCTTTGAAGTAGGCTTGTTTTGAGGTGAAGCCTGCGATTTGTTAGGCTGGTTACAAAATTTTTAAAATTACAGGCCTCTTTAATAGGCCACAGGCCAGGTCAAGCTAAGGTTTAAAAAAAGGCATGTAACTAGGGGCGGATTTTAGGGGTGGGGATGGCCTCATAAAAATTACATAAAATAACCCAAAATTTTAGAAAATTATCTTTCGACCCATAAAATTTGTATAATTTTCACTTTAGTCTCTCCATATAAAGTACATGGAGGGACTAAAATAAAAATTTTAAAATTTTTTGGGGCTTAAATATATTTTCATAAACATCTGGGTCTTATTCTGTAATTTTTGCATAAAAACAAATTAACAGCATCAAGTTCAATTAACGGCGTTGACGAAATTGCTCTTGATCCAAGAGTTTGTTGGTAGTTTTGGTCCACTAGAGAGTGTATTGGCGAAATTGCTCCTGAGTCATAGTTCGTTGGCAATTTTGCACCTTAACCCTTTATAATATGTTGCAATTCCTAGGGCAAGTCGGCCACAGGCCCATCAATGTGCCCAGCCCAGTAAAATATCGCTCATTTTGGCCCACCCAAGAAAGGCCCACAATCGATCGGCTTAAATGAGATAGGCTATGGACACATCCTCAGACCGTCCATGTGTGTAACACACACACATATATTAGAGTTGGAAAAACTGACCAACCAAGCCCATCAAAACAACCTATTTATGACTTAAATTTATAAGAGTCAGGCTTTAAGAATTTTATCTCAAAAGTTAAAGCGGGCCTAAAATGGTTAGCCTTGTACAGGTAAGGACCGGTCCTTTTAAGCCCCTTTTTTTTATTTTCTTAATTATATATATGATAAAAATATTATTAATTATTTATATTTTATTAACAATGTTGTAAATATTTAATTGTTATTATCTTTTTTTTTAGAAATAAATTTCACAAGAACATCTTGTATTAAGAATTCTAAAAATTAAAAACTTATAAAAGATATTTCTTATTTCATAAGTATTCTTACTAATTTTTTTTCTTATTTTTTAATGATTATTTTGTTCATATCTTGTGTTGTTTATTTAATTAACTACTTACACTTTTCAAGACATTTTTATAAGAAGTATTTTTAATTTTGTTAAGTCTTCTGATTAATTATTTGTAATTGTGGTATGTGGAATTTACTCTTGATTATGACTTATTGATTGTGTTTTTTTGTTGCATAACGTGTGTTTTTTAGACCTTGATGTTGACAATATGTATTTGTTAAATTAAAACTTTAATTGTTGTAATTTACTAATTATATTTCTTTGAAAACAAACACAAGAAAAAATAATTAAAATTTAGAAAAATGGCTTCTGACCCTCTAGGGCCGGCCCTTATAAAACATATGTTTTTATAAAACATATGTTTTTCTTATCCTCGACTTAAAAGTGCTGACCCTTTTTAGATTCTTTTTAGCCTGACCCTTAAAGGACTAGCCTTGATTCTCACAACTTTGATTATAATATATATTTTATATATTTACGTATAAATTTAGGCAAAAGAATCATATCAATTTAATTATATCTAAAATAAGTGAGATGAAATATATATATTTAAATATAAATATGTTATAATGTATATAAAGTGCAATCACAGTTGTTTTGGAAGCAATTTTTCCTGAAGAGATACAGAGTGAAGTCAAGTGAAGCATACCATATATGGATATCTTACATGGCTTATATGATAGTTTCATTACTTATAGTGAAGCATCTAGATTTTAGTTAAGTGAGCATTAGAATAAACGGATGATAGTGTTTCTACTAGAAATGTTTTAGTTCCATAAGTTGAAATTGAAATGTTATTGTTTATCATTGATCACACGTTATAGAAGTTTTTAACCAGTACAAAAAGACTCTAACTAGAGAAAAGTCCTCTCAAATTGAAGGACGTTAATATTGATAATTTTGTACATGTTAATTTATGTGTAATTTCAATAAGAAATGATGAGGGTTATGATCCTCTATTATTAGTGTTTTTCGTCATTTATATTAAGAAATTAGTTGCAAAAATGTAATAGAAGTGCAGCTGCATATTGATTTTTTTTTTTTCTCTTTTAATTTGAAAAACAAAGCATTATCAAACTACACATGCCCATTTAATCAAACCCATATGACATAAACTTCAATGAGCATTGACAGATTGAACTAGCTAATACCTATTTAAAAAATAAATAGGTGGGCTGCGGATGATTGCACAGCCCTAACAATTGCATGTTTGTGTGAGAGCAGGTATCAAGGATCAAAATTCAAACATAACCCATCAAATTTCCCAAAAAGTAATTGCTCGCTGTATAATTTAAATATTTTAGACTTCGTTTTGAAACAAACTTTGAAATATTTCGCTGTATGATTTAAACATGACACGTTTTAAATATTTCGCTGTATGATTTAAACATGACACGTTTTAAATATTTCACTGTATAATATTTTTATTTTTGAAAGAAACTTTGAAAATAATGATTAACTTAAGAAATAATTTTATTTCATTTCTAGCACATCATCCAAGTCATATTTATAAATAATTTAATTACTTTTAAATAATTTAGATTATTAAAGAAACAACGATATTAATAATTTATTTAATAAGTAATGTAATTATAAGATTTTATTTTTAAAACAAACCTTAAAAACACAAATCAATGAAATCGTATCGACGTTGAGAAGCAAGCTATGAAACAATCAATTGGCATAAACAGTAAAAAGCTTATAAATAGTGCTATAAACAGTAAATGGTGGAAATTAACAATTTAATAATTAATTATTTTAATTATAATTTAATGAAATCATATGAACAGTAAAAAAAGCACGAACAGAAAAATAATCAAATCAAATGAACAATGCAAGTTAACAGTGTTTGTGAACAGTGATTTGTTGAATAGATCTTATAAATATATAGATATATATAAGGTAAAGGTTAAAAATACACATAAGTTTTTTACCTATGAGCGCTCAGCACAAATAACTGTTTTTTAGAGTAAAAACACACACGTGTTATCATTTTGGAGCAAAAGTCACATCTTACAGTAAAGTCACTGTTCAATGTGATGAGAGAGAAAAAGATAAAATGAATAGTAACATAACGGCGGTGAACAGTGACTTAATGGTGGAATGTGAATTTTGCTCCAAAATGGTAACCACATGTATATTTTTTCCTCTAAAAAAAGATTCTTAATGTTAGGCGCTCCAGATAAAAAAATTCATGTGTACTTTTACACTTTAACCCATATATATATTATATATTATATTATACTGCCGGTCGTACGAGACAGAGTTTGACTCTGTCACCTAATTTTAAAGTATATTTTCGGAGTTGGGGCATCTAAAAGTCCAATTCCCGATAGAGGTTTAGTTAAAGGTGTGCATAATGTTTTAATTTAGAATTAAAACTAGGCAATTTTTAACGATTTTTTTCCAAATAACTTAACCTGCGTTTTCATTGATGGAATTTGAAAATAAAATCTACTGAAATTAAGTTTGGTTTATCAGTTTTTTTGAGATAAAGTGCCATGTTCCTGATTAGTTGTGTCAATACTTCTTTTTTTTTGGGAAGTTTTTGTCTTTTTAATTTAATTAACTTTTCCCTGTAACTGATCTGGTTTGAAGTCATTTAAATAAGAGTATTTTATTATATAATTTTCTTATTTTTGGTTAATAAAATTAAAATTCTCAATTTTTTTTATAAAGGCACAAAAAGTATACCCTCCTTAACATATGAAAACTCCTACTACTCAAGGTGGTATAACTTGGTAAAAATTGAAGTTTGAAAGGCATACAAAAAATATTTTAAAATGACTAAATGAGGGTTGAATCTAATTACTTCCAAATAACGTGATAAATTAAGAATGAAATACTCATTGAAAATGTGGCCACGTTTAATATTTGGCGATACATCGATTGAGAATACCTCCAATAGAAGCAATCAAAAGATACTTAAGAAAATTAGAATGAAAGATTTAGAGGAAAAAATATTTACTGAGAAGTACTATTAAAATTATAATTGTTTAGTAGGACCAGATATAAAAGTAGAAAATTAAAAATACTAAAATACTTCTAAGAAAATCTTATGTATTTCCTCTTACATTCTCTCTTGTATTTTATTTTTAAAACTAATACAAAATTCTAAATTTCACTAAATTAAATAAGATTTTTCTCAAATTTTCATTTTTCAAAACTTGCATAGATATCTATGAAAAAAAAATTACACACTCTTCAATTTTATCAAAATTATATTTTTTAAAAAATCAACAAAAAATGTAATTAAAAATATAATTATATAATTTTAATAAAAATAAGGTATTTTATAATTTATTATATATGTTAAACTGGAAAAAAAATGTATGACTTATTTTTATTTTAGAAGAAATTTATGTGGGTTAAAAAATCATTTAATGTTAATAAGATAAAAAAAATATTATATCATGAAAAAACATGAAATGAGTTTAGTTTTTTTTTAATAAAAAATATTTTAATTGATATTAACATTGATACTTGATAATAGAAATATGGCAATTTGATTATATATTTGTTAATTAAATTATCTATTAATTATCTGAATATAAAACTTGTCGAAAATTAAAGGCTTAAAAAAAAGAGTCTGAACCATATAGTTAATTAAATAATATATTGATTTTGCATGAGTATGAAACATGCTGAAAAAAATATATGATCATATTACATGATGATGGACGGGCGGTTTTAGTTTTAATTTTAATCATTTTTAAATTATAAATACAAGAAATAATGTAGGAGGTTTGACTAGAACACTTTAGTAATTTTAAATTTATTTCACTATTAGTATAATGTTTGATGTTTTTAAGTAATTATAATTTTTATAATCCTTCTCAATAAATATCTTTTTCTTCAATTTCTTCTTTCTAATCTTCCCAAGATATTTTAAGGTGATTAGGGGGTGTTTAGAAACCTTCCAAAATCTAAATTTTACGTAGTACAAAGTAAGTATGTAAGAGGAGTTTTGTCTCGACTTGCGCAAAACCTAAGTTTTGAGCTTCTTCCAAACACCCCCTAGGTATGATTAGATAACTTTCAAAGCATGAACATTTGGCAAATCAATATTGGTTACATCCCACAATTATCAATTCCGTGATTAGAGGGTGTCTCCACTCTTCACTATGCTCTCTCATATCCGACACATGAATATTATATATATATAAATAACGTAAAAGCGGTATTCAATATCATATAGTGTGTATGTGTGTGTCTAACATAACCAGTGGCGTATGGTTGTCAACTTGTCATGGTATTTATAAGATCTGAGCCAAAAATACAAGTGCCTTTAATTTATATATTTAATTGACAATCTCCGTCATTTTCTCTTCAATTTCGATGGCGCAAAAAAATGCTTTATTTGTCGTTGACGCTTCGACACTTCCACAGCTACATGTTTGACTTTCTTCTATTCTTTCTTTATCACTGTTCTATAATATTCCTCTAACAAGGACTCGATTCTTAATTTTGAGGCTCGTGTGTGTGTGTGTGTTGCCGACACCAAATTGTTATTTTCTTACTCAAGACATATATAAGAGAGATGATAATATAATCCCTCCCTGATAGGGAAAAAGAATCTCATCAATGTGTTTGTTTTTTCTCATTTCAAAAGGAAGATTGATATGATGGTAAATAGTAATGAGAACAAAATTCAATAATTAACTTTTATCTAATTCAAATTTGAATATTAAAATCAATGTCACTCCTCAATAATATAGACACACACACAGCGCAACAACAAAACTCATTTTATGCTTCATATATAAATGCACAGAATTAATTAATTATTTATAAGTCTTAAAACTATAAGGTTATTAATAAATTGCTTACAATTTTTTTTTATTTATTCTATCTATAGGCTTTCTCCACTCATTAAGCTCCATGAAACTCTGTTTTTCACTCATTAATTATTCTTCGTTTATGCATTTTAATAGGGTTTAAATTTTAAGAAGATAATACTACAATCTTCAATAAATTGTAAGTCATTAATTATGCTCGATTGTGAATTGCAAAGGGGAAATATTTAGTTGGTAGACTTGAGGAATATTAATAAAAATATAAGTGGTGTGGTTTAGGCATCTTTAGAAAAAGAAATTTACTGATTAATTTAAATTTTAAATATGTACGTGCTATCTAACATTCTAGCTTTGATGCTTATAAGGATATTCTACTCCTATATGTATTATTTACTTTCTTTTGTCGATGCTTTTGAGGTTTCTTTTGTTAAAAGAAAAAGGTAAATTAAAGACTAAAGAGAAGAGAAATCAACATTTACAACTCCTAAATGTATGATTGTTATACATGAAAATATATTTTATTCTATTTTTTTTATATATATTTAAGAGCTAATGATATAGAGAGAGACTAAAATTAAAGTAACGATAAACTCGCTTTCACTTTTCTTTTCTTTTTTTTTTTTTTCCTCTTTTTGAATAACTTTATAAAAATTTGACAGCAAAAAAATTCTTGAGAATCTGAAACTTTAAAGATATCGATTAGTGATGAAGGAACACTCCATTAGCAGAAGTTTAAATATCTCAAAAAAGAAAAATGTGCTTTTTACCCATAATTTTGATGTGAACTTAATCTGGATGAGGAAAATGAATCATATGCATGTTAGGCATATGCTTTTGAAGATGCCATGCAAAAGAAAGAAAAACAAATGTTTTTTTTGCATGTGGGGGCACCTTCATTTATAATTTCATTTTGTCTTTTTCAAATTTTTCTTCACATCTGGACCCCAAAATTAAATTTCACTTTGTCTTTTTCAATTTTTTTTTTCTTCATATCTGGACCCCAAAATTGTCGGTGCATACATTTTCATGATTAACAACAATAATCAGCAATTTTCTACATAAATAATTAAGAAATCTAAACAAGCACTACTCACTTGCTTTCCTTTTCCCCCTCCCAAAGGTGCCCATATTTACCTTTATTGTATATCACTCTCATCCTATTTATGAGGTTGAAAAAGAATAAATTTTTGGACTATAATTATAAGGCATGCCATCATTATTTTTTGTCACCAGTTTCCCCTTATATATACTCTTCATTAAATGTTGATGTATGTTATAAAATTTTTAATGTAGGCATATTTAATATAGATAAAGTTAGAAACTTATTAAATAAGCATTGTTATCCATGCATTACACATTGAAGTTTATATATAGCATTTTGAGCTTACGAAGCTTCAATTCTCTGCAATCACAAAAAGATAGTTAATGGTCATATAATTATTTTATAATCTTCCATTTTAAATGAGCAGTGTATTTTTATATTGAATGTTTCAAATGTATTTTTTTTCTTGATAAATATTGATGAAACCAATATTTGAGACCTTATCACAAGAGTGAAATCGGGAAATGTCATTGCTTAAAAAAAGAAAAAGAAATCGATATTGAAAATGAAATCAGTGCTAGTCATAATATATATTAGAAACATGCAATACCCTCTAATGTGAATCAGTGCTTGGTTTTTTGGGCCTAAATCAAGCATTTAACATATTTCAAAATTATAGTTTATTTTTGCCAATAAATGGGATTTATTTTGTATCCATCAATTAATAAATATTATATATTGATGATTATTTTATAATTTATGTTTTTTATATTTCTTCAAAATTGATTGATTAAGTAAGCATGCTTAAAAATGATTTGATTATTTCTTCAATTTTATTTACTATTGATGTAAATTATTGATTTGATTATTTGATTTAGAAATAGTGACATTATTGTTCTAAATTATAGATGATTATCTCCTAATTTTATTTTTTATATTTCTTCATAATTGATTGATTAAGTAATCATATTTAAAAATGATTTGATTATTTTTTTAAATTTATTTTATTATTGATGCAAAATATGACTATTGATTTGATTTAAATAGTGACATCATAATTCGACATTATAATTTATAGATGATTATTTTTTAATATTTTCTTTTTTCCTTATTTATATTTTTTCATATTAGAATGATTAAGCAAATATAATAGTTCATACCCCCTTCTTTACTTTTTTTTTTTCATGTTTACATGGATCTTGATAATCTATTTAATTATATAGAAATTCACGTCCCCCTTTCATTTTTTCCCCATGAAGTGCTAACTTTAACATTTTGATCATGGTTAGCTTTCCATTTTACATTTTTTTTTATGATTTTGGTGATTCTTTTCTTTGTTACAAACATTTAATTTCTCATTTATCAAGTCAAGAACAGTGCCCCATTAATTTTTTGATTTCTTGATTCCAAGGAAAATACATTGAAAGTAACTTATAATTTAACAGGGGTTCAAGCGATATGTTTATCAGTTACTCCCTTATTCCTTCATCCTTGTTACAAGAACATTGTCACAATTGATAAGGTATTTAAAGTATTTAATTTTTTTCCCTTAAATTTTACTTGTTTTGATATTCCTTACTCTTAATTAAATAAATAACCTTCTTTAGTTAATTAATTTTATTAAGAATAATTTTAAAATTATAAAAATATTAATTAATTTTAATTAAAGTTTTAATTTATATAAAATAATTAATAGGTTGTTGTAAAGAGGGCGAGGGATCAACTTGTACATTTTTATAATTTTGTTCTTCATAGTGTGTGTGTGTGTGTTATCTACATGACATAAAATATAAAAATTTCAACAAGTTGTAAAAATCGTAAGAAATGCAGTTTATTCCATAAATTATGTATAACATATAAGACTCTTATCTAATTTAGTTTAATCATCTTCAGCTGGTTTTAAATGTAAAAGCTAGATATGTAATTTGTAGAGATAAAAAGAATTAGCTAAGTTAGCTGTTTGTGAGAAACATGTGTTGGTTTTCTAAAAAATATTTTAAAATATAAGAAATAAAATAAATTAATATCTTATATTTTAGACTAAAATAAACTCATTCTATAACGCATTAGCCGGAGGAGTATAATCAAATTAAGCGTTCACATCATGGTCAAAAAAAATTAAGCATTCGTATATTTATCAAAGACCCAACGAACTGTCCCCTTTTTTCCTAATAGAGCAATGGGCAAAACTGGGTTGGTGGTTCCTGTGAATCATTCACTGTTAGTCAAATCAGATTACGTGACATATTCAAGTAGAATCATGACATAAACATTAATTAGTCTAACAAAAGTCTCAAAATGCAAGAAAACAAAGACAGGTATTGCCCGCTGTTTTTTCCCCTTTCTCCCCTTTCCCAAGTTCACGTCTTTGTTCCGTTGATAGTCGTGTCACATCATCAACATTGAATGGTTTGGTGGTGGGGACTAGGTGTCTTGTGAGAGTACAACAATAGCAAGAGACGAAGAAGCAAGCAATGTGCATTGTCTTTAATTCGCTCCCATATTTTTCTTATATTATTTTAGCCTGCAATTTAGATTGATGGACAAATTGTTTGTAAGATATAATGAAGATGTTTGAGTATAGATTACACTCCCAACACTTAAATCAAGACAACAATAATAGTTTCTATAAAATGATAATTTAACTTTAACTTTGTGCGTTATTAAGAACAAAAGCAATAAGTTTGATATGTTGTTTTGTGGGGTAATATGATATGGTTTGTTGTATGTCACAGATGCAATGATGGTGTATAGTATTTGTAATTATGAAGTGATGCTTTAAAGAAGTGTCTGTTGAAACAACATCTCTTCAATTAAAAGTTAAGTTTTCTTGAAAACTGAATATCATTATTAGTCTTAGTGATGTGATATTGATTCATGAATAAACATATAAAGAATCACACTTTTATAGTACGTAAAGTTTTCTTAATAACTTACACAACTTTTTTTTTTTATGTCATAACTTACACAACTTACAACAAACAACCTTTGGTTATAATTTTTTATGTGTTTCTAGGAATTAAACCTTTAGTGTTATAACTCCCTACACAATCACATGATTTTTTAATAAAAAAGTATCTTTATTTTAAAATATTCTAATATCATTAATTAATAAATTATTCTTTGTCGAATCGCTTTAATTAAATCTATCAATTTTAAATTAGAATTAATTGTCTTGAAATAAAGATGGCAGCGAGGCGGCTCCGAGATGAACACCAATTTCGGAAGTTTGGACCCACTTGAATGAATAGCACCTTATCCTATCTTAGCTATGCAATCCACTAGCCTCCCAATAGACTTTTACCCTATATGTTGCTTTTTTTTTTAATAAAAAAAAAAAGGCATCTATATCCTCTAATGACAAGCAATTCTATTTGAGATGAGTATTAAATGTAAGTATCGCTCTCTAGCCCCCTCTGTTGGGCCCAATCCTTATTAGTTATGTGTTACATTTATTTTTAAAGGATATAAGTTTAAATTACAGATTTATTTTTTATTTTTTAATTGAAGGCTATGAAAAACTATATAGATTTAGTTGGATTGATTATGACGTTGAAGCATATCACTTTTATCCTTGCAGCATACAATAATCACTAGGGGTGAGCATGGGCCTGGGTGGGGTGAGACCCCTGCCCGATGCCCTGCCCAAAGAATCACTGGGCAGTAAAATGCAGCCCAGTGTCCGGCCCTGCCCAATAGAAGCCCTAACATTTTTGGGCTGGGCAGGGCGAGCTTCCCATGCCAAAGTGATGATATCCTACTACACCCTATGTAAAAAAAAAAAAAATTCAATCATACCTAATAAATAATATTGTAAGCTTTAAATGTAATCGATAATTATACATTTTAGAATATTCCAAAATTAATCTACAACTTGAGTCTTAAAATTAAAAAAAATTACCATAATTTCTAGACACAACTTATGTCTTAACAAATAATCAAATACACATAACCTGAAGAATTAAATAACATCCATAGTCCATTAAGTACAAGACATCATTAGTAATATAATGAACTAATGGTCAGATACTTAATGGATATATTAGAGTATTAAGTTTATTAACTATTATATAAAAAAATATTTATATCTCACACACACACACACACACACACAAGGGCACATACCTTGCCCGATGCCCGGCCCTGCCCGTAAAAATGCCCAGCCCGGTCATGCCCATTTTTCCTGGGCTTTTTTTTTCTGGGCTGGGCAGGGCCATTTTTTACTGGGCCGAGTTGGGCGCTTGGGCTTTGTGCACAGCCCTAATAATCACTACTTAATTGCTTCTTCCTGAAATGAACCTTACGAGGAATTTATTATTTTGATCATTCGTCTCGATTATTAAATGTGACTCGATCATTGAGCGAATTATTATTTTAAAAGTTATATAGATAAGCAAAGAGTGAAGTTCCCATGATCGCCTAATTGTTTAAGATTAGGAAAAAAAAATTGTTAATTAGAGGAATTTGTTAGGTGGTGAAAATGAATCTTAACTGATTTTTTTGGGTGCAATTTCATAGTGATTTTGAAATGCCAAGGAACTCCCTCATCTACAAATTAACTACAATTCACTTTTTTTAATTTTAAACAAATTGGGCCAGAATCAATGTTACCAGACAATTCATTCCATACTGGAAATTGGGTAGGCTGAGGGATTCTCTTGAGTTGAGAATGATGATTCTTTTTTTTTTTTTTATTGAAATTTTAGAAAAAGGGTTGGGTTCACCAACAATCTAAAGTAAGGCGAAATCTCCCTTCCTCTTAAGTAATACCAATGTTGGGTAGGACGAGCCGTCTATTACTCTCAGACATTTACCTAAATACCTAGGAGCTAGGATACCTCCTCCAACGCCTTAACCAATTCAAGGATCGAACCCTCTCCCTTTGGTGAGAGTGTCTAACCCCTTTGCCAGTTGAACCCAAGGACGAGAGGTAGAATATGATTCATGTCTCAAGTATTTACTACAAATGTATGGTGATTCATAAACCCAATTGAGGGAATTATAAATTCAATTACATGCCGAAATCAACTATGAGCTAAAACCAATTTCTTGAAAAATATCCAAAACACCCATATACACGCCAAAATCAATTATGAATCCAAAACAAACACCTCTATACATGTCAAAATCAATTATGAAACTACAAAACTGATAGTAGTGACTTATAATTTAAAATGCACAACTTTGAAAGTATAGGAGAGTTAGACAGCTTCTGAGATAACCATAACCTTTGAGTTCATAATTAATTTTGGCATGTATAAGAATGTTTTGTTTTGGATTAGTAATAGATTTAAAAATGAATCAAGAGTTTGCAACTTTGCATAATTTTATAGAAAATCATGGTTTTTACTCAATTAGTTTTTCTTCATATGTGAATATATTGGCCTATGTTCAAGAGTGACAACATAAGCCAGGAAAAAGTAAACAAATAGATAAAAGGAAACCCACCCCCCCCCCCCCCCCCCTTTTTTTTTAAAAATAGGACTAGCGAAGTGATATTTAGTAACAATTTTATAGATAAGTCATTGATTAATACATTCATTTCAATATTGCATTAGGTCATCACTTACAATAACTTATTAAATATAGTGCTTTTGTAAAATAATAAATAATATAATACTTAAAATATAACTTGCAAATATCACCATTAAAAAAATATATTAGAATATACAAGATCAAAAACATAGTAAAACATTTTTCATTTTTACCATAACCAACACTAGAACTCTAGAATGATTTTAAGAAACATTTATTCAGCCGATACAAAGCAGATCCTACATAAATCAGCTAACAAGTTAATATTCAGCAAAGTAACATACCAAGTAATACAAGATGAATTTAAAGACGACATCCCAGAAGTATCCACTCGTTAGATTCGTTCAAATTAAATTGTACTTGATCTCAAGCTATCCTGCTATTTTATGTGCACCTCAGGGAATCCTTGTTACAACAAGCGTAGGCCGGAGGGGTGATAAAAATTGCATGAGAAGTATCTTTGATCCATGAAAATGCTCACCCAAAAAAGATGTATAAAGATGATCACTATGGTGTGCTTTCATTCAGATTCCCTAGGCACTCTTGCTTACCTCTTACCTCGATGTCCAGGTCCAGTTCTTGGTCCAGGAAACCGAGAAAACTGAAGGCGCAAGTGACTAGACTCTGGGTTGAGTTCATCAACCTTATAACCTGCGTGCCACACAACAAAAATGTCAGCAAATTCACCATTAGTAAGTTTATATGTGAAGAAAATCATTTAGCGCTGAATTTTAATCTAAAAGTCTCCATCAATAACATGGCAAGCCCCCAAGTATCTCACATTCTTTGCAACATCATAGTATCATCAATGTGTCTGTCTAGAGCCTGGTGATATGGAGCAATTCAAAACTAAAACGTAAACCATCACATGCTGAGGTAATTAATGTTCAATAATCACAATAAGAGTTGCCCATTTTTTCATACCTTGCAAGGCACTCAAAGCAGTTGCTGCGCAAGCTGGATTTGCAAAATCCACAAAACAAAGGATAAGAGGTTCTCCGCTACGCTGCAATAAACAAGCATTTTAACATGAAGATTCAGAACTGCCAACGAATTAGTACAATAGTTCCAGGTAATGGCCAAAGAGGATGAGTAAAGTTCACTTACAGTTTTCGACTCTTTAGTAACAAGCCTTACTTCTCTGTATCCAACAAAAGGGCGGAAGATATCTAAGGTTATTTTAAGGAAAGCGAAAAACTGAGTTGAAACAAAACTAGGTCCAACAGGAAAAGATGAAAACAAAATAGTACTATTCCATAGCAATGTCTCTGAACAAAAAGGGATACGAGCTACTTCTCTTCTAGTGCTGTCAGGAGGGAGGCCCTCCACGTATAAAGTACTTGAAGCATCTGGTGGTAAAGGTACCGTCTCAGGTCCAGGCCTTGGAACAGTTTCCACTGGTAGCTGACCACCAAAATTAACATTTCGTCCATTTGGTGCAAGATCATGGCCACCACTCCCAGGGCGTCTCATGACAGAAGGATCAGCTAGTGAATGACCTGGCATTGTACTGACAACAGGCCTTACCATACCAACACTGCCCATTGTACTGGCTTCTCCAGAATTATATGAAGGCAGTTGCTTCAAAACCAAACAGGATAAATCTTTTCAGCAAACTAGAAGTAAAAACATAAGGGAGGGCATATTATGCAAGCATAAGAGCTCAAAACGTTACTGCACTCTGAAGGTAGCGATCATAAGCAGACAAGATTGTTTTTGTGTCTTTCATAGCAAGAGAACCAGTTCGATCATCATCTCGAGCAACATAACCCTGCATCTCATTACCTGTAGCCATGCCAGAGGTTGACATCTCTGAAAAGGGAGAAATATGTTCTTAGTCTTCCAACTCATTTCTTTGTAAAAGAGTAGCAGTGAACCAAGACCAAAACATATTAGTTCACAAATGACCCTAAAAGTGAAAGCAGTAAATGACCTGTGAAATTCAACACATTTTCTCTTGTAATAGGCATGTGTAAAATTGGTAAAATATGCTACCTTAGCTTTACCCCAAACCCAAAACAAAACATATACCCAGATATTTCTTCATGTCAAAAACTTGGCCCTAAATTCTGAGTCATGGGGATCAAGTTCTTCAACAATTCAATTCCAATAAAAAAAAATTAAATCATCACATAAATTAGTAAAATGAAACTAGAACTGAACAATAAGAAACTAGAACTTAAATTAAAGAGAAATCACAATCGAAGTCATACCACACAAATCAAGATTAATGGTTCATGGACAAAGAAAACCAAGCAGGTAGTCTATACATATAACTACACTAATATTAAAGTTTAGAAGGTATTTCATATGATTCTGAACTTTGTGTACTCTCATAATTGGGGAGACTCTAAGCAAAGGGCAATAACACAGCATTTGCAGGCACCCTAACCAAACAAGATCTCAAGAGTCCATATGTGGTGTCAAGCAGGGTCGCCTAATTTTCACTTATTTTCTATGAATCCTAATTCCATTGCTCTACCAGGCCGAAATAGGGTATATTCACACACTGTAACAGTGCAATCGATGAACCAAGACTGAACAGAATAAGAAAAAGAGTGTTGGCGTGTCTAATAAGATTTAGAGGACAAGAGTTGAGGAAAGAAAATGCAGAGAATATACCAGTGGATTCATGTGAGCGAATGAAGAAAAGGTGCAGAACAGAAGAGTGCAGAGGCAGAAGAAATTGAAGAGGGGGACTAGTAAGAGGAGAACTATTGCAGGACCGAGAAAATATGGGGAATGGAAGAGATTTAAGTTTGACTTTTAGCTTTCATAATAGGCACAAAAGAACAAATGGGTGAATAGAAAATTTGTTAGAATAGTTAATTGTAGAATTTGTCAGAGTAATTATTCAAATATATGTATGCTATCTTAATTGTAACAATTACATTACTATAGCGCATTATATTAAATGTTTCACCTCTTATACTATCATTTAATAAAAGCTTACTTTACCTAATTATAGTATTTTGCTTTAGGGCATTCCCAACATTGGTTAATGTTTTATTATAAAATTAATATATTGCCTCCTCAATTAGCAGCATTATATGTACTAAAATATCAGCATGATATGCAATAAAATATCAGTAACTAAACCTACTCCTGTGCGACTGGCACAAATGATATAAATTCAAATATCCCATACTCGTCCCATGTACCATAGTGAATGAATATAAAACACTGATCTAAAGGTCACATCCACAAGTTTCATCCTATTTTTATAATCTGCAGTTCAACGGGAAAGGAGTGAGCCCAAGAACAGACCTTATGATGAGCTTTATTGATATGCAAAGATAATAAAAAGTTTAGTTAGTTAGGGGTTGTTAGGAAATATATCCTATAGAAAGTTAGTTAGTTTAAGATTAGCTTGGTCACTAAGTCACTTTAGCCTATAAATAAGGGCCTAACCCCTATTGTAATCAGACTATTGTGATATGAAATCCTAGTGTATGCTTTGTTCTCTCTCTCTCTCTCTCTCTCTCGATTTCTCTCTGTTGTCTTCTTTAACCCCTCTAATTCTGGTTCTGCCCTATCCCTCTTTTTCTCTCATGACAGAATTATGATTCTATAACAGTAACATTAGAAGAGATGATTCTCGGCCCTCCCACCACATTTCCTTAATCTTATAGTTCTATATCAATTTCAAGAACTATGGCTTCATCTTCATTCTCGACTTCCAAAGGTAGTCAGAGGTGGCTTCGACAACGCGGCAACGTGAAGGAGTATAATGAATCTTTTTATCTTGCTGAGACAATATTCCAGCTCTAGATGCCAGAAGAGTACAATGTTGTGGCATATGTGGGCGGACTAAAAGATGAAATCCTTGACTCAGTTCGACTGTTTAACCCAAGAGGCCCGATCTATTGCTAGAGCTTCTTGCAGTGGTGATTGGAAAAGCAAGAAGAATATTGGAAGATAAAGAAGACCATGGGTATTCTCAAAAAACTGTGTGAAGTGTACGAAGCTTCGTTTTTGTCAAAAAAGAGTCTTGTTGGAACACTACCCAACTCTGCATTGAAGCCTACAAATTGTTAAGAGTCTTCAATATGTCCCAAACGAAAAACAAGAATCCCATCGAGGAGTTGTTTGCCAAAGAAGAAATTCTTCAATCCACTGTTTAGGAGCAAGAAGTCGAGAGTTATGTTGCGGCCCAAACCATGCAACTAAATCTTTTTGGGTTATGGCAATACGAGTTGAGCGCGACCCATAGCTCTAGACAGCCAATATCAAGCACAATGGCATGAGACAAAGAAGCAATGGCCATCACAAAACAGGACATGGAAGAAACGATGGAAACAGAGTCAGACGTTCATGGGTTATCAAGTTTCGACTCTCTTGAGAAATTTCAGGGTGAGTCGCACAAGATGTCTTCATAATATTTTCAGATTACTTCAATGATTACCAAGTGGGCAGCAGATTAAGTTCCATATTACTTCAATGATTTCCAAAACAATTTCCCAAGTTTGGGAGCTTATGAAGCACCTGTTTGTTGTTTCAGTTTGTATGTTTTGTTGTCAATCATCCCAGAGAGCAAGGATGTTTTGGGAATGGGGCATTGATAGGTAAAGATAATAAAAAGTTAAAAGTTAGTTGAGGGTTGTTAGGAATATAGAAAGTTAGTTTAGGATTAGCTAGGTCATTAAATCACTCTAGCCCATAAATAAGGGCCTAATCCCTATTGTAAGACTATTGTCATAGGAAATACTAGTGTACGCTCGGTTCTCTCTAGCCTCTCTCTCTCTCTTGATTTCTCTCTGTCTTCTTTAACCC
The DNA here is from genome assembly GCA_037074495.1 of Acacia confusa. NCBI lineage: Eukaryota > Viridiplantae > Streptophyta > Magnoliopsida > Fabales > Fabaceae > Acacia > Acacia confusa. The sequence continues at coordinate 2,041,311 of CM073502.1, forward strand.
CTCTAATTCTGGTTCTACCCTCTCTTTCCCTCTCTCTCTCTCTCATTACAGAATTATGATTCTGTGACATTTACCTTCAAACATCTACTATACTGGGGGGGGGGGAATTGAGACAAACTCATCCTCTCACAGGTCCACTTGTCAAAGACCATTTCCCAAGAAAAAGCCAGGGAACACCACATGGGTCAAAGACACAAATGAATAGCAGTTCACAGTTCACACACGGCACACCACAACAAAAAGGGCAACACTGTCTGGCACTAGCAGACTATTAAGAAGTAAGAACTACGCTTATTTCAAAACCAAAAGTCAGAAAAAAACAAGTGAACATGACACAAGATAACCACTGATATAAAAAAGCATCAAAACTATTTCCTTAGACACACCACAAAAGCCAAAACCCATATTCCTAGTTTGTCCAACTACACTTGCTAATACCTAAACAAACTTAAACCCCCCATTCTTCATACTTTCTTCTAAATTCAAGCCAATCGTTGAAAGACCTGTAAACCTAAGGTAAGAAAGGGAATATGGTGAATGAGGAGGCTTGCGCATGGGCAAAAGTCTCACACTCATTGTCATGACCCTCCTCCCCTTTATCTATAATAACATCAACATAGAGATTAACTACAATACAGACTTGTAAAAGATAATTATAAATAATAACTAAGACTTCTAACTAATAGTAAGCTCTTTCAGACAAGACAATAATAAATTTAAACCCTAGTAGAGACAAAATCCGCAAACATTAGAAGTCCCACTTAAATGAGTATTTCAACAAGACAAAAATATTTTCTATAGAGTGGCGCCCAAGAAAAACTCCAATAGTCAGTAACCTCATAATCAACCAGCAAATCCCAAAGATATAATAGCAAAATCAACTCGACCCTCTGACCATAATCTTTAAAAAATATATCACAAGCCAATAAATCCCAGTCAGTCTAATCTATATGATTTCACATGCCAACAACAGCAACTATTTTCTCCGTCTGTTCGACCAGTTCAGTTTATAATTCCACCATTGTTAAAGCACATTCAAATTAGATTCACAATACACACCTAATTACAATGCTCTAAATGAAGCCCCAGTTTTGAAAGACCACGGGCTTCGCGAGTTCGCGGTCTTAGTTTAAACAAAACCATGGGAGATAATAGTGAAAAAGCCTTTTTTTTTTTTCAAATGCTAAACAAGACATCACTGTATCCCAGCGTACAGAGATTGCACATGACCATAATTCCAAATCAAAAGTGCCGATTTTGGCCTGAAGCATCAAACGGGACCCCGGATCAACTCCATAGGAATTGTCAGTGACCACAAAAATCTTATGCCAACCTCATCTTATCGACACATAACCTAGAAATTAAACAGAACCCCACCTACAGAACCCAAGGTGGGCTACCTTCCAAAGGTAAATTACAAACAATTAGCATCTGAAATCCAAGAACCACATCAACAACCCAAAGCGAGCATTAATACATGAGAAAAGCATACAATCACAAGCAAAGATTTCAGAGTAGAATCGAGAAGAGGGGAAAGAGAGAGAACCATATTCAGTGCGAGGTCGTTTAAGCACGGCAGAGGAGGAGAGCATCGCTGGCTGCATCGCCTGCTGCATCGCTTGCTGCCGATTCCAGTAGCCGTCCGTCATGGTGAAAGATTAGAGAAATCGAGGATCCCAAATTGGGGAAAGAAGACTGAGATGGACTTTGATTTGAAAAATTGCCAAAACCCTAAACTTTCTTCCTGGGTTAGTCACAACCTCGCGCTTCCTCGCTCCTGAGTCTCTTAATCTTATTTTTGGACAAATTCTTCACTAACTTGTGCAATATAAAAAAAAAATTTCCAGGAATTTTTCTTTTTGCGTGAATTTAAATAAAAAATTCATGCATAATTATATTTTTTTTCGAAAACTAATTAAGTATACCTAGAGAGACTATATATGGACGCCGGAGATAGACTTATATATACAGTTTAATATATACACACACATATATAATGAAATCAAAATTTAACAGATGATTTTTAATAATAATAGGGTTATGATGCAAAAATACACATAAGTTTTTTCCCATGAGCGTCCAGCACCAAGAAATTTTTTTTTTAGCAAAAATATACACGTGGTTACCATTTTGGAGTAAAAGTCACATCCTACTGCTAAGTCACTATTCACCGACGTTATGTTAACGTTCACTTTATCTCTTTCTCTCTCATCATGGTGAGAGAGAATCAATGTCCGTTTCACTTGCCCTTACACGCTCGCTCAAAGCGAAAGAGCTGAGCACAAACATCGACATATTGTCAGAGTTGGTTTAACGTTGCTCACTCATGCCAGTATGCCTCTGAAATTTTTGGTAGATGCTTTTCAACAGGTTGCATACTTGATCAACGAGTTACCATGTAACACCCCCAAATTTCTAGCAGTTATAATGACATAAAATTTCAATAGTTTTTATAAATAATAATATTGAAATTCAAAATAACCAAATTCGGGAAGTGTTACCGCCGCACTTATATGAGACAAGTGTAAAGCTACTTATTACATTAACATAAATCTAAACATAAATAGAAATGTTTTATTCATAATATAAAATAAAAAGGAAATAAATAAAATTAATTGGACGTCCTTCCTCACTTCTCACTGCTAGCCCCAATCCCTGACACCTGTTTCATTGAAATTTTGCTCCCTCGAAGGATCATTGCAGTCCAAGAACACAAACATCAGCAAAGTTGGTAATCCTAATGAAATAATGATAATAAAATAATTACATAATAACAAAAATATCATATAGATGTATAATTAAAAGAAAATGTCATTATTTATAAAGTTTACTTAATGGGAAGAGAACCATAGTAGACCCAGATATCCTGTCAGTCTATCTGTGATCCAGAAACCTGTCAGTCACAACTCATCAAATTGGCCATAAAATATTTTTTCTTAGTGTGAACACTTCTTCCCAAAGTTGCTACTAGTGTCCCGGAAATCCTGTCAAACACCACTTTGGGAAGAACGGATACTATCAGTTCACATCACATAATATTTCAAGGCATAAAGCCTAAAAGTTGTGTTCATCACTTTAAGAAGTATCATCCCAAAGCTATCCTCCCACTAATAAATTATTTTAAATTCATTTATAATAAAATTCTTAAATTATTTCTATCATGTGTAATCAAATATTTATACTAATAAAAATCCTTAACTCCCACAGGAGAGTGTGGATCTTAATTTCATAAACCAAAGAGCTATAACTCTTTACAAGCGCTCGTGAGTTTTCCCAAATATAATCATTTAAATGTTGTCTCTATTTTATTATGAGAATTTTCCAAATTAAACTATAAAGTAATTACTCATTACTCATAGGTTTCTATAAGATGTTCATGAGGAATTCCCACGATTAGATTATTTCCAAATATTTATACTAATATGTATGCTACTAATTAAACAAAATTTAGAGTTGATGGGTCAATTTTCAAGCACAAGGCAAGGCTGGTGGCTAAGGGATTTTAGCAAATTCCTAGAGTTGATTTTGACGAGACATTCAGTCCAGTTGTAAAATCAACTACTACACGAGTGATCTTATCCATAGCTGTAACCTTCAATTGGTGGATTCGACAGCTAGATGTGAACAATGCATTCCTAAATGGCTTTTTGTGTGAAAACTTCTACATGCCACAGTCGAAGGGTTTTGTTGATCAACGTCGGCCTAAACACATCTGTAAGTTAAGGGTTTGCGCCAAGCTCTAAGAGCTTAGTTTGATCGTCTCCATCTTACACTGTTAACTAGGGATTTCAAAATATAAAGAGTGACGCCTTTTTATTTTTGCTTCAGACTTGCAATTTAACTATGTTCATCCTTATCTATGTTGATGATATCTTGGTAACTAGTAACAATTTTGTCTTTATGGATAATTTTGTCAAGAAGTTGAACCAAATCTTTTCTCTAAAAGATCTGGGGCTGCTATATTACTTCCTGGGTCTGGAAATTTATAGAGATAAAAAGGGTATCTATCTAAATCAGATTAAATATGTTGTTGACTTGTTGAGCAAATTTGGTATGACTAATTGTGCCCTAGTATCCACTCCTATGGTAACTGGTAAGATTATTTCATTCGGTGACACTGATCTACTGAACAACCCTACTGAGTATAGACAAGCCATAAGATCCTTACAATATTTAACTACCACACGTTCAGATATTTCCTTTGCAGTAAACAAGCTTAGTCAATTTTTATCTTAACCTAGAACTATCCATTTTTAGGTAGTTAAAAGGATTTTTCGATATCTGAAAGGAACTTATAACTTAGGCTTACATATTAAAACTTTTATAGTAGTCCTCAACTCATTGCCTATACAGATGCTGATTGGGCTTATAACTTGGATGGTAGAAGATCTATGGCTGGACTATGTGTATTTCTGGGTAATACTCTTGTTTCTTGGTCGTCAAGGAAACAGAAAGTTGTTTAAGATCTAATACTGAATCTAAGTATAGATATTTTTCTAATGGGTCTGCATAAATTAGTTAAATTCATTATTGACTGAAATAAGTTCATTCCTTAAAAGTCCTTCAGTGATATGGTGTGATAATCTAAGTGCGAAGTTCTTGGCTGCCAATCTGGTACAACACACCATAAGTAAATGTATTGAGGTTGATGTACATTTCATTCGAGATTTAGTCTTTTCAGGGGTCATTGATATCAGATATATTCCCTCTTCTTATCAAATTGCAAATTGTTTCACAAAACCTTTGTCACAATCTCAATTTGAATTTTTTAGGGACAAACTCAAATTGTTAGTCACACCCTCTCGTTTGAGGGAGGAATGTTAGAGTATAAACATATATTTTTGTATTCGTGTACCATTTCTATATTTGTATTCTGTAACGGTCAGATTTGGGTGTAGATTCCTCTCTATACATGTCATATGGTGATAAGATTTGTTATGATTCAGCAGTTGTAATATATCTTCCAGAACCTTGTATTATGCTATATAAATATGAGAATGAGGCCAAAGTATTCTATCTATGCTCTCAACAATTTCCTCTCTTGTTTTCCTAACTCTCCCCTGTGATTTCTTCATTCAAGGGTGTGTTATTGCCAGTCCTCCCCCCTTCCTCCTTCCTTGCTACAAGTGGTGCTTGAGGTGTGCTCAACACATGGTTCTCCCACTTCGTTGGTTCAGTGTTGCTTTTGGACATGCTCAAGTTATATTATTTTCTTAATTAAACTTGTGTGGCTTTGGGTATAGATTGAAATTGCATATTTCGTCTTTTTTGTTGTTGTGTTGTATGTGTTGGACGTCTAAGAAAATAACAATTGGATTTGGGCTAATAATTTGTGGTCATATAGATTGTTTGAGTTAGTTTGAAAGATGCACATGAGATGTTTGTTAAATGGTATAGAATAGGAATTTGGTTGGACTAAGATGGATAAGTCTATGTTGCTTTGTGTTGTGTGAATTAGACTTGATGAGTAATTCTCATTTTCCTCTTGATGGAGTGGTAGTTACAAGTTCAAGGATACAAAACTTATATATAATGGTGCTAAGTTTTGGTTTCCCATTTAAATTCCTACGTGCTGGGAATTAAAAGTTGAAGTGAATGGCTAGCTATGATGAATGGATAGACTGGTGTTGGTTATGATTCAGTTGTCATGAGATGCTTGTAGAGAAAGGAGAGAAGGGGGGGTTTAATTGCTCTTTGTCATTGAAAGAGTTTGGTGGTTGTGGGTTTTATAATTTTGTTGGGAGGAGATTTATTTATAATTTAAAGTGGGATAGTTGGTGCTGATTGCTGAAGCAGTTTGAGGTTTTTATAAATGGTTTGAAGAGTGTAAGTTTAAGATAGAATATTCAAATATTGGTGATAAGGTAGTGGGCGTTAATTAAGTGAACACATTTTCATATAGAAGAATTTGGTTTTATAATTCAATTGAAGAAGCGACAATGCTTTTGTGTTCGAGAAAAACTGACATTTGGAACGAACGTAATGTAGGAACGTAGAATCTTGCTAAGTGAGGTATTATGGAAATTTTTATGAAAGTCATAATTGAAGCGTTGATGGTATGTTTTATTACGCATAAGGGGATTGAGGAGTAAAGGTTATTTAGAGTTGACTGAACAAGAGCAAGTTATATATATATATGGGGGTGCAACAAGTTAGTGAATAACATCCCATTATAATTTTTATAAATGATATTTTACTGCTTATTATATTTTTATATCAATTACCTCAAACTAAGTATTGTTTTTATCAAGAAAAGTCTATTAAACTTATTTGGTTTCTTACTATATATAGAGCCGGGAAATCGGACCGAGCCCGTCGGGCCGGCCCGTTTAGGCCCTGACCCTTCAAGGGCCAGGCCTGACGGGCCTCGGGCTTAAACGGGCTGGCCTTGAAGGGCTTCGGGCCAGCCCTGCAGGCCCTTTTCACTGTAGTTTTTTTTTTCCTTTTTAAATTTATTAATTTATATATGTGTGTGTGTGTGTGTGTGTGTGTATTGTATTTGTTACAATGTTATTTATCATTTTAACTACAAATACATAATTACTATACTCTAATTTTATGATTTGATTTATTATTTGTTGCAAATAAAGATTATGGATGTATTCATGTTTGATGAGCCGTAAATTTACCATATTTTAAGGCACAAGATTAGCATGAAATTGATCTAATATGATTAAAACGGTTAAGAATAATAAATTAAAAACATGGATTTGATGTCAAACATACCCTCACGAGTATTCTCGGTTGTTTTGTAGGTTTTTATCCACAATGAGAAGCTAATTGAAAGAGCTCTGGAGAAAGTCGAGAAGAAAAACCAACTTTCTGATTGACCAGGAGGAGTTGGCGCCCAGGGCGCCAACTTTCTGTGACCGCAGAAAGTTGGCGCCCAAGGTGCCAGAAGTGCGAAAAAGCTTATTTTTAATTTTTGGAAAGTTTTCAAGGCCCGAAAAAGGAAGGAAAATTAAGGATTTTTGAGACTTGGAAACCCAATGGGACCTAAAACATAAAAGGAGGCAACCCTAGCAAGAAAAAGAAATAACTTTTGGCACAAGAAACAACTCTACGGCATTGGAGAAAGGAGATCAAAACAATTGTGGAGATCAACCTTCCCCAACCTCTAAAGAACCATTCTATCTTCATCTTTTCTTCTTTATTTTGTTAATCTAGCCATGCTTGGCTAATTTCCTTTTTGTAGTTAGGGCTATGATGAACCCTATGCAAGTTTAAGTATTTGGTTGAATTCTGGATTGAATCTTGATTTCTTTGATTGAATGAATTTCCCTTGCTTAAAGCTTTCTTAAAGACTGATCACCTTTTAGATTATTCATAGGTTGATGTATGATAATAGAGATGTTGGTGCATTTAACATGAATCGTTAATTCATCATAAAATTGCATGACCTAGACATAGGTTTACGAGTTTATGCGATCTTATAATTCTGGTTTATAAATCTATCTTTCTAAACGATACTAAGACATTAGGTTGTTTTCAAAGATAACGGACTAAGGTAGCCTCAAGACATTGGGACTTAGTCTAACTTTAGAGAATTGATCGTCAATCATGGGATTAATAATTAATTAGGAATTCAATTCAAATTCTTGAAGGAGCATAGGGGGATTCTAAGTCCTAGCTACGTTTTTCTTGATTGATTATCTTTTCTAAACATTCTCTTGTGAATCTTGATCTTGAATTCTTTTCTTTCTTCAATTCTTGAAATTCTTGTTTGATTACAACTCATCTCTTTTTACTTGATTCATCCAACTAAAGCGTAAATGACGAACTAGTTATTGGAGTACTATTTCTCGTGGGACGATACTTTCTCACTACTTTATTACTTGTAACGACCGGTACACTTACCGAAGTCGCCTATCAATGATGCAGGATAATAATTCATGATATTCTTACTCATGAGCTCTACTCAAAGTGAAAAACAATCAAATGTCGTTAAAATCGATGATAATGACGAAGATGACGACAATAATAATCATTGTACTAATGTCGTTTAGTGATATATTTTTTATGTTTTATGTGAGTTATTTGTGAACATAGTTTGCTTTTGATTATGAATTAGCAACTGTGCTTATTTATTGGATGATTCATATTGTAATTTACTAATTATATTTTTTAAAAAAAAAGTGAAGAAAAAATAGTTAAAATTTGGAATAGTAATTATCGGGCCTTGCGGGCCGGCCCTGGTCCTAGTGCTCTCAGGCCAGGCTTTAAAAAACATGTGTTTTTTTTACTCCAGACCCTGGAGGGCCGGCCCTGATTCCCAGCTCTAATTATACATAAATGAGTAAGGATTGATGATTGGATCTATTGTTATTATTTGTTCTTTTAATGGTTCATAGTACAATTCATGATTATGCATGGAAATGATAAGGAAATTTTCAAGATATCTTTAATAAACTTTCATGTTGAGATAGTCTTGGAGTTTGAAATGTTTGGGTGCAAGTTTTATTACTTAGGAAGGTTTTGTCGACCAATTGAATTTGAAAGAAAGTTTTGGAATATTGTTGTAAACTTTCATGTTGGGGTGTACTACTATATCGTATTTGATAAGAGCTATCATGATATTGAAAGATGAAATTTTCATTGCTTTGATAAATTGTCCCAAAGCATGCTTGAAAACGTTTTTGAGAGAACTGAATACAGAACGCTTGTTATTCATTGACACCTCATGATTAACTTGAGCTCATTTGATATTTGTGGGTATAGTACTCACACTTGATATTCGTGAGATTCATTGTCATGCTTGTTATATGAAGATCTTGTACATGCGCTTGTTTTGTGGCTTTATACTACGCTTATTTGGTTACTTACCCTCGTGAATTGTACGTCCACACTTGTTCGAGGCCTTGAGTTGCGCTTGATTAGTTACCCTTGTGGACTATGTGTTCACGCTTATTATCCATTCTGTTGAAATCCTACAAAAAGAAGTGATTTTTAGATCCAGTGTTTTAATACTATTTTGTAAAACAAATTATTTGATCATATATTTGATTTTATTCATTTAATGATATCTTATTTAGTTTTTTTTATTATTATGATTGTTTACCTTGGAATTTAAAATTTATTGTCATGTGATTATCATTCAAGGTTAAATTTGTTTAAATTATTTCCTTTGGTATTTAATTAATTATTTTATATGAGACGTTATTCACCCGAAAATTATTTGGTCTTCAATAGTGTAGCTGAACTTATACTCTTGCTCATCATTGAGGGGCATTAATGTTAAATAGGAGTTGAAGCATGGTCCTTAACAATCTTCTATTCAGTGTAAAATTTAAATTTATGTATTACATTTTGTAAATTATGTTCTAGGAGCTCCACATAAACTATAGTTAGGGTCATTGCCTTCATCATATGTTATAAATATGTTAGTATGGAGCATAGCTCCTTTTATTGAAATGTTCATGAATGTTGTTGTAATGTGATTGTAGAAATTTTGGGAGGTCCCATTTACAATGAAGACTACCAAAGTTTCTATAAGAAACTTGTTACTTTTGTTTAGGCAAACATAATCAAGAAGTGTATATTTAGAGTTATATGTGCGTGAGTGATAGGTTTATAGAAGGTGAGTTTCTCACCTTCTGTGTCAATCACTTTTTAAATTTCAGGGGGTGACATGTGTTCACTACTTAACACCTAGTTGAAAAGATGAAATTCAACTTGCTACTTAGTAAAAGCCTTGTCCATTTTGGATCAAGCAAGGATAGGCTTCTTACTTAAGTAGTGACACTTTACAAAGAGATATACGTTCACAGCTCTCTCTCTCGATGCGGCGTCTCCTCTTTTTCCTTTCTACCTCGCGTTTTCTCTTCTCCTGCATCTCGCCGACAGCATGTTCTTCCACATGCTGTCGGCGAGAACTTTTTCCAGCCACTACTGCGGCAGAAGGGATGTTCGGTTCCCAGATCTTCAATATGGGGCCTTCTCCCTCTGGGTTGCAAATGTGGGTTTCCATCCTTGTGGCGGTTTTCTCCCTCTTCTTCTTCAGATCTAATCTGCCGAGGTGAGAGTTTTCTGATTTTCGGTGTGTTTGCTTCTTTTTTTTTGTGGTGTGGGGTTTTGTGGTGGTGTTTTTGTTTCAGGAAATAAACAAATCTGTCATATCTGTTATCAAATCCTCTTGGTTGGATGGCTATTTGGATGTTATGAGGTCCGATTATCTTTTGGTAGCTCGAATTTGCATTCTTGGGGGAAGATCTAAAGAAGTGTTTTTTGATGTGTTGTTGAGGTCACCGGTCGTATTTGGACAAAGGAGCAGATGTGTTCTTTAGGACATTAAAGGTCTTCTTTCTTCCAAGGTTGGGTTTACTGGTTTATTTACCCTAAGATAGGGTACCCAGTTAACTGATCTAATTGCAGCTATTGCTTATAAGATTGTGTACCCTTTGGGGTGGGTTTTCCAACCAACATTCTCTTTCTCGTCACTTCTAACCTTGGTTTTTGAGGAGGCTGATTATTTCTAGAATTCTACTTCAACTCTTGTATTTTTAATGTTTGGCCTCTGGCTATTATTGTATCCGGTTTATCCTAGTGTTATTGTTATTGTTGTGTTTGTTGCTTTGTTTGTGGTTGATGTTATGCATTGTATCAGTTTCCTTTATTAATATTTATATCCCTTGAACCAAAAAAAAAAAAGACACTTTACCCATGTTGTATGTATATAAAAAATAAAAACCAACTCTTGAAATGCATGATAAACACTATTTTAAACTCCAAATACAATTAGAAATTTCACACATTCAAATATTTCAAAATAAGTACAACTTGAATCTTAAAATTTAAAAATCTACTGTACCTCTTAACAAATATTCATAGTTTGAGAATTAAACAACATCTATATTTTATTATATGACAAAAGGATTTGAAATGAAATCTTGAAAAGTTCATTTAGTTAGCACCACTCTCCGCAAAGTTAACCTAAGGATGAAGCACCTGGATAATATACAAAAAGCAATTGAAATTTAATACTACATCACAAAGTATACAGGAGGGGGGGGGGGATCTACTTCTAAATTTTAGAGAAAATCTCATAAAAATATTATTAAAATAGGAAAAAGATAAATAATGGGAGCCAATATCTGAAATCTCATTTTAAACTTTAGGGAATATGAGATTAGAGCTGGAAAATTAAAGAAACTAAATGAAATAAACCCTGCATGACCGATCTCGTAAAGCCTTCAGTTTAAAAGGGTCAGCCCTGTAGGCCCTTTTAATGGATGTGTTTATGATGCGAGAGAAGAAATTCATGATATTCTTACTCATGAAGCAAAGTTTCCTACTTAAAGTGAAGCACAATTAAATGTTTTTTAAATTGATGATGGTGACAAACAAGATGACAATGATAGCCGTCGTACTAATGTTGGTTAGTGGCATGCTTCTTATATTTTTTGTGAGTTATTTATGGACAATAGTTTGCTTTTGATTATGAATTAGTAAATGTATTTATTTGTTGGATGATTTGTGTTATTTATATATTAATATTGACAACATTTGTTTAATAAATTAGAATTTTAATTGTTGCAATGTATTAATTATATTTCTTTGAAGAAAAAAACGGAGGAAAATAATTAAAATTTAAAATAATAACTTTCACACATTGTAGGGCCGGCCTTAACCCTAATGCTCTTGACCCAAACCTTGAAATTAAAACAAATTTTTTTCTTATCATGAGTCCTATAAAGTCGGGGTTGTAAAGCTTGGACCCTTCAAGTTCAAGGGCCAACCTTGTAGCGTGAGCCAACCCCGACTGATTTTCAGCTCTATATGAGATAATGAAATATTTTAAAATTACTTCATTGCCCTTACCCCTCTCTCTCATATTCTCGAGACTTCTCTAAGATCTGCCATTTTCTCACCCTCTCTCCAATCTTCTTTGCCAGTAGCAAAGTCGATGGAAAGAGCACTCGGGTTGTCGCCACTTCAGGTTGGCAGAGGCCTCATGTTCGGGGATAACGGTGGCGTTTCAATTGCATATCTTCAACTTCTTTCTCTTCATCCTTCTCCCTTTCTCATACGAATGGAAATTCGTGGTCCCCCTTTCAGACATTAATTGATTCCCGCTCAATCCTTCTATAATTCAGATAATAGTCTCAAAACCACGATGTTGGAGTCGCCAGAGCTCCATTACCGGCGATGAAAGTGGTAGCACTTTGCGGATCACTTCACAAAAGGTTCATTTCACCAAGGCCTTATCCGTTCTGGTTCGCTCTCCCTCTCACTCGCTCACCTGTGTTTAACCTTTTTGTTTCTCCTTTTCTGTTTCTTCTCAATTCTCGATGTTGATCGTCGACTAAGAAATTTTGAGTTCAATTTCTATTGATGATCGTAGCAATTAAGCTGAACAAAAGAGACATTAAGCAAATTTTAAGATTTGCTCGGAGAATTTCACAGAACGGTTTTATTACCTATTTTCATGTTTATTTACGGATTTTCTCATAATTATTAAGCTTACAATAATTATTAGGCTATTGTCATTAAAAGTAAATATATTAAATTATGAGTTAAAAAAGGGTAAAATTATCAAAATAAAAAATTACAATTATTATTAATCATTTATTTATTTTTCTGAGAATATTTGATGTTGGGTTAATTTTTTTTTTTTAATTGTTGGTGCTTGGAGAAATTAAACTAAATTTGCAAACGTTTTAAAATTTGTAGTTAGTCCCGGCTCGAACTTTAATATTTTGCAGTTAAGTCCTTGGTCAAAATGTTTTGACCAAAGATTAAGTCAGAATTTGAAGCTCGACTTCCAGAATTGCAGAGGCGCCGCGAGAGGGAACCCATCGAACTTTGAGAGCTTCATCACCTTCGATCTTCATCCTCCTCCTCCTCCACCTTCGCTCCATCGTCCTTGGTGACTCTCGCCTTCACCACCATAGTCGACGACGACCTTCACTTCCTCGCAACACCAGAATCGGAGAAGCTCGACACACACCAGAGAGAACCAGATCGGAGGAGGGATGAAGAAACTTCACTCACCACCACCGTCATCCCCTCAATGTCGGAAAAATCCACGCCTCACCTCCGTCCTTCCACCACTATTCCCGCTGAAAGTCATAACCACCGTCCTCGTCTCGTCTTCCTTTATTTCCGGTGACCTTCACGTCTCAGAAAAGAGCAGCTGCAAGACTTGGTAAGAGCTTCCACCATTGATCCTGGTTACAATCAGATGATGGCTCTGCTTCTTATGCTGGTTCCATGATGGGCAGTGGCTAAATCTCCCATCTCCTATAGCAAACTTGAGTTTGGAGCTTCACAGGGAATGATTTACCATTTAATTTTTAGCTTTAATCCTTTGTATTGTATTAGTTGAAGTTTAGTGTAATAAATTATTGGATTGAAATTTTGCATTGGGGTTCCATGTAGTTTGAGATTAGATGTGTATTTAGATTTAATTGTCTGCATTTGAAACTTGTGCTTTATTAATAACAATTTCACGTAATTGACTTAGTATAGCTTTTGTTTAAAGTTGTTAATGAATATTTAATTGTGATTGTAATGCAAGGGTAATGCAAGGGTTCTTAGTTACTTGTGTCATTGCATTTCACTGATTTAAATTGTTAGAGTTTAAATTGGGTTTTGGTTAGAGGGATTAAGTCTCTCTCAATGCGGGAGAATTAATTTACGTAGCTCAAGCTAGCTTAAAGGGTTTTTTTTGGCTTTTTTATCAAATTAGTACACTCTTAAAAACAATTTGAAGCAAGGATAGAAAAAATTGATTGTTCTAGGAGGTTTTTTTTTTCATACTTTTCAATACCAATTTCCATCTCAAACCATTTTCATTCCAAAATTCCAAAAGATGCTCATTTTAAAGCATTTTAACTTAATTATAACTTAGTTGATAGATAAAAAGCTCAAAAAATCTTTTTAATTTGATCTATGCCAATCATTGCATTGAGTTCCTAGGTAGTCAATAAAAGGCTACTCAATAGACAATCTCAAATTGCATCATTTATTGCAATACTTAGTCTAATTTTGAAGAAGTTATCAAGGCATAAGCTAACACACTCCTTCCAACAGAAGATGGTGTCGAAAGAAATTGTTTGTTAGCAAAACACTCTTCTGTTAGATGTGGAGTATCATCTTTGTGTAGCACAAGAAACACAAGGCCAATATATTTGTTCCAATCTTTGGCCAAGTTTAGGTTCCTTTTCACTAGTGGAACCAAAAAATATTTTTAGCCTGAAAAAAAAAACCTATTTACTAAATAACATAACATAACATTAAAAATATAATTAAATAATAACGGACAATTATCAATTAAAATAAAATATAAAATTATACGAACATTTTCATTAGGTATCTCAAACAAGAATTTTACTTTCCTCTCACAGCCCAATGAGTAATGAACAAAATATTATTCTTATAGAGAATATAAGAGATTAAATGAGACCAAATTATTAACTAAAATAAAATATTATATAATACATATATGTATTGATAAATTTTAAAAGGTCAATTGGGGTCTGATCATCAAATGGTTTGGCCAATATTTTGGAGTCAACTTCTATTAAAACTTGCCACTTTGAAACGGTATGTTTCTTTTCTTGGATTATTTGTTTTCCTTTTACTTTAGTTTCATGTTTCCACTTTGGATTCCTACCCAAAACTGCTCCCCCTGGTTTCTAGCAGAAAAGATACTCATTGTAATTTATTTGAGATTTTTGTATCAATGATTCTGGAGGTATCTGGGTATTTGTCTTAGCTAAATATTGAAGCTGAATTATACGCAATTATTTACTTGATAGATGTGTGGAAGATCTCATGCCCCAGTGTTTGTAAAAAGTCTAGATGCTATATGGTTTGGCAACTAGAGTTTGCAATTTAGTGTTTGTAGCTCTAGCTTATAATTACAGCATATTGTTAAATTCCCACCCCTCTAGCAAGAAAAAGGAAAAAGTGAGAAGAAATTTGCTGGAACAGCTTGAAATAGCATGCCAGACTTGGTTAAAGTGCCAATCGCTTCTTGTTGGCTGTCATTCTCATTAGTCGGAACTTAGTGGGTGGGCTTTTGGTCTTGCTGTTTGCCACGTCATATTTGTCTTATTTGCATGTGTAGGGAACGCCTAGAATCGAATTGGGAATGAGAACATTTGTTTTGCAGAAGAGTGAAGATGGTTGTTGAAGAAGGGGAGATATCAAGAAGCAAATGACAAGATGATGGTTGAAGAAGGTGAGAAGGTGGTGCAAATGGGGAGACATCAAAAGAGTTTCCTGAACGATTGTTGCAATAGTTTGCAGGGTGTTTTATCCTGATGTTGGGGCACCATGTTTTGAACATATTATTGTAATTAATTATTTTGTATGGAACGTGTTTGGCCAAGATTAACTTATACAAATCATTATTCAGGATTTCAAATTTGATATTACTTACTCAATATTACTTAATTTTGTTTCGATTTTGCCTAATTTAGTTCTTACAATTTTTAAGTTATGAAGGGACCCTTGTGTGTCACTATTGTCTAATTATGTATAGATAATAACTATTTAAGAATGATGATTGAAAATTTGAGTATCCACATTCACTACTACTTAAGTAAAACAAATGTCAACAACTTAAGAATTTTTGAAATTACCCACTATAAAAAAACCATTTACGACTTAGATAGATTAATGACTTATATAAAGAGATTAACAACTTGAGATAATTAAAATTAACAACTTGACTAGGGTAAGTGACTGCTTAGTTATAGTAATTAAAAACTTAAAAATACAAATTTAATACTCTAGTATCCATTTTGACAACTTATCTTCCCAAAAAACACCAACGTTGTAGGTATTCTTTTGGAGCTACACATGTTAAGGGTCAATAATTACTTACATATAGAAATTAACAAATCACAAATTGAAATTAACAACTCTAATATCTACTTTGACAACTTTCATATACCAAGAAACCAAACAATCTTGTAGGTGTACTTTCTAAGGCACAAGTTTAAAGCATTAATAACAACTAATGTATAGAGATTAACACCTTTAGAATCAAAATTAACAACTTCAGGTTATATTTTGACAACTTCATATCCCAAAAAACTAAAAACCATGTGATATAATTTTTAAGGCACAAGTTTAAGGTGTTAATAACAATTTAATGTATACATAGAGATTAACAATTTTGGTTTTGTTTTTATTTGCCACATTTGTCAAGGGCAATGTTGGTCATTTGGAAATCTTAAATTCCTCCCTGACCTCTAAAATGAGATTTTAGATATTAAGCCCTTATTTGTCTTTTCTCTATTTTAATAATATTTTTCTGGGATTTTCCCTAAATTTTAAAGGCCACAACTTAGCTATTTGGCAACTCATACTTTTAAAATGACCCTTCAATCATCATTAGCCATTACATTCTCCCCTTCAAGTGTAGCATCTAAGGAAAAAAATAATAAAATGAAAATTACACTACAAAATACAAATTATGAAGTAATATGTATGTGTGTATGAATTCTTGAGCTTTAGAATAAAAGCTTACTTATAAGTTGAATGACATTTTCTATCTCATAAAAATTATTAAACACATGAAACTTGTCATCAAATTAAGAGATAAATTACCCAAGTTGTAGCCAATTTTGGCTACAAATTAGTGCTTACGTCATTTTAGGAGATAAAGATGAGCTCCTATAATCACCAACCACAAAGTCCTCTTATGCTAAAGACAAATTAATAAGCCTGATAGAAATTGGCATAATTGATACATCTTGTATCATGTGGGAGAGAATTTAATGTTTTTTAAAATTATCTTTACACCATGTAGGATGTCAAACCTAATTTCGAAAAAGATTCATCTTTTAAGTCAGTTGCAATATATCTATCTAACTCAATTTAAGGATATGTTGAGGTTTTGTTTCATAAGATTTTAAGCCAATGATGTACAAAGAATCCATCCGTTTGTTCTAGATGATTCTCTTGACAAAAACTATTAATGATATATCTTTAATATTCAAATTCAAATTTTAATTTAGTTTCATGTGTTTGCTTAAAAGGAAGCAAATGTTAAATATGTGTATTATTGATCACTGACGCAAGTTATTAGAGGCAATTTTGTTTGAGGTACTGTCGAACAGTATCTATGCACATCCCTCAATGGAAATTGAAACATTGACTTGTCATATTGTGAGGGATTGATCTTTTCCACTAAACCCAACCACATTGGTAGATGGTAACATCTTTCAACTTGGAAATTGTTTGACAAAAGAAAAGGGGAAAAAAGTGGGGGTAGACTGTTGACCCCGGTGAATATTGGGCTCTGGGCTCATTTGTACAGCCCATTATGTTAGACTGTTGACCCAGTCGTGTATCGGTCTTATGATCTCATCTTCATGCATCGGATATATTGTTGGAAAAAAAAAAAAAATTGCTGGGGCCTGCGATCATGAAAGTTGGGGTAATATTTACAAGTCTAAAAATATTTATAAAGATACTTACAAATTAAATGTATAATTTGGCGAGATATTAATATCACTTTTGTTAGTTGGGTCAAGTATAATTGCACTGGTAAATAGTGTTTCGCAAGAAAAGTTATCATTCCTCCTCTATATTATCTTATTTTCAGTAAGCTTGATTAGAGGAATGTGATTCTTCTACGAAAATTACATTTTTACTCTTTATTGTTTTAATTTGGTAGTAACTGAATTCTTCAACCTTAACTTGATGCAACTAATTCCTATGCAACTCGGTATATAAACCTTGACTTATTACAACTTAGTCTTTATGATCTAACTTAATAAAAACTTGATTAATAAATTTTACTAACTCATAACTACTCAGTTTATATAGTTTTAACCACTTAAAACTTTAGTTCATAAACTTTATGAAATACATTTAATTTAGGGACTAGCTACAACTGTGGCGTTTTGATATGAGGGGAGAGGGAGGGAAAGTCAGGGGAGGAAAAAACTTTTTGAGTTGGATAAGTAAAGAATTGGGGTTAAAATTTTTTAATTAATTTTTTAACTCTTTTATCACACATCTTCCCTTTATAAAAATTTTATAACCCAATTTCTCTAATTGTTGTAAATTCAACTCACAAAAACTGCATTGTCCTTCCCTTCAAATCTCTCATACCAAACAAGCCTAAGAAGGGGGGGTTAAATTGTATTGAATTAAAGTTGAGGGACTTATATATTATAATTGGATCAAAATACAAGGACAAAACCACAATCTTTTTTCCTTCTCTTAAGCTTTTTAACATGCCGAATTTGCTGAAGTACCTACAAATTAACATGGCATGTCTTTGCGAGAGAGATATCGTTGGCATGTTTGCTAATTAGACTAAGCATAGTTACATTGTGAAGAAATGTTTACTAAACATAGTTTGATTGTGAATTATGTGTTGCAGTGGCCTAAAAGGGAAAGAGGCCATTGCTTGCAACAACAAAACCTCTAGGAAGGCATTAAATACAACACAAACCCAATCCTCTCACTCTTTCAATCTGTTCCAATCTTTGTCTCCCTGTCTCTCTTTTCTCTCTCCTCTTAAATGCAATAGGGCCCTTATTCACTGCCCTTCCCTACGCCACCGGCCACCCCCAATCCTTTCATTTCTCCCTCCACATACACATGCTTATCAACGGTCAACGGTCTTGCTCCTTCACATAATCACATGACAGTTATTAGTTATCTACACGAAATGTGAGTTCTTATATTGTCATCAAAAGGGATCATAAAGATGATAATGATAATAGTCCTCACCATCTAAAGATAACTTCCCTTTGTAGTTCAACTTAAACTATAAAGTAGATCTTATAAAGTTAATCTTATACTCAAGACCATAGAAAGTAAGTGCCAACATGGGAACTCTCTACTTGCAAATTATACTTTATAAGTTAATCCCTCCGTTTCCTTTTATAAGAAGCAATTGTCACACATGCTCATACTTTTATTAGAAATATTTAGAGAATGTCTTATTTTTTATTTGTTACTTTTTCATTTTTGCCCTTATTTCATTACCCTATTTAATGTCAATATAATAAATTTTCACAGACCTGAAAGGTTTATTACTTCTACGATATTTATTTTCTTATTTTCTCTTATATCTATAATCTTCTTTATTATAATAATTTCCTTATTCTCTCTCTTATTCCTATCTCTTTTATGAATAAGGGTATTTTAGTTGAAAAGTGTTACTACCTCCGGTCTTATTTATATGAGTTTAATAACCAAATTACGAGTTGTAAGAAAGTGGTTAAAGATAGTTAAAAATAATAAATACTATGCATGAAATAAATGTTTTTCAAATATGTTCTTATTTATAAGGGCAGGTAGGAGAGAGAAATAAAGTAAATATGAGTATCACCAACATTTTAATTAATAGAATATATATAATTAATAAAGGGTAAAAATAAAGAAAAAAACTCATTAAATGTTCGGATAACTATTATTATGCTCTCATAAAAAAGAACAAGACATTCAAATTTAGGGCTCTTAATTAAAAAGATAGAAGGGATACAATTTTAACATATTTATTGTTCTTAACTGATGTTTTAAACCATGAGATTTGGTTAAGTGTTCCTTATAAAAAGGAATAGAGAGAGCACATATCACTACACAATGGTAGTTGTAAGTTATTGGAACTGGTTCAATACTTCATAAAGTGTTGGGTTAAGTAACATTCGGTACCTTAAAACATTTTTCCAATATCACTCAATATCTCAAACTAATTTTTTAGATGCATTTGCAATACCCTAAAATATTTTTCTAGTAGCTCACAATATCCTAGACTAATTTTTTGTGCATATCCAACACTTCAAAGTTTTTTTCCCCGAATATAGCATTTAGTATTTCAAGTTTAAGGTTTATTGCTGTAATACCTGGATAACTATTATTTGGGATATTATGTTACAATAATAAAAATGCCTATTTACGAAGACTTTGGCCTTAACATATTATATGATTAGTCTAAGTTCAAAGGGAAACACTAAGAAAATTAGGGGAAATTTATTGTCAAAAAGGTGAAAAATGCATCTTAGGGCTATAAAATATCCTAAGAAAATTATGAAAAATTCTAGAAGGCATGGAATAACTATTAAAAATTTAGAAAGCATATTATCCTTAATTTAGACAATTTAATAAATTATTTCCTATGAAAATAAAAAGAAGGAAAATTAAAAAGTATTCTAAGACTAAAATTGACTCTATAATTTTTGATAATTTGCATGGAGTTTGAATTATTAATGTCAATAAAATTGTTGTCAGAAAATGATTAGTTTTAATTAAGAAAATTATTAGAAATGATTAAGGGATTAATTAAGTAATTTTCAGGAATTTTATAAGATTAAAGAAATTTAGGAAACATGAAAAATAAAATAAATATAAATAATTATTATTAAGGGCCGAAATTTTTGGCCTAATTAAATAATTAATAAGGGTTAAGATGTAATCTTAGAAAGTAAGGATTCAATGGCTTAGGATTTTTCAAGAAATTATAGAAGCCTAAATCCATGTAATTACTTATGGACCAATAGGAAAATTTTGGGAAAAATAAATGCAAGATAAATAGAGTATTAGGGTAAATGAAAAAAAAATATTATATATGTGTGTGTGTGGGGGGGGGGGGGAGAAAATTAGGGGGAGGGATAAGGATAAAATTAGATATTTGTAAAATAATAATATTATAAGATTAAGACATGTGGTAATTAAATAATATTATATTAATAAAAAGTGAACAGGATAAATGACCACGGATAGAAATAAAATCCTACCTAGAAAACCGTAAATTAGGCTTCTAGAGTCAGAGTATATTATGAAAGAGTGAATTTTTATCTCGGAGTAGGCTATTTCCGAAGTCATTTCTGTAACCGGTAGCGACTACCGAGGATTTTTGGCAGGTAACGGAATGTCCTTAATAAGAGTATAAGGTTAGGAAAACCCAGTATTCTCGAAGAGGAAGAAAAGACCTTCAGCGTGTTGTTCCCGGAATTTTAAGATTTTACAAAATTTCACGATTAGGACACCGAACCAGGAATTTCATCTGATTAAGCAAGATGACATAAGCATGATGAGGTCATCAATTTTGTCTTCTTGTGGGGGGGAGGTCGGCCAAATCATGAATGGCCAAGATCAAACCACCTCAACAAAATGCGATCCAACGGTCAGAATTCGATCAGACAAAGTTCAATGAAACTACGAAAATACCATTGAGTTTTTCTATAAATAGCCCTCAACTCTTTTCATAATCTTCACACCAAGTTCTATTGAGAATTTCGAAAATTTGGGAGAAAAGGAAGAAGGAGGAGTCCGGAGAAATTCATAGCGAAGCTCTGAGTAAGTTTTTCAGTCCTTAGTCTTTAGTTTAAGTAGTTCTTTCGGTAGTTATAGTAGAATTGCCAGAGTAGTCTTTAATTTTTCAAGTTAGCTTAGATATCATGTTTTAGGAATAAATATGATATTATCTTAGGAATATGTTAGAGGAAAGGTTATAGCAAAATTTTGAGAGTTTAAAGTCAAAATAGCGAAACTCTGGCAAAATCCCACCAAGTAATCAAACTAGGGGCAAAATAGTAATTTGTATCTAAAATGCCTATTATGATCTTAAATATTCATATCGATGATATTATCCTTATAGGATATCTGAAATCACGAACCGCTGTTTCCACTATCACCGCTGTCGTACCGCCGTCATACCGCTATCAAACTTACCATAAGTAGGCGAAAGTGCCAGATATCATCAACGGAGGTACGGACGCGTATTGTAACCTTAACACTTATGCTGCTCATATACGTATATGTGATAGACATGTTTATATACTGAGACTCTGTCTAGGGTTGTCAGTTATACATACAGCTTTATACGGGTTATAGTCTTGATAACGCTGTTGGGTTTTCCTAGCGCCGAGGACACGATGGGCCGTCGTGGCACTAGTTATGTGCAGACATGCTGTGGGACTTTACATACTGCTTTGTGCTTATGTTCTGTCGATATTGTAATCATGCATCTGCTGTGTGCTTATGTAGTGATTTACTGCTGTTATGTGTTTATGATTGCTGTTGTCCATATACTGTTTTATTTGAGCATAAGGTTAACCGTTACCTGAGATCCAAATGGAAATTGGATCTCAGCTGTAGCTTCAGGTTCGGGAGGGTCAAGGTGTGAAGATAGGGGCAAGCAAACGATGTAGGATGCAATACGAAGTTTTATGTTTCTAGTTTATGTATTTGCCTTCTTTTGAATATTAGATGACTGTATTAGAACAATTACACTATGGTTATATATCTTTAAGTTTCAGTTACTCACTTGCTAGAATGCTCGACTCTGATCACTGGCTTTAAAAAAAAAAAAAAATTCCGCTGTTTTCAAATGGGATGTTACAATTGCT
This sequence comes from Acacia confusa, assembly GCA_037074495.1. Taxonomy (NCBI): domain Eukaryota; kingdom Viridiplantae; phylum Streptophyta; class Magnoliopsida; order Fabales; family Fabaceae; genus Acacia; species Acacia confusa. The sequence continues at coordinate 2,063,633 of CM073502.1, forward strand.
ATTGTTATAAGTAATTTAAGAAAACATTCTACCAAAAATTACTTTAGGACATTGAGTGTTATTAAGAAAATATTTTATTATGCTGAATATATCCAAAATTACTTCAAGACACTGAATGAAATTTGAAAAATATTTTAATATGTTGGATGCAAATCAATCATAAAGTACAAAACATAAATATATGGATAACTTGACGTGCTGCTAGAATGCTAGATGGGCATTTACAAAACAATGAATTCAAGAAGTTGGCTAATTTTTTGGCTAGAATTTAGACATAATTATGAACAAATTTTGGAGAATTCAAGTGAGATAGAGGTGAGGAACGAGAGGCATTTGTATTTCTATGACATTAGGCGATTAAAAGGCGTATATATTATGAAATGAAATTAATTAAGTAAAAAGCTATAGCAAAGGAGGGACACTTCCATGTTACCATGAGACTTAGCATATCTGTGAGTTTGAGAGTTGGAGTTCTTATTAATTAAGTCGGCCATTAATTTCTGCATGGCCCCACGACCTCACCTAACCACACAACGCTCCCCACTTTCATCTGCTCCCCGACACACACACACACACACACACACATGACAAATTAAATGTGGCGTTATATGGTGTATTTGTGTGTACAGAGCTTGATATAAGTCACAAAGAGAACAATTTGCAAACAATATATAGGTTTCTACATAAGCCATCAGCAATATTATTCAATTCTTAAGTTTCATATATATAATGTCCTTTTTCAATCCAACACGCAATTATTACAAGGGCAAACTAATGCAAAAACTCTTTTCTAAAATATAATATGATTCATTTTTCAAATTCTCTGTGTAACATATGAAATCATATTAGTTGCAACTAAAACCCAATCCCAATTGTTCAAGATTGTATTATATGAAAAAAGAGAGAGTAAATATTATAGATTTCTACTAGAATTTTATAAGGTACATAAGCGCGCGCATACACACAAACTACTCTTTCAAAGTCAAAAAAATATATTAGTCTCCTCCGAAACAGAATGTTATTATATAATATAGCTCAATTTTATTTTATTTTGTTTTAATCAAAATGCTCTATAGTTTTTTTTTAAAAAAAACTATTTAGTTATTTTAAGGTGGGTACTTTAATTTAAAATTTAAAATTAAACTAAAGTGTTTGGCAAGAGGGGATATTTTATATTTCAAAATTATAAAAGCATTATAGCTTTCATAAAACTATCAACATAGAGTTAATTTAGGATATAAGACTCTCTACTAGATTCTTTTGGGTCTAAAGTTTGAGTTCTAGAAGGGTCATTTGTGTTGAAAGGAGTTGCTACAAACCCAAATTGGATATTGGATGATAAAAAGAAAAAAAAAATCAAACTACACGACAAAAATTATAGTTTAAGATATTCAATTTACTTTAAGGAAGTTGGTCTTAAAAATTCTTTAAAATAATTATAAAATTTAATATCCATATTATATTTTTCAAATTTTAAATTAAAATTGGCCATACCCCTTTGGGCAGAAAGGAGAGAACAAGTCTCCTGAAGACCCGTTTTGTTGTTAAAGAGATTTCCGGTGGAAAGGGACTATGTAGTGTCTAACTAATTAACGAATAACGAAATGGACAAAATAAATATTGCTTCACGTTGTCTCATTTATTACTGTCTCCCTTCCTCTTCCAACATCCATATCTTTAGCCACATGATCTTTCATTCATTTTCCCTACACTCGTACCTTTATATACTGCTTCAAATATCCATTTCACATACATATTTCGAGATTGGGTTACCCTTTTTCCTTTTCATTTCAACCGAATTTATAAAGCAAAAAAAAAAAATAAATAAATAAATAAAGGGGTAGCAATAACAATCTCAGGTTAATTACAAACAATATCAAACTCACAAGTTTCCTTGTACAGAGGAACTTACTTGCCACTCAGTCAGAAAGCTAGCCATGTCAACAAAGCTACGTCAGATTTATGCATGAAACAAACTTAATTAGAAGGGATCTACCTCATAACTTCTCTACTTCAAGAAAGATTAGTCTAATAGAATACATATAATTAAGTATGAATCTCTCTTTCACTCTATCTACTTTTGAAAGAGACGAGTCTTTGTTGTTAGCAAAAGAAACTTGTGCTCTCACAGAGCACACACACACAAACTACATTTTTAACTAATTCAAAAAGGGGAAACATTAGAAATTTTTAGTGTAGTTTTTTTTTAATTTTCTTAACACCTTTTTATGCCATTGGAAAAAATCATAATGCTTGTAGTTTATAAATAAAGCAATTATATATTTATCATCTTACAAAGATATATTCACGGTATGGTAAAATTTCATGGTCCGGTGAAAAAGGGAAAATTTCAGGAAAAAAAAACTTTAAGAATATTAAGGGACAAGAAAGTGCATGTTCTGAATTTGCATAATACCATAGAGGTGTGAGAGCTTGATTTATATTTTTCAAAATTAAAATGAAAATGACAAAAATACCCCTCAACATTGTTCAAAATTAGAACAGAGAAAATGGCGCGATAGTGCCATGCACTTTTATGCACCAAAAATTGTGATCCCGTTTCATCTGACTTGCTGGTTATTGTGGGTGGCTGCTTGCAGTGAGAGAGAAGACTAGGTCAAAAGTTGGTATAGTGGGACGAAGGATGAGGGAAGGTTTCGGTGAGCACACATTGGTTGTAGAGTTTGCCCTATTGTGGGAGGCGAGTCACATTGGAGTTCAAATCCCTTGAACTTGCAGTTGCTCTTCTTCGGCCATTAAGTGGGGTAAGTCAGTGGGTTTGATCTCTTGTTGGATTTATAGAAGGAGGTGTGTGGTTGCAAATGTAGAATTCCCACCATAAATAAGGCTTTGTCAATTTTAAATAAGATTTTAATAAGTTCAAATAAGAAATTTACAAATTCAAAATCAAAATTTACCAATTGTTACAAAGACAAGGTTTTAATTCCCACTTTAAATAAGAGTTTTCCAATTTCAGGTAAGGTTTTAACAAGGTCAAATAAAAAATTCACAAATTCAAAATCAAAATTCACCACTTGTTACAAAGGCATGATTTTGATTCCCACTTCAAATAAAAATTTGCTAATTTCACAAAATTAGAATTCACCACTTGTTATAAAGACTTGTTATAAAGACAAGGTTTAGATTTCCAATTCAAGTAAGAAATTCACAAATTCACTCATCTACATTCATCTCCCTCCAAGCTAAGAACCCAACTGTCCAAAACCCGCAGCATCAAAACGAAGACCCACCCATACTTAGGATCAAGTGATGAAGAGAACATTGTGAAATCAAAAAATCATATACCTAGCTCTAGCTCTGCTTCGCCCTGCGTTGCGCCATGTTTTTATTTCTTACTTGATTCTTTTCTTTTTATAATAGAGAGGTATTTCTGTTATTTCTATTTAATTTTGAAAAAGACAAATAAAGTCATCACACCTCTGTGGTATTATGCAAATTCGGAACACCATTTCGTCCTTTAGCATTTTAAAAGGTTTTTTTTTCCTGGAATTTTCCCTAAGAAAATTCACTCATTTTTTCTTATACTTAATTAAAAATTCTTCAATTTATGCATTATAAAAATACGTTCTTTCGGAGATAAAGTTACAATCCCGTGTTAGAGTATAGCTGGAATTTATTAAACTTGGCAATCTTCAATGTCATACGCATACCAACTGGCCAAAAAAAAGTCATATGCATCCGAACTAGAAATAAATCTTTTTTTTGCTCGAAAACTAGAAATAAATCATTGTCATCATGTTAGGTAGAAAATTTTCTTATTTGACAAAAACTTAATTATTTTAGAGGCTCCTATTATTAATAAGTAACGTAAGCTATATATGTTTAATTTAGGGTATAAATTATATTATCAACTAAGTCTATGTTGTGTTAACTTTTACGTAAATACGTACGATTTCAAAATAACATACGGTATAAGCACATATTGCATTTACTTTAAGTAATTCTTACAATTAATTTAATTTAATATGCCTAAAATTAGTCAACAGACATAAATATGCTAAAAGAATTTAAACTAAGAAAACGTAATGGTTTATCCTTATTTATATTTAATTGATGATATGAACCACGTCATTTGATAGACAAAGTCCCATTTGATAATTTTCTATAGACTCAATTAAAAAATTTAAAAAGTCATATAATGTCAATCAAATAATAAATGCATACGTAAATATATTTATTTCTAATGGACCCATCCAGTCCAATATCTTAAAATTCTCCTCTCCTTCTCACGTTCCATTCATCAATGCTCTACTATGTTCATTCTTTCATGGATCCTTCATTTACAAGCCATTCTTAGAGCCGAACTCTACCAACACTACAAATTCCTTTGTTTCATTAACTAAGCATATCAGAAATTAATTATAAATATCCTTATAGTTTCCACCATATTCATATATGTATATAATATATATATATATATATATATATATATATAAATGATAACCTACATACCAGTCTCCCTCCATCAACTTTTCCCCTTTAACAAAACCTCTCTCTCTATCTCTCTCATTTCCCCCCCCCCCCCCTCTCTCTCTGTAGCTCTCTCCATTATATTTCATTCTTCCAGGATACTTCTCTCTTTCCATAAATAAAAGAAACTTTCTTAGTTAGGTAAAATCAAATGGGAAGAAGAAAGCATCTCTATGTCTTTCTCATGCTTTCATTTTTTCTGCTATGTTTGGCTGGGCATGGTTGTGAGTCAAGACACACTCAGGTTTTCAAAGTACAACCAAAGTCTCCTGATTCTCACAACTTTTATGGCTTCTTGCCTAAAGGAGTTCCAGTACCTCCTTCAGCTCCTTCAAGGGAACACAACAGCATTGGATTACAAAGCTCAGAGACAAAGCCATAGTTCTCAAAGATATATTTATTTATCTTAGCTTACCAAGCAGATAGTTGCAGATATGGGTAATGTATATGTTGCTTTATTTATTTTTCCCATCTTTTTATCTCTTTGGTTTTATCCTTTTTGGGACTTTTTTAAGGTCCTTGCTAGTTAGACAGTTTTCGAAGAAGAAAAAGCTGTTCAAGTCTTAAAAGGATTATGCAGATTGTTTTCTCTCTCCATGGAGAATAATATTATCTGGTTTTAGCTATAGCTAGCTCAGCTGGATCCCTTCGTATACTTCTAAAAGAAGCATTATTCAGGGTTATGAAGAATCTCAAAATCAATGTGTAATTTTTTGGGTTTACTTAGAGATTAAAGCTTGTGTGCTTGAAAGCAAAGAGATAATGATTAATTATTAAGGTGATATAGAGAACCCCGCAAAAAATTTCCAGCAATACACACACACACACGTATACTCCTGTTTAAGCTTCTGTTTAATTCTAGCCAGTAAGTTTTCGGTCTCGGTTGGTAGATACAAACAGTATACTAACTTTTGACATAACTGATCGATCATGAAACCTAGCTTGCTTTAATTATGAGTCAATTCAACCTGATCTATGAAGGCGAGTTGTATGTATCGTTACTTATTACTGGAATTGGTGAATATTGTTTTTTGAAGTACTTTTTTGAACTTGAATGCGTACTAAAAGCGTAAATAAAGGGAAGATAACTGTTGATATGAATGACCATACTTTGTCATGAAATTTTGGGGAGTGACGTGGGAATCGTCTCAAAGTTGTAATTTGATTTGATTTGATTTATAATGTATTAAATAAATGCGTACGACCCTTGTTTTATTATATATTTAATATATACTAACCCTAATACGTACCCTCTACTGCTCTTATTTGTACAGCTATATTGCTTCAACTTCTTCCCTAAGTTCCAATTTGTCCCTTTCCTTGTCTTCATCGGTTCAAAATTATTAAATTATGCGACTTTTTTTTTTAATATTGGTTTGAATGGAATTAATCAAGTGGCATCTCAAAGGGTGGAACCAGCTTCTTACGTTCATATCATACTTTCAATAACTGAGAACATATTTGATATTAAATTATTTTTAAGTTCTAAAGTTCTTTACACAACAAAAGGATGATTACTAAAACTAATTATCATGTCAAAATGACATCTTTTTTTGGGTAGCTAAACTGTTTCTTGCGTCATGTATTGAATTTTCGAGGGATCTAAGCTTAATTTGAAGCCATGTGAGACCCATTTGGAAAGGTCATTTTCAAGGGCTATTCCTCAAGTCAAAAGGTGGTTAAAGTTGAAGTTTTGGATTTAATTAAAAGGAGGGAAATTCAAGTGGATTTGGTTAAACAAACAAGGTCTTCTCCAATAGTTTCCACAGGCGTTAGAAATTTCCTTTGAAATTTGAGGCTCATTTAATATGGCTTTTTAATTTGGTGAACACATGGGTGACTATATAAGAATTTTATGGTTTCTTGTTAAACGTTGTAATATATATATATATATATATATATATATATATATATATATATATATATATATATTGTAAGCCTTAAAGTCATAAGTTTCATAATAATGTTGAGTGACCTATAAAAGCCAAAGGTATTTATAGTAGATATTTCATGTATAATTTACATAAAGTGATCTGATAAGCTAGTGATAACGGCATAACGCAAATATCATGGTTTAAAAAAAAAAAAAAAAAGATAACACAAGTAAAATTAATGAAAGGAAATTTCAAGATGTTTAATTTTTTTTTTCCTTTCCTTATTTTTCTAAGAAATTCTTAGAAATTATCAATGGCACTTCCATAAATTCTAAGAAATTATCACGATTGTCGCAATGAGAGCTTTAGGTTCCATTCAAAGAAATTTGTTATTATAATTTCATAAGAATATAATTGGCCAAAGACACAATAAATAAAGCACGACCAACTATATATATACTAGCCTGAAATAATTACATGGAGAGTTCAGGCCAAAATAAAATTACATGGAGAGTTTCAATTTATCTGCATTTAGAGTAAATCAACGAATGACAAAATGATTCCCCATTTTTAATAGATTCAAAGTATGTTTTAAGTGTATTTTGGGAGTCACCAATACAAAATTAGACGTGTTTTCATGAATTCATTGACCAAAAGCATCAAATAAGTATGATGTTAAGAAAGATTATTTTGTAAAAGAACTTGGATAAAATCATAGTATTAGGCTTGAAGTTCATGCATCGGACGGATGATTTGTTAATAAACGAGATTTTTTTATTAACCTAGTATCATCATTCTAAGATTGAGTTTTAAAGACTTTTTTTAATTAACTTGTTACGAGAGATTGAATGAGATATTTGAAAATAGATGTTGGTTTTGACTTGAAAGAACGAAATCAAATAGTTTTGAATCTTAGACAATACACATCTTCGTTTGAACGCTAATTAAGAGTGAATTCGCTGGATTCATGAAATACAAAGGAGAGAGATAACTCTAAGCTCTAAAATATATTTAAGTCTAAATTTCACCTTTGTTCTCTTCAAAATAAAACTTCCCTTTTAATTGAACTTTCGTTGTCACTCAACCTAATTGAGAGCGTAATGACAATAAGTATTATTATATTACTTGTGTCAACACATACACACTTGCAGTTAAGCTAGACAGTGAACAATGACATATTTCAGGGGAAAATTGGTCAAAATAAATAAGCTAAACGTCAAATATAATCATACTGTTGCCCTTATTGTTCTTAGTTAAACTAACTGTATAATATATTTCTAAATCGAAATTTTAGCGTATCACCAAACACAATTTGCCGTAGTTAATTATAATTTGGTACATATCTTTCATCCCCACTCGCTCTTTTTTTGCCGTCCATTCATACAAGTCAAAAATCTTCTGTGACTATAAGGACTTGTGGAGGACTTTTCCTGTCTATTGCATTTATTAGTTTTTACTTATTCCCATGTTTAGCTAAGACATGAGAAAGAGACTGGGTTCATACTTAAAAAAGGTTTACAATTTTTGTTCTCTTAAATTATCTCTTATTTTGGTTTTGATCCTTTAAATTTCAAATTTTCAAACTATAAGTTTCGGTTTCTCATGTTTCATTCCATTTAAAATATTGGTCTCTATAATTTAATAAAAATATAAATCATTTTAACCCTTGAAAGATCAAAACCTATGATTTAAAATTTGAGATGCCAAAACTAAAATGAAGCAAACTTAAAAAACTAAATATTGTATTAAACTTTTAAAAAAATCGAACTGCGAAGCCAATTTGTTGTGTTGCTTCATGTCTTCTCTTTGAGAAACCCATTGATGTGTTTGATAGCTTTTTACACCAATCTTGACCATTTCTCAATCCCTCTCTCTTTTTTCATGGATGGCCCCACACTCTCTTAAGTTCTTTGATATAAAGGAAACCTCAAAATCTGAGAAGCAAAGAGTAAAGAAAGCTGAAAAAGGACATGAATAGAGAGACTGAGACCCTAAAATTCAGCACAAACTGGTTCCATGCGAGCTAAATCAGCTTATTGGCTACACTTTTCATATGAGATGCTTATTCATGCATAAGATATAGCTAACCAGCAAACAAAATAAACTGAAAGAACAAGAATCAACGAGTCTCCCAAGATCACGTGTCATAGAGTTTGCGAAGGATTTTAAATTTCATCGCACTAAAGGTAGTACAATTTAATGCATTAGTATACAATTGGTAGGGGAGCAAGGTGTTAAAGATATATTTTTTTAAAACGCGTATAGAAAAGTTCTCCGAAAAACATGGCGATGGAAGATTCTTTGCCAAAGATTATCTCTATTGATATATATTTTTTATATATACACTACATTACAACAGATATGTAAAGGGAATATACCCAAATGAAATGGAAGATAACTAATTTAAGAGCAAAGGACCAAAGGCAAAAAACACTACGGAAGGTGGAAAAAAGGTAGACAAAAAAAAACCTGAAATGGAAAGTATACTTCCCACGTACCGATTCTTGCTTGACTACAATTATGCTCACTTTTAACAAAATGTGTTGATGGAGAACAACCCTGTGCCTACAACTTTTCCTAGGATTATGAAACAGGTGAAACCACACCTTCTGCCCCATGAGCTGCTTGGCTTGAAGATTTCTCAGTGCTGGTACGGACGTTATACCTTTCATATACCTTCTCACGATTCTCAGACCACCAAGTCTCTGCCTGGTGCTCTCCAAATCTTCGTCGACTGCAAATTAATAACCACAACAGCAACAGGTTAGAAATACAATAAAGTGCGGTACTGAGAAACTTTTAAAGCTTTCAATTTTAAGCCAATGCTGATCATATATGAGGTTCATGAAGCTTCGAGAAAACAGACATAGATATGTTCGCATGAATATATGTAAGCATGGACTTGGGCTTTTCAGGTACTTGCCAATAGAACGATGACATGTGAAGAAAGATTGCGTTTTTAGTCAATGAAATGCATTTATAAAAGGTGTTACATGCAGTTTATCATTACTCATGTCTAATCCTACTACTAATTTTAATCTCTATGGCCCTACTGAATTTTATCACAGGTCAATTATCAGTGGTTTTCCCCAGTTGGCAGCCATATAACAGATATACAAAACCTGGAGGTGTGAATGACACTAGATATACTACCTGAAGCACACTCGTTTTAGATCTCTCGTTCCATCACTTAAAGCCATTAGTGTTATATACACCCCGGGTTCATACTGTTCAATCCATTCTGCCTCACTTTCATTACTATTGGCAGCCAGTACAGCATTCCTAGATCTTGAACCACTCGCCATCTTGGAGAGTCCCAGAATTCCTGCCATCAGCGGTATCTAATATGCTGCTAGTTGCCTGAAACACACCGCCATTGGCAAGTATAACATTTGGGTATTCATTTGTCCCGTTGGAAGGCCCAAGCACCCGGTTTTGCTGGTAAAGATTAGCTGCATAAGTTCCCGTGACATCAGTTCTGTTGAATAGAGAAGATTCAAGAGCAAAGGAAGACAAGCTAGATCCACTGATCGACTCTGCTCTGGTATGTCCCTCCCCATTTGATTCAGGACAGTGGATGTCATTTGGCTCCAAACCTTTTGTTGGGTAAGCTGGCCGGATGCTGTCAGGGACATTAGCTCCTGCAGGAAGCCTCTCAGCTAGATCTTTAAGCTGAAATAATTTGAAAGAGAAATCAGTAAAACACCAATAATTTCATTACTGTAAAGGTCAGGTATGAAAAATATCTTTATTTGTGCGTTAAAATCGCTCTGCCATCATACAAAAAACAATAATATAGACATATGGTATTTGGACTAAAATGTGTATAATCTTTTTGAACTTTAAATTATGTGTAGATAATCTTGGCTCTTGATACTTGACAATGGATCCTTCCGAATTTGAAATATATGCAAATAACACCTTGTCAAAATTTAGGGTGCTTATGTAAATACTTCAAAGTTCAAAAGAGTCATAGATACATATTTTAGGTGGATTCATTTAATTTGACTTGTCATCCTTCTATTAGCAAATTCGCAAATGACAAATTTACTAACGACATCAATTACTTACAGAACTTTAAAAGTACAAGGATACATTGTCAAGTTTTAAAATGTCAAAGGTCACTTGTACATTATTCAAAATTCAAGAAAATGATGACAAGTGATCCATGTAGCCAACCCTACCTAGTGGGATAAGGCCGCTTCTTCTTGTTGTCGTTGTTGATTCAAAATTCAAGAAAATTTAGTGCACTTTTGCTTATAATGTGCTAAATAAGAAAAAAGGAAACTGAAAATAAAAAAAGAATAATAAAATCCCATGCAATAATATGGAGAAGACTTTGTGGCATTGCTCTAAACAAAAACGCCAAAATCTTGTGATCATGAGCAATTTGTATATCATAGAGCTCAATCTCATAGAAGTGTAATCTGCATACTGGTTTTCTGAGAAGAAAACCATGACAAATTCATAATAAGGCATGCATTAAGCAACAAAAGTAAAGCACCAAAAAAAAAATTCAACCCCTTCCAAGATAGATGGTTGGCTCAATTCCAGCACAAATATATTAAGCAGAACCTAACCTGTGCTGTAAGTGACTTTATAACTTCTTTTGCAGCTTTAGATTTAGCAGATTCCTCAGCAGCCATTGCCATAGCTTCCTGAGTTCTCTTTTCTGCCCTTTGAAGCTCTAATTCTTGCAAATCACACCTTTTTCTCAGGCTCTCAACCTAACCAGATTCATGTTAGCTTCATTTTGATACTATAGATATAGAAGCAGAGATGGAATATATTCTTGAACAGTGGAAATCAACTTTTCTGGTGACTGGAGAAAACAGTGGTTCTTTGGTTCAGCATTTAACAGGATCAAATTATTAGGAGGGCAAAAACTTTTGGAATTGGAACAGATACTAAATTCACACACGGGGGCATATATACCTGAGAACGTAACTTCAGCACTTTGTGATTTAGAAGTTCGTTGGTTTTCTTCAGACTATCATTTGTACTTTTTGACAAAGAAAGTCCTGATGTTGTTGGAACAGGCGTAGCTGAACGGGGTGGACTTGGTCTTCTAGAAAAAGGGGACACAGACCTGGAGCTTACTGCAGATGATGTCAGAACTGGCCTTGGAGCTGTAGGTCTCAGATCAGCAGCAGTAGAGAAGACAACATCTTTCAGCTGCAGCAAAGGGGTTTGTGAGCTGGGAACCAGAGAGAATGTATCAGTCTTCTTGCCTTGTCTAGCTGCCTTGCTATCTAGCTGCTTTATCAAATCCATATTAGAAGGAACAGGTGACTTGGCCAGCCTGATCTCAGACTTGTCTAACCTGTCCTTGTTTTCACCAGACAAACGAGGCATGGCATTCCTTCTATTATTAGTGCCAGCTTCTGCCACCTTGTTCAATTTTACAAAACAAGAATCACAAACACGATATGGCTTTCCAGGATCAGGAGCCAGAGCCGCTCTCAATGCCTTCCTTGGACTGCATGAGTGGCAATGCACAAGCCCACAATTATAACAGTTGTGCCTCTTTCTAGTGAAACCAAATGGCTGTCTACAAGTAGAGCAATGAGGCTGCTCAGCACCCGATACCCATTTATGAAGGCATATGGCAGCAGAGTAGTTTGAACCACACGCAATATTTTTAACATGTCTATCTTTTAAAGCTTCAACCAGAGTTGGGGTTTTTCGATCTTCAACATCCCCATGACCCAGCCTTCCATTAGCACCCTTTCCCCATGTATAAACTTCATTTTTTGATGTTAAAACTGCAACATGATATGCACCACATGCAATTTCTTCAACAGATTCTTCAGAAAGCTTGTCTTTGACCAAGCAGGGCAGCTTTCCGTCAGACTGTGGATTGCCAAGCTGACCATAAACAGTGCTTCCCATTGTAAAAACACGTCCTGATGTTGTGAGGCCAACTGTCAAACTGTGACCACAAGCAATCTTATAAATATTATAATCAATGAGCAAAGGTACACAAGTTGGTTCAAGTCGGGCCTCCTTGTCTCCATGTCCAAGGCGATTTTTGTCTCCATCACCCCAAGTAAACAATTTACCAGATGATACACTTGCACTGGATTGTACAATAACCTCAACCACGGCTGCAGTATGCCACACTCCGCATGCAACAGTTATTGTTCTTAACCCTGACAATGATTGTACTTCTCTAGGATATGAAATATTCTCCCTATCTCCATGACCCAGGACCCCAAATGTTCCATCACCAAATGTGAAGAGTTGCCCAGTTGAAGTTATCAAGGCTGTGTGCCATGGACCACAAGTGACAAAAGCAACTTGAAGCCTGTCTAGTAGACCTGAAATTCGTTTGGGTACCCAATGACTTACATCAGTGCCATGACCAAGAAGTCCAGCATTATGAGTTCCATCACCCCATGTATATAGTTCCCCAGACATGGTAACAGCACAGGTATGAAACTCCCCACAAGCAACAAAATCAACAGTAGTAGAAGCCAAAGCTTCAACTAGACGAGGTTGAACCACATTCTTCTCAACACCATGGCCCAGACGTCCTCCAGATTCTTCACCCCAAGTAAATACTTCACCTTGCCTTGTGACTAGTGCAGCATGCTTAACACCGCATGCTATATGATGTACATCCAAAACTACATTGGACTCCAGTGGCCTGGGCAAAAGCACATCTACCCTTGGACTGAAGTGATTGAAAATTTTATCTACACCAACTCCCATAACATTCTCAGTGATAACCTCCCCCCATATGTACACATCACCCATAGCATCACAGTCATCTGGCGCAGATCCATGACTCGATGTGCTGGGGGCACTTGAAACACTAACTCGAAAAGCTTCAGAACCAGGTCCTTTTGCTTGCATATTTGAAGGGTCAAATGGTGAGTAATTCACAGACTTCACTGGTCGAAAGGACTTTGAAGCAATATTAGGATTAAAATTCACAGAAGTATCAGGAGATTTAATGTCTAGAGTAATAACCGAGCTTTCTCTTGGACTCCTTGATGTCAAGTCCCTGTTATCCTGAAAGTAATTCAGCCAGAAAGAATTATATCTAGGTTACTATCTATCAACATGGAAGCTATAGGCAGACTAACGACAGCAGTAGAAATACATGTAATTTGGTAAGCTTTTAAATAATTAGTCAATCCATGATCACAAAAATTCACACCACTTTAGAAAGACTAATCAGAACAATCAATCACTCACAGATCATGAAAAAAGAAATGCATTAGAATGGGAACACCACTTGATTTCAGACAAACCGTCCTATACATCCTTTCAGAGAACAGCAATTAATTCAGGAAATAAAGACAATATCTTTCCTTAGAGGAAACAATACATTCTTCCAATCATCACAAAAGCAGTACGTTCTCTGTCTTGGACCATCTGAAACTTTAGTCCTAGGGAAAATGGTGGGACGCTCCATTATTTCAAGAAAAAGATCTATTTTTCTCTTAGCTTCTTGGTGAAAGAAACATGACACAAGTAAAATGATATTGAACTACACAGGTGGATTTACATCAAGATAAAGACCCCCATCACTCCACCCGTCAATTTTTGACCGCCCACCTTGGCCAGAAGATATCAGAGCTTTGAGGCCAGCAATCCACACTTCTGCCTCAACTTTATCCTTGCAAATCTGTAAAGAACCGAAAACATCTAGTAATGATGGAAAGGGGAGGAAATAGAAACTAGATAATGATGTAATCATACAAAGAATTTCAGAATTCATCACCAACCAAATCAAGAGACTGCTTTCCGTTGTTATAAATAAGGGTAAAGGACAGATAGTCCTTCTCAGGACTCAGATACTGTTGAGAAACAGCCTGCCAGAAGATTGAGGAAAAGCGAACATTGTGAAGAACGAGCCTATGGATATCACCTAATAAGAGCAACACGTGATGAGGGATTTGAATAATATAAGATAAAGTTCCAGAGATCTCACTATTCTTTGTCCAGGAATAATTCTCAAAACAGAAGAAAGATTCAATCTTCTTTCTCCACTGCTTGAAATCCAGATTAAAGAAGAGTCATCCTGTGGTTTTCAGATAATATAGCAAATCCAAAAATAAATAACTTAGACAAGCATGATGATGCAAGGTAACACAGAAAGGTTGCAATGTAACAAGAATTCAAGAGTGCACCAATATAACCATACATCAAAATACATAAAACTGACATGATTTCGTTCCTGGAAAACAAAAAGAATTCCAATGAAGATATGGTGAAGAAATGTATACTAAGTTTCAAAACTGATCCTAAAAGCACGTACATGATGACCTAAAATTAAACTGCAAATTACCAACAAAACTATAAAGGACTCATCATAGACGAGAAGTGGATATGCCAGCTATGGAAAACTTTTACCTATTATTAATTGTGAGATTTGCATATGGCATACTAGTTAAATTAAAATTGATTGAGCTATTTCCTATGCAGTAAGAACAGAAAGAAGATAGGAATGGACATACTGGGAGAAGGGTATACAGTCAACATATGAATGTTAGTCAAAGAAAGTCTCAATTTAGAACTTGCATTGTCACACCACACCAATGCTACTAGGAATGTGAAACAGTGAGTATAAGCATTATGTCGAATTTCAAACCTCCACAAGAATAAATAGATGGTTTCTCTCATCTCAACACATTTACATCTAACTTTGCTTTAAGTAGAAATCACCAAGAAGTGTTGGAAAAAAGTCAGTTTAACTGGAGGATTTATCAGGGGTTGGGACTAATCCAGATCAAGCCAAACGGTATCATAAAGGACAGCAAAACTCTGCCACCATGTAATTAACGCTGCTTCATTCCTAGGACTTGAACTCGAGACCTTTGGTTAAGATAGTATAGCCCCATTCCAGTTGAACCAAGTTCTTGATGGTAAAATAGGGACGTAATATCCAATACTATTTACATCAAAGTGACTACATTGAAACTTGTCAATAAAGTTACCCATTAGATATCACCCACAATATAACTTGGACATTCATACACATATCCCCACCCAAAAATCAAAGGAATCCAATAAGAGGCCACAATAAATATATACACAAAGTCACCTGCAACATCGCTTATCAATGTCAATAAGCACATAAGAGAAGCTATCTTGATTATAGTCCAAAAAGGCACTTAATAAAGTAGAACATTTGAGTATTAAATAACACCATCCCAACATGAGCTTTCAGTTATGGGTCGGCTTACATTGGAAAGCCTGAACGGATAAAACTTGGGCTTCCCTTTCTGACCATAATTAAGCAGTTGGGCACCCTTTTTCAAAGGAATTGATGCCTGCAAAATGCAGAAGTAACATGGAAAACCTAAAGGAAAGATCAGAATGACAAGAAAATAATTGCTAAGATATTGAAAGATGCAATTGTTTTTTGTTCATCTAAGGTGCTGCAAGTAATCAACAAAAAGAATTATTCAATTGACATTGCAATGAATATAAAGCCTTTTTTTTGGATAAAGATAATCAGAGAAATTTTATCACTAGAAAATGACATCCTAAGACATCTATTCTTTTAAAGAATAAGCCATTAACAATTGCGCACCAAAGTTACTCACAATACATACTGAAGCATCCCATTGGAACTAAATAGTCAGTCCTATCATATCTTTTGAGACTCCCCATGTTCAAAAGCAGTGATAAAGAATAGATCATTCAATCAAACCTTATTCAAAATGGCCCAAACTTTCATTATAGAAAGAACAGCTTGAAAGTTTACTAATCATCCATTCAAAAAGAAAAAAACCATTTCGGACGTTGCTCTTCCGGTCTTCCAACTAGAGTCAGCAACAATTCCAACTTCCCTCAGTATCCAAATATGGAATACACACTCATCACAATATTTTTGGGCACGGAATGTGCCTTCAACAAGAAACCCAATTACTGTATTGTGTTTAAACAAACCAAACAAAAAAACCTCTAAGCAAGCTGCAATGCTTACAAGAACTACAGCAAAAATTATAACAGTTCACACTAAGTTTGTGACCCAGAGAGAGAGACGGACCTGCTCTATATCACAGTCGGCACTCCCGTAGCTAGCAAGATCTTCCATTCCATGTGAAAGATTCAGTGAAACGCCACCACCCTCTCCAATCGCTGGACGGAGGTCCGGTCGTCATATGCAACAATTCCAACCTCCTCCCTACGCTACTATCTACACCCAAATTTCACCCTTTCTCTCAAACAAAACCAGCTTCCTCTTCACCATCAAGAATGCAAGAAGCTCCGTAGATCTATTCTTCCTCACGGAAACTCCATGCCCAGAAACTCCATCGACAATTTCAAGTCAGAGCAGGCACTTCTTCAACTCATGGACTAGCGGGGACCCGAAAAGAAAACCCGGTACTTTGACCGTCAAGAAGCAGATTCTAGGACACGTTCCGTTGGCCTACAGCTGAATGGAGGCTGCGGGAGAGATTTCCGGCGAGCAATGCAGGTCCCGGCATCAACGAAGGGAGCAGAGGAGACAGCAGAGAGAGAATGAGAGTGTAAAAGTACAACTAGTCAAAGATGAGGAAAGAGGAAAATATTAAAAAAACAATAAATAAATAGGGGAAAGCAGAAACTAACCTGAGTCTGAGACGAAATCATGAATGGAATTGACTATTGAGATGGAAATATAATTTTAAGGGAAAATCACACGTCCCAACCAAAAAGAAAATAATATAAAAAAGTTTGATAAGTTTTCTGTGACATTTTTTTTATATTATTTTTTTATTTAGATTTTAGAGTGACTTTTCCTAATTTTGATCCTCACACTTCTACTCATTTTTCAAATATTCATCCTTATAATTTTGGTCCCGAAAAAAGTAAAGAAAAGATTTCTGAAGCCAAATAGTAGCATTTTGTTAATTACTCTTGTCTGACTAATTAATTTAGGTGGATTAAGAAAGTTATAGTTATATTAGTTATTTGTAATAAATATATATTGACTTTCTTAAAATTCAATCTTTTAACATAGCCATTATTAGATAAAAACTCCTCAACATATGAAATCAATATAATACTTTGAAAAGAAAAAAAATTAGAAGGTAAAATGGAATAAGATCATATATTTATGACCAAATTCAACTCTTCATACTCTTTTATATATTAATAATGAGGTAGTATTCTAGAAATTTAGAAATTAAATAAATGTTGTCAATGGAGGTAAAATTGTCAAACTCATAAGTTATGAGTTCAAACAGACTCATACAAAAAAGTAATGTAAACTCATAAAAGTTTATTTTATTAATAAATAGGTAGTAATAGTGTATAATTAATAAATAAAATATAAAATTGATACCAATTTTATTGAAATCTATTTTAAATTTAAATAATTAAAATTAAATTCATCAATATTCATAAATTATTATACTTAATAAAAAAATTTCTATAAAATTAATATATAAAGCCGCAGTATATGGTCAAATTGAAAAAGTTAACAAGAATTTAAAAATGGGTTAACAATAATTTATAAACTAAAAATATGAAAATGTTAAACTCAAGATATAAACCTATAAGTTCAATCAAATTTATAATTACCGCGAGTTTAAAAATTCGTCAAAAGAGTTAATCCGCTCTAACAATAATTAATGGAGGCAAATGGAAGCACGTAGTCAAGAAGGTGACAAGTGACACCAAAGAAATGGCGGTTTTAGGGATTTGAGGGAAGTAGGTTACTAATGTTACTATTACCTTCTGTCTTTAATTTTTTTTTTTTAAACAACTCATTTTAATGAAAAATTTTAATTATAAAGTGGAGGGAATATTATAGAGTATATACGCACTGATAATCAATTTTGGCACTGTTGGAGAAAAAGTTAGTTCGATTAACATACTGAGTTTTTGTTTATAGTATAATTAAATAGTAATAAAAATAGTTTATTTATACTTTTTATATGTATTGAGAGCATTTGAACATCTAATATCCCTTCACTTTATTCACCTCAACTTTTATTTTGAGCTAATTTTATACTACATTTGGTCCTAAATATATGATTTAATTTATAATATAATTTTACATTACAAACTATATCCTATATTTATAATCAGATAATATAATAACCGTGGTGTTTTTCTAGGGAACTAATGAATCTATGGATGGTAGAATTGAAAATGGATATCCATAGTTGTAGGAAACTCATCAGAAAACACGGAAGCGTATTTAATTGATTTGATTTAGGAAAATAAGAACCTTCATCGTTTTGATTACCTGGAAAGATGAAACCGGTCTGAAAGCCTCTGCACGAACAGTTCACGAACAATCCTCGTCCGCTCTATGACCGATCTTCCAGACTATCTCTCGAGTAGGATGGGGTGGGTGTGTGGGCAACCGTTCAGATGATGAACGTTTGCCTCTTAGGTCTATTTCTGATGAGCTATCCTTATGCGGCACAGCAGGAGAAAATTAGAATATATAGAGTTAAGTGCAAGACTTAATCTAACCCTAAGCCTCATGGGCTTTGGTCTTACTAAAGCCCAATAGGGCTTAGGTGACTAAGAGCATATATCCAACAATCTCCCACTTGCTCTTTTAAATTACAAACTTGAGTTCGTAAACCCAAGATCATGTAGTCCATAAGCCATCATCATCTGATTATATACCCTATCCCTTGTTTCGAGCTAGCCTGGGGATCTATCATTTGTCATTCATCAAGGCTCATGATAATCTATAGAAGATTATCTAGTTCAGTGCTACTCCACTAAAAGCTCGAACGTGATCTCCAAGATTAATGACACTTATAACATGTATATGCATAACCTCTTTATAGAATGTCTATAATTGATTGACTAGTCTTTTGTAACCCAATCAATTATTTATTCCCTTAACTTTGATAGTTTCTCTAATGGATTACATGCACTGGCCAGTGTCTTCAATATCCAAGTACCGAAACATATCAAGGGGACATTTCTTATAAATTCCATGTTGTTTATCTCATAAACACCGATAACCAAATAGTCTCAATCCCAAAATACCAAGTTATTGGCCGTCATATAGATCAAACCTCACCCGTTGGTAAATCAAAGAATGAAAACTATTTAATTACCCATTTAAAATAAACTCAGGATTTAGAGCAACTACATGACTATAGTTATCTGGAGATTTGATTCCTTATGACAGAAAGAATAACCTTAATCAAATCTCTCTTTGATCCATTCAATGCAAGAATTAACTCACACCAATATTTTATAATGATTCAAACAAAACCATTTCATAAAATATTGCAGCCTAAATAAAGTGCCCAACTTAATTTAATAGCTGTGAACTTATTCATCAATTGTGAGAACCTATGACCATGTCCTCCATGAACATATCCATATGATTATATACTCCACAATTGATCCGGACCTTAGTGTTTGTAAATAATGTGCGAAATAAATGATAAAACACCTCATTTATTAACATTCAAAAAAATTGTAATGTCATAATGTCTTGTTGAAAAGAAACACAAAATAACAAAGTGAAATAACAACTACCTAAAGCTATAGCAAATCTGGAATCCTCCTAAGACCCATAGATGTAACATGCCTCTCGAACACACGTTCTGGCAAACTCTTAGTAAAAGGGTCAGCAAGGTTCTCATCTGATGCTATCTTTGCTACCACAGTATCTCCTCTTTTAACTATATCTCGGATCAAGTGGTACTTCCTCTCTATGTGTTTTTGTCTCTTGTGACACCTTGGTTCCTTGGATTGTGCTACTGCACCATTGTGGTCACAGTAAAGTGTGATAGGACAGTCAACACTTGGTATCACCTGAAGGTCCGTTAGGAACTTCTTTAACCATGCAGCTTCCTTTGCAGCCTCAGAAGCAGCTACATATTCAGCCTCTGTGGCAGAGTCAGCCACACATGATTGTTTTACACTTCTCCAACAAATGGCACCGCCATTAAGGGTGTACACATATCCCGAGGTGGATTTTCCTGAGTCAATATCTCCTT
The DNA here is from genome assembly GCA_037074495.1 of Acacia confusa. Classification (NCBI taxonomy): domain Eukaryota; kingdom Viridiplantae; phylum Streptophyta; class Magnoliopsida; order Fabales; family Fabaceae; genus Acacia; species Acacia confusa. Next base: position 2,083,923 of record CM073502.1, read on the forward strand.
GGAAATATGAGTCTGTATAACCAATGGTTTCAAGACTCCCACTAGAATAGACCAACATATAATTTCTCGTTCTCCGTAAATACTTGAGTATATGTTTAACCGCTATCCAGTGTTGCTCTCCAGGATCAGATTGGTACCGGCTTACTACTCCCACTGCATAGTAGATATCTGGTCTAGTACATAGCATAACATACATGAGACTACTTACTGCTGAAGCATAAGGTACCCTACTCATGCGTTCTCTCTACTCAGGAGTTTTAGGAGATTGCTTCTTAGAGAGATGAATCCCATGCCTGAAGGGTATAATTCCCCTCTTGGAATTCTCCATGCAAAACCTGGCAAGTATTTTGTCAATGTATTTAGCCTGGGATAATGCCAAAACCCTATTCTTCCGGTCTCGTAAGAGTTTAATACCAAGAACATAATTGGCTTCCCCCAGGTCCTTCATATTAAAATGCTTGCTCAACCAAGTTTTTATGCCTAACAATACCTCTGTATCATTTCCGATAAGGAGTATATCATCTACATAAAGTACCAGAAAAGATACCGCATTACCTTGGATCCTTTTATACACACACGGCTCATCAGGACTTTTCTCAAAACCATAAGATTGAATGGCTTGATCAAATCTGATGTTCCATGATCTAGATGCTTGCTTAAGTCCATAAATAGACCTTTGCAACTTGCATACCATTTTTTTTGCCCTTTGACTATAAACCCTTTTGGTTGCTGCATATAGATTTCCTCTTCCAAATTTCCATTTAGAAAAGCAGTTTTGACATCCATTTGCCAAATCTCATAATCAAGATTTGCTGCAACAGCTAAGAGAATCCGGATGGACTTAAGCATGGCAACTGGCGAAAAGGTTTCTTCATAATCTACACCTTCCCTTTGGGAATATCCTTTCGCCACCAATCTAGCTTTAAAGGTTTCAACCTTCCCGTCCGATCCTCTCTTTCTCTTGTAAATCCACTTACACCCAATGGGTCTTACCCCTTCAGGTGCATCTACAAGAGACCAAACTGAGTTGGAATACATAGAATCCATTTCACGATTCATAGCCTCAAGCCATTCCTGAGCATCAACATCTCTTAGTGCTTCGTCATAACTTGTGGGATCATCATCTTCATCAAAGATGACATCCTGATTTGACTCACCCAACAAGAGATATATTGCAGGTGTACGAATCACTCTCCTACTACGACTTTGTCGCACTTGATGTTGTGCATCTACAGGGTGGTCCATATTTTGTGGGTTAACAATTTCTGGATGAGGACCCTCATTAAGTGGATTAACCAATTCATAATTTTGTTCTTCCATAAGTTCATCATCATGCTGAACATCATCATTATGCTGAACTTCATTATCATATTGAACTTCTGGTTCTGTATGTGATTCCTGTGTATGTTCATCAGGTATATTTTCCCTTTTTTGAACAACCACAGGAATAAAAGTTGGAACCATCTGAGGTTGCGGTGAAACTTGATCTGAGAGTAACTCATCAAGAATAACCTTACTCTTTGGCTTATAATTTGTCATATAGTCCTCCTCTAAGAAAGTCGCGTGAGTGCTCACTATGACCTTCTTTTCTTTTGGACTATAAAACAACCAACCTCTGGTTCCTTTAGGATAGCCTATAAACATGCATACTTCAGTACGCGAGTCCATTTTATCTGGTTTCTGTTGCAAGACATGTGCCGGAGCACCCCAAATTCGAATATGATTCATGGAGGGCTTACACCCTTTCCACAATTCTATTGGTGTCTTTGAAACTGACTTGGACGGTGCTAAGTTCAATAGATACATAGCAGTTTCTAAGGCATATCCCCAGAATGAATCGAAAGAGATGAATAACTGAGCATAGATCTTGTCATTTCTAAAAGGGTTCTATTTCTCCTTTCAGCAACTCCATTCTGCTGTGGTGTCCCTGGAGAAGATAATTGTGAAACTATCCCCTCTTTAATCAGGTAAGACTTGAACTCTCCAGATAGGTATTCACCCCCTTGATCAGATCGAAGAGTCTTAATTTGAACACCAAGATGCTTTTCTGCCTCAGCCTTGAACTCTTGGAATTTTCCAAAAGCCTCAGATTTGTGATGCATCAAGTACACATGTCCAAATCTAAAGTAATCATCAGTAAATGTGATGAAATACTGATCCCCGCCTCTGGCCTTGACATTTATTGGTCCACATACATCAGTATGTACCAATTCCAGCTGAAGTGTGGTACGTTTTCCCTTTGCCTTGAAAGATCTCTTTGTCATTTTACCCTATAAACAAGATTCATATACTGGTATCGGTTCAAAGTCCAGGGATTTTAAAATCCCACTTTTGACCAAACCTTGTATCCTGTTAGAGTTAATATGACCCAATCTCAAATGCCAAAGATAAGTTTCATTTGAAACTTTTCTTTTCTTTGATGAATTAATATGCTCAACATCTTTTAATTCAACATGATTAACTTCACAGGGAACAGGATTAAGGAAATAAAGACCATTAAACTTTATACCAGAACAAATAAAAGAAGATGAACTTCTTATAGAAACTGAGGAATTAAATTGAACTGTCAAACCATGTTTATCCAAACAACTAACAGAAATTAAATTCCTCTGAAATTTTGGAATAAATAAACAGTCTTCTAAAACCAAAGTTCTACAATTATCAAAACATAAAACAACTTGTCCCACTGCTTGTGCAGACACAAGCTCCCCATTTCCAAGCCTCAAATCTCTTTGTCCTTCACTTACAGGCAAGCTATGTTTGAACCACTGCAAAGAGTAACAAACATGGTTAGTGGCTCCTGAATCAACGATCCATTTATCATCATGATTCTCCACTAAACAAGCCTCAATCACATGTAAATTACCCATACCTGATTGTTTCATACGTGGGCAATCTTTCTTCCAATGCCCCTTTTGTCCGCACTTGAAGCACTTGCCTTTTGGCTGCTTCATTGCAACTGTTTTGGCAACTGGAGTACCTGATTTCTTCTTTTTCTTGTTCTTGTTCTTTCCTTTGGGTTTCCCCTTAGGTTTCACAGAACCCTCACCAACAAAAAGTGCACTTCCCTACTTGACTAGAGACTGTTCAGCACTCTCAAGCTCGTGCATCAGTTGAATGAGATCAAGATTCATCTTATTCATATTATAATTCATCTTGAATTGATTGAAGTATTCAGGCAGTGATTGTAAGAGAAGGTCAACTTTCACTTCTTGTTCAAACTTGATACCATGGTCATCAGTCTTTTTGAAGTTTGCTATCATTGTCAAACAATGATCCCGCACACTTCCTCTAGACATTACTGTCTTGGTGACTGCATTCAGCGCATTTTGCCTTGTAGAGCTGCTAGGCGTAGCAAACATGCCATCAAGAGTCTGGAGCATTGTTGCTCCACTCTCAATCATGCTCACTTGCTCCTGAAGGTGACTGGCGAGACTGGCCAAAATATAGCAGCGAACTGCCACATTCGCCTTCTCCCATTTTTTCTTTTCTTGCTGAAATTGCGTCCGAATTGCATCAGACGCTTCTGCAGCAGACTGCGCTGGCTTAGGGGTAGTTAGAACAAAGTTGAGCTTTTCATATTGAAGAACAATATCCAAATTGGTTTTCCATTGTTTGTAGTTTGTACCATCCATAGGTTTTTGACTCAAAATAGTAGTTAAAGGATTGAATGAAGACATTTTTCTGAAAAAATAAAGAAAAGCACACACAATTACAAACTATAATTAACATCAAACAGATAAGCGCTGGTAGATTCTAATAACTACTATTAGTTTATTGTTTAACAATCCATTAGTTATCTTTACAAGGCTTACGATGGGCAAGATACTTGTAAAACCAATATTGTTAATTTGGGCCTTCAGTTCCATTGCCAGAGCCTCGATGGGAGGGTTAACAATTTTACCAAAGTTGAATGTATTTAACCATTGTTTACTTTCAAAATTATCTTTAGTGTCCAAGTGTTGCCGACGATGGGCCGTACAAAACTTCACTAGAATTTTAAAAATATTAGGGTTTAATCTAGTGAAATCCGATTATCCTTATCCGATGGGGCTTCAGCGATAACCATTTCACTAATAAACCCACAATTGGAGCCCGTAGGTTTTAAAATTTACTACTTAATTTAAAACCTTCACCCATTCAATATTTTAAATTTAGAATTTTCAATTTCCAAGAATTTGTTCAATTTAGAGAAATCATTAGGAATCTAAAATCTAGTTATGTTTGGCAAAATTTTCTTTACATGACCATTTTAAATAACCACAAATTACTCAAAATTACAATTCTCTTAGGAAATTTGCTAGATTATTTATCTAGATTTTAATTCCATAATTAATTAATCCAATTATTATTCTAGATTTTAATTTAAAATCATAATAATTGATAATTAATTTAATTGTTATCTAGATTTTAATTCCATAATTAATTAATCCAATTATTATTCTAGATTTTAAAAATAAAAAATCATAATAATTGATAATTAATTAGTGGAAAGCCTAAATAATCTCACATAATAACTATCATACTAGTCGATTTAAGACATATAGCTACTATGCATTTATAGCATGTGATTATGCAATAATATGGCATCTTCCTATTCTATATGGCATGTTATTTCTAATCATGTTAATCGCACATATAATTCATACTATTTAATAAAAGCATTAAATAAATAATTAAATAAATAACTTTAATCCATGGCTTTCCTATAAAATTAAAAGATTAAAAATTTTACAACTTTGGAATTTCTCTTTTGTCCAGTCATGGTATTTGTCCAAGCCCTTTTAGGGTATCCATGAGCCTAAAAGCCCAAAACCCTATCCTTGGCTAAAAAAACTAAGACATAAAAGAGAAACCCTAACTTTCATTGAAGCCACGCCGTCAACCGAAGTCAGATCATCACCAAACTCCAGGGGAAGGACCGCCACGAGGAGACGAGTACAACGCCGCCGGCACCGCCGCCAACAGGACTCTCACGCGCCGTCACGCGCCTCTTCTTCACCGGCGTGTGAAGCCCACGCGCAGTGGCTTGTGGAGGCACGTGTAGGCGCGTGACGGCGAATCTGACGTCGTGGTTTTTATATTTTTGCTCGTCTTTCCGTTCTCTTTCCAACGATATATGGTTCGTCCAAATCCGAGGTCCATAAGTCAACGAAAAGTAGCCCGGAAGTGTTGAAAGCTAATCTTGCAATTTCTTGATTTACAACTTTTTCACAAATCCAAAAAATTACATAGAAATTCTGAAAATAAAGTAAAAATAGCAAGGAGGAAACCTAATCATATGGGATTAACCTCCTTGTTACAAATCAAGAAATACAGGGAGATTCTAACCATGGATTAAAGCGATTAAAATTAAAACTGGAACAAAATCTGAATTATAAACGAATAATCTTCATGAAATAAATAACAATTATAGAAAAGGATGCCATATTTTCAAAACTGGGTTCTTTTCCTCATCATCCTGGCTCTGATGCCAATTGTAGGAAACTCATCAGAAAATACGGAAGCGTATTTAATTGATTTGATGTAGGAAAATAAGAACCTTCATCGTTTTGATTACCTGGAAAGATGAAACCGGTCTGAAAGCCTCTGCACGAACAGTTCACGAACAATCCTCGTCCGCTCTATGACCGATCTTCCAGACTATCTCTCGAGTAGGATGGGGTGGGTGTGTGGGCAACCGTTTAGATTATGAACGTCTGCCTCTTAGGTCTATTTCTGATGAGCTATCCTTATGCGGCACAGCAGGAGAAAGTTAGAATATATAGAGTTAAGTGCAAGACTTAATCTAACCCTAAGCCTCATGGGCTTTGGTCTTACTAAAGCCCAATAGGGCTTAGGTGACTAAGAGCATATATCCAACAATAGTATGACTTAATTCCTATATAATACTATTTTTTTATGCAAAATTCCAATAGAATACTACCTCCGGTCCAAAGAGACTAATCTTAAATTATATTTTTTTTTAAAAAAAAGAATGAAGTGATTTTTCTCAATGAAATTAGATTGAGTTGTTGTCCTAATTTTATAAATTAATCTTAGAATTTGTTAAACCATTGTTATCGATATTATTCAACAAGAAAAAAAATTAGTTGTCATTGTCTTAATTATTATTATTATTTATTAAAGGGTTAAGGGGGCAATTTTGTCTTAGAATTTTTCATGATGAGCAATTTTTCCCCGAAGTTTCTTAGGGAGCAATTTTTCCTTGAAAGTGTTAAAAAGAGAGCAATTTTGCTCTAACCGTTATTATTCCAGTTAATTTTAACCATTAATTGATCAAATATGCTGAATAGGCGGTCTATATGTTATTTATATCAATTTTGTTGAAGGGCAAATTTGCTCTGTAAATTTTAAACGTAACTTTGGAAAAAAAAAAATAAAGTAGATGACATAAGAACTTTTGGGACAAATTTGCAGCATAATAAAAATGACGTGAATGACATATAGATGACCAACTTAGCATATTTGATCAACTAACGATCAAAATTAAATGAGATAACGGTCATGAAAAAATTGCTCATTTTTCTATACTTTCTAGTAAAATTGTCATCTGAAAAATTTTCAGGACAAAATTACCTTTTAACCCTTTATTAAACCATTGTTTTTGTTTCTTTGTTTTTTTTTTGGGTTGTTCATGTTTAAAATTAAGAGCAGTTAGGCTATTTCTCAAATTAAAAAACTTAATTCCTAAAGAGGACCAAAGAACTTTATAATTTTGTTCATTCTCACTTCATAGATTTTGGCGGCTCCTTAATTTGTGTTATATTTAATGAGGAAGGAAGTACATACATTATATATTCGAGGAAAAAAAAAATTACATTATATACAATCCTCAAGGTTAATTTGAAGAAGTGATTGTGACCAAGGAAGATATTGGTAGGGAGAATACATAGGTATTAGTTGCTTTGGCTGAAGTTTTAAAAATTAATACCATCACTTTCTAATTAATATTCACGGCCTTTATTTTTTTCGGGTACTATCATAGCCTTTATTTATCACACAACCCATTGTATGTTCCCAGCTAAGTCTTAGCCATCCCGTCGGCCAATTTATGTTACGAGTGATTAAATTAATTTTTAGAGAATATTTTTTACGACTTATAAAATAAATACGTGAGAAGAGCGTTGTCTTAATTCATGAAAAAAGGTTTTTGAAACCGTAATGACTCATTAAATTGTGCGTTTAATTTTCTCAAACAATAATAATTTTGATATTTAATTAAATTTCCTTAAAACAACAGTTTCATTTACGGTACGTTCACTTGGACATTTAATTTCCTCCTTCAACACTTGGACATTCTATATAGTTGATCATATTCCTAATTGAAGGAATCCCAATCTATTCTAATAAACTATGTATTACCTGACGTGTAATTTTTTATTTTATTCGAAGCTGTTGCTTTCATTCTAGATTCAATTACCAAATATCGACCTAACAATCGTCTATTATGGAACGGCTTCACTTTTTTCTTAGCAAAAGCTTAGGATCGCGCCTAAATTATTTTGATTATATATTTGAACGGTTTAATTTTTATTTTTATACTATTTTTAATTTAATAATCTAACATCGGATATTACATATAGATTATATTTAAGTATTGTTGCACTCAAGTTAAGATATCTCAAGTTATTAGTGTATTTTTTTTTCCACAAGATTTGAATTCCCAATTCTGTTCATAGTTATTGAGTCACTATAACATTATTTATTAGATCGAAAATTATTATTTAATAAATTATTTTTTATTTTTTGAATTTTAATAATATTTTTTTCCATGAGATGAATTATGATAGGGTTAAGGTATAAAAATACACATGAGTTTTTTTTCCAGGAGCCCCTAGCACCACATGCTTTTTTTTGGACAAAAAATACATACGTGGTTATCATTTTGGAGCAAAAGTCACATCTCACCGTTATGTTGTTGTTCACTTCATCTCTTTCTCTCTCATCATAGTGAACAATAACATAACAGTGGGATGTGACTTTTGCTCCAAAATGGTAACCACGTGTGTATTTTTGTTCTAAAAAAAAATCATGTGGTGATGGGCACTCCTAGAAAAAAAGCTCATGTGTATTTTTGCACATTAAATAATTTACTTTGTCTTGAAAAGTACTTTTACAACAAATTAAAACAATATTCATAACAAATAATTTTAATTTATAAACGTAAATTGTATTAATTTATTGTGACTATAAGATATGGGAGTCGTCGTCGTCATCCATCAATAATAAAATGCCGACATATATATTGAATATAGAATATTCATTTGGAGGCCAAAGATATATGTGGTATTTAATTGGATAATGTTAAATGTTTAAAACGACAATCATTTATGATACAGAAACACATAACCTGAAGAAAATTATAGATTTTGATTTATTGTTTTCTATTTATCATCATCTCATCAAAAAGGGAACAATGATATGAATAATATTTATGAGTTTGATATAGACATCAAACTATAATGCTTTCTCTCAGCTAATAGCTTTTTCTTCACTCTAAATTTGCTAAATTAAATAAAACCTCAAGACCCTTTCAAGCTCATCCAGCCATTCATATCTTTTCGGGTTAAAATGGTTAGCTATGCTTTATTTTCAATGATATCATTATTATTAAAATGAGATAGGAATTTACAAATAGGAAAATGAATATTGTAAATATGAAAGTAGAAAAATGATTTTTTTTTTCAAAAAAAAAAATTTAAAGACTAATGTAAGTATGGTTTCTTATTTATTATTCCTTATCATAAACTGAAATATGTTGAAAACTTTCTTTTTCAAAATTAAGAGTATGGTACCACTATTATCAAGTGTTTAGATTGATTGACTGAGTAGTTCTAACTTAACTTGTGATTTGTGAAAAAAATCCAAGCAAAATAAAAAAAGTATGGCAACAAAAAAGCCATAGATTTATATTTAAATATAGGGTTAAATAACAAATCTGTCCTGAAAGTATACGTTGAGAAGTAATGTTGCATTCGAAGTTTTTTCAAGCTTGATTTTGCCCCAAAAATCTAAAAACATATCATTGTTGTCATTTTCTATTAAAAAACTAAAGTTTATTGATAAAAAATTGATGTTGATTGTTAACTTTTTAATCGAAAATAGCAACTTTCTGCTTTTTTAGACTTTCATGATAACATTACTCTTGGGTATGTATTTATGAAGCAGATTTGCTACTTAACTTTTAAATATATTATACACCTTTTTTTTTTAAATTAAGCTATTTTATGAGTAAATAATAACGAGGGAAATGATAATAATAAGGAAATTATAAGGTCGAAAGCCGACTTGGAGGATTTGGTACGATATTTGGCGAGTGGGTGGCCAAAAAGTGAGTGACATTCTCGACACAAAAGAAAAAGAAAAGTTTAGAAGGATACAATATAACATTATATATATATTAGTGGTGGGTGTTCCAATATTCTAAAACTCCAAAGGCTTGCTTTGCGGGGAAGAAGCCAAAATTGTATGGAGAATCACACAATCACAATCCTTTCAATGTTTGTGAGCCCCATGATCTTTTCTCTTTTTTCTAAATAAAAGCAGTGCATATACTTTAACATAATTATAATAATTGCTTAATAGAGTTATTTATACTTAGAACGAAGGTTAGGTATTTTTGGAGACTATATATTCTATAAAGAAGCTATTAGAGCGTCATCCCTTAATTGGGACATGTTGACCTCGAAATTTAAGAAAGAATTTAATGCAAGTATTCTTCGACTTGTATGACCATCGAAATATATTACGATATTCCTAGGTACGAAAGATGAGAAGTTTATTCTCATATATAATTTGTAAAATAACAAATAAAAAATACACAATAATTTATCTGATTCAAAACAATACATACGTCCAGTCCCCAAACATAGAACAATGAATTTTTATTATAGTGGGAAATTATCAAAACATACAAAATGAAACCCAAACATAGACTCTATTTACTAAATACAATCCACTAGCTAGCCAATTATATATGCTGTTTAAGCATATTTACGTTTACTAAACTTATGCTTTTTTAAAGCAGAGGAAGAGGTATCTCAAACACAAAACATATAATGAATGGGTTTGAAATATTTGACTTCTTCATTGTTCTATATCTTCGTTCCTCAATATGTGTTAAATTTATAGCTTCAATTCCAACCCATCACTGTTGGACTAGACCTTCCTTTGGATGCACCGATTTGTCCATCTATCAAAAAATATCTGTCTTCAATGCTTTGCAGGTAACTCAATCAAATCAATAATAATTAGTTCTTCAGATTTTGTTCTTGAGCAGAATTATTTGATCAATAGCTCCACATCATAATCATATTACTACAAAGCTAATAATATTTCCATACAGATAATTCATACAAGCATCAAGCTATCCCAAAATTAGTATACAACAGAGAAAAGATTAATTTAAAAGGCAATAAGCAAAACATAACCAGTTTAATTAAATGCCAGTAGAAGATTTCTATAACATACATTCTTCTAACAAACCATCATTACTTGGATCATCTGACGACAAACTGAAGGCGTAACTCATCCTGTAAGAAGTAGAAACCTTTCGTGTGTTTGCAGAAAACGTCGCTCACTATCGTAATCATCTGGTTGCAAAGTAAACGTAAAAGTAGGTAAAAGTTAAAGAGAAGAGGGAAAATCACAGAAGAAAAAAAAGAGAGATTTATTTTGGTGCAGCCTTCTTTGGCTACATTCAGTTCTCTTAAGAAAAAAAACAAGCCATATTTTCCCGTTATAATAACGGTCAAACTACAAAGGTAACTACATTAAAAAAAAAAATAAGTAGAAATGGGTTAAAGTAACTGAAGCTACTAGAAAAAAATATTATTGTACACACGCTTTTTTTTTTTCCTTCCTTTTTTTCGGACATGCACATTTTTTCTTCTTTGCCCATTGCGTTTTTAATTATTCCATCCCTTTCCGGTGTAGTAAAAGCTCTTAAAAAGTTATTGAGGGATGATGAAGGCTTAGAGTTCTTGCCTGTTGCGGCGGTTTCCTCTTATATATTTTAAGCTTAGATTCTTTTTAGGGTTTCTTTGCATTGTTATATATTTGAGCTTTCTTTTTGTAATCCTTTTATTTTGGACTTGTATTTCTTGTTGGGTTAGTTTTAGTAAAATACTATATTTTGGGGGAAAATTCTCTTAAAAAAAGTTAACGAATAATAACAAAAAACAGAAATCTGCATTTAATAAAAAATTAATTTCCCGCTAGATCCTAATTGTATTTCCCTTTGCCTTGAGCTTTGTAATAATGACATGCATGAATGGAAACAGAGATGGGTTCAATGCTGTTTGAAGTGGATGAAGAAACTTCTCCTTCTTCAGGAAACAAATGATTGAAAAGGCCATAGCCCATATCCTATTTGAACTATGCGAGCCCATCAATAAAAATTGAAATAAAAAATAAGCACAAAGTTTTGGGAATTTTTTTTTATACAAAAATTATAGGAGAGGGGTGGGGCCCACTCACAGTCTAAGGGCAAGTGCTTAGAGCTAGGAAAGTTGAAGTTATATATACTAGAAAAATCAACAAAAAAAAAGAGTGAGAGAAAATAAATGGTTTCCTTCTAACTAGTCTCTCATGGTAAGGTACCTAGCCACATAAATTGCCACAGTGACATGGACTCTGGTCGTTACTCCGTTTAGAAACCTATAATAGGTTTGTCTCCAAGCACGGTTGAAGAGGAAAGGCCCTACAAAGGCCCAAAATCCAACGAAAAATCCCAATCCCAAGCTGAAATATAATTCTTGAGAGAAAAGTGAGTCATCTTCATTATGATTAGCTTCTCCAAGTGGAGGTATCTTATTCTTATCTTCCTGGCACTTTTTGCTAAGTGGCAATCCACAAAGATTAGGATTTCCCTCATAACATGATGCATTAAAACTCTACAACTGAGTTCCTATTCGGATTTTTCCACAGAGATGATTGTTTGACAAATCTAACACTGAGGCGATCAATATGAGCAAGACTTGAAGGAATTGGTCCTGACAAATTATTCTTTGACAAATCAAGGAATTCAATCTCCTTTGGAATTTTTCCACTTAATTGGTTCCTTGACAAATTCAGTGAAACCAATACCAACAAATAAAGACACAATTTCTCTTGGTATTTCTCCTGGTAGAGCATTGCTAGAGAGATCGATGCTTTTAAGAAAGAATTTTGGCCTTATAAACATGTAATCCTGACCTTTCCACATCAATGTTATAAAGAATTCCAAACTATCATAGTAACTGTAATACCCTGTTGTATTGATAGTATACGAATGATAGCTTTTGCTCAAGTTGATGTGCTCTTGTGCCATAATAGCAAAATTTTGAAGGCATGATGGAATTTTATTGGACAAGTTATTACAAGAGAGATCCAAGAGTGGAATTTGTGTTAAGTGGCAAAGATGGGTGGGTATACTTCCATATAAATAATTCATCCTCAAGCTTAGAATCTGCAGTTGTCCAAGACTTGTGCCAATCCATGAAGGTATAAACCCTGATAACTTATTATTTGACACATCCAATAATAATAAATTGGAGCAATTCACCAAAGACGTACAAAGGAAGTTCTCCAGTCAAGCTATTGTTTCTTAAAATTAAAGCCTCCATATTCATGAGGCTTCCCATAGAGGGTGGAATCTCTCTTGACAAATTATTATTACTCAAATCAGCAATCTTTAACTATTGTAGATGGCTCCAACAATCAGGAAGATGCCCATTTAAATGATTGTTTGATGATCCACCATGCTTGGGTGGTTGAACCATATTTTTATATGCTTTTTCATGATTAATTTGATATTTTTACCGCATTTCCTAGGTCATTATTGCATGATTAAACAATAATTTGGGTTAGAAGCATTTTTATTGAATTAAGTCTAATTAGGGGTAAATAGTAATAATTTATTAATTATTCATGCAAATGATTTCTTGAACTTTTAATGCTACCTCGTTTTTAATTTTGAATGGTAGGTGTTTGAAGAAATTGGACCAAATTTGAAAATAGAAGTTTGGGCTCAAATTAAAAAAAATTATAGTTTAGCCCCATAAGAATTCTAAACTTTATAGTTTAGTCACTTTGATCGAACCATACTTTGATTTGTTATTTCATGATTAATTTGGGGATTTAATCATGTTAATTGGGCGAAAAATGTATTATTTATGATTAATTTGGATTGATGAGCGATTACATGAAAAATGTGTTAAAAAGGGTAAAATTGTCATAATTATTATAATTACTCTTAATCATTATTTCTTGTAACATCCCAAATTCCAGGTTTAAAAATCGTGTCGGTTGACACTCAGTTTTAAGAAAAACAACAGAGTTTGAGATACTACAGCTTAGAGTACTGCGGAAGTGGATAACGTGCGCTAAGATTCGGACAATGAGTATCTGATATAAAGATGCCCAGACATATGATGATGCCCGACATAAACTGATATATTAAATATCCCGAAGGAATATTTATGTGATATAATTTACAGAGATTGAGTACAATTCTCTGATAAAGAAAACTTTAAACTAGACTTATGGCTTGGAACCTAATATCAGTTAATCAAACAGATTGGCCAGGTAGGGGTCTATTATGGGGCCTCACCGATTATATGGCGACTGATTGGCTTTCCACATAGATTAACTCAGTCTTAGACACCAAACTGTTCAGAGTAACCTTGTTAAATTCGTGCTAGAAACTAAGTTCTAATAACTTCTACCGACCTTCGTTTTCTACCGCTGCCTCTTCACGGCTCTATCTACCGGCACCTTCTCTATTCCGGTTTCGCCCCTGTACTATTCATTAAGACTGAAGTCCAATGTCCATTGGACCTCAGGTAACGGTTAACCTCATGCTTATGTAAACAATATATGACAGGTATAACAATAATACATTCACAATTATAACTTCCAAAATCATAACAACAAGTAACATAACACAGCCACTGCAATATGTATGTTACCCACAATCTGCACATAACCAGTGCCACGATGGCCTATCGTGTCCTCAGCGCTAGGAAAACTCAACGGTGTTATCAAGACTATAACTCGTATACAATTCAGCATATCATGAGCAACTTTCAAAACAGAGTTTTAGCATGTGAACATAACTATCATATATAAGCAAACCATAAGCATAAGAGTTAAGGTTACAATACGCGTCTGTACCTTTTACCGCGTAATCGACAAACGTCCGACTTTTGGGTCCGGCCTTGGACTTCCCGGATATCCTAACATATTACCGTATCACTTAGAATAATATCCTAAGAGACATTTTCACTTCTATTTACCATCCTACCCTTGATGGCTTTATTATTACAATTTTTCCCTTACATTTCTTCAAAAACGTGGTGCAGCATTTTCTGGGCAGATTTTTACCTAACTTCGAAAAATCATAACTAATTTTAGAAAAATCAAAACGAGGATCCATAAACTTTCCCGGAATCCTTGAGAAGTCTATTTTTGAGGAAAAATACTGGAACTTACCCAGAACTCATGGATAATTTCCAGATTTCACGTTTTAAAATACTGCCCAGAATTTCGCACAGAAAACATTGCCTAACTTCTGATATTTTTATCTTTTTGCACAGAGCCTCAAATGATACACTCTTTATAGATTTGGAAAGCCCTAGACGTCTACTTTCACCATGAACTTTCTCAAAATTTTAGAACATCATCTTCCTTATAAAATACTGACGTTTTTACCTCTGACTCCAGAAAATACTAATCGATGAAATTTTGCCAGAGCTTCGCTATTTTAATCTTAATCTTCCAAAATTTTTGCTATAACCTCTTCTTCATCAAATTTTCGAAATAAAGCCATTGAAAACCATAAAAACATGAAAATAAAACTGGAATTGAAAGATTGAAGATCAAAATAACATCTACTAGCATTTCTACTTCATAAACTAAGAACTATGAACTAAAAACTCTCTTACCTCTTGAAGAACACTTGCCTTCTAATTCTTGAAGCTCTTCCACACTCTCCCTTCCTCTCTAAATTTCGGCCTAGGCTTGTGAATTGGTGGGGATAATGTGTTGAGGAGGCTTCTATTTATAGGCAACATCTTGGGTAGCCTCCAAGTAATCTCAATTGATCTTGGCCATTGGCTTTTACTTGGAGAGGAAGCAATTATCTTGACCCTACACCTCCTAAAACCGTCCTTCACTCCCTTTGGCTCACAAGTTTTGCTTCATCTGTTATTTAATCTCAAATGCTAATTTAGTTAGGTGTAAGTTGATGTTTTCATTCAAAATCCAATTTCACTTTTGGAATCCTAATTTTATGATTAGATTTATAGTGATTTTTAATTCCCAAAATACTTAGGTATGAATCTTAAAAATATACGAAAATAGCTTTGGGAATAGCCAAGCCAAAGCCCATAATTCACTGATCTCAAATATGTACTTACCTTTAATACTTAGTTTCAAGATCTCAAGATATGATTTATTTTCTATAGATTCTCATTTTTTCTATTAGTTATTCATCACACAATATCTCCATTATAAATTCTCCTTCCTCCTCAAGAAAAAAAAACGTGCTCTCTCTCTATTTCCCTTATCTTCTTCCATTTCCCTTTCAATGTGATTGGTTGGTGGTTTTTGTTGACTTTTCAAACTAAGCTTATATAATAAATCATTTTTTTCTTCTTGATCCCCAAGCATAAACTGTCCCCCTTTCTCTTAGTTCAATTATCAACTTGTATTTTATTTGCTCTCACATTTTAAGGAGAAAAATCTTTCATTGGTCTACTGAGATTTTAGGATTTAAGGTTAATATAATTTGGTTCTTTATTGTATAATTTATTCACCATTACATAGGAATTTTTCGTCCCATAGAGGTAAATTAGGAATAATCATTTTAAATCCTAATTTTAATTTCTAATATCATGTTTTAGGGGTTACTAGGCTTAACTACCGAAATTGACAAGGTTTCTAGTTCAATTTTGATATTTAACAACTCCTTGTATGCTAATCTCAGTTTTTAAATATCATTTGATCCTTAATTTAATTGATTTTTCCTTAGTTATGACCTTTTAAAATTAATTACTAGCTAATCTCAAAAATTACCAGAGTATCTCAATTATTGGGATTTTAAGTGCCCAATATTTGTTCTTAATTTCCTCTAATTGATTTCATCATCCGTTGATGATTTTAATTGCTTAGGAATGCTATAATTCCTAATAATAATAATAAATCAATTAAAACTTTAGAGACAACATACTTTCTATTTTAATAAATATTTAGTTGCCTCTTAGGATTTATCATAACATTCTCAGGGTATTTTATGACCCATAAATTCACTTAGGGATTTTAGCTCTTCATTTACTCTAATTTCATAAGAAATTATCTTTAGAAAATAAGATAATTATTTCACTAGTTTTGAGACCATATATTCACCTATTGTAATAGGTGTTATTTATCATGTATTATGAAAGTTGAGGTATTACATTTCTTAGGAAGATTTGATGTTGACTTGATTGGTTTAAATTATAAGTTCTTGAAGAAATTGGATCAAATTTGAAAATAGAAGTTTGAGCACAAATTGTAAAAATTTCAGTTTAGTTCTTGTCTAAAATACTACGTTTTGGCAACAAACTTTAGGTTAGGGATTGGAAAGCTTGACTTGGACATTACAGAAATAGAAACACCACAGTACAGAGTAAAAGAATAGAACCAGCGTTGCGGACCACACAAGATAGTTTTTGAGAATGGAGAGACGGAGGGAGATTAGGGAAGGAGAGGAGAGACTATCGACCTTCACCACCATGCCGTCCAACCATCACCACCACTGACGACATCTTCCTTTGTTCTTCACGCCACCACCGGTCTGCATCACCATGCCTTGTGCTTAACCAAAGGAGGCCAAAGTCGAATCCTTCTTCATCTTCACAACCGATGTAATACCCGGATAGTTATTATCTGGAAAATTAGGTCATAATAATAATAATGCCTATTTATGAAGATATTAGTCTTAATATGTTATATAATTATTTTAGTGCATGGGAAAAATTATGGAAAATTCAAAAAGGCATGGAATAATTATTAAAAATTTAGAAAACATATTATACATAATTTAGACAATTTAATAAATTAGTTCCTATGAAAATAAAAAGAGGAAAAATTTAAAAGTATTCTAGGATGGAAATTGAGCTCATAATTTTTAATATTTTACTTGAAGGTTAAATTAACAATGTTAATAAAATTGTTGTGAGAAAATAATTAATTTTAATTAATAAAATTATCAAAAATTAGTAATGGATTAATTAAGGGATTTTTAGGAATTTTATAAGATCATAAGAGTTTAGGGAAAAATGGACCAATGGGAAATTTTTGTGGAAAATAAATATAGGATAAATATAATATTGTGGTAAATGGAAAAAAAAAAATATATATATATATATATATATATATATATATATATATATAGTGGTGACCGAAATTTTAGGGGAAAAAGAAAAGAAAAAGAGAAAAAAAATGGAAGGATAAGGATAGGTAGATTTTTAAATATAATAGTAATATTAATTAAAACATGTGTTAGTTAGGAAATATTAGAATAATTAGGGGAAAAGTGAACAGGATAAAGGACCACGGATACAAAATAATTCCGTTGTGAGATTCTAGGAATGAGTTAGGAAAAACCAGAACATATTATTGGTCAGTGGATTTTTATCCAGAAGTTGGTACCGACCGAAGTTATTTCTGAAACCGGTCGCGAATACCGAGGATTTTCGGCAGATAACGGAATGTCCTTACTGGGAGTATAAGGGAAGAAGAACCCAGTATTCTTAAAGAGGAAGAAAAGACCTTCAGAGTGTTGTTCCCGGAATTTTAAGATTCTACGGAATTTCGCGATCAGGACACTGAGCCAGGGAGTTCATCTGATAAAGCAAGATGATACAGGCAGGATGAGGTCATCATTCTTTATCTCTTTATGGATGATGAGGTCAGCCTAGTAGGTGGATGGTCAAGATCAAGCCACCTCAACAAAAGTGCGATCCAACGGTCAGAATTCGATCAGACAAAAATTACGAAAATGCCCTTCCCTTCACCTATAAATACCCCTTCACCATTTCACAATTTTTCACACCAAGCCTCTTGAGATTTTTGAAAACTTAGGCGAGGAAGGAAGAAGGAGGAGTCCAGGGAAAATCCTAGCGAAGCTCTGAGTAAGTTCCTCGGTCCTTAGTCTTTAGTTCGGTAATTCTTTCGGTAGTTATAGTAGGATTGCTAGGGTAGTTTCTAAATTTTCAAAGTTAGTTAAATATCATGTTTTAGGAACAAATATGATATTTATCTTAGAAATATGATAGAGAAAAAGTTATAGCAAAAATTTTGGAGAAATTAAAATCAAAATAGCGGAGCTGTGGCGAAATTCCGCCGAAAAGTCAAATTAGGGGCAAAATGGTAATTTGTACCTAAAATGCCCGTTTTGGTTTTGAATACTCATATAAGTAATATTATCCGTATAGGATATTCGAAACCACGAACCGCTGTTTCCGCTGTCACCGCTGTTGTACCGCTGTCGAACGTGCCGTAATTTGACGAAAGTACCAGAAATCGTCAACGGAGGTACGGACGCGTACTGTAACCTTAACACTTATGCTGCTTATATTCATATATGTGATTGATATTCATTTATTGAGACTCTGCCGAGAGAGGGCAATTGTACATACAGCTTTGTACGGGTTATAGTCTTCATAACGTCGTAAGGTTTTCCTAGCACTAAGGACACGATGAGCCGTCGTGGCACTGGATATGTGCAGACTTGTTGTGGTACTGGTTGTGGTACTTGTTGTGTGATTTGGTATTGATACGCTGTTATGTTATTATGAATATCTGTTACCATATACTGTTTATTTGAGTATAAGGTTAACCGTTACCTGAGATCCAATTGGGAAATTGGATCTCAGTTGTAGCTTCAGGTTCGGGAAAACCAAGGGTTGAGGTTCGGGGCAGGTAGCCGGCTTTGGATAGCAGAAGGAGTTTACTTCTGTAGCTCTATTAAATCTGGTTAGACGCTACCCTTTCTAAGCAATGGATGTTTGTATGAGTACAATTACACTGTGGTTATATATCTTTAAATTCAGTTACTCACTTGCTACAATGCTTGACTCTAATTACTATTCTTTTGAAAAAAAAAATCCGCCATTTAAAATCTGGGATGTTACAACCGAGCTACACCACCTCCAACCACTACAACCGTTAATCTCGCCTCCTACCGTCAACGGACTCACAGCTCACCACCATACCATTAACGTCGAAAAATAATCTCCATACTCGATTTGGAGTTCTTGAGCAACAGCAACCATGCACCTTCATCATCTCCGTTGTCTTCTTCACATTCTTCCCTCACAACGGCGAGATTCACCTTCCATTGTCACTTATGGGGTTCTGTGATTACTATGTCTACCTAGCTTCTTGGTGGTGGAGATTTGTTATTGAGTTCAATAGACTAAATAGGGGATTTTTTTTTTATCATTCCATTAGTCTAGAGTCATATATTTAGATTGTCTAGTTTTAGGAATTATTGTGTATGATTCTAGAACTAAGATTGATGTCAATTGCCTATGTTGGTTTGATATTTGTAGTTGAAATTGGATTTTGAAGTATGACAATTATATATGTGTGAATTTCTTTATGGTTAGAATGAGATTATATTAATTAGTGTGTTATTAGCTCTAGTTAATGTGGTTGATTTGTACTTTTGAGAGGCTATTTAGTACTCAATTTAAAGAAAACTCATGTTGCATTATTTTAATTTTAATTGCACATTAAGTGGTTTAAACAATATTTCAAGATGTAGTAGTTAGCTATGTTTGCATGAGTTATTATTAATTGGGAATATTGGGCTCAAATGTTATTTTGAGATTTTTCTTAAGACTTTATGGATTTCAACTCCCTTACTTTTTTAGCAAGGACAATCATTTTTTCATTACTAAGAGCATTAATCATTCATATTTTCAATTTCATATCATTATATTCACTCATTCACTATTTGTTATTAAAAAATACCAAAAAAATAGTCAACATTTGATTAAATTGCATTATTATTTTAGCTTATTAATTTGAAAAGTCAAAACCAATTTTCTCTCTTGTTTTCAATGCATTTACAAGGTATTTAAATTACTTAAAAATCAATAAAAGACTCATAAAAAAGAGAGAACGATTTTAGGTTCACCTATATCTAGTCCTTGGTTAATTTTTTATTATGGAGCCTAAGGCTAACGAAAATAGGCCTTCATTACCCTCTACAAGTTTTTGAATTTTTGCAGTTTAATCCCTAGTCAAAACTTGCATTTTGACCAAAGACTAGCTCTGAATCAAACCTTCTTCTTTAAGCTTAACACTTTTGACCATAAAATATTCATTCTCCATATCAAATACGTCAATACATCCTTTACGAGCCCACAGTTGCCTCAACTTTTTTAGCATGAAACCATAAGATAGCTGACGGCCCAACATTTTCACTACCAGAGATCTTCAAAAAGGTTTCAGGAGCCTTTCCTTTTCTTCCTCTTCGAATTCAAAATTAGGACATAAAGGATTAGAAAAGTCTATACATATGCCATCCAGAGGATTTAGTACCTTCGCAAAGTCAGTACCGGCATCATAATCTTCCATCTCGCCTTCTTCCTCATTCTTCGTCCATTGCCACCAGCAACTACTTGAGTTGACATTCCTTAGCAAGGATTCTCTATAAGACTTTGGCGACTGATCCCGATCCTCAGAGTGCATCCATTTCTCTTCTTGCACTTTGATCGACTCACTTCCAGAAAATTCATTCGCCTTGACACTCACCTTTCTTTTCCTCCGAACGCCTTCCTCTCTTTCTTCCTTCTTAAGATCCTCACCCTCCCCTCCTCGCATAGAGCGACCGGAGGGAACACTCATTTCTCCGCCACAGTGGGTGACGGAGCTCATGACGATAGGGAAAATCAGAAACCCTAGCAGAGAAACTTTTTGGTTATATATAGGACCTTTTGATACACCTTGACTCTTTCTATTGGGTTTTGGCTCGACAACGGCTTTTCTATTAGCTACAAAGGTATCCTGCTCTGTATGGCTCTGAGCATCGAGTTCAAACTAGAATGGCGGAGCTTGGTGTTCCACTCACCAAAGAACTCGGCTTTCATCGGTCCCTTTCCTTAACTGATAGAAGATCTACTTAATTTTTTTTAGAGAAATTAAAAAAATTATTTAAAGTAGTGATATTTATAGTTTTCTTTAAACTAATTTATTTAATCTTTAAATTGATATATAATATAATAATACACATGATTAAATAATTTATTTAATTTGTTTAATCTCTTCAATAAAAATCAACTAAATCTTATATTAAAGATATGAAGGAGTATATAGTTTGAATAGTTTATGAGTGCTTGGTTTATAGTAGTTGTCCTACAATATAGTTATTAGATTCTTATGCACATGCGTGAACAATTTATTGTTTGATGTGCTCTTTTTTCCCTTTATTTTTTGAGAGTAAATTCATGTTCCCCGCTTCACCATATTTTGGATTTCAATGCGTGGAGATTCCTTTTTCCATCCTTATCAACCTCCACCTCTCAAATAAAAAGAAAACTACCGAGGGAATTTAGATTCTGTTTATTTTAATTTGTAGCCTGGTTTGTTTCTTGATTATTGATGGAATTCAGTATTTTACTCAAGAAAAAACGTGTAACTCAAAAGAGAAAAAATATTTAAAAAGTCACAAAAGTCTGTGTCTTTTGGCGCCATGTAATATGAATTATATATTACTAAAAAGACTCACGGAGCTGCAATGGTAATCTTTTCTTCTATGTGGGGTGCGTATATATATATATATATATATATATATATATATATATATATATATATATTGCCAATTATGTTGGGTATATATTTAGACTTAGTAGGAGTAATGTTTGGGACGAAAAACTCACAATGTCATGGAGTAACATTAATAAGGACAAGGTCCGTACACTTAAAAAGCTGAAGAGTTGCTTAAGTTTATTGACCTGACACTAGACTTAAAAAAGTTGTCTTGCTAACAATTTTGCATACTTAAAAAAATGCTAAGCTTATTGACTTGACAATAGGCTTGAAACTTTTAGGATAACAGCTTTATGTTGTACATTTTAATACAGTTTCATTTGAACTAATTAAGCATTAATTTATTACAAGTTAAATGTTATGATGTATAGTGAGATTCTTATCTGCCCCTTTATTCTCAAATATAATTTAACAAATACTAAATAAAATGAGTGAGAAATGAGAGAAAGTACACAATTATTTATCCGGGTTTGGACCAAAATGTCCTACATTCAGTCACGAAGCACACACAAGGGATTTTTGTTATAAGAGGAATTAATTATCAAAAAATACAAATTAAAACAACCCTAAATATACGAACATTAGTTTACGTCTCACTACTTTTATTTTTAATTTACTATTCTAAGCTTTCTAAAACTAAAAATGCAAGTCTATCTAACAGATTCAATATTCAAGTGTCACAACTTTTCTCTCTATGAAAACCGCCACCACTTATTAGACCCCTAAAATTTCATGATAGAAGACGACTATATAGGGTTTAAGCAGAGCAAGAGGTATCTCAAGTACAAAAGTGAACACATGCAGGACAAGCTACACATTAAAACACAATATATTAATGTCATGGAAAGCGTTGAAGTTCATTGTCGTATTCTTTCTCCTTGGTTCGCTCCTCTTCAATAGATCTTCAATATATATATATATATATATATAGCCCCACTTTCAACTCAAGACTGCTGAACAACACCTTCCTATGGAGGCCATTAGTGTACAACTGATATGATCGATTATATATATATATATGGCCCCGCTTTCAACTCAAGACTGCTGAACAACACCTTCCTTTGGAGGCCATTAGCGTACAACTGATATGATTGATTAAAAACGAAAGAAGCAAAACATAACCAGTTCAATTAAATTCTTGTAATGAACATTATTATAAGTACAATATAGTTCAAAGCATAATATAAATTCGTCCAACAAACCATCATTACTTGGATCATAAATTCATCTGATGCCAAACTGAAGGATTAGAAGATCCTGTAAGAAACAGAGTAGCACGTCAAGCATTTCCATATCATTACTAAGTTAAAATGTTTGTATATATTAACATAGACTTTAGTAGTTTACTATCTCATGTTGTTGTAAATAAAAGTTGAATGGGAGGTAAAACAACAAGAGAAAATAATTAATCATTACCTTGTAGCGGCTAGTCTCTGATGGTGAGGTATTTGACCACATGAATTGCAACCATGACATGAACTTTGTCTGTTACTATGTTCACAAACCTATAAAAGGCTTGTCTCCAAGTTCGGTTGAAGAGGAAGGGCCCTACAAAGGCCCAGAATCCAACAAAGAATCCCAATCCCATGCTCAAGTAAACTTCTTGAGGAAAGAATGAGGCATCTTCTTTTTCATCATTCTTAGCTTCTTGAGGTGGAGGCATCTTATTATCTCCTGGGCACTTTTTGTTCAGAGGCAATCCACAGAGATCAAGGTTTCCTTCATAAGATGAGGCATTAAAGCTTTGCAACTGTGTTCCTGTCGGGATTTTTCCAGAGAGACTATTGTTTGACAAGTCTAGTACACTAAGACGATCAATGTGAGCAAGACTTAGAGGAATTGGGCCTGACAATTTATTTTTGGACAAATCGAGAAATTCTAGTGATTCAAGATTCCCAATCTTCCTTGGTATCTCTCCACTTAGTTGGTTGCTTGATAAATTCAATGAAACCAGTCCAAACAAAGATACAAGTTCCCTTGGTATTTCTCCTGATAAAGCATTGCTAGAAAGATCAATGCTTTTCAGAAAAACATCTGGCCTAAAAAACATGGAATCCTTACCTTTCCACATCAGTGTTATGTAGAAGTTCAAGTGATGATAGGAATCACGACTATACGTTGATAAATCGATCCTATCATAACCACCTCTTATACTTAAGTTGATGTGCTTTTGTGCCATAACAGTAAATTTTTGAAGGCATGATGGAATTTCATTGGAAAAGTTATTACAAGAGAGATCCAAGAGCTGAATTTGTGTTAACTGGCAAAGATTCACGGGTAGACTTCCATAGAAATGATTCATCCGTAAGCTTAAAATTTTCAATTGTCCAACGTTTACCCCAATCCATGAAGGTATTGGCCCTGACAATTTATTCTTTGATACATCCAATAATAATAATTGGGAACAATTCACTAGAGAGGAAGGAAGTTCTCCAGTCAAGCTATTGTTTTTTAAGACCAAAGCTTGTATATTCACCAGGTGTCCTATAGAGGATGGGATCTCTCCTGACAAGTTATTGTTGCTCAGATCAACAAACTGTAATGAGTTTAATTTACTCCAACAATTCGGTAGGTGTCCCCTTAATTGATTATTTGATAGGTCTAAAATGGCAATGTCTCCATCTTCACTTTGGCCACATAAAAGTGGAATCAAATTTGAGAATTTATTTTCAGAAAGATAAAGTTCTGATGCTTGCCAGAAATATGATGGAACTGCACCTTCAAAATTGTTTGAAGTCAAATTTATGCTTGGCTGTAGATTAAGCTTGAGTGGCAAATTTGGAATTTTGCCAACAAAATTATTGTATGCGATGTTCAAGTGTGCCATACTTCCCAATTGTGACCAAAACCAGTTTGGTACAGAACCTGAAAGCTTGCCATCAGAAATATTTAAAGAGATTATTTGATGTTGATAGCGAAGCCAATTTGGAAAATTAGGGCCTATCATGCAAGAAGCCATTTCCAAGAATTGTAACTGAAAAGGAGGAACCCAACTAGGGTTAATTTTCAAGGTCAATGAATTGCCTGACAATAATAAATCCACCAAATTAGAAAGACTTTTGAAATGAGATTCGGTGATTACACCTCCCAAATTATTCCCATCCAAAGACAAATATGTTAACTGAGACATCAATCCAATGCTTTCAGGTATTTTTCCTTTGAGTTGGTTATCAGAGAGATCCAAAACTTCCAAAAAGGGAAAAACTGAAAGATTAGGTGATATGCCTGTCAATCGATTTCCTCCTAAAGACAAAGTTTGTAATGGATGTACATCGCATGCATTAGAAATGAAACTCGGAAGCTCCCCGCTCAAGTTATTGTGGCCAAGTCTCAAGTTCTTCAATGTGCATATATTCCCCAGTGATGTTGGGACTTCACCTTGGAGATTATTATATCTAACATCAAGAACTTGCAGAGAGTTCATTATGTTTCCAAAATCATCTGGAATGGAACCGTTAAGCAAGTTAAAACCGAGGTCTGCCACATGAAGATTGTAAGTAAAGTTGGAAATCCAATAGAATATGGCTGCTGACGTCAAATGATTTCCACACAGATCAAGATGGACAAGAGAAGTAAGGTTGGCATTGAAAGACGTCAATTGATTTGCAGACATATCAAGATGGACAAGAGAAGTAAGGTTGGGATTGAAAGAGGAAAAGATAAGATTATTTGATGAAAGGCTACATCTTTTTAAATATAGCTCTTGAAGATTGGAGCCAAAGTTCATGGTCGTTACTAATGTAAAGTTGTTAAAAGAGAGAGACAGAACAGTTAGGGAAGAAAAATGAAAATGAGAAAATAGAAGGTCAAGGTTATGAGAAGAAAGACTGCAATTTTCCAGATAAAGCTCTTGAAGGCTGGTGGAGCTGAAATTGAAGAGCCATTGAAATAATGACGGGTTATTCAAGTTATTATATGAGAGATCAAGGGTAATAAGAGAAGCAGAGTAGTTGGAAGGAGAAGCAGAGAGAGGAAGGTTATGGGCGTAAGAAATGCCACATCCAACTAGTCTCAATTTTCTTAGTTTTGGCACAAGTTTACCAGTCACCATCTGCAGCCATATCTGAGAATGGCCAACACCGCTCACAAGACTCAAGTCAAGATCTGTTAATGAGGAGAGTTTAGATATCCACTCCACGCCATCATTATTCTGATTGGCTACTGTGAGATTTATATTGTCACCAAGCTGCAATGTGTGCAACATGGAGAGATTCCCAAGTTGATAAGGAATCACTCCAATAAGATCATTTCGTTGCAGATTAAGGTACTGCAACTTGGAAAGATTTCCTATTTGCCAAGGGATAGCTCCATCAAAGTTATTGCTGCTCAGATCAAGATATAGCAGATTTGAAAGCTTTCCTAATTGACCGGGAATACTCCCAGCAAAATGAGCAAAAGAGAGATTGAGATACCTTAAGTTGGTGAATAATTCTATTGACTCAGGGATCTCACTTGGATAGAAATCATTGTCACTGACATCCAAATGTTTCAGATGATGCAATTCACTCAACAAAGTAATATTGATTATACCTTCCAGAGAATGAAGATCAAGGATTTGAACATGGCCTGTTTTATTGCTGCAAGAAACTCCTTTCCAGTTGCAACAATCTTCATCATCTCCGTCCCTCCATGTGGACAGCGCATCAAAGTCATGCTCATCAGTGTGGATGCCTTGTTTGAACAAGAGAAGAGCTTTCCTCTCCCTCCCTATGCACGTCTTTATTGCTTCAACGTTAGGGACCAAAATGAGTCTTGTATGCAACAAAAACAGTAGTGTCGCCAATAATGCATAGAAAGATTTCAGCAAAAATCCCATCACAGAGGTGAGATATCTCCGGTACAAGCTCAAAAGTGAAACAACTGGAGAGGTTACAATACACAATTCTTTGATATAACTGTGGTTTCTTTTTGTTTATTTTTTTTTTCAGCTCATGATGTGAGGCATAAAAAATATGGATAGTAGCTTTTATAGAGTTCATTGTGGGGCTATACTTGATGGATCACTCGTAGACTTTTCTGATGAAGAAAAGTCAGAAGATCACATTATTTCATCAACATTTCTTTTGAGAAAATAAAAATTCAAAATATTTTTGGAGATCATAATATTGAGAAATTTGTCGATGTTGGATATTGTGTATCGAACAAAAATATTCTCTTTTTGACAAAACATTTTCTCTCTTACACAGTGTGTGTGTGTGTGTTTTTTAGGATTTTGTTAATCATTCTAATCTTTATTTCCAATTATAAAAGTTGGAATTCATCATTTAATTTAGAAGCTAAACTAATCCATCCCTTAATCTTTTTATGGCATTTTAGAACAGTGTAAATGTAATCTTAAATATTTTCAACATTTCCTTTACAATCTCCCTGAATTTAGTCGCGTTACTACTTACAATTGTTCTGTCAAATCGCAAGTCCTAATGGCTACTAACGTGGTTATCTCCGACATTAGTTTACTTAAATTGGATGTGTTCTTGTTGCCAAAATAAAATTGGACATATTCTTAATACCCTTAGCTAGTTAGATGATTTCATATTTTTTATTTTTATTTTTTTAATTTCATTTTAACCGTATGCTTATACAACTATGAAATTTTTGTTTTAAGAATATGTTCTTAGTTTTATTTTTTAAAAAAAACTATGAAATAAGTATTTGAAAATTGGCTTAAATACTATTTTGTAACTTTTAATATATTGGGCACAAAATAATTGATTTTTTTATGGAGTAAGAAGTATTAATTTTCTGCCATATCAAAGATTAATATTGAGAGCAAATTGTAGACTTTTCACTATAATTGTTTCACACTTCCTCCGATCATTTATAGGAGTTTGATAACCGAATTATATTACACCATTTAAGAAAGTTGTAATACCCTAAAAATCCTATTTAGTATAGCCACTATATTTTGATAGAAAATACCTATTGAGAATAGGCGAATATGTGGTCTCAAATTTTGGTATTGTATTTATTTTTATTCCTAAGCAATTTTCCCTAGAATTAGAAAGCCTAAAGACTAATTTTTCTGAATCATATTAAGGATCATAAAATATCCTAAGATTATCACAATTTAGTATAATTATAATTATACTATTTCAACAATTAGAATCATCAGAAGATGATAAAATCAATTAGAGGAAATTAGTAACAATTATTGGGCAATTGGAATTGCAATAATTGAGATGTTTTAGTAACTTTTGAAATTAGTTAATAATTAAATTATGAAGGTCATAATTAAGGAAATATTAATTAAATTAAGAACCAAATGATGTTTAGAAGCTAAGATTGGCATACAAGGAGTTGTTAATCATCAAAATTAAATTAGAAACTTGTCAAATTTTGGTAATTAAGCCTAGTGACCCCTAAAACACTATATTAGCAATAGTAACCGAGGATTAATTGATTTTTCCTTTAACTAATAAAAGTGATGAAGATTTCTAATTAAAGAGTGAAGAAATTATGTAAACCCTTAATCTTAAATCCTTGTGAAATTAATTGGATCAATGAGAGACTTTTCTTCTAGAGTTTGTGGGAACATTAAAACATAAGTTGATAATTAAAAATAATGGAGGGGGACGGTTTTTGATGCTTGGGGAACAAGAAAGAAGTCAAAAATTAACTAAAGTAAATAATGTTTTGAAATCCAAAAGGAAACTTGGGGAGCAAGTAATTTTTAATCAAATGCAAATCAAGGAGAATTCATAGAAGTTAAATCATATCTTGAAATATTGGAACTGAGTAGCTAATATAAATACATATTTGACACCAGTGAATTATGAGCTTTAACTTGGCTATTCCCAAAGTCATTTTCAAATACTTTTAGGATTCATACCTAAGTGTTTCAGGAAGTAAAAATCACCATAAATCTAGTATTAAAATTAGGATTACAAAAGTGAAATTAGATCTTGAATAAAAACATCCACTTACACCTAACTAAATTAGAATTTGGGATTAATTAGGACAACTTGGGGAAGAAGTAGTATGACTTGGGGACAAAGCAAAAGAACTTCTTGAAGAAGGAAGGAGGGAGGACGGCTACAAGGGATGAAGGGGAGGGATTAAACCCTCTTCATCAAGTAAAATCTAATGGCTAGAATGCAAAGGGAGAAACTACAAAAATGTCCTAGTGTTGTACTAGTGTTGATTCTATGCCTAAAAAGAAAACTACAGAGGGAATTTAGATTCTGTTTATTTTAATTTGTAGCCTGGTTTGTTTCTTGATTATTGATGGAATTCAGTATTTTACTCAAGAAAAAACGTGTAACTCAAAAGAGAAAAAATATTTAAAAAGTCACAAAAGTCTGTGTCTTTTGGCGCCATGTAATATGAATTATATATTACTAAAAAGACTCACGGAGCTGCAATGGTAATCTTTTCTTCTATGTGGGGTGCATATATATATATATATATATATATATATATATTGCCAATTATGTTGGGTATATATTTAGACTTAGTAGGAGTAATGTTTGGGACGAAAAACTCACAATGTCATGGAGTAACATTAATAAGGACAAGGTCCGTACACTTAAAAAGCTGAAGAGTTGCTTAAGTTTATTGACCAGACACTAGACTTAAAAAAGTTGTCTTGCTAACAATTTTGCATACTTAAAAAAATGCTAAGCTTATTGACTTGACAATAGGCTTGAAACTTTTAGGATAACAGCTTTATGTTGTACATTTTAATACAGTTTCATTTGAACTAATTAAGCATTAATTTATTACAAGTTAAATGTTATGATGTATAGTGAGATTCTTATCTGCCCCTTTATTCTCAAATATAATTTAACAAATACTAAATAAAATGAGTGAGAAATGAGAGAAAGTACACAATTATTTATCCGGGTTTGGACCAAAATGTCCTACATTCAGTCACGAAGCACACACAAGGGATTTTTGTTATAAGAGGAATTAATTATCAAAAAATACAAATTAAAACAACCCTAAATATACGAACATTAGTTTACGTCTCACTACTTTTATTTTTAATTTACTATTCTAAGCTTTCTAAAACTAAAAATGCAAGTCTATCTAATAGATTCAATATTCAAGTGTCACAACTTTTCTCTTTATGAAAACCGCCACCACTTATTAGACCCCTAAAATTTCATGATAGAAGACGACTATATAGGGTTTAAGCAGAGCAAGAGGTATCTCAAGTACAAAAGTGAACACATGCAGGACAAGCTACACATTAAAACACAATATATTAATGTCATGGAAAGCGTTGAAGTTCATTGTCGTATTCTTTCTCCTTGGTTCGCTCCTCTTCAATAGATCTTCAATATATATATATATATAGCCCCACTTTCAACTCAAGACTGCTGAACAACACCTTCCTATGGAGGCCATTAGTGTACAACTGATATGATCGATTATATATATATATATATATATATATGGCCCCGCTTTCAACTCAAGACTGCTGAACAACACCTTCCTTTGGAGGCCATTAGCGTACAACTGATATGATTGATTAAAAACGAAAGAAGCAAAACATAACCAGTTCAATTAAATTCTTGTAATGAACATTATTATAAGTACAATATAGTTCAAAGCATAATATAAATTCGTCCAACAAACCATCTTTACTTGGATCATAAATTCATCTGATGCCAAACTGAAGGATTAGAAGATCCTGTAAGAAACAGAGTAGCACGTCAAGCATTTCCATATCATTACTAAGTTAAAATGTTTGTATATATTAACATAGACTTTAGTAGTTTACTATCTCATGTTGTTGTAAATAAAAGTTGAATGGGAGGTAAAACAACAAGAGAAAATAATTAATCATTACCTTGTAGCGGCTAGTCTCTGATGGTGAGGTATTTGACCACATGAACTGCAACCATGACATGAACTTTGTCTGTTACTATGTTCACAAACCTATAGAAGGCTTGTCTCCAAGTTCGGTTGAAGAGGAAGGGCCCTACGAAGGCCCAGAATCCAACAAAGAATCCCAATCCCATGCTCAAGTAAACTTCTTGAGGAAAGAATGAGGCATCTTCTTTTTCATCATTCTTAGCTTCTTGAGGTGGAGGCATCTTATTATCTCCTGGGCACTTTTTGTTCAGAGGCAATCCACAGAGATCAAGGTTTCCTTCATAAGATGAGGCATTAAAGCTTTGCAACTGTGTTCCTGTCGGGATTTTTCCAGAGAGACTATTGTTTGACAAGTCTAGTACACCAAGACGATCAATGTGAGCAAGACTTAGAGGAATTGGGCCTGACAATTTGTTTTTGGACAAATCGAGAAATTCTAGTGATTCAAGATTCCCAATCTTCCTTGGTATCTCTCCACTTAGTTGGTTGCTTGATAAATTCAATGAAACCAGTCCCAACAAAGATACAAGTTCCCTTGGTATTTCTCCTGATAAAGCATTGCTAGAGAGATCAATGCTTTTCAGAAAAACATCTGGCCTAAAAAACATGGAATCCTTACCTTTCCACATCAGTGTTATGTAGAATTTCAAGTGATAATAGGAATCACGACTATACTCTGAATTGATCCTATCATAACCATTTCTTAGACTTAAGTTGATGTGCTTTTGTGCCATAACAGTAAATTTTTGAAGGCATGATGGAATTTCGTTGGAAAAGTTATTACAAGAGAGATCCAAGAGCTGAATTTGTGTTAACTGGCAAAGATTCACGGGTAGACTTCCATAGAAATGATTCATCCGTAAGCTTAAAATTTTCAATTGTCCAACGTTTACCCCAATCCATGAAGGTATTGGCCCCGACAATTTATTCTTTGATACATCCAATAATAATAACTTGGAGCAATTCACCAGAGAGGAAGGAAGTTCTCCAATCAAGCTATTGTTTTTTAAGACCAAAGCTTGCATATTCACTAGGTGTCCTATAGAGGATGGGATCTCTCCTGACAAATTATTGTTGCTCAGATCAACCAACTGTGATGAGTTTAATTGACTCCAACAATTCGGTAGGTGTCCCCTTAGTTGATTATTTGATAGGTCTAAAATGGCAATGTCTCCATCTTCACTTTGGCCACATAAAAGTGGAATCAAATTTGAGAATTTATTTTCAGAAAGATAAAGTTCTGATGCTTGCCAGAAATATGATGGAACTGCACCTTCAAAATTGTTTGAAGTCAAATTTATGCTTGGATTTTGATGAAGCTTGAGTGGTAAATTTGGAATTTTGCCAACAAAATTATTGTATGCGATGTTCAAGTGTGCCATACTTCCCAATTGTGACCAAAACCAGTTTGGTACAGAACCTGAAAGCTTGCCATCAGAAATATCTAAAGAGATTATTTGATGTTGATAGTGAAGCCAATTTGGAAAATTAGGGCCTATCATGCAAGAAGCCATATTCAAGGATTGTAACTGATGAAAAGGAGGAACCCAACTAGGGTTAATTTTCAAGGTCAATGAATTGCCTGACAATAATAAATCCACCAAATTAGAAAGATTTTTGAAATGAGATTCGGTGATTACACCTCCCAAATTATTCCCATCCAAATACAAATATGTTAACTGAGACATCAATCCAATGCTTTCAGGTATTTTTCCTTTGAGTTGGTTATCAGAGAGATCCAAAACTCGCAAAAAGGGAAAAACGGAAAGATTAGGTGATATGCCTGTCAATCGATTTCCTCGTAAATACAAAATTTGTAATGGATGTGCATCACATGCATTAGAAATGAAACTCGGAAGCTCCCCGCTCAAGTTATTGCCGGCAAGATCTAAGCTCTTTAGTGTGCATATATTCCACAGTGATGTTGGGACTTCACCTTGGAGATTACTATAGCTAACATCAAGAACTTGCAGAGAGTTCATTATGTTTCCAAAACCATCTGGAATGGAACCGTTAAGAAAGTTAGCACTGAGGTCTGCCACATGAAGATTGAAAGTAAAGTTGGACATCCAATAGAATATGGTTGATGACGTCAAATGATTTCGAGACAGATCAAGATGGACAAGAGAAGTAAGGTTGGCATTGAAAGACGTCAATTGATTTGCAGACATATCAAGATGGACAAGAGAAGTAAGGTTGGGATTGAAAGAGGAAAAGATAAGATTATTTGATGAAAGGCTACATCTTTTTAAATATAGCTCTTGAAGATTGGAGCCAAAGTTCATGGTCGTTACTAATGTAAAGTTGTTAAAAGAGAGAGACAGAACAGTTAGGGAAGAAAAATGAAAATGAGAAAATAGAAGGTCAAGGTTATGAGAAGAAAGACTGCAATTTTCCAGATAAAGCTCTTGAAGGCTGGTGGAGCTGAAATTGAAGAGCCATTGAAATAATGACGGGTTATTCAAGTTATTATATGAGAGATCAAGGGTAATAAGAGAAGCAGAGTAGTTGGAAGGAGAAGCAGAGAGAGGAAGGTTATGGGCGTAAGAAATGCCACATCCAACTAGTCTCAATTTTCTTAGTTTTGGCACAAGTTTACCAGTCACCATCTGCAGCCATATCTGAGAATGGCCAACACCGCTCACAAGACTCAAGTCAAGATCTGTTAATGAGGAGAGTTTAGATATCCACTCCACGCCATCATTATTCTGATTGGCTACTGTGAGATTTATATTGTCACCAAGCTGCAATGTGTGCAACATGGAGAGATTCCCAAGTTGATAAGGAATCACTCCAATAAGATCATTTCGTTGCAGATTAAGGTACTGCAACTTGGAAAGATTTCCTATTTGCCAAGGGATAGCTCCATCAAAGTTATTGCTGCTCAGATCAAGATATAGCAGATTTGAAAGCTTTCCTAATTGACCGGGAATACTCCCAGCAAAATGAGCAAAAGAGAGATTGAGATACCTTAAGTTGGTGAATAATTCTATTGACTCAGGGATCTCACTTGGATAGAAATCATTGTCACTGACATCCAAATGTTTCAGATGATGCAACTCACTCAACAAAGTAATATTGATTCTACCTTCCAGAGAATGAAGATCAAGGCTTTGAACATGACCTGTTTTATTGCTGCAAGAAACTCCTTCCCAGTTGCAACAATCTTCATGATCTCCCTCCCTCCATGTGGACAGCGCATCAAAGCCATCAATATGGATGCCTTGTTTGAACAAGAGAAGAGCTTTCCTCTCCCTCCCCATGCACCTCTTTATTGGTTCAACGTTAGGGACCAAACTGAGTCTTGTTTGCAACAAAAACAGCAGTGTCACCAATAATGCATAGAAAAATTTCAGCAAAAATCCCATCACAGAGGTGAGATATCTCCGGTACAAGCTCAAAAGTGAAACAACTGGAGAGGTTACAATATACAATTCTTTGATATAACTGTGGTTTCTTTTTGTTTGTTTTTTTTTCAGCTCATGATGTGAGGCATAAAAAATATGGATAGTAGATTTTATAGAGTTCATTGTGAGGCTATACTTGATGGATCACTTGTAGACTTTTCTGATGAAGAAAAGTCAGAAGATCACATTATTTCATCAACTTTTTTAAAAAAATAAAAAAATAAAAATTCAGAATATTTTCGGAGTTCATAATATTGAGAAATTTGTCGAGGTTGGATTGTGTGCTCTTGAAGCAAGATATTATTTTAATTGAACAAAAATATTATCTTTTTGACAACATTTTCTCACACACACACGTACAAATATGTGTGTGTGTGTTTTTGAGGATTTTGTTAATCATTCTAATCTTTATTTCCAATTATAAAAGTTGGAATTCATCATTTAATTCAGAAGCTAAACTAATCCATCCCTTAATCTTTTTATGGCATTTTAGAACGGTGTAAATGTAATCTTAAATATTTTCATCATTTCATTTACACGGCAAATGGAATTAAGGAAAAACTCGCTTTGGATGATCTAGGGTAGGAAGAAGCGATAACAACCAGCTCGACGTATGTTTGCATACAGTCAGGTCGGGCATCTGTTATTTGAAGATTGATTCCGGATTGAATTGACAAAGAAGAAAGGGCAATGCGGTGGTGGAGTTTAGTTTCTTTCCTCAGATCAGTCGTATACATACTAAGATAGATCGAGTTTACTCTGTCTCCTAAAGCGAGCATCCTAAGCATGTTCCCCCGCGGAGCTAGTCTTCCCGAATTTAGAGAGTGTTTGGCAATTTCCAAAACTTAGGTTTTGGTCCAAAACCTAGGTTTTCCAAAATCCAACTTTTTTAAAAAATATTTCTACCTTGCAGATGTGGGCCCCACCGTCGAAGGAAAATCCCAAAAAGCCCTCCATTATATCCGTTGAAGCATGCCTTTTTCTCTCTCCCCGACACATTCTCGTCCTATCTCCGATCTCGTTCGAAGTCACGGGCTCACGACCACATACACTGTTCACAATCACAGATCTTTGAAGAATGACGGAAGGTTGGATCGAGGTCGGCGTGGGTATCTCCAAGCTTTAGAATCATGAGGGTTCCTCTCAAGCTTTGAAACTCAGGCATCGGCTCTTCTTTTAGGGAGGTAAACGAATGTAGCTACTCATGGATCTAAAAATAGCTTCAATGAGCAATGAAAATGCATTGGCCATGACTGCTTCACTCCAGACTGAGAAGAATCGATGATGGAAAAAAAATCAAAGAGATGAGAATGGCGGAAAGAAGTTCCAGCTGGATTCCATTACTTTCAACAGGGAAAATAAGCAACATTGTTGTCAGGCTAAAAGAGACCTTTGGTAATTAATATATAATAAAACAAATCAGGAAAGTTGACAAAAAACTATAGGCCTTTGGTAATTAACTAATGAATTAATAATCAGGTTATGCTGAAAATTGATTAATTAATTAATTAATTTTTATATGTTAAACTTATTTTTATCTATACAATTTATTAATATAAATGTTTAACTGTATATTTGGTTTTTTTCGCTTCAATATAATATGAATGCCAGTGCAGACAATTAAACTTCAAAGTTGGACCTTGATTTTCTCAAGACCATAATTTACTTCATGGCCCTGTGATCTGTTCTAAAAAAGAAAAAAACTTTCAAGAACTAAAAGAGTAAATTCATAACCCCATCATCTGATTTAGATTTAAACTGTATCGAACCCAGAAGAAAAAGCTATAAAAATAACTAAAGTCCGTGTGTTTTGGCGCCATATAATAAATTATAGCATTAAACCATAAAGATTACAGGGTGTCCATGATCTTACTTTGTATGTAGGAAATATATTTAGACTTAGTAGGAATAACGTTTGGGGACGAAAATACTCATTTTCATGAGGGAACATTAATAATGACAAAGTCCATAAGACTTGAAAAGATGAAGAGTTGCTATCAATTTTGCCCAATTAACACACCAAATAGTTTGTTGACTTGACTATATAGACTTGAAGTTTTGGCAGTGTTACTATCAATCTTACCTTCATTGTACGATATTAATGGCCCAGTTTCATTTGGACCAGCTAATTAAGCATTAATTTATTATACATAATAAATACAAAGTAGACTTTATATTAGTGATTGAGTTTCATTTGGGCTAAGCAACGACTACTCAATTCCCATATGCATCCATGAGAGACAAAGTCTGTACACTGAAAAGGGTGATAGAGTTGCTATCATTTATTTATTTATTTATTTATTTTGTGTCTACAACGTACAAGATGTGTTGAACTTACGTTTATTTTTATGTCTACAACGTACACTTGAGGCAAGGTGATAACGAAAGCAGCCTGGCTAATATTGTGATATATGGAGTAAAGTACGAGATTCGGGAGAAGTTGGTATCTCAATAGTTCTCAAAGTTAATACAAGTGGTAGAATCCTGTCGACTGATTGAGCGGAACTTGAAGCAGCTACGTAGGTCCAACAGCAATAATACAAATCATGGCAGTTCTGGTCGAGGAAGTTCTTCCCAAAAAAGAAAAGCACCATGGATTGACTCCCACGGTGAAAGCAAGATGCCAGTTCAACCTGGGCAGCAGAGCCATCCGAGAGCAATGGAGTCCCGACCATGTCCGAAATGTGGAAAGATCCATTACGGTACTAACTGCGACATGAAACCAGTGTGCTTTCATTGTCAGAAGCCAGGGCACTATAGCTGGGAATGTCCTCAGAAGGCTACGGAGAGAAGGCCACAGAACCCAAGTCGAGTTTTTGCATTAACCAATGAAGAGGCCAGAAAATCTCCAAGAAATACCCAAGAAACTATCTGATCCTGCTTAGTAAAGGTCCACTTCAAGATGTAGTACTAGTCACTTGTTTTGTCTTTCTCCATATTGTTATACTAACCACTTGGGAATACGCATCTATGGGCTGCTATATGTTTTGATAATTAGTTACACTATTTAGCGTAAGGATCTTTAGCTCCTATTTTATGTTTAAATCGTAACCTGAGTATAAGTGAACATGGTTCTAATATAGACCTTATTCAATTATCACTTCATGACCATGATGTTATCCTTGGTTTGGATTGGCTAACAGCAAACCATGCAATAATCGACTGTGTTGATAAGAAGATATTACTAATAGCTGAGTAGCCAAGGGTAGAAACACGAAAGCATGTAGTTAGTGATATCTAGCACTGTGTGAAGTACTGATAGACAGGATGACCTTAAGCTAGATATTTTGAATTTTCCTTCGAGATTATGCGGTCAAATTTCGAGGATGAAATTTTATTTAACGGGGGGAGAAATGTAATACCCTAATTTTTATAATGCACTTAAAATATATATTTAGATAAATAATACCTATTGAGAATAGGTGAATATGAGGTCTCAAAATGTAATATAATTAGTCTATTGTCAATGGAGAATTGTGAAAAATTCAAGAAAGCATGGAATAATTATTTAAAATTTAGGAAATATATTATTCTTAATTTAGACAATTTAATAAAATATTTCCTATGAAAATAAAAAGAAGAAAAACTAAAAAGTATTCTAGAATGGAAATTGATTCCATAATTTTCAATATTTTACTTAAAGGGTGAATTAACAATGTTAACAAAATTGTTGTGAGGAAATAATTAATTTTAATTAAGAAAATTATTGGGAATTATTAAAGGAGTAATTAAGTAATTTTTTGAAATTTTACAAGGTCTAAATCCATGTGATTGATTAGGAACCAATAGGAAATTTTGGGAGAAATAAATATAAGATAAATAGGATATTAAGATTTATGAGAAAAATTATAATTTTATATATATGTGTGTGTGTGGCCGAAAATTAGGCCAAAAAGAAAAAAAAAATAGAAAATGGGAGGATAAATATGAAAGAAGATCTTAAATAAAATAATAATAAAATTAAAACATGTGTTAATTAGATAATAATATAATAATCAGAGAAAAAATGAACAGGATAAATGACCACGGATAGAAAGTAATTCCGTTGTGAGATTCTGGGAATGAGTTAGGAAAAACCAGAATATATTATTGGTCAGTGGATTTTTATCCAGAAGTTAGTACCGACCGAAGTTATTTCTGAAACCGGTCACGAATACCGAGGATTTTCGGCTAGTAACGAAATGTCCTTAATGAGAGAATAAGGTTAGGAGAACCCAGTATTCTTGAAGAGGAAGCAAAGACCTTCAGGGTACTGCTTCCGGAATTTTGAGATTTTTCAAAATTACACGATTCGGACACCGAACTGGGATTTTATCGATAGAAACCTTCTTAAGCAAGAGTGTGACATCACCTTGATGACTAAGGATGACATCATATTTGAGAGGTGTAAGGCCAAGATCAAGCCACCTCAAGAAAGTGCGATCTGACAGTCAGAATTCAACCAGATAAAGTTCAACGAAATTACGAAAATGCCATTGGGCTTTTCTATAAATAGGCCATCATTCCTCTTCATTCTTCACCAATTCACTTACAATCCTAGAGAGAAGTTAGAGAGAGAAGCTCTAGAAGAGGAGTAAGAAGTTCATAGCAAAACTCTGAGTAAGTTCTCCGGTCCTTAGTCTTTAGGTTAAGTAGTTCTTTCGGTAGTTATAGTAGAATGCTAGAATAGTCGTTAATTTTTCAAGTTAGTTTAGATATCATGTTTGAGGAATAAATATGATATTTATCTTAGAAATATGTTAGAGGAAAGGTTATAGCAAAAATTTTGAAAGTCAAAACAGCGAATCTCTGGCGAAATTCCGCCGGTTAGGGGATCAGGGGCAAAATGGTAATTTGTACCTAAAATGTCTGTTATGATATCAAATATTGATAAATGTGATATTATCATTATAGGATATCAGTAATCTTGTTCTACTGTCATTTCGCTGTCGTTCCGCTGTTTCCGCTGTCACCGCTGTCAAATCACCGTCATACCGCCGTCAAACGTATCACAACGCTACCGAAGTGCCCGAAATCGTCAACGGAGGTACGGACGCGTATTGTAACCTTAACACTTATGCTGCTCATATACATATATGTGATAGACATGTTTATATACTGAGGCTTCGTTGAGGGTGGTCAGTTTTGCATACAGCATTTTACGGGTTATAGTCTTGATAACGCCGTTTGGTTTTCCTAGCGCTGAGGACACGATGGGCCGTCGTGACATTGGTTATGTGCAGACAGGTTGTGGGGCTTTACATATTGCTTTGTGCTTATGTTCTGCCATTGTGTGACTTTACGTATTGCTGTGTGCTTATGTACTGTCGTGATTGTGATCATGCATCTGCTGTGTGCTTATGTAGTGATTTACTGCTGTTATGAGTTTGTGAATAACTGTTATCCATATATTGTTATATTTGAACATAAGGTTAACCGTTACCTGAGATCCAATTGGCAATTGGATCTCAGCTGTAGCTTCAGGTTCAGGAGGATCCAGGGTGGAGGAGAGCGGCAGGTAGCCGATGTAGACGGGATGAAAGAGTTTATATGTTTTAGTTTTTGAACTATCTGGATACTGTTTTTTTTTAAACGGTAGATGGCTGTATAAGGATGATTACACTATGGTTATATACTTTTGAAATTCAGTACTCGCTTACTAAAATGTTCGACTCTGATCACGGTTTGTTTTAAAATAAACATTCCTGTGTTTTTAAAACGGGATGTTACAAAAATCAGTATAATTTTAAGCAATTTTCAAGTTGTTATCTCTTGTATGCGACTTATGAGAGGAAAAAACAGTCTAAGTTCTGGTTGAAAATAAATGAATCACTCGACTTTTTGCATTTCCCAAGAGATCCTCATGGAATCATGAGTTCTCTAGCACATTATTGAGTAATATAATATAATTCGGTTTCGGGTTTGATATAGAATGTTTGAGAATATGCTGGTCTGACATTAAATCACTCACTCATGATTTAACTCAATCTTTTTGAAGCCTTGAATCTAACAAACCGCCAAGTGCTTGTTTTGGTTGGTGTTTTGTTGCCCCAATCTGACTATATATATATAAAAGAGGAGTTTTATGT
This sequence comes from Acacia confusa, assembly GCA_037074495.1. Classification (NCBI taxonomy): domain Eukaryota; kingdom Viridiplantae; phylum Streptophyta; class Magnoliopsida; order Fabales; family Fabaceae; genus Acacia; species Acacia confusa. The sequence goes on from CM073502.1 coordinate 2,124,022, forward strand.
CCAATTTGTGTGACTTTGCTTAATTATCATCACTTAATCTACATAAACCCTAAACCTTTTAGTGCCACGTCCGTCATTTTAACACATTCACTAAGTATTTGGAAGAGCTATGGTTTAGGTGAATCGTTAGTTGAAGCTCACAAATTAGAATTTACATTTTAGTCATTGGTTACTATTAATTAGATATTTTTCAATTTTGTGGACCAATTTTAAAAAATCATAACTAATTATATATAGAAACTTTGTATGAGGGTGATCCAAAATTCATTTGAAATCTCTTAAAGTTATTTACCTGGGAAAAATATAATTTAAGCTATTCATACAATTAATTTAGTTTCTAAACACGCTCCTCTTCTTGAACAAATTCTTTACCTTAACTTTAAAAATTTATAATGCTTGCTATACTCATTCAATAGAGATATGATTAAGGACTTATTGGAAAGCTCTATAAGTGTGTCCTTTATAGACTAACATGCTAATTAGTAAATTGACTGGACTTTAATAACTTGATTTTTTGGCGGTGTTGCTATCAATTTTACTTCCATTGCACGATATTGAACATTTTAATGGGCCAGTTTCATTTGGACTAATTAAGCATTAATTTTTTACACGTTATAAAGAAATAGTAGACTTTATTTAGTGATAGACTTTCATAAAACGTCCCACCTCCATGACCCAGGACCCCAAATGTTCCATCACCAAATGTGAAGAGCTGCACAGTTTAAGTTATCAAGGCTGTGTGCCATGGACCACAAGTGACAAAAGCAACTTGAAGCCCGTCTAGTAGACCTGAAATTCGTTTGGGTACCCAATGACTTACATCAGTGCCATGACCAAGAAGGCCAGCATTATGAGTTCCAGCACCCCATGTATATAGTTCGCCAGACATGGTAACAGCACAGGTATGAAACTCCCCACAAGCAACAAAATCAACAGCAGTAGAAGCCAAAGCTTCAACTAGATGAGGTTGAACCACATTCTTCTCAACACAATGGCCCAGACGTCCTACGGATTCTTCATCCCAAGTAAATACTTCACCTTGCCTTGTGACTAGTGCAGATCCCATAACATTCTCAGTGATAACCTCCCCCCATATGTACACATCACCCATAGCATCACAGTCATCTGGCGCAGATCCAAGGCTTGATGTGCTGGGGGCACTTGAAACACTAACTCGAAAAGCTTCAGAACCAGGTCCTTTTGCTTGCATATTTGAAGGGTCAAATGGTGAATAATTCACAGACTTCACCGGTCGAAAGGACTCTGAAGCAATATTAGGATTAAAATTCACAGAAGTATCAGGAGATTTAATGTCTAGAGTAATAACCGAGCTTTCTCTTGGACTCCTTGCCTGTTATCCTGAAAGTAATTCAGCCAGAAAGAATTATATCTAGGTCACTATCTATCAACATGGAAGCAATAGGCAGACTAACGACAGCAGTAGAAATACATGTAATTTGGTAAGCTCATAAATAATTAGTCAATCTATGAAAAAAGAAATGCATTAGAATGTGAACAACACTTTATTTCAGACAAACCGCCCTAGATATCCTTTCAGAGAACAGCAATTAATTCAGAAAATAAAGACAATATCTTTCCTTAGAGGAAACAATACATTCTTCCAATCATCACAAAAGCAGTAAGTTCTCGGTCTTGGACCATCTGAAACTTTAGTCCTAGGGAAAATGGTGGGACGCTCCATTATTTCAAGAAAAAGATCTATTTTTCTCTTACCTTATAAATCTTTGTAAAAGAAACATGACACAAGTAAAATGATATTGAACCACACAGGTCGATTTACATCAAGATAAAGACCCCCATCACTCCACCTGTCAATTTTTGACCGCCCACCTTGGCCAGAAGATATCAGAGCTTTGAGGCCAGCAATCCAAACTTCTGCCTCAACTCTATCCTTGCAAATCTGTGAAAAACCAAAAACATCTAGTAATGTGATAGAACTAGCAGAAATTAAGAATAAGGAAAGAGAAACATTCTAGAGACAGAATCTGTGCTCTAGCCGAAGCATAATAATTTCCATGTAATAATTCTCTGTGTTCCTTCTAAACAGATTACAAATATTTATAGTCTGGATGAGTAACTTCCTATAATAACTTACACATAATGGATAAGAAACAGTAACTACCAGCAGTAACTTCCTAAACTGAATACATAAGAAACTACCCGTAACTTTCCTAATTAATAATAATAACCAACTCCTATTATTAAATATCTTAAACTTGTTTCCTTCTTCTGGAGTAAACCTGAAGAGGACGTTGATTCCTATCAATACCCTCCCTTAGGAAATAAGCCTTGTCCTCAAGGCTGGAGTGAGGAAATTGATTTGCAATGTCATCATAGGATTCCCAGCTTGCTTCTTCTGAAGGACGATCGCACCATTGAATTAACAATTCAATAAGCTGAGCACCATCTGCATTTGATATGCGAGAATTCAAAATCTTGGCTGGCTGTAGAGTGAATTCCCAATTTTCATTAATGGGGAGCGGCTGGTCAGAAGCTCTGTCATCACAGCCAAGTGCTGGTTTGAGCAGGGAAACGTGGAATATTGGGTGGACTCGTGAGCCAGGGGGAAGTTGAATTTCATACGCCACAGCCCCAATTCGTTTGACCACCATATATGGACCAAAATAACGTGCAGAAGGCTTCTGAAAGCGCTGATTTGAAATTGACTTCTGACGGTATGGCTGGAGTTTGAGGAAGACCAAGTCTCCAGGTTGAAATGCCAAATCCCTTCTATGAGAATCAGCTTGGGACTCCATCTGTTTTTGGGCAGCCAAAAGATTGGATTTAATTAAATATAGAAGAGCGTCTCTCTCAATAAAAAATTCTTCCAATTCAGCAAGAGGAGAGGATCCTTGAACATAGGGCAGCAAGACAGGAGGCTCCTTGCCATATACAATTCTGAATGGAGAATAACCAGTAGATGTGTGAAATCCAGTATTATATGAGAACTCAGCCCAATGTAGAAATTGAAACCAACTCTTTTGATGATCTTGACAAAAACAATGCAGATATGTCTCCAAGCATCGGTTCACGACCTCCGTTTGACCGTCAGTTTCGGGATGATAGGAAGTGCACATCTTTAATTTGGTACCCGATAGTTTGAATAATTCTTGCCAAAATGAACTCAAGAAAATAGAATCTCTATCAGAAATTATTGTTTTAGGGATACCATGAAGGCGGATGACCTCCTTACAGAACAGGTTTACCACTGATTTGGCTGTGAATGGACGAGTGAGGCCAAGGAAATGAGCGTATTTGCTGAAACAATCCACTACAACGAGGATAACATCAAACCCCTTGGATTTAGGCAAACCAGTAATGAAGTCAAGTGATATGTCTTCCCAAATATGTTGTGGAATTGGTAATGGTTGTAACAGACCAGCGGGAGATTGAGGCAAATATTTGCTACGTTGACACAACAAGCACTGCTGTACAAACTCTTTCACTTCCTTTTTCATGTTGTGCCAAAAATAATATGTTTGTAAGCATTTTAAGGTCTTGAGCACACCACCGTGTCCCCCAACTAGAGAATTGTGGGCTTCAGAAATCAGCAACTGTGAAAGATCAGAATTTGCAGGAATTACCAATCTGTTTTGATAATATAATTTACCAGAAACCAACGAATAGCCAGAAACAGAATCTGGTTCTGTTTTAAGTGTCTGGATGATCCGGGATGTAAATGGATCGTGCTGCAACAGATCTGATAAGTTGTCAAAATCAGTAGCGTTAGGTACTGCCAATTGGAAGAAATCACCTGAATGCAGGCATCTCAAAAGTGCATCAGCGCCTTGGTTATTCACTCCTGGTTTATAGACGATATTGAAGTCAAACGGGAGGAGTTTGAGGAGTAAACGCTGCTGGGTTGGTGTAGTCATTCACTGTTGCATTAGATATTTCAAACTGAAGTGATCTGTAAGCACCAGAAATTTACGCCCCATTAAGTAATGCCTCCATTTTTCTAAAGTCATGACCAGGGCATACAGCTCCCTGTCGTATACTGATCTGTTTTGGTGTGAAAGGGATAATCCCTTGCTGTAATAGGCAATAGGATGTCCATCTTTTGTAAGATTGCACCTATCCCGGTGGATGAAGCATCACATTCTACAGTAAAAGTCTTAGAAAAGTCAGGTAATTGAAGCACAGGTACATTGGTGAGTGCTGTCTTGAGATTTTCAAAAGCAGCCAGAGAGGTACCATCCCATTGAAATGCATTTTTCTTAGTCATATCCACAAGTGGCTTTGCAATTTGGCCATAATGATAGACAAACCTCCGATAATAACCTGTAAGGCCTAAGAATCCACGAAGTTCTGAGATGTCTTTTGGCACAGGCCAGTTATTAATGGCAGCAACCTTATCTGGATCGAGCGAAACTCCTTTATGTGAAATTATGTGTCCTAAGAAGGATATGTCTAGTTGAAGAAAATCGCATTTCTTAGGGTTAGCAAAGAACTCATGTTGCTGTAGCACCTGCAAAATGGTATTTAGGTGCACCATATGATCCTCAAAGGTGTTACTGTACACCAAAATATTGTCAAAGAATACCAGTAGGAACTTCCTTAAAAAGGGTCTGAATAAATCATTCATGGTAGCTTGAAAGGTAGTAGGAGCATTGGTGAGACCAAATAGCATTACCACAAATTCATAGTGACCTGAGTGAGTGCGAAAGGCCGTTTTAGGAATGTCAGATGGAAGCACTCTGATTTGATGATAACCAGAGCGGAGGTCAATCTTAGAAAAAAATCTGGCACCATGCAACTCATCAATTAACTCATCAATTGTGGGAATCAGATATTTGTCCGGAATTGTGAGGCGATTGAGTTCACAATAATCAACACAGAACCTCCAGCTTGAATCCTTTTTGGGAACTAATAGCACAGGGCTTGCAAAGGGGCTGACACTTGGCTGTATAAATCCCTTTTGTAACAAATCTGCCACTTGTTTCTCAATTTCATCCTTTTGAGCAAAAGGATAACGGTACGGTCGAATGTTTGGGGGAACAGCATGAGGATAAAGAGGAATGGCGTTACTGTGTTGTCGAAAAGGAGGCAACATTTGTGGTTCTTGAAACACAGAGGCATATGATTGGAGTAAGTCTTCTAGTTTGTCAAACCTCTGCACCAATTCATTACAAACAAAGCTACAGAGGGTAGCTGAAGTAACTTGTCGTGGGAGTCCTTGTAATTTGTAACGTTTACCGTCAACCCAGAATACCATAAACATTTGCTACCAATTTGCCTCTACCGTATTCAAGGAAGCTAACCATTTTATACCCAAGACCATATCGACTTGACCCAAGGAAAAGGGGAAGAAGTCATCCTGAATAGTTAAGTCATGCACCTTTATTTGGAGTCGCCGACAGATTGAGTCGCAAGTTATGAAAGCACCATCTCCCACTTGAACATCAAAAAGAGGAAGGCGATGTGTTGGTAAGCTCAAGGAAGTAACAATTTTGTCGGAGATGAAATTGTGTGTCGAGCCGCTGTCGATCAGAATTAGTATCGTTTTAGAGCCCAAGGTACCTCGCACCTTCATTGTCGTTGCCGATGGATTCCCCAAAATCGCATGAAGGGAAATCTCTGCAAGATTAACGTCAGATAATTGGGTAGCGAGTTGTTCCTCTTCGGGCGAATCTGGTGGTTCGTCAGTCCCATCGGTGATCTCCATAAGCTTCAATGTCGAGGAATTGCAGCGATGGCCAGGCATGAATCGCTCACCGCATCTAAAGCAGAGACCCTTTTCTCGTCTGTATTGCCGCTCGGACTCGTTCGATGATTGTAGGTTGATGGCGGAAGGTTGAGGACGACTTGCATATATGGATTGTGAGGCGTTTGGGCCCGAAGTAGATATCTGTCGGTTAGGATATGACCCCGTCTGATTTATGTTGGTCAACGACTCTCGGTGCTGACGTGGCGGAAATATTTTTTGAGTCTCGCCCCTGATATGAATAATCCGTTGCACATGGATATTGGTCAGTTGTGCGTGGGGACGAAAATCGTGGAGCAGATCATGTAAGCGGTTGAGATTGCAATGTAATTTCGAATTCCAGGGCCAAACTAACTGCCTTATACACCGTTCTAAGCTTTTGGATTTTGACATTGATTTGTAATTCCTCCTTTAAGCCATTAATAAAAACACTCAAAAGACAGTGTTCAGGCCATCCCTGAACTCGAGATTGCCGTCGTACGAACTCTTGTTTGTATTCTCCTACCGTATCAGTCTCTCTAATTCCGCAAAGGATGCATCCAGGTTTTGAAATTCAGCAAGACCAAATTGTTCTTGAAAGATTTGAATTAACTCGTCCCAATATCTTATCTTCCTCCCTGAAGAAACCCAGGTAAAGGTATTCAAGGCATCCCCTTCTAAATTCATTGCTGCCACGTCCACCTTCACGTCTTCCAGTGTCTGGTGGTAACGGAAATACTTTTCAGCTTTCAATATCCACCCTCTTGGATCGCCCCCTTCATACTTTGGGAAATCAACCTTCGAATGGGGTCTTTTAGTGGGATTTTTACTCCACCAATGATTTTCCATATCCACATCTTCTTGCTCCATGTAAGCTTCTCTATTGTTATAACTTGTCCCGTCCTGAAACGTTGCTGGCGCTTTCTACTTCATTAAGGCATGAATCTCAGAACTCATAAAATTCAATTGGGCAAGGATTGCAGCCAATTGTTGCTGATTCGTCTCTGTTTGTGTTTGTGATGGCTGCTGTACCAAGATTACCGCTGGATCACTCTGTGGGTTCGACTGTAATGGAATTTCTGCATTTGGATTAGGTTGGTTGGGGAATTAATCTCAAAGGATGATTGTCTAGTGTTAACCATGGTTCCTAGCAGTCCTAGGATCAACTGCCTCTGATACCAAGATGATAGAACTGGCAGAAATTAAGAATAAGGAAAGAGAAACATTCTAGAGACAGAATCTGTGCTCTAGCCGAAGCATAATAATTTCCATGTAATAATTCTGTGTTCCTTCTAAACAGATTACAAATATTTATAGAGTCTGGATGAGTAACTTCCTATAATAACTTACACATAATGGATAAGAAACAGTAACTACCAGCAGTAACTTCCTAAACTGAATACATAAGAAACTACCCGTAACTTTCCTAATTAATAATAATAACCAACTCCTATTATTAAATATCTTAAACTTGTTTCCTTCTTCTGGAGTAAACCTGAAGAGGACGTTGATTCCTATCATAATGATAGAAAGCGGAGGAAATGGAAACTAGATAATGATGTAATCATACAAAGAATTTCAGAATTCATCACCAACCAAATCAAGAGACTGCCTTCCGTTGTTATAAATAAGGGAAAAGGACAGATAGTCCTTCTCAGGACTCGGATACTGCTGACAAACAGCCTGCCAGAAGATTGAGGAAAAGCGAACATTATGAAGAACGAGCCTATGAATATCACCTAATAAGAGAAACACGTGATGAGGGATTTGAATAATTTAAGTTCCAGAGATCTCACTATTCTTTGTCCAGGAATAATCCTCAAGACAGAAGAAAGATTCAATCTTCTTTCTCCACTGCTTAAAATCCAGATTAAAGAAGAGTCATCCTGTGGTTTTCAGATAATATAGCAAATCCAAAAATAAAGAACTTAGACAAGCATGATGATGCAAGGTAACACAGAAAGGTTGCAATGTAACAAGAATTCAAGAGTACACCAATATAATCATACATCAAAATACATAAAACTGATATGATTCCGTTCCTGGGAAACAAAAAGAATTCCAATGATGATATGGTGAAGAAATGTATAATAAGTTTCAATACTGATCCTAAAAGCACGTACGTGATGACCTCAAATTAAACTGCAAATTACCAACAAAAATATAAAGGACTCATCATATACAAGAAGTGGATATGCCAACTATGGAAAACTTTTACCTATTATTAATTGTGAGATTTGCATATGGCACATTAGTTAAATTAAAATTGATTGAGCTATTTCCTATGCAGTAAGAACAGAAAGAAGATAGGAATGAACATATTGGGAGAAGGGTATACAGTCAACATATGAATGTTAGTAAAAAAAAAGTCTCAATTTAGAACTTGCATTGTCACTCCACACCAATGCTATTAGGAATGTGAAACAGTGAGTATAAGCATTATGTCGATTTTCAAACCTCCACAAGAATAAAGAGATGGTTTCTCTCATCTCAACACATGTACATCTAACTTCGCTTTAAGTTGAAATCACCAAGAAGTGTTGGAAAAAAATCAGTTTAACAAGAGGATTTATCAGGGGTTGGGACTAATCCAAATCAAGCCAGACGGTATCATAAAGGACAGCAAAACTCTGCCACCAAGTAATTAACACTGCTTCATTCCTAGGACTTGAAGTCGAGACCTTTGGTTAAGATAGTTTAGCCCCCTTCCAGTTGAACCTAGTGCTTGATGGTAAAATAGGGATGTAATATCCAATACTATTTACATCAAAGTGACTACATTGAAACTTGTCAATAAAGTTATCCATTAAATATCACCCACAATATAACTTGGACATTCATACACATATCCCCACCCAAAAATCAAAGGAATCCAATAAGAGGCCGCAATAAATACATACACAAAGTCACTTCCTGTCACATCGCTCATCAATGTAAATAAGCACATAAGAGTAGCTATCCTGATTTAGTCCAAAAAGGCACTTAATAAAGTAGAACATTTGAGTATTAAATAACACCATCCCAACATGAGCTTTCAGATATGGGCCGGCTTACATTGGAAAGCCTGAACAGATGAAACTTGGGCTTCCCTTTCTGACCATATTTAAGCAGTTGGGCACCCTTTTTCAAAGGAATTAATGCCTGCAAAATGCAGAAGTAACATGGAAAACCAGAAGGAAAGATCAGAATGACAGGAAAATAATTGACAAGATATTGAAAGATGCAATTGTTGTTTGTTCATCTAAGGTGCTGCAAGTAATCAACAAAAAGAATAATTCAATTGACATTGCAATGAATGTAAAGCCTTTTTTTGGATAAAGATAATCAGAGAAATTTTATCATTAGAAAATGACATCTTGAGACATCTATTCTTATAAAGAATAAGCCATTAACAATTGAGAACCAAAGTTACTCACAATCCATACTGAAGCATCCCATTGGAACCATAGTCAGTCCCATCATATCTTTTGACACTCCCCATGTTCAAAAGCAGTGATAAAGAATAGATCATTCAATCAAACCTTATTCAAAATGGCCCAAACTTTCATAATAAAAAGAACAGCTTGAAAGTTTACTAATCATCCATTCAAAAAGAAAAAAACAGTATGAGCTCCTCAATATTTTCATTTCGGACGTTGCTCTTCCGGTCTTCCAACTAGAGTCAGCAACAATTCCAACTTCCCTCAGTATCCAAATATGGAATACACGCTGATCACAATACTTTTGGGCAGGGAATGTGCCTTCAACAAGAAACCCAATTACTATATTGTGTTGAAACAAACCAAACAAGAAAACCTCTAAGCAAGATGCAATGTTTACAAGAAGTAAAGCAAAAATTAAAACAGTTCACACTAAGTTTGTGACCCAGAGAAAGAGAGAGAGACCTGCTCTATATCACAATCGGCACTCCCGTAGCTAGCAAGATCTGCCATTCCATGTGAAAGATTCAGTGAAACGCCACACCCTCTCCGATCGCTGGACGGAGGACTGGTCGTCATATGCAACAATTCCAACCTCTTCCCTAAGCTACAATCCACACCCAAACCTCACCCTTTCTCTCAAACAAAACCAGCTTCTTCTTCACTCTCAAGAATGCAAGAAGCTCCGTAGATCTATTTTTCCTTACGGAAACCACATGCCCAGAAACTCCATCAACAATTTCAAATCAGAGCAGGCACTTCTACAAATCATGGACTAGCGGGGACCTGAAAAGAAAACCCGGTACATCGACCGGCAAGAAGCAGCTTCATGGAAATTTTCCGGTGGTCTGCAGCTGAATGGAGGTTGCGAGGGAGATTCCCGGCGAGCAATGCAGGTTCCGGCATCGGCGAAGGGAGAAGAGGAGACAGTAGAGAGAGAATGGGAGTGTAAAAGCACAACTAGTCAACGACGAGGAAAGTTCCGAACAAAAAAAAACGACGAGGAAAGAGGAAAATAATAAAAAAATAATAATAATAATAAATAGGGGACAACACACGAAATCATGAATGGAATTGAGATGAAAAATGTAATTTAAAAACAAAATCACAGCGAGCAAAACTAAAAAAACAAATACTCCTCCTCCTCCCAGTTTTAATTATAAAATCAAGTTAATTATTTTTAAGAATTAAGAAAGATAATTAAATTATTTTAGAGTATTTTTATTTTTTTCTCTAAATTAATTAGTTTGACTAATAAACTAATAGGGTTGAGGTGCAAAAATACACATGAGTTTTTTCTCAAGAGCGCCCAGCATCACGTGCTTTTTTTTAACAAAAATACACATGTGGTTACCATTTTAGAGTCACATTCCCACCGTTAAGTCACTGTTTACCACCATTAATTTACTGTTCACTTTATCACTGTTCACCGTAATGAGAGAGAAAGAGATGAAGTGAACAGTAACTTAATGGTGGTAAACAATGACTTAACGGTAGGATGTGACTTTTGTTCCAAAATGGTAACTACATGTGTATTTTTGCTCCCAAAAAAAACACGTGATGCTGGAAGCTCCTTGAGAAAAAGCTCATGTATATTTTTGCATCTTAACCCAAACTAATATATAATTTAAGGATACACAATATATAATGTGATTAAATAATTTATTTCATTTCTTAATCTCTCTAAAAAAAATTCAATCCAATCTTATAAATAAGACCCAAAAGAGTATCAAAAAGTTTTACAAGATGTTAATAACAAGTGAAACTAACACAGTTAATAAATTATGATATCTTTCTGATATTATATTTTTTATTAAAATCTTTATGTGATTTTTTAATCCTTGTAATTTTGGTCCTCACGCTGAGGACGAGGACCAAGTTTCTATTTTCCCCATAAATGAAAAAAGAAAATATTTCGTAGCATTTTTTTTTGGTATAAATATTTCGTAGCATTTTTTTTTTGGTATAAATATTTCGTAGCATTTTGTTAGTTACTCTTGTTCATAAAAGCTACTTCATTAATTTAGATAGGTTAAAAGTTATATTATTTATTTGTAATAAATAAATGCATACTTCATCAAAATACAATCTTTTATCATGATTTTCATTGGATAAAAGCTCTTTAACATATGTGATCAATATGATACTATGAGAAAAACTATAAATTTAAAAGATAAATTGGAGTAATATCATATCTTATGACCAAATTCAAAACGTCCAACCTTTATATATATATATATATATATATATATATAAATATAATGATGAGATAGGATTTTAGAAATTTAGAAATTATCGATGCGGGCAAGATAGGTAAACTCACAAATTAAAATAAATTTGTGATAGTGACGTAAATTTATATTGTAAACTCAAATTTAAATTTGTAAAAATTTATTTTTATCAATAAATAGATATTAATAGTGTATAATTAAATAACTAAAATATAAAAATGGAAACAATTTTATTTAAAATATATTTTAAATTTAAATAATTGAAATGAAATTTGTTAACATTTATAATTTATCATACTTAATAAGTAATTTATTATAAAATGTATATATAAGGGCGTTATACAGGTTCGAATCGAAAAAACTAGCATGAGTTTAAAAATAAATTAATATAAATTTGTAAGCTATAAATATAAAATAAACCCAATACTCACAAGTCACAAGTTCAACCAAATTTACAACTACACCGAGTTTGAGAGTGATTTGATATGATTTTGTAAATTAAAAATTTGACAATAATAATTGGTGACATGCGGTCAAGAAGGTGATAAGTGACAATAAAGAAAGGTCGATTGTAGCATATTGAGGAAAGTAGATTACATATGTTTCTATATCTTTAATTTAAAAAAAAGGTAAATTATATTTGGTTCCCAAAGACCAGAATTAATTATGAAAAAGTCCCACACCAGAATCACATTACAAAAAAGTACCTTGGGACTTTTTTATAATTATTTGAAAAATTCTCAATCCATATTTACAATTGAAAATGTTATATTAACAACAAAAATTTTCAATCCGTATTTACAACTGGAAATGCTATATTAACAACTGAAAATGTTATATTAACAAAATACTATATTAACAATTGAGAATTTTTGTTGTTAATATAACACTTTTCAGTTATTAATATAGCATTTCTAGTTATAAGTCGGATTGAAAATTTTTGTTGTTAATATAGCATTTTCCAGTTGTAAATACGGATTGAGAATTTTTTAATTAATTACAATAAAAAGTCCTAATGACTTTTTTGTAATTAATTCTGATCCTTGGGACCAATATGTAATTTTCCCAAAAAAACCTCATTTTAATGAAGAAATTAAATCATAAAATTGGTTGGGAAAATCCTTCCCAGGGCCCAATTAAACAAAATAATGTCAAAAAGGACCCCAACTTTTTTGACATATGAATGTGTGATGGAAAGATAAAAAAAACCTCTCACACTACCCCTTCTCTCATTTATCAATGGGCATTTTTGTCATTTTATTAAACTTTCACGCGTGTGAAAGTTGTTGGGGCCTTTTTTGATATTATTTTATTTAATTGAGCCTTGAGAAGGATTTTCCCAAATTGGTTTTATATTAACAACCGAGGAGAATATTATAGAATTTATACTCGTAGATAATCAATTTTGGTACTTTTGGAGAAAAAACTAGTTTGATTAGCATACTGATTTATATATATATATATATATATATATATATAGGTTTAATTATATATTTAAAAGAAATCGCAATAAAAATAGTTTATTTATGCCCAGCACCTCCTAGTGCAATGGCACAAGAGCCAGTCTTAGGAGCTGGCCTCCCCCCTCTCCTTGAGGGTTCGATCCTTGCCTAATGTATCAAAAAAAAAAAAATTTATTTATACTTTTTATGTATTGAGAGCATTGGAACAACTAATCTCACCTCACTTTATTCAACTCGACTTCATTAGTAGTTGAGCTAACTTTATATAATAACTGCGATGTCTTTCTAGAGAATAAATACACCTTAGTTGATAGAATTTCAAATGGTCCGTCGGACGACTTAATTCTTATAGAATACCACCTCTGGTCCGGAGGAGTACTTAGAGACTATTATTAAACTATTTTTTTTTTGGAGACTGAACTGATTTTCCTCATTAATTATACTGAGTTGTTGTCGTCATTTAATAAATTAAAGTTAGTACTTATTAAATCATTGTTATTGATATTCAACAAGAAATTTTTATGAAATTAGTTATTGTATTTGTCTTACTTATTGTTGTTATTTTATAAATTAAATTTATTATTATTTATTAAACCTTTGTTTTCATATTTTTCAAAAAACTTAATTCCTAAATAGGACTAAAGAACTTCATAATTTTGTTCAATCTCACTTCATACAAACTTGGTGGCTCCTTGATTAATGTGTTATATATAATGAGGGAGGAAGTGCATTATATATAACCCTCAAGTTTAATTTGAAGGAGTGATTGTGACCATATAAGATATTGGTGACTAAGGAGAATAATGGGTATAGATGATGCTTTGGCTGAAGCATTAAAAATTAATACAATCACTTTCTGATTAATATTCAGGGCCTTTATTTTTTTCGGGTACAATCATAGCCTTTATTTATTACACAACCCATTGTTTGTTCCAAGCCAAGTCTCAGCCTATCCCATCGCCCAATTTATGCCTTAATAGTGAGTTTGATTTTCTCAAACAATAATAATTTTGATATTTAATTAAAGTTCTTAAAACACCCATTTCTTTTACGGTTTACTTGGACATTTCCTCTTCAATACTTCATTGCTTCACGCCTTCACCCATGGTTACTAATAATACAGTTGGACGTTAATTTCATGAATCTCCTCAATTTAGTCCCTTTCAATAATTGATGGATATCTATCAGGGAAAGTTATGAATTTTATTGCTTTCAGAAAATAAAAGTAGCTTTTTTTTCTTCCAATACCATTGGATAAATATAATAATCTAATAGTTGATCATATTCCTAATTGAGGGAATCCCAATCGATATATATATATATATATATATATATATGAGTGTGGGGTGCTCCAATTCTAAGACTCCAAAGGCTCGCTTTGCGGAGAAGAAGCCAAAAATTGTATGGAGAATCACACAATCACAATCCTTTCGATGTTTGTTAGCCCTATAAATGGAGTTTCTATCCATTTATTATTTTTAAATATAATAATTTAACATGAAAAGAGTCTGAAAAGAGAGAAAGCACGGAATCATTGTTCAAACCAAAATGTCACAAGTCCTGAAGTCAAGTATAGATCAAGAGATTTATAGAATAGTAGGCATTAACTATCAAATCATACAGAGAAACACTATATATATATATATATATATAGCCACACACACACTTGTATATGTTGCGGAAGCGCAATATAGAGTGTAACCGATTATACTAGAAAATTACCCAACTAGAAAATAAAGTTTCTAGACGTAATTTACTAATATAATAAGCACCAACTACTATATTTAAATGCAACTAATAAATAATAAATCAGACAAATATAAGAGAAATATCAAATCCTAAATTCACTCCAAATAATTTACAAGTGAAATACTATAAGAGAGGAAGATATACAAATGCCTTAAGAGACAATTGTGGGGGGTGAAAAGAAAGGGAGGGGGAGGCACTCTATTTATACTAAAACCTCCCCCCTTCAAACCCAAAACCCACCGATGTGGGACTTGCCAAAACTCACAAATCTCCACCTTGGCAAGATCCCACAGTCTCAATTTCTCCTATTTACAAATTCTAATTGTAACTTCTATTCAAAACACCATGTTCAACAATGTTGATCAAATCCAAACAATGTTGAAATTTAATAGAAGTCACCACCTTTGTCAACATATCAGCAGGATTGTCATCTGTTCGTATCTTCCGTATTGTGACTCCACCTTCTTCCAAAATTTCTCTTACAAAATGATATCGGACGTCAATATGCTTCGTTCTTGCATGGTAGACTTGGTTCTTTGCTAACTGAATAGCACTTTGACTATCACAAAATACTGTGATACTTTCTTGACAAATACCAAGCTCTCCAAGCAACCCCTGAAGCCAAATTGCCTCCTTCACAACCTCTGTAATTGCCATGTACTCTGCCTCTGTTGTAGACAAAGCTACCGTTGACTGTAAAGTTGACTTCCAACTAACTGGTGCACCTGCAAGAGTGAATACATAACCAGTAGTTGACCTTCTTTTGTCCAAATCACCTGCAAAATCTGAGTCACAGTACCCAACTAGACATTGATCAACACCCTGCTGAAAGACCAATCCAACATCTACAGTATTACAAATATACCGTAGAATCCATTTCACAGCTTGCCAATGCTCCATTCCGGGATCATGCATATACCTACTCACTACTCCAACTGCCTGTGAAATGTCTGGTCTCGTACAAACCATAGCATACATCAAGCTACCAACAGCATTCGCATATGGCACCCTTGACATATATGCTCGTTCATCTTCATCCTTTGGCGACATGTCAGCATTAAGCTTAAAATGTGGGGCAAGTGGGATGCTAACCGACCTAGTTTCTTCATTCATACCGAAACGATGTAGCACCTTCTTCAAATACTCCTTTTGAGATAAGAAGAGCTTCTTCGATTGTCTATCTCTTGTTATCTCCATGCCAAGTATCTTCCTCGCCTCACCTAAATCCTTCATCTCGAACTCTTTCTTCAGTTGATCCTTAAGCTTCTCAATCTCTGCTTGATTTCTTGAAGCAATCAACATATCATCAACATATAAAAGGAGATAGATAAAAGATCCATCTTCAAGTTTCCGCAAATACACACAATGATCGTATTTGCTTCTTCTGTACTTGTGCCGCAACATAAACTTGTCAAACCGTTTATACCATTGCCTCGAAGACTGCTTCAATCTGTATAACGATTTTTCAAGTTTACATACCATATTCTCCTTTCCAACAACTTTGAATCCTTCAGGCTGAGTCATATAGATTTCCTCCTCCAAGTCTCCATTTAGAAATGCAGTTTTAACATCCATCTGAACTAGTTCCAAATCCAACTGTGCTACCAAAGCCAACAGAATTCTAATGGAAGAATGTTTTACAACTGGAGAAAATACCTCATTGTAATCAATTCCTTCCTTTTGAGCATAGCCTTTAGCTACCAGTCTTGCTTTGTAACGCACATCACCTTGGTTAGGAAATCCTTCTTTCTTCGCATACACCCATTTGCAACCAATTACCTTCTTACCCTTTGGGAGTTTGGCCAATCTCCACGTTCCATTCTGATGAAGGGACTGCATTTCTTCATTCATAGCATTCATCCACTCTTCCTTTTCTGAGCTCCGGACAGCCCATTTATAAGTTGAAGGAATGCCATCAGTTGCAATTGAAGTTGCATAAGCCACCATATCCATAAAGCGAGTAGGTTTTCTTACTATTCGTTGTGGCCTGCCGGTTGCGATTGATTCTTGTTGCTGTTGAGGTTCCTGGGTTGAAACCTCCCTTTCAACTGGCTCATCTTCTACAGGAAAGTCTTCCCTCATTTCCCTATCCTTTCTCTGAACTGGGAAAATCAACTCTCCTTCAAACTCCACCTGCTTCGAAGCACCATCGGTCTGTGTGGTATCTTCAGATGTTACCGGCTTCATAATAGTAGTCTCATCAAAAGTAACATCCCTGCTAAACACAACCTTCTCCATCTCTGGACACCATAAACGATATCCTTTGACTCCAGAAGTGATCCCCAAGAAAATAGCTTTCTTTGCTCTAGGATCCAATTTTGATTCTTTCACATGATAGTATGCAGTTGAGCCAAACACATGTAAAGAATCATAATTATTAGCAGGCTTACCATACCATTGTTCCAACGGTGTTTTACCATCAATAGCAGCAGATGGTAGACGATTAATGAGATGACTCGCATACGTCACTGCCTCAGCCCAAAATTCTTTGCCCAAGCCAGCATTGGACAACATACACCGAACCTTCTCCAGCAAAGTCCGGTTCATGCGTTCTGCGACCCCATTCTGCTATGGTGTATTTCTTACGGTGAAGTGTCTGACGATGCCATTATCTTCACAAACCTTCTGGAAAGGATCATTCCTGTACTCTCCACCATTGTCTGTGCGAAGACATTTGATCTTCCTGCCTGTTTGTGCTTCTATCATCGTCTTCCATTTGAGAAAAATTCCCAAAACTTCATCTTTGGTCTTCATCGTATACACCCAAACTCTTCGAGAAAAGTCATCAACAAAGGTTACAAAATAATGCTTACCTCCCAATGAAGCTGTTTTGGAAGGACCCCAAACATCAGAGTGTACATATCCAAAATACCTTCAGTATTGTGAATAGTTGTACCGAACTTAACCCTTGTGTGTTTCCCCTTTACGTAATGCTCACAAAAGTCCATGACGCAATGTTTCAATCTTTCAATAATCCTTGACTTGTTAAAGTGTTCAAGGATTTTCCTCCAGCATGTCCCAAGCGCATATGCCACAACCTGGTTGCTTCTGCATCCTTCTCACTACTGGATGTTACTGCTGCTGTCCCAATAACTGTACTATCATGATAGTGGTACGTGTTATTGTTCTTCCGAATACCCTTCATTACCACCAGTGCACCAGAGAATATCTTCATTACTCCATTTTCTGCAGTGATCTTGAACCCTTTTGAGTCTAGAGTCCCCACAGAAATGAGATTTTTCTTCAAGTCTGGTACGTACCGAACATCTGTTAATGTTCTGATCAATCCATCATGGTTCCTTAATTTGATTGAACCAATACCATATGCGGTAAGAGAAGAGTTATCTGCTGTGTGAACAATTCCACACTCTGCTTCCTCAAAATCAGTGAACCAGTCTCTGTTAGGACACATATGATAGCTGCAGGCTAAGTCCAATAACCATTCATCCGATGGTTTTGACGACGTTGTTGTAGCCAGTGAGAAATCTGAATTCTCATCATCACAATCAGCTACATTTGAGTCCATATCGGCCTTCACATCTCCAGGTTTGGCTTTGTTCTTCAGCTTCGGACAGTCCTTCTTCCAGTGTCCCTTTTCTCGACAAAAGGCATACTCATCTTTGCTGGGTCTAGACCTTGACTTGGATCTCCCTTTCTTTGATCTCTTCTTCTCCTCAGTACGTCCTCTAACCACTAGAGCCTCTGCCTCTCCATCTTTTTGTTTCTCTTTCCTTCTTTGTTCATGGCTGTACAAAGAAGAACAAACTTCTTCCAGAGAAACTTTTTGCTTACCGTGAAGTAGCGTAGTTTCCAGGTGCTCGTACTCATTGGGAAGTGATCCCAACAACATCAGGGCCAGATCTTCATCTTCAAAAGTCACGTCCAGATTCTGCAAATCCGTCACCAACTTGTTGAAGCTAGTGATATGCTCATTCATTGTGGTACCAGGAACGTAAGTGAAGCGAAACAGCCTTTTCTTCATGTAGAGTTTATTCTGACAGTTTTTCTTCAAGAACTTGTCCAACAGTGCCTTCCACAGTCTACATGCAGAAGTTTCCTTTGTGTATGGATACTTCTGCTCTCTTGAAAGGTACAATCTAATAGTACCACAAGCAACACGATTCACGACCCTCCATTCTTCTTCCTCCATTTTATCTGGTTTTTTCTCCTCAAGGGCAAAGTCTAGTCCTTGTTGAAAAGGGACATCCAGAACCTCGCCTTGCCACATGCCAAAATGCCCAGATCCGTCAAAAATTTCAACTGCAAACTTCGCATTTGACACTATTCTGGTCAAATACGATGATGAGAACGACGAACCGCTAACATCTGCTGTGGACACATCACTCCTTTTGTCCGCCATTTCTGCTCCAAAAAATTATTTAATAGTTGCCAAAACAAAAGCCCAAAAGTAATTCTTTTCTGATGTGGAAGCTCAGACTAAGCTGCAACCACAGACCATACTCAGACAGAACCTCGGCTCTGATACTAATTGTTGCGGAAGCATAATATAGAGTGTAACCGATTATACTAGAAAATTACCCAACTAGAAAACAAAGTTTCTAGACGTAATTTACTAATATAATAAGCACCAACTACTATATTTAAATGCAACTAATAAATAATAAATCAGACAAATATAAGAGAAATATCAGATCCTAAATTCACTCCAAATAATTTACAAGTGAAATACTATAAGAGAGGAAGATATACAAATGCCTTAAGAGACAATTGTGGGGGGTGAAGAGAAAGGGAGGGGGAGGCACTCTATTTATACTAAAACCTCCCCCCTTCAAACCCAAAACCCACCGATGTGGGACTTGCCAAAACTCACGGTATAGCCATCATCAGTTTCATTGTTGGTATTCTCTCTTCTTGATTCGTTCCTTAATAAAAGATCTTAAATTTCAAGCCATGACTGCTGGAGTAAACACCATTCTCTGGATGCCTCCACATGTCAATCAAATCAAATGATAATTTCAGATTTTGTTCCTAAATTGAATTATTTAATCAATCTCTCCATATAATCATATCAATTGATAATGTTTCCACACACACACACATATAGCATTTTAATTTTTAAAACTTGTAATGTTATGCTAGAGTTATGTTAATTTTAGATAATGGAGACCTCGTTTTTGTCTAGTGCTACGAGATTATGCTAAAACAGATAACCATCAAATTGGTAAAAGGAAATAAGCAAAACACAGCCAGTTCAATTATATTCTTATTACAAGTCCAATATATTCCAAAGCATAACATAAATTCGTCCGACAAACCATCGTCATTAATTGGATCATCAATTCGTCTCATGCCAAACCGAAGGAGTAACAGGTACCTGTAAGAAACAGAGTAGCATGTTAAGCATTCCCAAGTAATGTTTATTCAACTACAAATACTGATATTTTTATTTGAACCTCATTGCAAGTTAAAATACTAGATTGACTCAGAGTTTAATATTTTATTGTCACATGGTTATTTAATTATAAATAGGAACTTAATGCATAAAAAAGAGCAAGAGAAAATAAATCGTTACCTTCGAACTAGTTTCTCTTGGTAAGGTACCTAGCCACGTATATTGCCACCATGACATGGACCCTGGTTGTTGATCTATTTAGAAACCTATGAAAGGCATGTCTCCAAGTACGGATGAAGAGTATAGGCCCCACAAAGGCCCAAAATCCAACAAAAAATCCCAATCCCAAGCTCAAATAGAATTCTTGAGAGAAAAGTGAGTCTTCTTCTTCATTATGATTATGTTCTGGAGGTGAAGATGACTTATCTTGTGGGCACTTTTTGCTAAGCGGCAATCCGCAAAGATCAGGATTGCCTTCATAACGCGAGGCATTAAAACTCTGCAGCTGTGTTCCTATTGGGATTTTTCCATAGAGATGATTGTTCGACAAATCTAACACGCTGAGGCGATCAATATGAGCAAGACTTGAAGGAATTGGTCCTGACAAATTATTTTTTGACAAATCGAGGAATTCAAGTGATTTTAGATTTCCAATCTCGCTTGGAATTTTTCCACTTAATTGGTTCCTTGACAAATTCAATGAAACCAATCCCAACAAAGATACAAGTTCTCTTGGTATTTCTCCTGATAGAGCATTGCTAGAGAGATCAATGCTTTTAAGAAATAAGTCTGGCCTCTTAAACATGTAATCTTGACCTTTCCACATCAATTTTATATAGAATTCCAAACTACCAGACAAACTATAATACCATGTTGTATTGATCGTATAATAATGCTTGCTTTCACTTAGGTTGATGTGCTCTTGTGCCAAGACAGTAAAATTTTGGAGGCATGATGGAATTTCATTGGACAAGTCATTGCTAGAGAGATCCAAGAGTCGAATTTGTGTCAAGTGACAAAGATTCATTGGTAGACTTCCATAGAAATTATTCATTCGTAAGCTTAGAATTTGCAATTGTCCAAGGTTTACCCCAATCCATGAAGGTATTGGTCCTGATAACTTATTCATTGACACATCTAAAAGTAGTAACTTGGAGCAATTCATCAAAGACAAAGGAAGTTCTCTGGTCAAGCTGTTGTTTCTTAAAACCAAAGTCTTCACATTCTCAAGGTGCCCTATATAGGATGAGATCTCTCCTGACAAATTGTTGTTGCTCAAATCAACAAACTCTAATGAGTTTAATTGACTCCAACAATCAGGTAGACGACCCATCAATTGATTGTTTGATAGGTCTATAATGACAATTCCTCCATCTTCAGTTTGGCCACATACAAGTAGACTCAGATTTGAGAATTTATTTTTGGAAAGATGAAGTTCTGATGCTTGCCAAAAAAATGATGGAACTGCACCTTCAAAGTTGTTTGAAGTCAAAATAATGCTTGGCCGATGATTGAACTTGAGTGGTAAATTTAAGATTCCACCTGAAAAATTGTTGAAAGAGATATTTATATAATCTAAATCTTCCAATAGATGCCAAAACCATTCTGGTATATAACTTGAAAGTCCACCATCAGAAATATCCAAATTGTATAGTTGATGTTGATTATGAAGCCAGTTTGGAAAATTAGGACCTATCATGCAAGAAGCTACAAGCATGTCTTGTAATTGAAAAGGAGGAATCCAATTAGTGCTAATTTCCAAGGTCAATTGATTGCCAGACAATGATAGAACCAACAATTTAGAAAGATTTTTGAAATGGGATTCAGTAATCACACCTCCCAAATAATTGTCATTCAACCACAAATATTTCAATTGAGATAGCGATCCGAAACTTTCAGGTATTTTTCCTTTTAGCTGGTTATAAGAGAGATCCAAATCTCGCAAAGAGAAAAAAACTAAAAGATCAGGTAACAAGCTTGTCAATCGATTTTCTGATAAATTCAAACTTTGTAATGGATGTCTCTCGCACCATGATGCATTAGAAATGAAACTATGAAGGTCCCCACTCAAGTTATTGTGGCCAAGACTTAAGATCTTCAATGTGCATATACTCCATAGTGATGTTGGGACTTCACCTTGGAGATTATTAGAGGTGACATCAAGAACTTCAAGAGAGTTCATTATGTTTCCAAAACTATTTGGAATGGAACCACTAAGCAAGTTATGATTGAGGTCCACTTCATGAAGATTGAAGGTGAAGTTTGAAATCCAATGGAATATGGCTGATGAGATCAAATGATTATGAGACAGATCAAGACGGACAAGAGAAGTAAGGTTGAGATTGAGAGATGTAAAGATAATATTATGTGATGCAAGGCTACAATTTACTAAATAAAGCCCTTGAAGATTGGAGCCAAAGTTCAACGTTGTTACCGAGGTCAAATTATTATAAGAGAGATCAAGAACAATGAGGGAAGAAAAATGAAAATGAGAAAATGGAAAGTATGGATCATTAGCTGAGAGACTGCAATTTCTTAGATAAAGCTCTTGAAGGTTGGAGCTAAAGTTGAAGAGCCATTGAAATGATGATGAGTTTAAGTTATTGTTATCAGAGAGATCAAGAATGACAAGAGAAGAATCATGTATAGGAAACTTATGGGCATTAGTTATTCCACACCCTCTTAATCTTAATTCTTTTAGTTGTGGCACAAGTTTGCCACTCATGTGCAGCCACATCTGAGAATTTCCAAAATCACTAACATTATTCAAGACAAGATTTGTTAATGAAGAGAGTTTAGATATCCACTCTACATCACCATTGTTTTTGTGGGCTACTTTGAGTTTAGAATCATCACCGCCAAGTTTCAGAGTATGCAACATGGAGAGATTCCCAAGTTGATAAGGTATCACTCCAACAAGACCATTTCCTTGTAGATCAAGGTACTTCAATTTGGAAAGTTTTCCAATTTGCCAAGGGATAGCTCCTTCCAAGTTATTGAAACTCAGATCAAGATATTGTAAATTTGATAGATTTCCTAAATTATTGGGAATACTCCCAACAAAATAAGAGTCAGAGAGGTTGAGATATCTCAATTTAGTGAATGAATCTATGAAGTCAGGGATGACACTTGGATATAAAACATTGTAACTGAGATCCAAATACATGAGATCATTCAACTCACTCAGTAAAGTAATATTAATCGTACCAGTCAAACAAAGTGGATGATCTGAACCGCGGAGATCAAGAATTCGAACACGACCTGTTTCATTGCTGCAAGAAACTCCTTTCCAGGTGCAACAATCTTCATCATCTTTATCCCTCCATGTGGACAGCATATTACCAGAGTCATCAAAGATGCCTTGTTTGAACAAGAGAAGAGCTTTCCTCTCCTTCTCTATAAACTTCTTTGTTGCTTCACCATTAGTGACCAAACTGAGTCTTGTATGAAACAAGAACAGCAGTGTCAATAATGCATAGAACATTTTCAACAAAAGTCCCATAAAGGGACGGAATATCTTCAACACAAGCTTAAAAGTGAAACAAAAAACCAGAGAGGATTGTAATACACAATTCTTTGATCGCTATGGTTTCTTTTTGGTTTATTCTTTTCTGCTCATGAGGTGTGAGGCATACAGAATGGATAAAAGTAGAATTTATAGAGTTCATTGTAGTGCTATTCTTGATGGATTGATCATCTGTAGACTTTTCTGATGAATGAAAGTCATAAGAACAGGTGTGAATGGAGAACACGTTATTTCAACAGGTTTTGTTTCTAAAACAATTATGGTTCACACTCCACACAAAGTGAACTCGTATACATACCACTCAATACGTCACTTGTCCCCTGTTCTAGCATACCGAAGGAATATATTACGTCGATAAAATTTTCTATATTTGACCGTATTAAATTTGTTGGTTCTCTCTATTTTATAAATGATTTTCCCTCTCCTATTTATTTCTTTTCAATAGAAATAAAATTGAGAAAAATCATTAATTACTTTCAAATAAGAAAAAATTATAATAAAAAACTTTTTAAAAAATAATATTTATTAAGAAAGGCTATATAAAAGTGTTAATTATTTTAAAGAATCATAAATTAAAATTGATATAGAATTCCCATATTAAAAAAATCTCAGATGATATTAATTCTATATCATTTTTTGCTGAGGCAACCAAAAGTACGTGATATTACCAGTTGATCCATTCCCAGAGAAACAGAAAATAAAGCAAAACGCCCTTAACTTCGCCAAGAGAGAAGAACGTTGTTAAAGAAACCAAACCCCTCTTTCTCTTGTTACAACCATAAAAAAGCTCCATATTTCCTTTCTTCTCTCCATATAATCTGGAGTGGTTGATAGAGTTTTTAATAAAAAAGAATGAGGTTATTTGAATTGATATCTATTTGTTATTATTTATCAATCACTTGAAAGTCTCACATAAGAAAAAATCATTTTATATCCAGTTACAGAAAAGATAAAAAATTTGGTTACAGGTAATTTAATCTTTTTATTTAAATGTTTTAATTTTTGGTCCTTCAAAATAATTATCATTTTTATGATCTTTTTAATAAACATTATTTTTCTTAAGTCATTCATTATAATTTTTTAAACCCATAACTTATATTTTGAACTAATTTTTTTTTGAAAAAAATTATCAATAAGGTCCCAAGAAAAAGAAAAAATATTAAAAATGTCCAAACTCCAAATCTCCAGTCAAAAGTCTCAAAAAATCCCAAAAGACTTTTTTGATATTAATTACGGAATTTCGATATAAAAAAAGTCTCATTGTCAAAATGATTTTTCATGTTGTTAAAATAAATTTTTTTGTTGTAAAAAATTTTCCAAATTTTTCCTTCTATGTATAGAATCTTAGAAACCAGGAAAATTTTTGACAACGGGAAAAATTATTTTAACAACATAAAAAGTTATTTTGATAACAAGAAAAATCATTTTGACAACGAGATTTTTTTAATATGGGAATTTCATAATTAATATCAAATGATATAGAATTTGGAGTTGAGAATTTTTAAATATTTTTTCTTTTTTCCAAACACCTCAGTGATATTTTTCCTTTTTTTTTCCCTCACAATTGAGTGATTGACTTATATTTAGGTACACAAGCGATATACTTGACGAGGCATCTGAAAAAGCAAACCCCCGAGTTATGGTCACACCAAATCAAACCCGTTATTAAATGAAGTAATGAACCATTGTTGTCCATTTCATGTTAGCGGAAAACACACTTAAACCGTCCAATCCTAAGATGCTTCCATCAACACGTCAAAGAAATGCCTCATCGTCACTACACCTTACCCAAAAGTCCATAAAAAACATTTGCCATCAGTAGCTTAGGTGGGTGTTCAGACTTATCCATTGATATTATGCCAGCTTGTTCTTTTACCTTAAATGAACCATTATTGTCCATTTCATGTTAGCGAACGAAATCACACTTAAACCGTCCAATCCTAACGATGCCTCCATCAACATATCAAAGAAATGCCTCATCGTCACTTCACCTTACCCAAAAGTCCACAAAAAACATGATAGCAAGTCCTGGGCTTGCTCTGACCAATATAATTAATTCAATAAGGGAGACTTTTGAGGATTTGTTTACCGTTTCTTAGTGACTCCTGTTATGTTTGATAGCAATTTCTTAGTTTGCTTTGGGTTAGGTTATTAGTTCATAAATAAAATACTTTAGATAAAATATATTCAGGATTGTAATTCACTTCATATTTAAGTTTTGAGGCACTTTTGCACTTTCTGATACAAAACTCCCTCCACATTTTTATTTCTAGCAGCTTAAAATCAATTCTCCACAACTAATCCAAATAAGCAAGTTTTAGTTTATGTGAGAATTAATTATGTTAATTTTCTCTTCGCTTCACGAATGAAAAATGCAAGAAATTAAATTAAGATTTAAACTGTCATTAGTGCAAAAATCACTTTTTAAACTGGGTAAAAATCACTTTTTAGAACAGTTTTAGATTTGGTCTCGATACAAATGGTCTTTAACAATCTATTATTTTTAAGACTGGTTGAGCAACCAGTCTTAAAAAATAATATTTAGACCGATTATTTAAATATTATGTCTAAAAAATTGGACTTTTAAAACCAGTTGAAAGAAAGACCCGGTTTTAAAATTTTGGTTATTTAGATCGGTTCTGTACAATATTGATCTTAAAAGTCTAACTTTCAAGATCAGTTGTCTATAATATTCAGTCTTAAAAATAATCGCAATTTATCTTTTTTACTTTTAACATTTAAGATTGGTTATAAATATTTTCGATCTTAAAAGTCTGATTTTTAAAACTGTTTTTTTACAATATCCAATCTTAAAAGTTTTGTCTTAATTTTTTTAAACTTTATATTTATAATATGCGATCTAAAAAGTTTCATCTTTTTTTTTTTTCACGTATGCACTCTATTTCTTCCTCTTACTCACCATCCAATATCTCTAGGAACTAATTATCATTCATTATAGATGATATACAAATTTATTGAAAATGAATATACAAATTTATTAATTATTGAAAATTAATATAATTCCAATTAAAGTGAGAATAAAATCGGCCTAATAATTATTATTCATTACAAATGATGAATACATATATACATGATGAACTCACTATTGTTCTAACTTTAAGAGCTTATAAATGAATTCACAATAATATTTGTGAATGAAGTCAATACATTCTCCAGCAAAGCAATCAGAAAGTTCAAACATCTGTAATATCAAAGCCAGAAAAATCATTAACTTGTGTGCTAAGTTTAAAAAAAAAAGTATAGTTGTACAAAATCGTTGAAATACACATTTACCTTTTGATTGAATTTAGTCATGCCTAATAATATGTGTCTCAAGACATAAAGGTTATATAAGTTGAATCCTAGTGGTTGCCTACAAGTCTAAAAAAATACATGACAAAATTAAAATTGAATAGAGCATAGCTTATTAACTAAGTTCATAAAACAAACAAATATGTACTAACCTTTAGTATCACTACTATAAAAAAGGGTTTTTACTTCCTAAAAGATGTTTTTTTTTTTATGAAAAGGAAGTAAGAAGTAAAAAGGTAAAGGCGGTAGCATTTTTGTAATTATATGTGATAAAAGTTGATTTTTGGCTTCTAATTTCTATACTTATATATCAAAAGCGATGATTTTGGTGTCTAATTCGAAAACTTAGATGTCAACATCTTTTTTATCTATTGCCCAACTTTTTTTTTTAAAAAAAAAACAAACATCACTTTTGCTGTCTAAGTTTAAAACTTAGACGCCAAAGTGCAGCAAATGAAAATTTTGGCTTAATAAAACACTGCTTTTGACGTCTAATTCATTAAATTAGACGCTAAATAATCCTAATTGCATAATAGCTTTCGCGTCTAATTGATTAAATTAGACACCAAAGCTATTCGGCTTTTTTTTTTTTAAGCTAAAGCCTAATAGCAAAATAGCTTTGACGTCTAATTGATAAATTAGATGCCTAAGTTATTATTTTTTTCTTTTTTGGTTTCAACGCCAAAGCCTAAAAGGATAATAGCTTTGACGTCTAATTGATTAAATTAGACAACAAAGCTATTATTATTATTATTATTTTATTGAGATTGCAGATGAATTAATCATGCCATACTGATGTCGGGGCCTTAATTAATTAAATAATTATCTTTTAAAGTTTCGTTCTAATTAATTCAATGAATAATAATAAAAACTGAATTAAGGTGACTGATTCTTAATTTAGACTACGTACCTAAAAAATCAAAATCTTTTTTGAAAATGACAGTTCTAGATTTGAACATATAACCTTCATATTTAAATGTTTAACTTTAAAAATCCATATCTGGAGTTCTAGATGTCCAAATTAGATTATTCAAAAACTTATGAACTCCTTATTAAGTCTAGTTTATGGGGAAAATGGTTTCAGCATTTTATAAGAAACCTATTATTCCCAATTTATAAAAACGTGACCGTTGTTTAGAAATCACTCTAGAACTGTAATTTATTTTCAAAAATTCATAACTCCTTCAATACTTATGAAAATCACGTGTTCTTTGATTCATATTAAATTTTAAGGAGTTTAATACATGTTCACAAATTTTCAGGGTTAGAGGAAGTCATTTTCTTAGTTTTTAACTTATTCAAAGATTATCACTTTATCTGTCAGGTTTAAACTCCCCAGATTTCTGACCTAACTTCCTAAAATTATATCTTGAGTTCTAAACCTCCGTTTAAGGTGTACCAAAGCTCTTTTTATAGTTTAAGGAGTGAACTTTCATCTGACAAAATTTTATAGCTAAACTCAACTTTTAACCCATGAAAATGAAAACATGCTCTATTTTTAGACTAATACATAGAGGTGAAAGGAGGGATATGAACCTCAACCCATACCCATTAAAATAGATATTTCAGTTCAATCATGATAAAACGGAACCAAATAATAAGACAAGCAACTCCATATTTGAATGTCACCACTTTCCTAGCCAAATCTAACATGCAGAATATAAAAATACACTACATCACCCATTATTCTTCATCTAGACATTGAATCAAGGCTTAGATTATTTATTATTCTCATTTCTCTCTTTAGAGTCAGATTTCAAATCATCATCTTCTTCCAAAAGACACCTCAGATGCAGGAAACAATGGTGTAATAGTGCTTGGGAGACTTAACTCAACCTAGAATGACACTTGCATGTGGAAAAATCCCTTTCTTTCCTTCTTCTCTTCTTCACCTCCGACTTTCCTCTCGCCCACAGCTTCCTCTCACGCTCTCACTTCTGTTGAATGAATAATGGGAAGGAATAGGTGGTGACCGATGGGTAATTGAAGAAATGAGAAAGTGTGGTTGTGCACAAGGGAGGAGCCAGGAATGGAATTGCAGTTGGGGGGCAAAAAATTATAGAATAGAGTTCAGATATTCATAAAACTTTATTTTAAGGGGCGAAAATTATAGAATATGACCCATATATTTATGAAACTATATTTTAGACCTATAAATGTTTCAATATTTTCATTTTAGTCCCTCCACATAACTTGACATAGAGAGACTAAAGTGAAAACCATAAGCTTTTTATAGGCTGAAAGATAATTTACTAAAAAAGTTGAGTACTTTTCTGTAATTTTAGGAGGGGCGGGGTCACCTCTAGCCCCTCCCTGATTCAGCCACTGGTTATGCATGTGTGATGTGGCGTGAAATGAAGGGGAGAGGTGGGTACACATGTCTTGCATGCAAGAAAAGAGAGAGGATGTTGTGGGGTCCACTTACTAAAATACTCATTTAATCCTCTTTGACCCTCTACAAGTCTTTTGTTTGCAAGTTAGTCCTTTGTTCATTTAATTGTAAATATTGGAGAAGTATTAAAAATTAATCCTTAATCCCATATAAGAATTTTTCTTCCTCACTTAGCCTCTCTAGGCCATAGAATATTGACTCCAAAATTTATGGGTCAAAATTTATCCTCTAACTATTTATCCTTGAATTTTTGAGAAAATATGCTTTAAATTTCAGAAAATTGCTTTAAAATTATTTAGGCCAATTTTTCATAATTAATCCCATAATAATAATTCTAGATTATCAAAATAATATTTTATAATTTTCCCCAAATTTTTCATGTTCCAAAATAATCTTTAATAATTATCTTAAGTTTTTCCTCATAATAAGCTTGAAATTTTTTACTTTTACTGGCTTAACAGCCTTTTTATCTCTGTTTTATTCCTAAACTCCTTGTCATAGAATTTGAGATGTTACAATAGTTATGTTGGATATATGCTCTTAGTCACTTAAGCCCTATTGGGCTTTAGTGAGACCAAAGTCCATGAGGTTTAGGGTTAGGTTAAGTCTTGTACTTAACTCTATATATTCTAACTTACTCCTGCTGTGCCTCAATAGAGATAGCTCATCAGAAATAGACCTAAGAGGCAGACGTTCATCATCCGAACGGTTGCCCACACACCCACCCCATCTTACTCGAGAGATAGTCTGGAAGATCGGTCATAGAGCGGACGAGGACTGTTCGTGAACTGTTCGTGCAGAGGCTTTCAGACTGGTTTCATCTTTCCAGGTAATCAAAACTATGAAGGTTCTTATTCTCCTACATCAAATCAGTTAAATATGTTTCCGTGTTTTCTGATGAGATTCCTACAAGTCATCCATTTCAATTGCACATAAGTGGCTTTAAGCAATATCTCAAGAGATAGTAGCTAGCTATATTTGTAGGAACTACTATTAATTAGTAATATAGCAGCCATCCATTTCAATTGCACATTAAGTGGCTTTAATGAATTTTAAGTCCCATAATCTCTTTTTGAGCAATGATAGTTATTTTTTCAATTATCAAGTATTCATCATTCATATTTTCCACTATATACCATTCCATTCATTCATTCTCTATTTTTATTAAAAACACCCAAAAAAAAAAATAGTTTAGCTTTTAATTAAAGGGAGAATGACAGAAAAATACCACTTGAATTTTAAAATCCTATAGACAATAACAATAATGGAATTAACAAGAATAGTAAAGCAATTGACAACTCATTTTGTTATGAAATCACCTATTTGGCATTTTGAATTTCAAGTGGTATTTTCTTGGGATTTTCCCCTAATTAAATTGCATTATTATTTTATTTATTATTTGAAAAAACAAAACCAATTTTCTCTTGTTTTCATTGCATTTGAATGTCATTTAGATTACTTATGATTCAATAAAAAGCTCTTAGAGAAAAGAGAACGATCTTAGGTTTACCCATACACAATCCTTCATAAATTTTTTATTGTGGATCACAAGGCTAACATACAAAAACGTCCTCAATCATAGAGCTCTAGGGTAATCATTAATTATATCACCACACTTAGCAAGTTGCTAATGTTTGATTTTTGACT
Organism: Acacia confusa; assembly: GCA_037074495.1. NCBI lineage: Eukaryota > Viridiplantae > Streptophyta > Magnoliopsida > Fabales > Fabaceae > Acacia > Acacia confusa. The sequence continues at coordinate 2,154,818 of CM073502.1, forward strand.
TAGCGTGTAATTTAACTTCCAAATTATTTTGAGCAAAGATAACCTATATTCAATTTTGCAAGAAGCATTCCTCATCAACTTGCTTAAATCAAATTTTATTACTTCTCTCAACAATTTCTCAAAAGCCCACAAAAAATTGTAGTTTATGTTCTTTTTCATTATTTATTTAACCGGATAACATAGAGTTAATCTAATCTAAATTAGTACTAAATCATCTTTATGCCCATTCTTCATACAACTGGTGGCACAGGACTAGAGCCGACTCAACTTAATATTATTTGGATTAGCCTTTGTAAAATTAAATTTTTAAAATTTATAGTAAATTAAAATTGTGATAAAAATTCTTTACTATATAATGTAATTTGTGTTTGAATATAAAAGCTTCATATTATAATTGGTGGCTATAAAAGTAAGCAGAAAATGTTAATCAAGGTTCGGATATAAAACTAATTCAGACAAGAAATACTGAAACTAGAATTTTTGAGGCTCTGTCCTAGATTTAATCAGCTCAATCTAATCGAAATTCTGAAGAAATTTTTAGTATTGCGTAGATATGATATATTTTTGGCCTATTTAACAATATTTATGCAATTTTCTTAGTGTGTGTGTATTTTCAATATCAGTCTCCTAGTATGTAAATTCTAGCTTTTTGCTTAATTAGCACATACTCCCTCCGGTCATAATTATAGGACAACATTTAGGAATTAGTTTTGGTCCTAATTATAGAACAAAACTTAAATTTTTGTCAATTTTTTTCCTAAAGCACCCCTATTTTGGGAAATTCGCAGATATAAACAAAAAAAAAATTATCAAAATAAACCACTATATAAACAATTTTCAGATCTAACCCAGTTGGTGGTGCTACGTCAGCGGGCGCCACACGTGGCGCCACGTGTCGTGGCGCCACCTTGTGTGTGGCATGCCACGTGGGCACGCCACAAAGTGGCGCCTCCACATGGGATGCCATTTGTGGCGTGCCCATGTGGCACGCCACACAAGTGCTGGCCCCTCTTTAAAAAAAATAAAATAAAAAAATGTTGCAGGGCGCAAAAGCTGCCTCGGTGGCAGCTTTTAGAAAAGCTGCCACCGAGGCAGCTGTAAAATGGGTGGGTCCACAGTAATTTAAAAAAAAAATTAAATTATTCTTCCTCTTCTATTTAAATAACCACACACACATATATTCACCCACATTCACACATTGCATCTGCGGGAGAGGGAGAGACGTTGGGAGCTTGCTTGAAGAAAGAAGAAGAGGAAAATATATCGGTTGAAAGTTATTTTAATGTATATTATTTATTGTCTAAGATTATTTAGGTAGCTAAATTAGAATCTTTTGATAAATGTTCTTCATAAAATGTTTTATATCTCTATTTGTCTCTACAATGATGGTAGTCTTGTGTCGGTTAGAAAAAATGCTAGAGTTAGAATTTTTTAGAAGTTGTAAGTTTTGACACTAGAAGATTGTATTTGTGTAGTGATTGATTAATAATAAATTTTAATCGGTTTAGATGCATTTTTTGTTGTTTCAGAGATGTAAAACTAATTTTTACATTTAGAAAGTTTAACATCATTGTATTATAGAAAGTTTAATAAATTTTGTTTTTATTATTATTATTATATAAACTTTGTTATTTTTATTACTAAAATATACTATGAATTGTAATGTTTAGATTAATTTTTGTTAGATTATATTATATATGTTATTTTGATTAAAATTATTATATATTATGAGTTTTCAAATGTTTTCTTTAATTTTCGTTCATATTAAGTAATTTTCATTTAAATTTTTTCTTTGCATATTATGAATTTTGAGTTTTTTTTTTAAATTTTATTTATTATTATATACATTTCGTGAAATTTGATGAGTATAATATATTATATATTTTAATTTTTAGATTAATTTTTGTAATATTATATATATAATATATTTTGCTTATTATTTTTTCATATTATGAGTTTTCATTTTTTTATTAATTTTCTTTACTATTATAAAATTCTGAATAATTGAACTTATGAATAATTTTGAATTTTTTTAATTTATTTTCATTGTTATTATATAAATTTCGTTAATATAATTATTATTACTAAAGATTACGAATTTTGATTTTGTCATTAATTTTTTTCACATTATATGATATATGTTATTTTTATTATTAGTATTTATTATGAATTTTAATTTTTTGATTAATTTCTGTATTTATTATTATCATTATTATATATTATGAATTCGCACTTTCCATTAATTTCCGTTATTATTATACAAGTTTGATTTGTTCTTATTCATGTATTTTGTAGAGAATACATAATTATTCATCAGTTGAAGCAGACGGAGAAACGAGAGGAAATCAATTTCCATAATTTTCATCTCCATCCACTTCTTGTACTTTCATTTGGTCTTTTTAATCACATTTCGTTTCTTCATTTCTTTGTCTCATTGCTTATATACATTGAGTTTGTTCTTCTTCTGATTAGTTACAATTCATGGTGTGTTTTGATTTATCTGTAATTTTTCTTCTTTTTCATTCTAGAATATAAGAAAAAAATGAATAAGATTCGTGCAATTGTATATTATAATGGTTCACAAAATACTGGGACCAGGCTCGGCTACCCGTCCAAACTCTCTAAACGCAGCGAGCAACTGTTGACAGATCTTCTGCACATCCCTCTTGTTGAATTCAGCCTCGAACTGCAAGGAACACATCCACCAAATCCACTCGACATTTTCCACCTGCAATTGTACAATAACGTGTGTACAAGAGCTGGCCCTCTATAGTATCTGAGTGATCATCCCATCGGCCCCAATGGGCAGCAAACCACTTCATCTTGATGTTTCCGCCAATCAAGTGCTCTTCGTGGGGAGTTCGACCCATGTATTGATGTATGACTGCTCCCCAGTTGGCATGCGTCCTACCGGAAACTACTCAACCCTCAGTGGACAGACTTAAAATGGCTTCTACATCTTGTAGAGTAATGGTCATCTCACCAACTGGCATATGGAAGGTGTGAGTCTCCGGCCTCCACCTCTCAACCAAAGCAGTAATAAGGTCTTTGTCAATCTACACCAACATAAAAGTAGAGATCAAATATGTAATCGTATTCATTATCCGTAACATGTACAGACAACTAGAGGAATATAATTAATTACATTAAGAATAAAACATACATTGAGTCTTTTCATGCGACACACATGCCAAAACCTTGCCCAGTGAAGGTGCTGCTGCAACTCATGTGGGATGTCATCTGGGTCATGGACATCTCCAGGCCCTTGTGCAGCTCGCCTCACCCTCAAGGGAGCACAATCTCCTTCGTTCCACACAACTTGTGATCGGTGTGACCGCTGCACCTCCTCATCAAGAACTCCCCGCTCTTTGGGGCCAGGATGAATTGTGGGGTCGGGTTGATAAGCCATTTGACTAACATAAATTTACGCTCACATAACACATTATAATTAAGTTACTAATTATTTATTATGTAAATACTTTAATCAAGCAATGAAAATTCATAATATATAATAATAATAATAATCAAAATATATAAGACAATGTAACAGAAATATGGTCACACAAATATGGTCACAAAATTATGTAATGATAATAATATTTAATGATAGTATTTATGAAAATATAATGTAACGAAAATATGGTCACAACATAAAAATCTTAATATTTAATAATAATAATAACATTCGAAAAATTTATGTAACAATCATGAAAACAAATTGAAAAAATTCAAAATTCTTCATAAGTACAATTATTCAAAATTATATAATCTAACAAAAACTAATCTAAACATTTGCAATTCATAGTATATTTTAATAATAGAGATAACAAAGTTGAATTAATCATAATAAAACTTCATAAAAAAATAAAAATTCATAATATGTAAGATTATTAAAAATTATTTAATATCAATGAAAAATAATAAAAAATTGAAAACTCATAATATATATCAATTTTAATGAAAATAACATATATAATATAATCTAACAAAAATTAATCTAAACATTACAATTCATAGTATATTTTATTAAAAATTACAAAGTTTATATAATAATAAAAATTAAACTTCATAAGAAAATAAAAATTCATAATATGTAAGATTATTAAAAATTATTTAATAATAACGAAAATTAATAAACAAATGAAACTACTAATATGTAATAATAATAATCAAAATAACATATTTAATATAATCTAACGAAAATTAATCAAAGAATTAAAATTCATTATATTTAATAATAAAAATAAAAATAACGAAATTTATATACAAAACATGAAAATTAATTAAAAAAAATCAAATTTCATAATTAGTAAAATTATTCAAAGTTATTCATTAATACCGAAAATAATATAATGCTAAGAACAAAAAATTAATTTAAATATTAAAATTCATAACATCTAATAATAACAGAAATAATAAATATTATATTATAATAATGAAAATTATTCAACAAATACAAATTTATTTAAGTAAAATAAATCAAAATCAACAAATAAGAAAAAAATTAAACGAAAAAATAAAATTCATAATATATTGAATAATTATTTTTAATTTAAGTTTCTCATCATACTTTGGTATTTTCTCTAATGTACTATTAAATAATTTCAAAACTAACTTGATTAAAATTTTCATAATATCTCTATTAACCCAAATATATTATTTGCATAACATTTAATCGGTAAAAATATCCTATAATACAATGATGTTAAACTTTCTAAATGTAAAAATTAGTTTTACATCTCTGAAACAACAAAAAATGCATCTAAACCGATTAAAATTTATTATTAATCAATCACTACACAAATACAGTCTTCTAGTGTCAAAACTTACAACTTCTAAAAAATTCTAACTCTAGCATTTTGTCTAACCGACACAAGACTACCATCATTGCAGAGACAAATAGAGATATAAAACATTTTATGAAGAACATTTATCAAAAGATTCTAATTTAGCTACCTAAATAATCTTAGACAATAAATAACATACCTTAAAATAACTTTCAACCGATGTATTCTCCTCTTCTTCTTTCTTCAAGCAAGCTCCCAACGTCTCTCCCTCTCCCGCAGATGCAATGTGTGAATGTGTGTGAATATATGTGTGTGTGGTTGTTTAAATAGAAGAGGAAGAAGAATTTAATTTTTTTTTAAATTACTGTGATTATTCACGCCCCCCACCCACCATTTTACAGCTGCCTCGGTGGCAGCTTTTAGAAAAGCTACCACTGAGGCAGCTTTTGTAGGGTGCTGACGCGCCCTACAACATTATTTTATTTTATTTTATTTTTTTTAAAGAGGCGCTAGCAGTGCTGGCGCCTCTTGTGTGGCGTGCCACGTGAGCACGCCACAAGTGGCGTCCCACATGGAGGCGCCACTTTGTGGTGTGCCCACATGGCACGCCACACACAAGGTGGCGCCATGACATGTGGCGCCATGTGTGGTGCTTGCTAACGTGGCGCCACCAACTGGGTTAGATCTGAAAATTGTTTGTATGGTGGTCTATTTTGATAATTTTTTTTTTGGTTTATATCTGTGAATTTTCCCCCTATTTTATTCTCTCAAGTGTGTTTGGTTTTTGATAAATATATACATTTAAGTACATAGAATTTTCTAATCAATAAAACTATTAAATTGTTGGATTTTAATTTATTTATGAATAACTTGACGTTAATTTATATATATGTGTGTGTGTGTACACATATTTATATATGTACACACATATAGGTATACACACGCATTATTTATATATACATATATATCCATGTATATTTTTGTGTGTGTATGTGTATACGTGTGTGTTTGGGGGATATGGGGGTTTGTATTTGTGTGTATGTCTGTAGTGTGTGTGTGTGTGTTTTTTTCTTTTGTGGGGGTGTAGATATGTGTGTATGTGCATACACACATATATATATGTGTGTATACACACACATATATGTATATATTGCAAGATCATAATTTCAATTAAAAAACATGAAAATGAAGATTTTAGGTTGGAGAGATATGTTAATGTCATTAAAAATTTATATAAAGGCGTTTTAGAAAAATGAGTAAAATTAACTAATTTAACTCATCTCCTTAATCTCCCAAAATCGATTAAAAATTTCTTATAATTAGAATAGGAGAGAGTATCTAATATCCATATTTATGTTACTATCAAATTCCGTTTTAATTTATCAGATTCATGACATCAAGGTCCACGATCCTGGTCCACGAGCTATAAGTCGCTGATGGATGGTCCCCAAGCTATAAGTTGTTGATGGATGGTGCAACTAGCTAGAAGCAGCCGTGCAAACAAGTTTAATAAAGGAGACACAACTTATTTCACATATGGAACTCGTGATGATGTGACAAGGTTGGAAGTGATAAGTTCAAATAGTTTAATAATGCTGTTTTCAATGAGTGTCCGTTCTAGCTAGATGACAACATAGACACACCTATAACGTGAGTGGTGCAGCCGTGCAGACTATAGAACTCGTGATGATGTGATAAGGTCGGAAGTGATAAGTTCAAGTAGAATTCATCGTACGTAGGTGGGGATGTTGTCATCTAGTACCGACACTCATTAAAATCAACATTATTATGACACGTTGACATAGATTATTGAGGAAATTATATTCTGGTTTTAAGGACTAGAATTAATTATAAAAAAATCTTATACTAAAATTTAATTACAAAAATTCTCAATAACTAATATGGTATTTTCAGTTGTAAATATGAATTGAGAATTTTTGTTATTAATATAGCATTTTCAGTTGTAAATACGAATTAATAATTTTTCAATTAATTACAAAAATGTCCTAAAGGGTTTTTTTATAATGAGATTCTGGAGTAAGACTTTTTTTATAATTAATTCTAATCTTTGTGACTCAAATATAATTTTCCCTACATTATTAAAATACTTGGCTTTCTTTTTTATTATTATTATTTTTTCTGTTTAGATTCTATTTATAAATTGAACATAAAAATCTATTATCATATAAAATTATTATATTTAATCTATTATTTATTAAATTAAAATATACAACTCATATTCTAATTATATATTTATAATTCTATAATGTATATATTCAATTCTATAATAAAATTATAAATTAGAATACTGTAATACTAATATATAAATTATATATTCAACATAATAAATTTAAGCAACTCGGCTTAAATTTTTTTCGGTAAGTGAAATTCTCCCAATTTTAAACCATAAATTAGATAACACCAAACTTTAAGATAATTCATTTAATTCCTTGCCAAATCATACATAAAAGGAAGGTATTTGACGTTAATGACCCTAACCCTAGCTAGCTCATTATAAATTGGCTGTTGATCTGTTGCTCCTGCTATACACAAGAAAGCCTTACCGTTTGCTTCTATCAACCTACTTTCATGGCTTCCAATACAAAAGCCTTAACTCTACAGCTCCTTCTGCCCCTGTTGCTGCTCTTTCACTTCAACTCTTCCCTAGGCTGCCCAATTGTCACCTACTGGGGTCAGAATGGGAATGAAGGAGAGTTGCAGGCAGCATGCGATACCGGAAAGTACGAGATCATCAACATAGCATTCCTCAATACCTTCGGCAACGGACAAACTCCGGGCATAAACCTTGCCGGACACTGTAATTGGTCAACAGGTCTCCCGGATTGCACCGGATACGACTCCCAAATAGCCTATTGCCAAAGCCTGGGCGTCAAAATCTTCCTCTCTCTTGGAGGAGCCTCTGGTTCATATACCCTTTCTTCAGCTCAAGACGCCAAGAACGTTTCGGACTACCTCTGGACCTACTATCTCAGTGGCCAAAGCCCAGGTCTCTTAGGACAAGTGAAATTAGATGGCATTGATTTTGACATCGAAGCTGCAGGCACAAACTTGTACTGGGATGTCCTTCTTGAAGACCTTTATTCATACAAACAAGAAAGCAATTTTTACTTATCCGCAGCACCACAATGTCCAATCCCTGATTACTACTTAAACACAGCCATTTCCACTGGCCTGTTTGACTACATTTGGGTCCAGTTCTACAACAACCCTCCCTGCGAATACACCGATGATGGAGATACTCAGAAACTTATAAGTTCATGGAACCAGTGGACCACCAAGTTCACCGCCACCAAGTTCTATGTCGGCCTCCCGGCGTCTCCCGCAGCAAATGGTAGCGCCGGTGGTTATGTCCCCATCGATGTGCTCAACAGTGAGATTCTTCCAAAAGTGGAAACCTCTCCCAAGTTTGGTGGGGTTATGTTATGGAGCTATTACTATGATAAAATTTCTGGGTATAGCGATCATATCATATGTACTACCCCTGCAGCTTTTAATGTTGTACATGAGGCACTAGTTGCCATGATGAAATCTGCCTAGGCTAGCGTATAGATATAGGCTGTAGGAGGCTAGTGCCTTCCATGATGAAGTGATGAAAGCCTTATTCTAGTAAGGTTATATCATCATTAATAAATAAATCAATAACTTTATATTGAGTTTGTGATACTGTTTTTTGAGATACGAATAATCTTACAAAGCAGAGGAAAATAAAAGAAACGGCTAGAACGTATTAGAGGGGATCAATCGGAATAGCAGGATGAAAGATTTTGGTCCCCTAGATAGTTGCTGCAATATAGAATCTATCTACAACGTCTTTCATAAGTTCTTTTGTACGTGGTTAAGTTACTAAGAACTAAAATTTCAAGATAATACTCCTTTTACCTCGTGGAATTAAAATATTGACGTGCGTTAATGTGACCATGGTTGAGTTATTCTCCTTTAGTCCTTCTCAGCACATTGTTATGAGTCCTCACTCCTTACCCATCATCATATTGTGAAAAAAAAAGGTTAAGTAGTAAATCCATCCCGAAAGTATACGTTTGAGAGTAATGTTGCCTTGAAAATTTTTTTGGATTTAATTTTATCCTGAAAGTCTAAAAATGAAATCTTTTTCTATTAAAAAACTAACATCGACAGTTAAAAAAATTTAACGGTCGAAGTTAGTTTTTTATTGAAAAATGACAAAACTACTCCACTTTTAAACTTTCATGATGAAATTGAGCCTGAAAAAATTTTCAGAGTAACATTGCTCATAGATGTATACTTCTAAGGCGGATTTGCTACTTAACAAAAAAAAAAAAAAACAGGAAAAAGAGAATTTGACGTTAATGACCCTAGCCTATGTTCATTAATTTCATATGTGAGACTTCCATCATTATACTTTAATATTATTCTAAGATGTTTCCAAGAAAATGACCAATTTTTTCCCCCTGCCCTAGTGATTTCCCTCATTTTTTTCGATGGTGAGTTACTCCCTCTCGTGTCCTTATTATAAGAGTCAATGTAATCTAATAATATATAGTATATATGTTATAATTAAATAATTTATTTAACTTTTTTAATCTTTAAAAAAAATCAATTGGGTTTTATAATATAATAAGGATAGGAGGTGGAAAATCATTTTATGCTCTACGTAGAATTGGTTGTTTGTGAGATGCTCCTGTTAGAACAAGAACGCATTAAATTTGCTTCTCTCAAATAATTAATTTCACTATGGCCAGCAAAACACAAGCTTCCATATCCTCCTCCTTTTGCCCTTTTGTCTCAATACAACAAAATTTTCTGTTAAAAAAATACAACAAAATTTAAAATTATCACTGCATGATGTGAGAAGCGGCTATTTTGGGGTTACTCCCTACATTTTTTATCTTTTAAAAAATATTATTTTAATTGGGAAAGGAAAACCCTTCAAAACTGACAGTTCAATTATTCAAATTTTAAATTGAAATATTAAATTCAACAAATTCTAAATAAGCTCATATGTTTTAAAATAGGATTTTACAGTTTGATAATTTTACCTTACTATCCTCATTTGATTCAAACTCAATTAAAAAATAATCCTATGTTTCCACCTACGTGTCAGTCATCCATCTTCAATCTTGGTCAACGTTGCAGCAAAGGAAGAGCAAGATAGATCAATCAGATGCTAGTGATTATTCAGACTAAAACAGCAGGCGCCAAAAAAAAAAAAAAAATCACTCTAAAAACAAACAAATCATAATTTTACTGAGGCCTTTTTCTCTGGTGTGAGTCGTGTGACTAAGTTCAGATAAAGTTTTTGAAATCTTTAATATCTCAGATCCTTCATAGCAAAAATAAGATTAGGTAAATTAAACAAGAATTAACAAAGCAAAGCAATAGGGCAATATAATATTGGTTGTTAAAAGAAGAATTCAGGATTGAAAAGGAAGAAGGAAGAGTAACGAAACAAAGGACATAGACTTGGATGATGGTTAAAAGAAGGAGAACGTCCAGATTTTGTTTTACAAATAAAACTGTGCATTTTGACTAAATGGAGAGAAGTGTCAATGGAGAGACCCCACGCTGCAAGAACAGAGATTTGATCCGCCACACGAAACACCCACCTCCTCCTACATTAAAAGAAACCACATCTTGGTGAGAACTAGCTTAACTGAAACCCATCCCCGTTCCGATCGACCCCTTCTAGATCTGGACCGGTGGCGGGATTTTGGAGGCCCTAAAATTACAGAAGAAAACCCAAATCTTTTAGGGAATTATCTTTCATCCTATAAAAATTTTATGATTTTCACTTTAATCCCTCTATGTAAAGTTGCGTGGAGGGACTAAAATGAAATATTGAAATGTTTATATAGTGTAAATATAGTTTTATGAATATTTGAGTTTTATTCTGTAATTTTTTCCCTCTGAAATATAGTTTCATGAACATCTGAGTTCTATTTTGTAATTGTTGCCCCTCCTAAATGAAATTCTGACTCCGCCCCTGATCTGGACATGGGGAAGCTCTCCTTCTTGGAGTGGAAAAGACGTTTAGGGTTCATAAAGGTGAGTTTCAATGAGAAGTATGAAAGATGCTGATGATAAGGAGGAAGAAGAAGGTTGAGGAATGAGGAAACTAAGTTGGAAAACTTGGAATCAAATGAGGGTAGTAGGGTAAAATTATTTAATTATAAAATCCTATTTTAAGATAGATGACTTGTTTTAAAATTCTCTAAATTTAACAACCCAATTTAAATATGAATAATTCACCTGTATTTAGAAAGAATTTTCCCTTAGGAAATACAATTATTTATTTAATGCACTCTTAATTTACTTTAACAATTAATGTTGTCTTGGACTTAAAGTTAACGAGAACGAAATTTGAATTGAAAATAGTAATTATTTTTGTTTTAAACAATTTTAAAATGACAAATAAATAATAATAATTTTTTGAAAGTGGAAATTAAATAAAAGGGGATTTAGGAGGGCAGGAGAGGAAATTTCACCAGCGCAAACGAGAGGGGACCAAAAATCCCTCCCCTCCCCTCCAAATGTTAAGCCAAAAAACCCACCCTACGAACCATGCATTCACATTATTCAACATACTCCCTCACTTCCTTTCCTTGTAACATCCTCAATTTCATGAAAATCAATGTATTTTAATGAAGTATATGATTTTTTTTTGAAATTGAAGTCAATGATATTTATTTTTCTTACAACATAAATAATTAATTAAAGAAAAAGGAAGTGGATTGGTGGTTTGGAAATTTGGCAATTATCATGTTCACCATGGACAATTTGATGTAAAAGATGACAATGGAAGTCAAAACACATTTTATTTTCCCATTTTACCCTTGAGTATTGCGCATAAAGGAAAAAAAATTGGATAAAAGAGTATAAAATTCTAAAAATATCCAATTAGTTGTCATGAATTTAACCAACTATGAGCTATTTGTAACATCCCAAATTTTAGACTTTAGGAATCAAGAATTAATTAAAGAAAATGTGGCCTTAAGAAATCCTAAAAGTTGAGAATTGGAATTTAAAGGCATATTTTCCTAAAATTAAGGATAATTAGTTAATGATTGAATTTTGCCCTCAATATATTGAGAGATGATATATTTAATGGCCTAAGAAAAATATATTGTGGAAGAAAAATCCTTAAGAGGAATTAAGGATTTAAAGTCCATCATTTAAGTAAGATTACAATTAAATTGGGAAAAAGATATATATAAGAGTTGGAAATGAATATATATATATATATATATATAGACACACACCTACATATTTCTGTATGAGCAAGTCAAGTATTACTTACATGAGATAGATAGTAAACAATTCCCAAGTAAACAAATTCCTTGCTATTCACTTAAACACTTCGGCCCAACATGTGACAAGTACATATCAGCAAACAAAATTCTCCAATGGACCACACCCAACCCCAAGCTCAAATAAACATATATTAAACCCATTAGATACCATTTACTTCACCGCAGATTCACCAAAACGCAAGAGTTGGAGATGAACATAGATATATAAATGTGTTCGGATAGAAGAAAGAATCATGGGCCAATTCTTATGCAAATAAATCCTTCATCCTTCCTCTCCTCCTGTCGGCCCAACCCGTGGCCCATACACCCTCAATGTTCTACGAAAACGCAGAAGCAGTTGGTAGTGCTATTTACGCAGATCACGCAAGCTCAGATTGCTCAGCGGAAGATCAGCCAAAAATCATGAAACCATACCTCTTCTATCCTCCTCGAGACACACAACTCCCGGACCATCAGTTCTACGTGAATGGACTGGACCTAAATGTGGTTATTTAAACCTCAATCCCGCTGCCTGCTTCCATCCGCGAGCGTGAGAGCTTGAGAGGAAATGTTCTCTGTTTTTAGTTTTGAAAACAGAGGAAAAGAAAAGGGAGACAGAAACAGATATTCAGAGAGCAGCTGAGAGGCGAGGAAGAGAGAGTGAAAGGACTAAACATCATCCTCTTCCTCTGCTAGTGCTGACGAGAACCAGAGGTTGAGAACGGAGGAAGTTGGAGGGAGAGTCAGAGAAGGAGAAGGATAGTGAAAGAGGGAGAGAGGTTGCTGAAGGGAGAGTGGGAGTTGAACTGAAAAACCGTCTCTGTTTTTCATCGGTAAAACAGAGGAAGAGAAACCACACCATATACTCCTTGGTCTGTCGGTTTTTCCCCTTCGGCCTGCTCATCTCGTCGGGAAACCAAAACAGAAACGCATTGAGAGCATGACAAAGGGAAGTAAGGCCGAGAAGAGAGTCACAGTCCGAAAGTGCCTGTTATTTCTTCTCTTCCTTCGTTTACTGTCATTTAACTCTCATACTAGGAAGCTAGAAGAATCTAAAAAGAATGCTTGCTGAAAAGCCGACACTTAAAACGTGATTCTGTATGTGTGTCGTTTCTGTATGAAGAATGAAAAATGGTATATGTGTGTACGTATATTAAGAATGAAAAAGAAAGAAAGGGAAGGAAATGAGTTGAAACTTTGCTGTCATAGGCATAAGAAAAATAAAGAGGGAAACCGTGAAGATCCAAAGAAAAAGGAAGCTGTGGTTCTTTGCTGGCATGGGGAAGAGAAGAAGAAAGTCTAGTGTACCTGAAGGATTAGCTACATATATGTACATCGGTGAGTGAGGGAGAAAGACACTAAAAATATAACTCTATATCTATATGTGTGGGTAGGAAGTTTAGTTTTCTCATACAATATACAATATGAGAAAACTAAAACCCATATATATAAATATATATACACACGATGAAAAAGAAAAGAGAAACACTAGTGCATAAATGTTATTGTTGATGTGTATTTGACTAATTGAACATCAATCATTGTCTAAGCTAAAACCATGGTAAATGATCTTCTTTGACCCTGAAATTTTATGGAAATTTAGTACACATGCCAAGCTTTAAAATGAGTTTTGGTTCATCTCAATCTGATGTCTGTAGCTCAAGTTATGATTTTTGAAAGATGTGTCAAAATCTGAAAACCTTTTGGTGTTATTTCTGGAGAGGTAAAATGGCGTTGACTTTTTGACCATGAAAATGAAGTTATAAATTTATGAAATTTTCTAGATTTGTAGTAGACACATAGAGCTTTAATTTGATAGGTAATTTGTCAAATTTTGATAAGCATGGAAATAGTTATGAATTTTGGAAGTTGGGGTACAATTTTGGAAGTGATTTTGGACAGTGGGCACATTTTTGAAATATGGGGATTTATGGCATGTGATAAAATGTTAAAATCACTTCTCATAGAAATTAGACTTAATAAGAAGTTCATAGGTTTTTGAACCACCTAAATCCGATGTCTAGAACTCTAGATATGGATTTTTGAAGTTTAGCTATGAAAACTGGAAAGTTTCTAATCCCAGATTAGGCAGTGTTTATACTTTTGAAATTTTGGAATTTTTATCAACCATGAGTCAACTTGGTGAATTTAATTAATGAAAATAGACTTATCAAGGAATAAATAAAAATTGGAATCACTCTATTCGGAGTTATATTAACCCAGTTATGAATTTTCCAAATACACGTGAAAATTTAAGGTCAGATTTTAATAAGTCTTAAAGATAGTCGTTGAGTTGTAAAAGAATAACTGAGTTGGCTAATATTGAGAACATTACTGAGAATTTGGGGATAACTATGATAACAACAGATATTGTTGTTAATACTGAGAAGGAGTGATAATAATACATAAAATAATAATAATTATCACTAGGGGAAATTTTTAAGGGATTAATAACCAATATCAATCCTTTAAACTAATTCGCGTAATTAGTTTCTCTGCGATTCGAGTAAGTGTCTAATGACGATGATAAACGTTTCTAGGCAGACTCAGACACCTCTTTTGATCCCGACGTCTTCAAACATAGAACTTAAGGACTCAAGGTTGAGGTGGATAACTCTAATCTTATAATCATGTATATAAATGTTTATGCAATATTTAGTTGATCATGTATGTTGGTTGAATTACTTGTTTATGTGTTTCCTGGCCATGGATTTGAAGCTGCGGTCTCATGGGGCTGCGTGTCCTGGACAAGGGCTGCGGTCCTTGGCCGTTAACTGCGATTCCAGTGATATGTAATTTCTTCCATGCTTTAACATGTGCTATTATGTCATATTTATTTTCAAACATGTGCATGAGATTAACTGTTATCATGGGGTCCATTCACTTGGACTCTAGATCACGTGAAAGATACAGGGACCAGTTCGGGATCAAAGGGCAAAAAGCAGCTGTAAGAACTACATCAATTGGAACTTCCTGGAAAAATAGGATTAGTTAGTCCATAGTTAATGTTTATCATCCGCCTATCTTTGGAATTAATGTATTAACATCCAACTACTTGATGAATTCGAATTGCGAAAAATTAGTCTGTATTTTCCAAACTAAGTTAATTTCAAAAACTTCGATTACAAAATCAAGTCATCCAAATCTCCTCAATCCTTTTCGCGTTAACTCTGATGTAATAAAGGCTCCAAAGGCCGGGCTTCACAGTATGGTATCAGAGGATTGATTTGGACAAAGTTTTTGAAAAAGGATTTGACAAAACTTAGTTATTTTGGAAAACGGAATGAGGACTTATCATACGAGTTCGATCGTGTGCTTAACAAACGACTGAGGGCGCGTATCGCTAGAAAGCGAGTACCCACCGTAGCCAAACTTATAAAAATTGTGCCAAAAGTGTAATGTTGACATACTTATGAATCATCCATCCATGAGGAATTTCGAAGCATAGAGGATGGCACAGAGTATGGGATCTGTTGCTAATCTTAGAGCTCCTGATGTAGAAATCAAGGTCTAATTAAATTTCCATAATGAATTTAGAAGAGAAAGTTGAGTACATTCATTATGAGAAGATACGGTAGGTAAAGAAACCTAGTGGACTAGTATGCCCTTAGGAGATCAAAGTTTGACAAGTGAAGCCCTAAGTCTTATGAGACTGATATGTTCATAGACTGGCTAGAGCCCATAGTTAATGGATGATGGAATACGAACATTATCCTGAAACAACCGGAAGGTCCTGTGTTGTTGGATCTTGTGCCGGTATCTAATGACACGTGGAATTATACTGGTAGTGGTACCCTTATAGCAAATTAACACCCTGAAGTTAAGAGTATGTAGGCAAGAGAAATTTCGGGATGTGTGACCTCCTGGGAAGTATCATGGGAATGTTGGATTCCTTTGATTTGAGGCCTAAGTACCTGGAGGCAAGTATAAGCTTGCATAGGCTGATTTGAAAACAACAAAAACAACCACAATCACACCTAAGTTATTTGAAAAAGGATATATGGTGATCCTTTAGGATACCATGGTACGAAGATGATTGAATATATGCTTGAATCTGATTTAAAATAGTGCGTAGATCAAGACGTGATTGAGGTTGCCTTAGGTTTCAATACCAGAGAGTAGTTGGACAGAATGACCTCCTAAGAACAGTTGTCTAGTTCTTGGTTATGTTTGAAAACTCAATGTTGAATTTGCCAATGCACCTGCTAATTTTGTGAAAAGTTTTCGAAATTGAATTTTCGAATTGGTGAATTTTCAAATTAGAGTTTTCGAAAGAAATGATTTCAACAAAATTTGGGACCAAGATAGTGGTCACTCTTGAAATGATGTTGTCTCATACAGGGGTTTAGTAGAACCCAAGGTTTGAAAGTGAATTTTGAACTATGTGGTGGTAAAACAATACAAAAACTGGAAGAGGTCAGAAACTATAGATGTACTCAGTTTGTTGGATCTTGCCAGATGTTTTAGAATGTTTTAAATCGTTGGCCGATGTTGAAAGCTCTTTTGAGGGGATTAGTTTTTGAAAAACTGATACTCGCACCAGCATGTATGCATCCAATCTAAGAAATTTTACGGCGCATGTGCAGGACAACAGCTGCAGTTGAGTCCTCCACGGTAATGTGTCATTAAACCAGTGTATTGCTACTGCGGTGATTTGTGTATGATCAGATTGGGGGGATGCCGCTGCGTGTGTGCATCCAATCTGAAAAGTTTCGCCTTGTAGGGGCGCATATGTTGCATTGTTTGGCCAAACGGCGCACGTGCAGGACGGCAGCTGCGGTTGTGTCTTCCACAGTAGTGTGTCGACAAACAAATGCATTACCACTATGCTGTTTTGTGTACGATTAGATTGGGGAGATGCCGCTGTAACGAAAGGTTGAAGTGGTGACGAGAGCTTTTAAGTTTTAAATTTGTGAAATGAATAATCCCGCTCATACATGTGTGTCGGTAGCAAATGTTTTGAAATTAATTTGGCAGTGAATTGTTTTTACTGAAAGTTGAGCTGACAGCGATTAAGTTTGAAAATGTGATAACATTATTACTGTTGTGAAGTGCGTATTATGAAAAATACTGCAACCACAGAAAATTTTCATTGTGTGAAAATTTGAAAATGAGACAACATAATTGGAATAAGAAGCGGTGCAGTTGGTAATTTTGTGGATACAGGAACAGAAACTGGTAGAATGGCCTAGAGATCTGAACCAGATAGGTCAGATAGGATTATAGGAATTGCTAGTTACAGTGCTAAGCAAGAGAAAAGTGATTCGAGAGCTTAAGTTGAAGAAGCTCAGACACAGGATAGATGAGCAGAGGCTCATAGTTGTAAGACCCAGTGTGCAAGGTTGCACAGGGCGGTGTCCCTGGGTCGTAAGGCCTGTGTGTTTAGCACTGAGTGAAATTCCTATGAGCATTGTGATTTTAGACTAAGGTGTTAGAGTGCACCTTGAGGCTGGCTGAATATTCAAATTGTACCAGATGGTAATTGAGATGCCTATGGCATGAGATGATTTCCTGACCAGTAAGGCCAGGATATCCAGCATTGTGGTAAGAGAATGAGTTGAAGGGCAAAATATAATAAGCCAAAAGGCAATTTTTTAACTGGCAGTAAAGCCTATGTAACCAAGCGCTTAGAGAATGGACAAATGGGTCCTATGTGGTTGAATAGATATCTGGGTATAGGATAAATCTGGGTATAGGATAAATAAGAATGTGGTATAATCGACATAAGCTGGTAATTTAAAAATTTCCCGAAGGAATATTTCTGTGATACAATATACAGAGACTTGAAATACAACTTCCTCTCAAATTAAATCTTAAACTAAACCTATAGCTTGGAACCCAAGGTGTTTAGTCTAATGGGAGTCTCCGCGTCTTTCGCGGCGACTTATGATAACCCACTGACAAACCCTTTCTTAGTTTAAGCACCAATTGGTTTGAAATAACCTTATTAGATTCATACCAGACACTAGGCCTTAATAAATTCTACCGACCTTCATCTTCGACCGGTGCCTTTTCACGGCTCTGTCCACTTCGCCTTCTCAGGTCCAGATTTCCTTCCCTAAACCTTTAGTTAAGGCTGAGATTCAATACCGATTAAATCTCAAGTAACAGTTAATCTCATATGAAAAGTTAATCTCATATGAAAAGTATAAACAATATATAATAGATAATTACAACAAACATACATTCAGCATACACATTGGTACCCGACTACAATGGCCTACAGCACATGTATCATTACCAGCACTCACCAGTGCCTCGTGACCTAGTCACAGGTTCCTCAGCGTTAGGAGAACAAGCATGCAACATTATCATATAAATACAACAATCCACAGCCAACTGAATGTAAACACACATGATTCAATCAATCATATCAAAGCCATACAAGACATAGGAGAGTTAAAGTTACCAGTACACGAACGTACCTTTCACCGTGTAGTGGCCAAACGTCTTGCCTTTTGATCCGACTCCAGACTTCCCAGACATCCTATACGTTATCGTCGGATTAATATATGATATTTGATAAATATCATATTGCTTAAAATAATATCCTAAGGGTTTAATTTACCTTTCTACCCTTAGTGGATTTATTATTACAATTTTGCCTTCACGTATTCTAAAAACACTATGCTGAATTTCTGGGCAGAATCTTTCGGTAAACTTCACAAAATCATAATTAAATCTACGAAAATCGAAACGAGGATCCGTAAAATTTCCCAGAATCCTTAGGATGTCTATTTTTGAGAAAAAATATTCATTTTCACCCAGAATTAATGAATCATTCCCAGTTTTAACATTTTAATCTCTGCCCAGAATTTTCCTAGAAAAACGTAGCCCAGCTTTAGGAATTTTTATCTCTTTGCACAATATTCAAAATGCTACACTCTGGGTATATTTGGAAAGCCCTATATGTCTAATTTAACCATGAAAATTTTGTAGAATTTACTAACCCTATATTCAACATAAAATCATAGCCTTTTCGTTGCTGACTCTGAAAAACTTCTAACCGAAAATTTCGCCAGAATTTCACTACTTTGATCTTTGATCTTCAAGAATTTTGCTATATCATATTTTTCATCTAATTTTCGAAATAAAGCCATTTTTAACCATAAAAACATGAAAACGAAATTGCTCTTGAATATTTAAGATCAAAGCATAATTAACTATGAATTTAAACTAGAACTACAAAAGCTAAAGACTAGAAAACTTACCCTTGAAGAACTTCCTCCTCCTTCTTACTTCCCACTATGATTTCCTCTCTACTCTTGCTTCTCTAAAACTCACCTATTATGGTTGAGTTTGGTGTGAAGAATGAAGAAGCTCAAGGTCTCTATTTATAGGAAAATGCTATGGCACTTTGGCAAATTTCCCAAACCTAACTCTACAAAATATCCATATTAAAATATTATGAACTCCTTCTTCCTCTCCAAGACACTCCAATTCGTCCCCCCCTCTCTCTTATCCTTTTCCATTTTCAATCGATGTACCCATGTGCCAATTACATAATACCTACACTAAAATATCATTAATTCCTTCTTCTTCTTCAAGCCTAAAAAAAACATCACTCTTGCTTTTAATTCATTGAATATGCTTTTCCATTGAAAAAATATCCAATGGTTAAGTGTTTCTATTGGCTAATTTAATTGCACAAGGATTAAGATTAATTATAGAATTAATTAGGACCATTGGATTCAATTTGTGTTAGTTCAAGTTTAATCCTCACCATTAATCTATGGTTCAAGTCCTCTATTGGTCCATTTATTTTCTTGAGGATTTAGCTCATTTCTCTTGATTTCTTATTGGCTTATCAAGCTTCACATGGATTAAGCTTAATTGTGTAGTTAATTAGGACCCTTAGATTCACCTTTATTAAACTTAATCTTGACCTTTGATTTTAGCTACCCACTTTGACTTTTCAAAGTTGATTAACAAGGCTTAATTAGTTTCTTAATCCAATGCTTAAAGCTTCTTAATTATAACCATCATTGGTTACTTTAATTAAGTCAAGGCTTAAGCTTGATTATATCAAAATATCTCACAAATACTTGGCTCCCATTGGCTAGCCACATTTGTTGACTTTTGAGGCACAATTAATTAGTTTAATCATATGCTTAATCTTCTTTATTGCTAATATCTTAGGCTAACTGGTTTGCTAATTAATCAAGGTACTTGGGCCATTATTAGCAACTTAATTTCACCACCTAATCCCTTGATATTTTTGAAAATGAGTAGCCCTTTTTTAATGATTTAATTATCTAAAATCATGTTGCAATTAAACTTTAATTAATGCCTTTAATTGCCTTTAATCAAATTAAAAGTAATTACACAAGTTAGTTCACATTTGCTTAGGCATTTTTCTTTTAATAGGCTTATGCAATTTTAGCATAAATTGTCTTAATTATTATGCATTTAATTTCCTTAAATACCTATTTAATTTTGTTGTCATCTACATCTTGTCTTTAGGCTCAAATATAGCTCCTAAATAGTGTCTCATAATCAACCTTTGGTCAATTAAGTCCAAAGGAAAATTGCCTAAAATTTAATTAATAATTTACAAAAATTTTGAGACCACATATTCATCTATTTTAATAGGTTTTATTTATAAAAATATAATATTTACATGTATTATGAAAATTAGGGTATTACAAAAAAGCTATCAAGTAAGCCACCTTTGAACCTTTCTACCATTTCTCTTGGTTGTTTGAGCTAGGAAATGTCTATCTTGAAACGTTCTCTATTTTTACTTATTAATAACCATATTTTAATTTTTGGTAATTAACTTATTAATGCTAAAATATTTAACTTAACATCTCACAGTATACCGAAACATGCATAATGAATCCTAACGTGGCAATATACATTTATCCAACATAAAACAAAGAGACAGAAACACTACTTTTAATAGAGTAGTCTAATCTTCTGATGCCTTCCCTGATGGACCCGGATAGGAGCTCTCACCTGAAAAATGTGGTAACCATCAATCCAACTTATTACAGATATTAATACGTGCTAGTGAAGTGTCAAGTGAAACAATTTATAAACAAAATATTAACAATACATTTCAACAATATTCATATCATGAAAAGCTCATATTATAAATGAAGTATCATAAAATAACTAACTCAATTTCTCAATAATACAATTCCCAAGGTACCACCCTTCACGCCAGCCGAACTGCCTTATTTCACTCCGACTAGACCCATAGGTCTTTACCCCTCATTGAACTGGTAGGATGTCGTAAGCCCTCTTGAACTGGTGGGCAAGTCCCTCATTGAACCGGTGGGACAAATAAAACCAACCATTGTGCACCAATGGAGGCCTCACCACATGGTGGAAATAACTATTCCATTTCTTCCCAATTCAACCCATTTCAAATCATCATAACCAAATTATAATATCTCAATTTCCAACATATTTCATAATTCAACCATAAAGTTCCATAAGGAAATTCATATCAAAATATACTCAAATACTTCATAAAATACTCACAAAACAACATATTAATGCACATAATAAGTGGAAAGTTATTACCTGTCACCAAAGCTAACTAATTTACACGACTCCTAATTTGAAAGCTCAACACACTCCGTAATTCAATCTATCACATCAATTCAATAACAATTAATTACTCTTTTAAATTCCGCAAATTCAAGATTATAAATTTAAAACATACAAATTTTAATAATAATTCCCTCTTTATTTATTTATATAATTTATTATTTATTCCTTATAATAACAATATTTGTTTATTTATTATTTATTTATTTCATTATTGCTACCTTTCTTATTATTACTATTATTATTGTAGAATTAATTTAAACTCCATGAAACTGTTTCAATAACAAACACCTATAATCTAGGATACTCCTTTAGAACCTAAAGGCACCAAACAGTAAAAGCTCCCCAGCATTTTAAATCCTCAAAATATTCAAATAATAACATCATAATATCCTCAGGTTTCAAAAATCATCTCCCTCAAACAATAAAAGAACTTGTGGTCACTCGTTTAGCATTTAAACACTTTTATGTCTCTGGTTTCATGATGTAGCACATTAAGACAGTGGCGTTTAAAATCCCCTTCCAGTCACAAAATCTAACAACATTCATCCTATACTTCATTGTATCATTCAAACCGCACTCTTTATTCAATCTAAAAATTTCCAGCTTTAATTGCCAACTAAAATCATCACTTTGGAGCTTCCAATCATAATTTAACCGTCCAGGACCATTATTCAGCTTTTGGAAACATTAATCATCAAACTTCAAATCAGTTTCTAACTCCAAAAATCTGCCTCTGTCTGAAATTATTTTCTGAACTTAAGAGAATGTTTACATTATCATTCTAAAGTGTCAAAGAATATCTCAAACATTTAGGAATACTCGTTAGGCATTGAAAAGTATTAAACAGCAAACTTTAGTAAGTTCTAGCTTCTAATCTCAAACAGAGCCATATGAAGGCATTTAATTACATCCATTTTCGCTTGCAATACTTTGATTATGGTTCCAAGATTGATCATTGCTTAACAACCTCTCATGTTTATATATTTAGACAGAAACCGACGCAAGACATACAAATCACGCAAAAACAGAAACCATTTGAAAACATGCAGCACTCATTTTGTTCATCAGCTCTCTACCATGCATGCATGCATTCGGTTCATATATATCAGGTTTAGCATTTCTCTTTGAACTAAATATCTAAACAGAAAGCCACGTTCCTATGATAGCAAAATGAATTGGAAACGATGATAATAAGAAACAGATGCTTTAAGATACGACAGCCCCCACCTCGCATGCATGCATTTGATTTTTCTTATATTTATCCTCATGCATAAGCTCTTGCATTCTCAACCATGCAACGTTCTAAAAGCTCTAAATTTACAGATGGGAATGACGAGAATTCAGGGGGGAAAAGGTATCGGTGATACCTTCACTATCTCACTTGAACAGATGCAGACTCGCGCTGAGGTATTCCCCTGTTACCGTTGACACTGAACAGAGGTGATGATGTTTCAGATTACCTCTCTCTCTCTCTGTGTATGTATCGGTTTCTCTCACTCTCTGCCTCTCATATCAGTTTTCTTCTTGCTTATCCTGCTCTCGGTCTCTCTCCTTTTCAGCTCACTCTCAGCTGTGTTTTCTGTTTTCACTCTCAGTTTTCACGCTCTCGCTTCTGTATCAAGTTCTCTGGCCGAAAGTAAACTAATTGGAAATAGAGGAGTCGCGTGTGTCTGCTGATGACACGAGGAAGCAGGGATTTCTGCCATGCTTGCTGAAACAAAGAGTAGTGGATTATGTCACTGCTGCCTCGCTGAGTTTCAAGAGAATGGAACTGTCATGCTGAATTTCATGCACGACAATGGAGCGTGGGGTTTGAACGAACACGATGATCTGTCGAAAAGCATGAAAACATGGAGTTTATCGCCGTCTACGTGTTGCTGCCCATTACCCAGTTCGTTCACTGTTTCTGTTTTCTGCTTTTGTCTAGACCGAAAAGATAATACATCAAATATGGGCTTGTTTAGCTTTGGTTTGAGGTGGGCCGAAAAGAATCACATAAGATGGAAAGGTATTGCATTTGTTGAAACTTGCTGTCAGTCATCACGTTGATGCAGAGAGAATAATTGGTTTAATTGGGCTGTTATGATGTTGTGAATGTTGAGCCCATAATATAATGATTATTTGCTGAAATGGAATAGATCTTTGGGCTTGCTAAATGATCAACAAATACGTGGACCGTAGATGTTTACAATGGATTGGTTAATATGTGATATATATATGTATATATATATGGGCATGTATATTCATTTCCAACTCTTTTATACCTTGATCCTAGTTTATATATAATATTATTTAAATGATGGAATTTAAATCCTTATTTCCATATTAAGGATCTTCCTTCCACAATTTATTATTTATTTATTTATTTTATCTTAGATTTCCAAAATATAAAATTGGGATGTTACATATCTCCTTGAGCATGTTTGTATATTTGGTTGAGCAGCTAATGAAAATAAGGAATAAAGGTTTAAAGTTAAGAACAAATATAGTATATGGAAGATATGATATTAGAATAAAAGTTTGACATTTTGTTGATTAAATAATGATTTTCATCCAGTTGAATATACTTGTGTTTTGGAATGGATTTTGGTGTTTTTTATGACTTTAAAGAGTTTAAAATGAGATTTTGTATAAGGTTAAACTTGGATCATAATTTTAAAAGTATAAATGGAAGCTTGAAAAACGTTGGTTAGCTGTTTTGTGAAATTCCAAAGAAGACAGTCGGATTCTTCTTGATTTTGGACCCAATAAATGGATTTAAAAAATTATGAAATTTTATAGGCAGAAAGCAGACATCTCAAGGATTATTTTTGTATATAATTCGTAATTCTTAGAATTCTGGATTGAGAAAAATAAATTTTTGCAAATAGCCCTTGATCTTGGAATTTATTTTGGATTAGAGATGATGTTTTGGGCTATGGATGGATTTTCGACTGTGGCTAGCCCAAATTAGTTTTTTTTTGGGTAAAAAATATACATATTAAGGGTCATTTGGGATTTTAAACCATCCCATTTATATTTTTCTAAAATTAATTATGAATTTTTGAAGTTCAAGCACTATTACTAGAATTTTCTGTGCAATCTGAAAATAAAAAGGAATTTTTACCAATTATGGATTCTCAATTGAGTAAAGGGATTTATAGATTTTGGAAGTTTGGAAAAGCCTTATTTCAAATCAAGGAGTCAAAAATTATTAAAGTGAATTTTCATAATTATTGAGAATTTATCTGTATTATTGGTTATTTTAGCGATATTTTTGCCATTTACACGCCGACAAAATTATTAATATTTGGGATTAACTATTAGGTAATAAACTTAATCTTTTTTATATGCCTTTGTGTTACTTTGTATGTTTGATTTTCCATAATTGTGAACATGTGTCTTGCAAGTTACATGCGTTTGTTTGTGTATTCAATGTGGTCCGGGTTTAAGGCCCGACCACTATGACTTTCCTAGTGCTGTGGATCCGAAGCAGTCCTGCAATATTAGGACTTGGAGTCCTTCTGTAGTAAATATTGCATATGTATAGCATGTTGATTTATATTACTGTGCGTGATTACTAAATGTTGTGATTTAATATTTTCCTGATTATGGTAACATACATGCATTACATACACTTTTAATACGAGACTAATGGTTATTCTAGGATTCAATTATGAATCCCAAACTTTTGCAAGGATTTAGGTAGTGCTTCTAGGATGGTGCTTGAAGACAAAGGTAGGCTTTCGAAGTTGGATTGAGTAGTTGATAACTAATATTTTGGATATTCATTTTGGTTACTTGAATTACTGTATATTGATTATTTTGAGGCCTGTTAGGTACTATGTTTGGGATAACTATATATTGATCCCTCTAGGGAATATTTACCTTTTTGCATTTTATTTTATCAGTATACCTTGTCCAAATTGATGCGTGCTCTGCTGCTTGTACTCTGCTTATACTCTGATGCCTAACATAATTAACTTGAGAAATGGAATTAAAAATTGAATTAGAAATAAGGACCACACTACCCGCCACCCAAATAGCCGAGGCTGATAGGGTGTAACATTCCTCGATATAAATATACATACTTAATTTGATTAGATTAAGTAAAAATTAGCTAAGTTACTTAATATAATATGTATTTTCTAAAATATCTTAGTCATTTTCCTTGACTTCCTTATTCTCGTTTCATCTTTTTCTTGATTATTATTGAAGGAACATAAATATGGATAAATTAGGAAAAAGTGATCAAAGAAAACTATATTTTATATTTAGGACTAAAATAAACTCTTCTTATATTTAGCGGCTGAGGAATATCTACCAAGTTGCAAATCTCAAATTGGGTAACCCCGAATCCAAACGCTTCAAAGCCGTCCATATTCTGTTCAACGACCGCTTGGTCAAATCGGTGCGCGCCGACGAACCTGTACCTACTTTGATCTGGTTTATATTCCTGATAACTAATTTAATTGTTTTATAGATCTTAAGTTAAATGATACATTCCATATGATATATACAGGTTGACCAGGCCAACCGTTGACATTTTTTTTTTTTTTTTGAGGCACGAAGCATCTATTAACCCTCTGAAGCAAGAAATTGTAGTTTGACATTTTCAGAGAACAAAATAGGATTCCCTTGTCATTGACTTCCATATCATTATGTTACCTTCTCTATATTTATAATTAACGAGTCTACAAATTCGACTAAATTTTAGACTTTTGATGTCTTCAACATCTATACATTATCATTATCAAATCCCTTTCTTGCAATATCGTATAGAGCCCTATGTTTTTTTAATAGTGGAATAAATTAAATAATAATAACTGAACATTATCTGGAGACCAATTTCATTAAATTTGCAGATAATACTTTCATTAAACTGCATCTTTTGGTTAACAACTTATCAAAGAATTTGAATATTGATGGAGAAAAATGATGCCATATGATCTATAGAGTTGACCCCACTTGATAGGATAAAGCTTTTTGTTATATGATCTATATAATGCTTCCCCGCTTGGTTTTATCATCAAATTATTAGGCTATGAAATTCAGACAGATAACAATTTTTTTTTTATTATTTTGTTCTTCATTGCCCTACTTTCTGTCAGCTTTTCCTTATCTCAATCATATACTCTCTCCATTCATTAATACAATGATACACAACATATCCTATATTAAATAATATATTTAGCTTCATTAATCTCTTAAAAAAAGTCAGCTAACTCTTATATTAAAGACTAGAAATTGCATTATTTTACCAAGAAAATCTTCTATTGAGTTTTATTAATTTTTTTTTTTGGGACCAACTAAAGGCAGAGGCACTAAATAATGCGCTATATAAGTACTGAAATTACCAGAGGCACTAAATAATGCACTATATAAGTACTGAAATTACTAGTTGCTGCCAAAGCTATCTTTGTTGGAACCATTCTCTGAATGTAGTGTTTCTAGTATTACTCATTGTCTGCTTCTGGTTATTGGGTCGTGAAAAAATTAGTTAATTAATATAAAACCTTTTCATCACACATGGTTTATATCCGGGGTTCATCACTAATTACCTATATATGTACTAACAGATTCGGATTGAATAGAAGAAAGACGGATAGGGATTAATTTGGAAATTACTCCGCAACAGAAGGAATAAATTTATACAAATTAAATTAAACCAAACTAATATTTCAATAAAGAGTTCAGATATATGTGTGTGTGTGTGTACATTCCTGTAGGCCTAACTGAAAATAAATTTCTCAATTAAATATAAACAAACAGCAAAAATCATTGACATAAGAGTTGTTCATTAATTGGCTCCAAGTGGGGAATTATATATTGACTAAAATATCTTGGAATGAACTTTAGTTAGTGGGAAATGGTCCATTTATAATTAATGCCACCACGTTCTATGAATCCCACCAGACACCGTCCAATATGCATTCTCAAACGTCAAACTTTGAGGCTTGTGACAACGAACGAACTGGCCCTACAAGTAAATAACCTGACTACCATATATATAGCTTCACCAGCATACCACAAATCAAACAACTTATTATACGACCATGGCTAAATCCTCTCAAGCTTTCTCATTCCTCCTCTTCTCCCTTCTTCTCCTTAGATTCTCCGATGCCTCACAAGGCGGCATTGCCATCTATTGGGGCCAAAACGGCAATGAGGGAACCCTATCGGAGGCTTGTGCCACCGGAAAATACGCCTATATCAACGTAGCATTTCTCAACCAGTTCGGCAATGGCCAAACCCCACAAATGAATCTCGCAGGTCACTGTAACCCTGCAATTGCCGGCTCATGCGCCAAATTTAGCTCGGAGATCAAAGACTGTCAGGCCAAAGGAATCAAAGTGTTGCTCTCCATCGGCGGCGGCATTGGCAGCTACTCTCTCTCCTCCGTTCAGGATGCCAGAAACGTTTCCAAGTACTTGTGGGACACTTTCCTGGGAGGCAAGTCATTGTCAAGGCCTCTAGGCGACGCCATTTTGGACGGAGTAGACTTTGACATTGAGCTTGGAACAACGCAGTACTATGATTATCTTGCTCGCTTCTTGAAGAACTATGGTAGGGCAGGTGAAAGGAGAGTGTACATAAGCGGGGCCCCACAGTGCCCTTTCCCTGATAGATTTTTGGGCACTGCCCTAAACACAGGCCTCTTTGACTTTGTTTGGGTACAGTTCTATAATAATCCTCCATGTCAGTATGCTAATGGGAACATCACTAACCTTGTGAATTCGTGGAACAAATGGACAAGTTCGGTGCCGGCGGGGAAGATATTTTTGGGTTTGCCGGCAGCTCCGGCCGCAGCCGGAAGTGGGTATGTTCCGGCTGATGTGTTGACGTCGGAAATCCTGCCGGTGATCAAGAAGTCGCCCAAGTACGGTGGAGTGATGTTTTGGTCGAGGTTTTATGATGAGCAAAGTGGATACACTGATTCCATTATTGGTAGCGTGTGAAGAGCTGTAGCAATAGCTGTTTTCGCATCAAGTTGTTTGTGACTTTGTGTGTCATTTCATTTACCTTATTAATAAAGCAAAAAGCCAAGTTTCTTTGTTTATTACAGTACGATTGTTTTTTCATTATTGTGTCTTTTAAAATTTCATTAATCCGAATTGAGCA
Source organism: Acacia confusa (assembly GCA_037074495.1). NCBI lineage: Eukaryota > Viridiplantae > Streptophyta > Magnoliopsida > Fabales > Fabaceae > Acacia > Acacia confusa. The sequence goes on from CM073502.1 coordinate 2,183,553, forward strand.
CGAATTTATTATTATTTTTTTAGAGGAAGGAAAACGTAGTGGGGAATTTTTCAAGTTATATGCGAATTGTTGGAGTTAAAGTGTACTTCTCAATTTATTTTTTTTTTAAAAAAAAACTTCCTTCCGTTTATTATTGTAAGACTTATTTTGAAGTTTTTGATAATCGAAAAGTTTTTTTTTTTTAACTCAGCATATTATTGAAAGTTTTATATTTTATTTTATAACGCATTTTTGTAAAATGTTAAGAGATGTTCATGTACATCGACTATATATTTTATAAATAGTGTATTTGAAAATATCAAAATATTTTAGACACTAATTGCATTGGCTTTTGTAAAATAAAAATAGCTTATTGTAGAAATAAGCCAATGAGAGTTGGCACAGATGGTAAGGGATTCAGGACTAGGCCCTTGGGTCGTGGGTTCGATCTCCTCTGCCGTCGCTGGGACTCCTTTGGTAGGCGATCTCGTAAGTCCCCAATAAGTGCTCATAGAGCCCGGGGCCGTACCCTGACCTTGGTGGGGGACTGGTGTCACAACCTCTCCAAAACTTTTGAATACCAAAAAAAAAATGGAAGAAGTAAATAAGAAGACTTTGCTGGGAGCATATATATCCGGCGGGAACCAACGTACCTTTTTTTCTTTTAATGGAATAAAATTGGTAATTTTAATTTTTATCACTAAAAATATTTTTTTAAAAAAAAAAAAAAGTGAGTAAACGTGAATAACTTCTAGGAAGCTTGTTGACAGAGCAAATTAATTTAAAGAGAAATATTTCGTGCTCCATAAGTATCATATCATCTGAATTATATCCAATAAATACATAATCCATATCAATTTAATCATAGTTGACTTATGACTCTTTTAAAAGCATTCACATTTTATTTTCTTTTTAAGAAAAAAAAAACCTCTTAATCCTAATTGACTACTTTTTTTATTTCTTTTTAAATTAAGGTTTATTTTAAAAAAATATAAATCTTTTCAAATAAGTCATTTGCCAACCAATTAGGATTACAATGATTTGACTCGTAGATTCATAGAATGGATATCAATTTGTTTGAGAGAATGTCATCATTTTGTACGCGAAGGAAACAATTTTCATTCACCTTGTTATTTTACAATGATAATCATCAAGATTCAAAGTCAATTATTACATCATATTGAGTTATATTAGTCAAAACCACTATTCAAACACGGATAATCGTATGTTGCACTGTCATAAGTCAAATGTTTGGATGAATAAGATCAACCCAATTGTTTCAAATAATAAAGGAAAAGTAAGAAGAGTACAACAAACATTGTATACAAAGATTTTTCCAAAATCCGGGATGAGGAATGCAATTGCTGGTAGATTAGTTGATTAGTTATTTTTTTCTTTATGAATTAATATATTTGAAGTAGGAAACATTAAATGTAATAATTTTGGAGCATTTGTTGATCCACGCACGTCGTGCCCAGAATCAAATATTTCTCATGTATAAAACAACTGAGACACCGAGGGGACAGTGGTCAGAAAGAGACATTGATAGCTTTCACATTTTTTACACCTATAATAAATAAATAAAATTCACTGCTCCCTAAATGTATTACATTCATTCAAATATTATTGATAGCTTTCTTACAGCAATCAAGTTCTGGAAAAATACAACAGTTATAAAAGTTATAACTGCAGTTCACGGCATATAACAATTCCATGCCCAGTCTGTGGACGAAGGAAGAAACTGCAGTTCTTTCCAATTTCTAACAAAATTCAACCCCACATACTACTACCTAGATAGTATTTTCAAAATCACAACAAACAAACAATCAAATAAGCAACTAATAAAGAAACAAACAATCTGAGCCAGACAAGCAATCAATTCTGACTTCAAACCACCAAAGAGGCAAAGAGGTAACTTCATGCTACTCTATAGACTAGATGATAATCCTGTTGTGTATGAGTTCAAAACTTAACCAGAGGTTTGTACCCATCTTTTGTTGCTGTTTACACTTGCCGGACCTGGATGTTGTGAGTGGACTGGGACCTCCATATGGGCTGTCTCCCACTCTGTACAATGGCCACTTCTTCTCCTTCCTTTATCATTCCTTGCTTCTGAAGGTAGAAACGGTGAAATATATTATAATCATCATAAGTGCTTACAAAAGACCAAACAGGACAAGAGTAAAACAAGCATAGTATAAGCAGTTATTTAAGAGAAAATTCAACCATCGCCTCACTTTATCATTGGCAAGAAGACATAATACATGTTAGAGGTAAGCCTTGCTTAACAAGCCTTCAAAATTTTCCGTTTACAATATCAACTCTAATATCTCAATAATAGCGCTTATTTAAGGGGGGGGGGGGGGGGGGGGGGGGGGGGGGGGGAACACATGCTTCAAAAGCTGATACCTGGAGTAAACCTAGCGCTTTAGCAAAAGTCTCCTCCGCATCATCAGAAAATTCCATAAAAATGGGGCACACCCCTTGATACAAAGCCAGCCGCTGTTGTGTCCTCTTACTGCGCGGGCACACAAAATTCAGTTTTCAGATTATAAGCCTTTCACAAATATACGATATATAATACAAACAGTAAGATGTAGGAATCTTGATTTTAAAGACATAATGCACACATCTTCAGGGAGAGAATGGAATGAACTCCAAAGTAATCTATCCATCAGATGTATCAGTTAAATCCTAGAGGGTTAGGGAATTTGTAACACAGTAAATGTAAATATTCACCAGTCAAGCATCTTTACGAGTAAAAACAATCAAGCCAAAAAAGGTATCGATACAACAAAACTAAATACATCCAAAAAGTCTTTCAGGGAGGAGGAAAATGCATAGAACATTTCTGAAGGCCAAATTTTCCAAAATTTCCCTGATAATAGATGAGAGGTTTTCTTGATAATATAGAGGATAAAGTACTTACTTGTCAGTGAAAGCAAATATAGTGCCAGAAGGTCGATAGTGGCTCAGTAGGATAGCCATAAAACCTGATCTAGTGAAGACTACAGTAGAGGTTCCAAGGGTATTAGACATCATTGTCGCATGGTATGCAAACATCTCACTCATGTGGTTCTGCAGAGGTTCAAAAATAAGGAAACAATGAATCAGCTCTGATAGTTAAATATAGCGAGAGTTTGTAGTGGGTGAAAAAATTTAGCATGGCTACAGAGCATTGTAACTTCAAACCTTGAATACTTGGCCAAGATTAGGTGGCATTTGACCACCTGGAATGGTTGCTTCTGTCCGTAATGCTACTGTGTGCATTACTTTCACAGCCTTCAGTGGGAACCTGCTTGATAATAAATATAATTATTTCCTTTTTTAGTGAGTGATAATAAGCATACTAATTGAAAACATTCACTAATAATGGACACCACTGATAGAGTGCTGGATAGTTAGAGATTTTAGGAATTAATTATTAATTGTTCTTCTTAATAGTTGACAAATAAGTGGAAAATCCACAAAGTAGGGTTTAGTTGCTAGAATCATGGGTTGTTAGCTATTTGAATTTTGAATTAGAGTCTCTTTGTAAGCTATTTCTATAAATGGGCTTTTCGCCTATTCAATAAAGTATGAAACAAATATGGAAAATTATTAGAGCATTACTTCTTTGATTATAGGAGATTCTCCTTAGGCTTTAATAGTTTAATGGGTTACAAATTTTGGTTCATCTTTCTATTAAAGATTTACTCTATCATATTATGATATTAGATTCTGATTTCATAATTTGATAAAGATTCAACCTTTTAATTTGCATCCTCTTATTCATTTACTTTTCCTTAAAATAAAATCAGTCTTTACCATTTGGTATCAGAGTCTAACGATCCATAATGGGTTCCTTCAATGTACTATCCTCGTTCTCACTCTTGGCAATTTCAAAAGAAGGTGAAAGGCTCATTTCTCCTAAAGGCAGACGTTGCCACTATTGTGGTAAAGCTGGAAGGTGCAATAATCTGTCTTAATACAATCAGGGTAGAGGCAAAGACGACCACTATGAAGCTTCAAGATAAATCAAACGGCCGTCACTTGTCTCACCTCTAAGATAAGGTGAATCTCAAGGGAGAAATATTGATAGAGTACTGAATTAGTTAGAAATTTTAGGAATTAATTATTAATTGCTCTTTTTAGTAATTGAGAAATAAGAGGAAAATCCATAAAGTTGAATTTAATCGCTAGAATCATGGGTTGTTAGCTATTTAAATTTTGAATTAAAGTCTCTCTGTAAGCTATTTCTATAAATTGATTTTTCGCCTATTCAATAAAGAGCCCGTTTGGATATAGCTTCTGGAAAATGATTTTGGGTAAAAATAGCTTTTGGAGAATTGATTTTGAAAAATAGATTTTGGGATTTACGAGGCAAAAATGATTTTTGGAAAATAGCTTTTGAAAAATAGATTTTGGAAAAAAATGATAGTGTTTGGATAATTTCAAAACCTAGGTTTTGACAAAAGTTTGCTAAATACCCCAAAATTATCCAAACACTATTATGCATCAAAACCTAGGTTTAAGCAAAAGTTTACCAAACACCTCTATTTTTTCCAAAAGCTATTTTTCATCAAAACCTAAGTTTTCTCATAAACTTACCAAACACCTCTACTTTTTCCAAAAGTTATTCTCATAAACTTACCAAACACCTCTACTTTTTCCAAAAGCTATTCTACATCAAAATCTAGGTTTTGAACCCCAAAACCTAGGTTTTGTCAAAAGCTACTTTTTTTCCATTTTCAAAACCTAGGTTTTGTCAAAAACTATTTTTTTAGCTTTTTCTTTCTTTCCTTTGTCATCATCAGTATTTTTTTGTCTCTCCTAAACTATGAAATATTTTTGTAAGAATAATTATCCTGAAATATCTTTTTAATACCGTAGAATAATTTTTTTTAAGATCATGAAATATTTCAAGGTACTGACTTGTACTGAAAAAATACTAATGATCTTGAAAATTTATTTTACGATATTGAAAAAATATTTTAGGGTAATGACTGATCTTGAAAAAATATTTAAGGTACTAAAAGATACTAAAAAATATCTTAAGGATACTGAGCAGTACTGAAAAAATACTGATGATGATAGAGGAGAGAGAAAAAGCTTAAAGAAATAGCTTTTGCCAAAACCTAGGTTTTGGGGTTCAAAATCTAGATTTTGATGCAGAATAGATTCTGGAAAAAAAAGGGTGTTTGGTAAGCTTATGACAAAACCTAGATTTTGATGCATAATAGCTTTTCTTGGCAGACTTAGTACAAAACCTAGATTTTGTCTCCAAAACCTAGATTTTATTTTTTGCCAAACAGGCTAAAAGTATGAAATAGATAAGGGAAATTATTAGAGTTACTTCTCTGATTATAGGAGATTCTCCTTAGGCTTTAATAGTCCGATAAATTACAAATTCTAGTTTATCTTTCTATTAAAGATTCACTCTATTCTTTATTATATTATGATATTAGATTCTCATTTCATAATCTGATAAAGATTTATCCTAGTAATTTTTATCCTCTTATTCTTTTACCTTTCCTTAAAATAAAATCAGACTCTACCACCCACACACTCTATTTCCATCTCTCAAAATTTGACCATCCATTTTTCCACTTTGAGATATCAAGTGCTGGAAACTGGTTACTTACTTTCCATGAGCAGTTTCTCCAGAAAGCATGATTCCATCGGAACCTTCACGAACAGCAATTGCAATATCTGATACTTCTGCTCTGGTTGGTGTAGGGTGTACAATCATGCTTTCCAGCATATTAGTTGCTACAATAACAGCCTTCCCCATGCTTCGACAAATATTGATTATCTCTTCCTGTAGTTTGACATTATCCATCATAATGGATGTTAAGATTAGCTCAACCACTCAAATCAGTGTCAACTTCTGGAAGTTTAATCCAACAGGACAATACTTTTATAGTTGCTTTCTATTAGAAATGACATTACCTGTAAAAGTGGAACCTCCTCAATAGGAAGCTCTGCACCAAGATCTCCTCTTGCAACCATTGCCTAAAACAGGATTTTAAAAATAGAAGAATCAACATCAACAGAACTATTCACAATCACTGTATTTACTTTATAAGTGTAGAGCAACTCCAATGTAAAGAAATAAAGCAAGGATCAGATCAAAACCCCATCAGAAGCTGTAATGATTGAGTGCAAGTTTGGTATAGAGTCTGCACTTTCAATCTTCACGATGATATGTATATCAGCACCACAGCCTGAGGTATTGAACAGGAAATTTATTATGTACAATTATAACCTCTCATATAAGTGATTATTTTAAAACTTTATTTAATTTCTTACTTTTCAAATAATTCTTCAATTCGTGAACCACTTGAGCATCCTTAACAAATGAAACGGCATAAAAGTCAACTTGGTTATCTACTCCAAATTTGATGTCATCCCAGTCCTTCTCTGCATCAAATCAATGTGGAATTCTTATTTATGAGGAACCAGCATAATATCAAATAATAAATTTAGACATACAGAGGAAGATAGGACATCAAGTATCAAAAAAAAAAAAAAAAAAAAGAAAGCAGGATTAGTAAGAGACCGACCAGTAATGGAAGGTAGTGTTGCACTTTTCCCTCGAACATTCAAATGCCGCCTTGATTTGAGCTCTCCTCCATCAACAACTTCACATTTTACTGAAACAGCTGTCTTTGATTTAACCACCAATGACATCATACCACCTATATCATAAATCAAAAGTCATTATTCTATCAAAATATGTTTCAGTAATTTAGTTTACTTAATGTATTGGCAGCACAGTTTGGGAGTCAATGGTAGTTGATAAGTTCAAGACTATTGGTACTCAAAAGCTTGACCAACAATTTCTCATTGGAATTATTATCTACAAGACTTTAACATCCTCATCCCTTCACGTGAAAGGCCTTTGGGCTTGAAGAAGGGGAAAAATACAAGTCCACTATATGTTGCACAAAACTTTTATACAAGATAAGTGATGACTGTTGAACTCCCAACTACTTGGTTATTAAAAATGATATTCCAAATAAAAGACCATTTCAACTAGGAAAAATGAATTATGAAGGCCCTTTGATAGCTTTATTAATACATTTAACAATATAACATTTTTTAGCTGTAATAGCATGTCCTAACACATTATCCATATAAACAAGGTCAGAGGCAAGGTAGTAGGCTCTAAAATCGAAAGAGAGAGAGGGTGTTTCATGGAGGAGGGGGACTATGCAAAGATTGCTAAACTCCCCACAAGGCTATAACTAATATAGAGGAGAGTAGACATTAATAAGCTTAAAACAAAGTTGGAAGTAGTGTGAACAATTATAATGGTCAACTGATTATCATACCATCAACAAGAAGCATGTCCCCAACTTCCACATCATTGACAAAATCATCATAGTTCACACTGACACAATCTGAAGTTCCAACACCCCTCTGAATTGTAAAAGTGAATTCCTGACCAGGTGTCAACGTGATTGGTTGTGGCAAATCCCCACTCCTAACCTCAGGTCCCTGAAAAGAAAAAAAAATAGAAAAAGAACTATCAGTCATAAAACCATAATACAAAATTAGTACTTCAGTATTGAAAAAGCAAAACTAAGTAAATTTCAGTAAAAATCTCCTTTACCAAAAGGTAGGACACAATTCAAAATTACAATAGCCAACATTAGATTTCCATTAAGCAAGGCATTGTACTTAAATCATGGAAATCTGGTTACTAATGCTTTAGTTCAAACATGCAATAGATGGTGTTACACAACACAGAGAAGGAAAACATTGTTCTAACCAATGAAATAAAGTAATACAAGATTGACTAAAGATTTGTTTTTGGGTGCAAAATGAGGACATCCCTTTTTTTTGGGCAGTGAAATGAGGACATCTCATTAACATCATGAATTGAAATATGAATCACAACTGCCAAGTTACAGCATATCATGCTAAAGGTTCACAAAAAGGATAGGCCACTGGAGGCGAATCAAATGTAGTCTTATGCAGATTAGTCACCCCAACGAAGGAGTAAACATATTCCACTCATATTCAGCATATATCATATATGTTATATTTGACCAAAATAACTCAGACACATTAACAATGCAACATCCTTTCAGTGCATATTTCATCACTATCTTATTGTGCTTAATTGCACAGTATAAAGGCCGATATTTATTTGTCAGTAAACTACTAAATGAGATGACGAAAATACAATGCAAGCAACGTAGCAATTTCAGAAACAAGAAAATAGTGAAAGCTGAAACTTGCCTTGGTGTCAAGCATAATGGAGATCACATTATCCTTAGATTGTGCATTATATTCCTTAACCAAGTCAATAACTTTCTGATGGGAAGCGTGGTCCCCATGAGACATATTGAGGCGAGCAACATTCATGCCAGCCTCAGCCAGCTTCCAAATCATTTCCCGAGTATTAGTAGAAGGACCAATCGTACAAACAATCTTTGTCTTCCGTCTTACAGTGGGCTTCGACCACATACCAGCTGAAGTGTCACCTAATTGCGGCATTACACGCAAATGCTGCAACTGCTCCTCAATCTAAGAACGTCAAACCAGAGTCATAAGCAATTCCAAACTTTCCTATGCAAAATCAAAGCAGGTTCATAACAAATGGTGAAATGTACGAACCTCATCCTCGGGTGATACGGGGACTACTTCAGTAGGTGGAAGAGCAGCTTTCCTTACAACGATCTGGCATGAACTTGTGTGAAAACCAGCTTTGGAAGTCTTCTTAGGTGAGAACGCATCGAAAGAAAAGGTAGAAGGCTTTAACAAGTTTTCAGCTCTGGGTTGAGCAGATCCAAGGTTGGGGCAAAGGAAGCAGCTGTGAATGGAGCGCGTGACCACCACCTGAGACATTGCGGCTGGAAGTGGAAGAGGTTGAGAAGGAGGGAAGCAAGGAGGAGGAGAAGGATGAAGAAGCAGAAGCGAAGAGGAAAGGTTGAGTTTATGTGTGAGGTCGAGAAAGAAGGAAGGTGGAATTATAAAAGCAAGTTGGAGAAGTCGCGCAAAATTTGGCGGAGGTTTTGAGAAGACAGAGGAGGCGCCTCGTTTGTATCGACTGTCGAGGAAAAATCAATAGTGCTCTCTCGAGTAGGTGTCTCAGTTTTCGAAGCCCTTTTTTTCTGTTTTTTTTTTTTTTGGCAGTCGTGGCGTGCGCCACGCTGTCCATAATTGTCCGGACGCAGCTTCAAGCCTTATTCTACGGCGCCGTTTTAAGAGGGGTTAAAGGTTTTTTTTTTTTTTGGAAAGTTGCACCTAAGTCCTGAATAAGAACAAATATTATAAAATGATGATTTAAAATCTTAAAATTATAATCTTGTCCTATGGAACTTTTTTGCAATATTTTTCATATGTGAAAAGACACAAATGATCTCATATACCTTTGTTGACAAGTCCATATTCCTATTGTAATAAGTTCATGTTCCTATTTTGAACTATTTTTGCTAATAGTGGTATTTCCATCTTTTTTTGTATATATTGGATTATTGTATAATATTACATTATGGCTCATTTTGCATACTCTTATTTATTTTGGATATTTTTGATAAATCATGAAGCATTATTCAGTTATTGTTCAAACTCTTAATTAGTTATTATGTTTAATAAATTAAAGATGTTACAATAACGCGCTATGGAAAATACAAAAGAAAATATTTGTGATTTATTATATGAGTATACAAACCATAAATGTAGATATTGCGAAGAAAGAGAAATAGCTATAAAAGATTTTAAGAAACATGCCTTTGATCCTACTGTAATTTAAAGTAAAAAACGACAAGAAGAAATAGACAAAAAAGTTTACCAATACAATACAACAAGCCAAAAGTTGTTGAAGCAAAAGAAAATGAAGTCTACAAGAGTAAAGAGGAATGTGAAAGTTGATGATAAAAAACTCTTGTAAGCTAAAATTTTGTTAGGAACCGATGAGTCTTGTACAATAAATGAAAAAGTAGAAAATGTCTAATAGATGAAACAGTAGAAGAAGATACCATAATGGAAAAAGGAGAATAAGCTTTACACATAAGTGGCCTACAAATAACCAAAATCAGTAACTAGAGTTAGAAAATTAATCAAAGTTATGTAATTCGAATTATGATGCCAACTCTATATAAAACCTTGTAAGTGTTTAGGGAATGACACACCGGGCTTAAACTTTTGGCTCATTTCTCTCCTTTCTTTGTATTCATAATATTTTTGAGCAATAAAACTTCAAGTTTCAACACTTTATCTCTTGAAAAAATTCTCAACTCTTTAATCCAGTCATTTAGGGTGTGAATTTCTAAATTCATATATAAGAGATCAAATCAAGGAATATCATAAATTTAATTGTTATGATCCTATAAATGAGAATTGTTCATGGTTACATGTTTTATTGAGGTTAAAGTTTGGCTGTAATCATATGATGACTAAAAGATAAAAGTTCAATTACATCGCTTATAGAAAACGAAGGCAGGCTATGTTGGTATGGTCTAAAAGGAAATGTTTGAGTCATATGAGCATGTGGCTCTAATCATATATTGAGAGACTCAGTAAAAGATTTCTTGTATGAAAGAGAATATGATTTCTTCCATGACTCAGATCATATTCAGTAAATCCTTGAGATTTTATCTAGAGTAGATCATATCATCATACCCACATTTTCTCTACATGTGTATAACAAATGTGTATATATATAAATATCTATGTATACATAGATACATATATACATGCATATATAGATATGTGTGTGTGTAAAATGTTCATGTTTATGGTTGAAACTATCACACATTGAAAAACATTTAATATGTATAAAAAAATTCAAAAAATTATAATTTTGAGGGACAAAATGTATTATGTCTTATACATATAGAATCAAAATAAACATCTCATGAGTATCATCTAACTGGACAAAATATTTATTACCTATCATTTATAAACAATATGATTTGTTAAAACTTTTATGATCGAAAAATGACATTTAGCGTCTTAAAATGTTAATTTATTGATAATTATCTTTAAAATTTATTGATAAAAATAATTTAAATATGGAAAATTTAATTACAAAAAATATATTATTTACAGCAAAAACTCATATATTTTTGCATTTTTTTAATTTATATTTGCAACTTTTTTTAACAATTTTTTTTTCAATTTATATATTATTAAATTAATATTTTGAGACCTAAATTCCATTCTTCCAAAATTTTATACAGATAGAAATGTTTACCAGGTGACAACAAGAAAATGTAAAGTTTATGGTATAAAAAAAAAAACAGAAACAAAAGAAAAAAAAAGGAAAGAAAATGTAAAGTTTATATATGTGAAAATTATTTCTGGAGTAATATTATTATAGGTAATGCTTTTTAATTATATTTATAACATATTAATTAACATTTATTAAGATTGTTAATGTGTCTTTTAATACATCTTTTTTCCGCAAAAAAATTGCTTTTTTTTGAAAAAAAAAATGTATCTTTTAAGTTGCAAACAAGATTACTCTAAGAAATCAGGGCTCATTTAGTTCAGGTATGTTTAGTAAAAGAAAAGGAGAATGTAATGTTCTTATAAGAAAAAGAGAATAAAATGTAAAAAGCTACTCTCATTCAGATCAAATTGGTGTTGCATCTAAGCAAAGTCTTTCTAATTATGGTTAAGAAGCTTGCCAAACTACAAGAAGACAACTATACATATTCAGTAGATCAACTACCTGGTTTTATTTTATACTTCCTGATCACATTCACAAATGGATCTCTAAAGATCCCCTGAAACTAAACATACGCAATGAGATAAAACACTAAACATATGCAATGAGATAAAACACTGAACGTATTAGGGTAAATGAGTAAAAATACGATGTGTTTTACTCTCAAGTAGGGATGGAAACAGGCCAGGCCAAACCAGGCCTGTTTTGCAACTAGTGGTCTGAGCCTGGCTTGTAGCCTATTACAGGCGTATTTTTTGGCCAAAACCTGGCCTGTAGCCTATTAAGGAGGCCTACTCTTTTTTTAAAAAAAGTTTTTTTTTTTACTTTTTTTATATGATGATCAATCATCATCATCATCATCATCATTATTATTATTTAATTAATTACGCTAACAGACCACAACTTTTAATTTTAATTTTTTTTAATATTATTATTATTTATTTATTTAAGTTAACAGGCCATAGGCCAAAAACAGACTTACTTTAAACAAGCTAAAAACATGTTAAAATTACATAAATTAATAGTAATAATATAAACAGGCCGGCCTGACAGGCCTAAAAGGCCTCAATAGGCCTGAGTCTGGCTTATTAAGTGAAGGCATGCCTTATAAGAGGCCTTGGCCTGACCTTTTAGCTTGACATGCTAGGCCATAGGCTCTTGGCTTATTTCCACCCCTACCCCCAAGAACGCCCAACACTATATGTTCTTTTGAGAGCAAAAATATATACGTGGTTACCATTTTGGAGCAAAAGTCACATCTCATCGTTATGTTACTTTTCACTTCATCTCTTTCTCTCTCATGACGGTGAACAGTAACATAACGGTAAGATATGACTTTTGCTCCAAAATGGTAACCACATGTATATTTTTTCTCCTAAAAAAAGCATATGATGCTGGGCGTTCCCAAGAATTAGGGCTGTGCATGATGCCCAGGAGCCCAGTGCGCCCAGCTCCGCCCAACAAAAAATGGCCCTGCCCAGCCCAAGAAAAAAGAAGCCCAGAAAAAATGGGCATAATTGGGCTGGGCATTTTTGCGGGCAAGGCCGGGCATCCGGCAGGGTATGCCGCCCTGCCTATTTGGCCCTGCCCAGTGTGTGTGTATTTGATATAAATATTTTTTATATAATAGTTAATAAACTTATATTATATTGTATATTTACTAATACTTTAACATATTCATTGAGTATTTGACTATTAGTCCATTATATTACTAATAATGCCTTGTATTTAATGGACCATGGATGTTATTTAATTCTTCGGGCATGTGTATTTGATTATTTGTTAAGACATATGGTAGTTTTTTAATTTCAAGACTCAAGTTGTAGATTTATTTTGGAATATTCTAAGGTATATAGTTATAAATTACATTTGAAGTTTACAATATTGTTTATCAGGTATAATTGGAAAAAAAAAATTCTCACATAGAGTGTGGTAGGATATCATCATTTGGGCATGAGAAGCCTGTCCTGCCTAGCCCAAAAATGTTAGGGCTTCTATCGAGCAGGGCTGGGCATCGGACTACATTTGACTGCCCAGTGATTCTTCAGGCAGGGCATCGGGCATGGGTCTCGCCCTGCCCAGCCCTGCCCATGCTTACCCCTACCAAGGATAAAGCACATGTGTATTTTTGCTCATTTACCCAACATATTAATTCATATATTTTAAAATATTTTTCACTTTTAAATTTCAATAAAACATTTATTTTTCTTGACCAAAGGTCAAATATTATTAAACAAAGTAAAGCGATGCCGCACTAAACTTGGGATTACAAAGTATAAACTACCAACAAGAAGTGAGAAGTTGTATTAAAAAAAAACTAAAAGAAAAGTTAGAACGTGCTTAAAGCTGTTTTTTTTTTTTGGATATATAAATTTTAGAAGAGGAGTTGGGTTCACTCACAAACTAAGAGCGGCCGTTATGACTTTGCTTCTCAAGGCATATAAGACTGAGAGTACACATGCCTCCACCTAAGCTTGCGTTTCCACAAGTTCACATCGTTTAAAATGTCTTTTCTAGCTCCTTGACCAACTCCAGAATATAACCATCTCCGTTTTGATGAGAGTGTCCGACCCTTTTGCTAGTTAAACCCAAAGACGAGGGGTTGTTTAAAGCTCTAAAAACAGTCCAAGCACACAAAAAGATGAAAACAAAAATAAGCAATATTTGCGGCCCAATTGTAGGATATTGATATGGCCCAATGTAACCTTGGCCCATTTATTCAATGGTGATTCTTCGCTCATCTAAGGAACATACATTTCCTATTATTTTTCAGGGTTAAAACAATATTTAATCTCTATAGTTTGTCTTGATGTTGATTTTTGTATTTTTTGTTTCAAATCACAAGTTTTGATCTTTTAGGAGATAAAACGGTCCAAGTTCTTAGTAAACTACAAGGACCAATGTTATATGTGAAAAGAAATTTGAAGGACCAAACCATAAAGTTATAGAATTTAAAGACAAAATGAGGGCATATTATAAGAATTAAATATTGAATTAACTTTTTTTTTGTTGACATTCATTTGTTGAATAGCAATAAAGAGTATGTTCGGGCTGGCAGTGTCTAAGTGTTCACAGGCAAAAAACGGTTAAAGCACGATGAAGAAGTTTCAATGGAAAAAAAGTCTGATAGGAAGTGTTTGGATTGACTTATTTTTTATTAGGCTTAAACTAAAAAAGCTCATTGGCATTGGACAATAGCAGGTGGAGTGTGGTGAGAGAGAAAGCTCCAGCACCATTGAAGATGAGTTGTCTCTTTCACATTCTCTCCCCCTCATCTTGTGTTTACACATCCCCATTCCTCTCCATTTTTTTGGTTTTTCCTTTTTGCCAACTATTTTTATTATTTGATTAATATTATGATCCTTTCAAAGCTTTAAGGTATGTTTGGTATCAACATGTAAAAAAACATTTATAGTATTCTAATTTATATACAATTTTATCTATTAAATATATTTAATCAAGGACTTTATTATTTTGTAACGTCCCCGAATTTCTAGGAGATTCAAAATAACCAAATTACGGGAAATGTTACCGCCGCACTTGTATGAGACAAGTGCAAGGCTACTTATTATATCACAATAAATCTAAACCAAAACAAAATGTCTTGTGCGAGATATAGAAATAAAAAGGGAGATAATTAAAATTAATTGGACGTCCTTCCTCACACCTTACTGCTAGCCCAACTCCTGGCACCTGTTTCACTGAAATTCTACTCCTCCGAAGGATCATCGCTGCCGAAGAACACAAACATCAGCAAAGCTGGTAATCCTAATTAAGTAAAGATAATATAAAATAAAATAAACAAACAAATAAATAGAGTTAAAATAAATTGAGATAAAATAAGGTAATTATAAAATAAAATAATTACATATTAAAATAAAAATATCATATATGTGTATACAAAAAAAAACGTTACTTATAAAGTTCACTAGTGGGAAAAGAACCATGGTAGACCCGGAAACCTGCCAGTTTACCCTGTGACTTAGAAACTTGTCAGTCACAATTCATCAAATTTGGCCATAAAAATATTTCTTCCTAGTGTGTACATCTCTTCCCAAAGTTTCTATTAGTATCCCGGAAACCTGCCAGACACCACTTTGGGAAGAACGGATACAATCAGTTCACATCAAATATTATCTCGAGGGCATAAAGTCTAAGGGTTGTGTTCATCATTTTAGGAGATATCATCCCAAAGTTATTCTCCCACAATTAAATTATTTAAATACACTTAGAATAAATTTACTAATTTATTTCTATGCAATTTAACTTATTAATATTCAAACATCATTAATATCAAAATCAAACACGCAAAATCAAACATCAAAATGTATGTGTTCAATTCAATTCATTAACACACACACACATATACAATTCATTAATATATATTAAAAAAAAAGAAACAAAAAGTCAATTAAAAATAACATCAGGAACTAATGCAATGACCATATTGGAATATGCCCTGACTTATGTGAATGAAAGAAAAGATCAGAGCCTCAATAGTCATGCCACACTACAAATATACATACAGTTCGCTTATCCATGACGTATTGGATGAATGAGGAATAAAAATGGACCAATGATTTTATGTAATAAAAAAAATATTGTCTAGGGTTTAGGATTACAATCAATCAATTCTGATCAATTTTCTAACACTACCAACAATTAATTCTTATTGCTCTAGGGATTAGGATTACCTGGTCTCCGTGTTTGCTAAATTCTTAAAAGAGCAATTTGCCGCAGAGTTTATAGAGAAAGGAGTAAGGAGAAGAGAACTATGAGCGAAGGCTAAGGTTAGGCAGCTAGAGCTAATATTTATATTTAGAGCTAAACTTATAGTCAAAGTTAGAGCTAAACTTGTAGTGAAAGTTAGAGTTTAACTATGAGTTGGACTCTTTAGCTATTGTCAATTAATGAATTATAAAATATTACCAAAATTATTAAATTCAATTAAATCAATCAATCTAAATTAAAAAAATCAAATTTATCTAACCTAATCAAATCAATCTAAACTACTAGAATTAAACTAATATTATATCATTATTATTATTATTATTATAAATATAAGTAATAATAATCTGGGGTATTACATATTTATTGATTTTTAAATAATAATTTAACTTTTTTCAATTTTAAATTTCCATCTTCAATTATTACAATATATATAACTAATATTAATATACGTAATATTCAATAATTCATACATTTTTTAGTCATTTTACATCTCAATTGACTTTTCAACCACCAACCTAAACACATTTCTGTTTCCAAAAAAAAAAAAACACTTCTACCACCGTCAATCCAAATATTTTTTCAAATACATCTAGTGTCCTAAAGTATTTTGTGGTGCACCCAAAACTATATATGAAGTGTTTTTTATGGTACACTCATCACCCTAAAGTATTTTTTTTAAGTGCGTCTAATACCATAAAATATTTTTTAGTGCATCAAACACATTGAAGTATTTTTTCACTTGTATTTACTTTTCAACATCCTAAATTATTTAAATTGTTAACTACAAATTTATACAAAAAAATACTTTATGGTGATAAATGCATCTAAAAGAATATTTTAGGGTGTTAAATGCACCACAAAATATTTTATAACATTGGATGTACATGAAATATACTTCAATGTACTTGTTGCACTTTAACTCTATATAATAAATGGAGTTGTTAGCCTAACCATCACTTACTCTATACCTTACCCTTGTGGTTAAATTTTTCAATTGTTTTTAATTAATTGCAATTCTAAAGAAACCGGTTTTTAAATTTAAAAACCACGTACTTTTATTGATTATTTGATCGAGAAACAATACATGAAATGTTTAAGCTCAGATGCACAAAGTTTAATCAATTGCGTAGTCACATCCCTATCAACAATTTGACTAGTTGGTTTGAAAACAAAGCGAAGTCACATTTATTGTACAAAAAGCAAGAAATGAGAGGCTAGGAATCACGAGAGCTTTTTATTTGAAGGGGGTCAAATTATTAGTGGCGAGTCCCACCATCTTCACAACACTATTTGGCAATTTGCAATATGTCATGCAAAGCCATCCATCAATGACTAATTTGACCATGTACCACTCTCACTCGTCAATATTCTTATTCCCACTTGTTACCAATATTCCAACTATCTCTTGGAAAAAGAAACTACTACCTCCCTTCCAAAATATTTCAGTCGATTTTGTCTTTTTTTTTTTTTTTTCAATGTACCCCTATTGATTGTAAATATTAGGAATATATTTCCAACAAACACTAGTTCAAAGTTATAATGCATATAATTAAAAAAAAACATATTTTAGAAATTAACAACCAACAATGTTTGTTACAAATAACCAATTCAAGTAATTTTTTTAATATTCACAAATCAATTATATTAAGGATCAAAGGGAGTATGATCAATATAAAGAGAGTGAAAACTTATTTTCTTACTTTTCCTTTTGGATCTTCAAATTCTATTAAAAACCTTACAATAAAAATATTGAAATGATGACTCCGATTCATAAATTTTTCTATATATGTGTGTGCTTAGAAACCAAAATATTTATAGAGTTGTGATTCTTGTAAACAGCGTGACATTTTTTTTTTTTGGTAAAACAGCGTGAAATTTGATTAAAGCATTTTTCATTTATTATAACTTAGTTGTGTTATCAACGAAATTGAGCTAAAACTAAATATTGGAGCATATTGTCAATCACTTTATAACCTAATAGTATGGATGCTCCTTCGTAAATAGAAAGTTGCAAGTTCTATTCCATCCATAACTTGATGCTGTAGTGCCTGCGTGCTCCTTTAATTTTTTTTTTTAATTTTTTTTAAAAGAAGATATTGGAGCATATCTAAGTAAACTTTGCCGGCTTGATTATGGAGTATGCACAAATTCCTGTGGGCAGCCACTTCCTTTGGAAAGAATGTATTGGTGGGTTGGTGCGCGGGGAGGGAAAAGAGGTTTTGTTATATTTTACTTTATTTTTATATTTCATAATACTCTTTGCCATCTTTATTATAGGACAAAATTTGTAATGCAAATTGCAATGCAGACTTTGTTCTATGATTAGGATTGGAGGTAGTACTCCTTCTGGTTTTTATTATAAGGTATAAACTATCATTATTTTTTGGTTCTTATTATAAGGCACTAGCTTCCTTTAACCAACTCATTTATTACTATATTCTCATTATACATTCACTTTTAACTAACTCTTTAAATTCTTATCATTAAAGTAGGGGTAAAATTGGAAACATTTCTCATTTTTTGACCTATTCAATGACACAACTTTCATTCCTTGATTCGTGAGAAATAATAGTTGGTGTCTTTTTTTTTTTTGCGTAGTGCATCCGGTGTCTCAGAGCAGGCCATCTTTCAGGCACATCAACGGCCCCAGACTAATCCGGACCAAGACCGGGTTGGCCCCTTTCGGGGGGAAACCTCTACCACCCACGCACGCTGCATTCCCACGTCTCGAACTCAAGACCCGTGGTTAAGCTAGGACAACCCCTTACCAGCTGACCTAAGCGTTTGGTGGTATAGTTGGTGTCTTATAATAAAAACCAGAGGGAGTATGTCATTTTCTTGAAATTCTCGCCTCCTTCATTCTTTCTTCTCCACGTTTTGGGTAATTGTGCCTGCATTTTCTTCCCAGCAACTTGTTTAGTTTATGGAATCCAGTGTCTTTAAGTTTCAATTTTTAATGTTGTCCTTGACTTGACTATTAGTGTCAATGTCGATCATATTGAGTTACATGTTAATTAATCATCAACTCTATCCTAAAAAGCTTGTAATACCGGTCCATAAGAAAATGAGTGGGTTTGAATTCATTAATTAATAAATATAATTTATTTTTTATTATTTTATGATTTCTGTTTTTTATATTTCTTCATAATTTACTGGTTGAGTAATCCTAATTCTTTTCAGCAACATAATAATTTTAGGAGATGTAATTTATTTATATCTATGACTACAATTACTTTCTTTATGTGATTTTTTTTTTTTTGATAGGGGAGAGAGTTACAAAATATTCTTTTAATTTTATCATCATTAAATTATATTTATCTCGCCTAACATGTTGACAGTAAACATTTGTTTATAATAACAACTTGAGTCAAAAGACTTGAACAAAATGGGGACAAATAAAATTGAAGAGGAGGCCAAAGAAAAGTGAAACTGTTTAAACAAGAAAAGAGTTAGAGCCTAGAGCCGCCCTAAACAGTAATCACTAATTTTCAAATATTGAGTCCATGGTCGATTGTTTCCTCGAACGAAAAGACGAATCTTCCTCTGCAACTGAGTCATGGGTCCTTTTCAAACAAGTATTGCAATGCCTTTACAAATATAGTAATGGACCAAACTATGTATATGTATATAGGCAGTAGCTAGTAATGTAACTCAAGCATTATCAAAACCAGCCATTGTCCTAATCATTTTTCAAAAGAATGAAGATCTTGAACCCAGTTTCTCTCAAACTCCTTCCACTCATACTAGTTTTGGAGCTTCATCTTCTTTCGCTCAATGATACTTTAAGAGCCGCAGGTGCTACAGTTGGGTGTGTGGAAAAGGAGAGGCAAGCCTTGCTTCAGTTCAAAGATGGCCTTGTGGACAACAATGGCCGTTTGTCTTCTTGGGGAAGCGAAGAGGAAAACAGAGATTGTTGCCAATGGGAGGGAGTTCGCTGTAGCAACCAAACCGGACACGTAGAAAGTCTTGACCTTCATGGAGAATTTGATGACACAGGAGAACAACAGTTCATTTTGCAGGGCAATATCAGTGAATCATTGCTTGAGTTGCAGCAACTGAAATATTTGAACCTTAGTTACAACGATTTCGGAGACAACCCTGTCCCTGAATTCTTTGGCTCTCTCAAGAACCTGAGATTCCTTGATCTCAGAAGTTGCTATTTTAATGGACAAATTCCAAACCAGCTTGGAAATCTCTCCAACTTGCAGTATCTTAATCTGGGAAAGATTGGTCTAGGCGGTGAAATTCCATATCAGCTTGGGAATCTGACTCAATTACTGCATCTTGATCTGGCAGAGAATGTCCTTGAAGGTACAATTCCTTATCAACTTGGGAATCTCTCAAAGTTGCAGAAGCTTGATCTTGGATTCAATTCTGCTCTGAAACTCGAAGACTACCACGATGATCAAGGTGGTGGAGGTAAATGGCTATCTAGTCTCACTTCTTTAACTCAACTTGATTTGAGCAAGGTGATTAATCTGAACTATTCTCACAACTGGTTACAAATGATTGGGAAGCTTCCAAATATAAGAGAAGTGAGCCTTTCAGGTTGTAATCTTCTTGATGATATTATCATTCCATTGACACCTTCAAAATGGAAATTCTCACATTCTCTTGCAAGTTTGGATCTTTCTGACAATGGATTCAAATCATCCATTATATTCCAGTGGCTGTCCAACGTGAGTTCAAATATAGTTGAGCTTGATCTTAGCAATAACCACTTACAAGGTCTTATCCCAAATGAATTAGGTAAAATGACTTCTTTAGAGTATTTAGACCTCTCTGAAAATACACTCCGCGGTGGGATACCTGAAACTTTTAGGGATGTTTGTACCTTAAAGTCATTGACTTTGAAATATAACCTTTTGAATGAAGAACTTCCCAATATTCTTGAGAATTTGTCAGGGTGTTCTAGAATTTCTTTGCAAAACTTGGACCTAAGCTGGAACCAAATCACTGGAACACTACCTGATCTTTCCATATTCACTTCTTTAGAGACATTAATCCTTACGAAAAATCGTATGAACGGGTTGATTCCTAAAGACATTCGATTCTCATCTCAGTTGGTAACTTTGTCCATTAACTCCAATTCTTTGAAAGGTGTCATCACTGAGTCACATTTTGTAAATGTGTCTAACTTGAAGACACTAGACCTTTCTTACAACTCATTGGAGTTGAAGTTTGGCAAGAATTGGATCCCATCTTTTGAATTGGATCAGATATTCCTCAGATCTTGCAAGTTAGGTCCTGATTTTCCTAATTGGTTGCACACTCAAAATAACTTCTCTATACTTGATATTTCTTATGCTGGAATTTCTGATATTGTTCCACAATGGTTTTGGGTTTCATTAAAACCAAATTTGTTGTGGCTCAACGTTTCATACAACAACTTATGGGGTACAATTCCAAATTCCCCAATAAGATTTTCTGGATCCCCTGATATATCTCTTGCTTCAAATCAATTTGAAGGCTCAATTCCATCTTTTCTACGTAGTGCTTCAGTTGTTGACCTGTCCACAAACAAGTTTTCAGAATCTGCCACCTTTTTATGTGATAACAGTTCAGCCGATTCGTTGGCCTCGTTGGATATTTCGAATAATCAATTATCTGGTAAACTTCCTGATTGTTGGAGTGGTTTCACATCGTTATTCTATATTGATTTGAGTAACAATAACTTATCAGGAAAAATTCCTCCTTCCATTGGATCTCTTCTTGCACTTCAAGTATTGATCATGAGAAACAATAGGTTCATTGGGTTGTTGCCTCCCTCTTTGAAGACTTGCACAAGCCTTAAAATGCTTGATGTTGGGGAAAACAAATTGTCAGGACCTATACCTTCATGGATCGGAAATGAATTACAACAGTTACAGATGTTAAGCTTAAGAAACAATCTCTTTTCAGGAAGCTTACCGTCGCGTCTTTGTTATCTGACAAGCCTTCAACTCTTGGATCTCTCCCTGAACAACTTTTCTGGACAAATATTCAAATGCTTGAAGAACTTTACTGCAATGATTCAAGAGAGTTCATCAACAAATTTAGTGAGTCCTTCTATATCCAGTAATGGATCAACACCTTTCTATCAATATGATATAAATGCATTGCTCATGTGGAAAGGTGCACCACAAATGTTTAAGCATAGTAAGTTGTTGAAAAGCATTGATCTTTCAAGCAACCAAATAAATGGAGTGATTCCAGAAGAAATAGGGGATTTAGTTGAGTTGATTTCTCTGAACCTCTCAAGAAACAGCTTATCTGGAAGAATCCCTTTTGGCATTGGTAAATTCATGTCATTGGAGTTTCTTGACTTGTCAAAAAACAATTTATCTGGACCAATCCCTTCTAGCCTTTCTCAAATTGATCGTCTCACCATGTTGGATTTATCATATAATCACCTATCTGGGAAAATTCCAATTAGCACACAGTTGCAGAGTTTTAATGGCTCAAGCTATGAAGGAAATGTTGGTCTTTGTGGAAGTCCACTTGTTAAATCATGTTATGAGGAGAGGAAACCTCAACAACCTAGTGAGGTCCAAGAAGATGAGGATTCGTTGGTATCTAAAGGATTTTATTGGAGTATGGCACTTGGATTTATATTCGGATTCTGGGGTATCTTCGGCTCAATACTTTTCAATCGTTCTTGGAGACATGCCTACTTCAGGTTCTTGAGCAATGTGACAGATTGGATTTATGTCCAGGTAGCTCTGAGGGTAAGAAAATCGAAGAAGTGACTCAGAAGCTAACTGGTAATATACTTATTGGTCTCTCCATTCTTTGCTTTTAACTATTGCTTTCTTATTCATTAACCTTGATCTGATTTTAGACCTTTCTGCAGGAGAAAATATCCCTTAAGGAATCTAACGTTGGAGATATGTCAGGGGACAAGTGTTTGGTGTGTTGAAAAAAAGGAAATAATTTCGCTGTTATGCTAATTAGAAATTTAATTAGTTGTTACAGTAGCTGAAATTTGCTTTGGAAGTGCATGATTACCCTTTTCCCTCC
This sequence comes from Acacia confusa, assembly GCA_037074495.1. NCBI lineage: Eukaryota > Viridiplantae > Streptophyta > Magnoliopsida > Fabales > Fabaceae > Acacia > Acacia confusa. Next base: position 2,206,426 of record CM073502.1, read on the forward strand.
CTGTTGTGTTATTACAATCGCATAGAGAGAATGGATTAGTAATCTCCAAAATCTTACGCAACATTATATAAATCAAAAGGCAAACAATAGCTTGTATGCCAAGGTATAGTGGATTATATTTAAGGTGTGGATAATATTTCTAAAAGTACAACGAAAAAATGCCACTTATTTTAAGAACATGATCAAAAGTCTTTCTTCTGTATATAAGTACTTGAGAGTAGACTTTCTGAAAAAACATTGGGCATGCATGATGAAATCGAAGATAAAAGGTTTTGTCTGAATAATTTTACTTAAATTTATCCTCTATCAGTATCAGTCCACGAAAGGTTTTGTTTAAAACATTAACGAAGCCTAAGAAAAAAATTTGAGAAAATCTGTTTGTACAATCTCTGCAACTCTTAAATATATCAACAGAGCATTTATGAAATACGGAAAATTATTTAATTTCTTATAGATAGCACACACAAAAAGTTCTAAATAAGATAATGTTAAAAAACAATCTTCACCACACAAGCAAACAAACGTTAAGGGCTTTGGTAGGAGAAATTTTATTAGTTGGATTTAAAAAAATAAATAAATTATAAAATTGAAGTAAAGAAAAAATGTAGGATAAAAGAATGAAAAAAATTAATTCACAATTTTTAACCTCACTTTCCAAGTTTTTTAAAATCCGACTGCTAATAAGTGTACTCCCACTGTGCTTTCATCAATAATATCTCTTAGGAAAAATTACATTTCAGATCTAAAGACCAGAATTAATTATAAAAAAGCCTCACACCAGAATTCTATTATAAAAAAAATCCCTTGGGACTTTTTGTAATTAATTGAAAAATTCTCAATCCATATTTACAACTCAAAATGCTATATTAATAACTGAAAATATTTTATTAACAACAAAAATTCTCAATCCGTATTTATAACTGGAAACATTATATTAATAACTAAAAATGTTATATTAACAACTTAAAATACCATATTAACAATTGAGAATTTTTGTTACTATTATTTTTTTCACTACACGTCATTTGAAGTTAGAGTGAAAATGATTATGTAAGATGGGCGTGGAGCTTATTTGAACATGAATAATGGAATATATACTTTTTAGAGACTTGAGTGGAAATATGAGAAGTTTGGTGCATAAATATTGATAGTCAAAACTCAATGGAATTTTCTCTTTGTCAAAGATGGAGTTAGAGTAGAACTACAAAGTGGATAGTTTTTATAATATAAGGGGGGCAAAGTGGGAAGTGTATTCTTAATTATGAATCCACATCATGCGACCAAGCCTAACTGCTTCTCAGTGATTTTCTAACTGAAAAGTGAAAACACGTTTTGGAATTTCCCAATCAAAAATTGAAGTGTTGCCCACAATCAACTCTATATCTATCTCCAAAGAAAAAGAAAATGAACACAAAGAATATAAATAGATTTTATGGTAAGATTATACTTTCTTATCTACTTAATATAAAACCCTGTTGATTTTTTTTAGAAATGTTAAAGAAGCTTAATAAGTTAGTTTATAATAACATATGATGTATTATTTAATTACATATAAGTTTATTAGTCAAATAAATTAATTTAGTATAAAAAAGATAAATATAAATAGTTTTTCCTTAATCTCTCTGAAAAAGTTAACTAAGTCTTATACATACCAAGGTAGTATATATATTTTTTTAAATCCAATAATTGATTAAAAAGAGAAAATACATCAAAATTAACTAAGTTACTTGGAACACGGGTGATGGAATATAATTTATCCTGCTTGGAGGGTGATTTGGACATTGTGGCCGTAAAAGGAGGAAGACTTTGATTGGCTCATAATTTTATAATCCAATAACCATAAAATCCTATATGTTGAATATTGACCGTGTAGCTTGGGGCATTCATCACGAAGGATCAGATTATGCTTTTGTTTGCCATTTTTTCTAATAAAAGTAGTATGAATGCTATACAATACTCTCAACTAATTATCCCTATAAATACTAATAGGTTCAGTACTGACTCTATCATTACCAACTTAGAGATTCATTAGTCATGGGTTTTCTCAAACCGTTACTGTTGGCTATACTAGCGTTTGAGCTTGGGCTCCTTGCTCTTAGTTGTTGGAGAGTTAGGAGCTGAGGCTGAATGCATATAGAAGGAGAGGGAAGCGTTACTTCGCTTTAAGGCTGCTCTTGGGGGTGACTCTTCCCTTGTTAGATGGTCTTCTTGGGGTATCAAAGAGCACAAGAGAGATTGCTGTGAATGGGAGGGAGTTGTGTGCAACAACCAAACAGGCCATGTCATCAAGCTTCACCTTCCTTCTGATTTCCCAAATTTCGCCGTGAAAGGTGAGATCGATGCATCATTGATGCAGTTACAATACTTGATGTATTTGAACCTTAGTTCCAATTATCTTTTTGAACAAAGCTTCATTCCTGAATTCCTTGGTTCGCTAACCCACCTAAGATACCTTGATCTCCACTTATGCGGTTTTAGCGGAGGAAATATTCCAATTCGTCTTGGGCTTCTTTCACATTTACAATATCTTGACTTCTCAAGAAATTTGCTTGAAGGAGCAATACCTTATCAACTTGGAAATCTCTCGCAACTATGATATCTTGATCTCTCGCATAATAATGATCTTGGAGGAGCAATACCTTATCGGCTTGAAAACATATCACAATTGAGGCATCTTGATCTGTCAGGAGATAATCTTACAGGATCAATACCTCATACACTTGGAAACCTCTCACAACTGCGGTATCTTGATCTCTCATATAACGATGCTCTTGGAGGAGCAATACCTCATCAACTTGGAAAACTCTCACAATTAAGGTATTTTGATCTTTCAATAACTAATCTTGCAGGATCAATACCTCATCAACTTGGAAATCTTTCCAACTTGCAAAAGCTTTTGCTTTGCAATGTAGGTACTCTCAAAATTTATCAAGAGAATGATACGAGACATGGGTGGTTTTCTAGTCTCACTTCTTTGACCCATCTAACGTTGGAAAGCATGGTTGATCTCAAATATTATCAGAAGTGGTTGCAAATGATTGCAAATCTACCAAACTTGAAAGAGCTCATTATAATGGATAGTGATCTTTCAAATGAGTATATCCTCTCCTTATCCTCTTTAAAATTCAATTCCTCTCTTTCTAAATTGGATTTGTCAGGGAATAATTTTGAGTCACCTATAGTATTCAATTGGATCTTAAATATCAGCACCAACCTAGTTGATCTTAGTCTTTTTGGGAATTGGCTCCTAGAAGGTCCCATCCCTTATGAATTTGCTAGTATGATGAATTCTCTTGAGAATCTAGACCTTGGGTCAAATCAACTCAAGGGCGGACTTGAATCCTTAGGGCATATATGCACTTTACATTCTTTATCCCTAGTTGGTAACCTTTTGAGTGAAGACCTTTCAACAATTCTTCAAACTTTGTCCACTTGTCCCAGAAATTCTTTGCAATCCTTGGATTTAAGCGATAATCAGATCATTGGCACACTTGTTAGCCTTTCCATATTCCCATCTTTAAAGATTTTTGACATTTCAAGGAATATCTTGAATGGGACAATATCAAAAGATCTTCAATTTCCCTCTTCATTGGTGTCTTTGGACATTTGTTCCAACTTATTAAGAGGTGTTCTCACAAGCTCCCATCTTGCTAATCTTCACAACTTAAAATCTTTCTGCTTATCTGGCAACTTATTGACCTTGAGGTTTAGCCATAATTGGGTTCCACCATGTCAGCTAGAAGCCATCTATGTGAGGTCATGCAATTTGGGTCCCGATTTTCCACAATGGTTGCAAACTCAAAATAATTTCATAGAACTTGATATTTCTAATAATGGAGTTTCAGGTACTATTCCAGATTGGTTTTGGGGTTTGTTGACATTGTAGCTAATATACTTAAATGTTTCATGCAATAACATTTCTGGTACAATACCAAATGTTGACATACAATTTACTGAAGCACTTGTTATATCTTTGGCTTCAAATCAATTTGAAGGTTCACTCCCAAGGTTCTTACAAAATGTGGAAGCCCTTTTGCTAGCTAATAATAATTTTTCAGAGCTTCACCAATTTTTATGCGCAAATGAGTCAACGCAACAGTTGACTATATTAGATTTATCTAATAATCAATTCTTTGGACAACTTCCTAATTGTTGGCGTAATTTCCAACAGTTATCCCTAGTAGACTTGAGTGATAATAATTTTTTCGGAGAACTTCCTACTTCTATTGGTACTCTACAAGAGCTTTCAACCTTGATATTGAGAAAAAATGAATTCAGTGGAGACTTGTTTAGTACTTTGAAAAATTGCTCAAGTTTAGCATTACTAGATGCAAGGGAAAACAAGATCTCCAAACATACATCTTCAAGGATTGGGATTCAATTATATGAGTTGAAAATTTTAATTTTACGAAATAACAACATTTCGGGAAGTTTGTTAGCCCATCTTTGTTCTTTGCCAAACCTTCATTTCTTGGATCTCTCTTCCAACAATCTATCTGGACAAATACCTCAATGTTTCCAAAGCTTTACACTAATGACTCAAAAGAGCTCTTTTGAATCTTGTGATCTTGAGCAAGTTTCGTTTGGAATTAGTTATGAGGTGCAAGTCCTATTTGATCTTAGTGCATTGCTGATGTGGAAAGGCACAGAACGAATTTTTAAGCATCACTTACTTTTAAAAGGCATTGATCTTTCAAGCAACAAGTTAATTGGAAAAATTCCACCAGAATTAGGGAAGTTAGTTGGATTGATATCATTGAACTCATCAAAAAATCAATTAGATGGAGAAATTCCTCTGGAGATTGGACAACTAACATCACTAGACTCTCTTGATTTGTCTAGAAACCATCTCTTTGGTCCAATTCCTTCAAGCTTTGCTCAAATTGATCGTCTTGCAATGTTAGACTTGTCCTATAACAACCTTTCTGGAAAAATTCCGATAAGCACACAACTTCAGAGTTTTGATATGTCAAGATATGAAGGAAATCTTGGTCTATGCGGAAAACCACTTGAGACAAGGTGTCCTGAAGATAAACAACGACACCCTCAGGAATCAATTAATTTCCAAGAAGATGATGATTCAATTATTTCAAAGGGGTTTTATTGGAGCATGGCATTTGAATTCATTTTTGGATATTGGGGAATTTTTGGGCCAGTTCTTTTTAGTCACTCCTGTAGGCACCTGTACTTCAAGTTCTTCAACAATTTGGCAGATGCTATCTATGTTTTTGTTGTACTGAATGTGACAAAGTGCAACAGGTGGATTAGAGGATATATGGTAAAATACTTTCTTATATATTTATTTTTGCCTTTAGTTTTTGCATGGCTTATATGAATTAGTCTCTACCCTCTATATATTGTACAGATTTAGTATTTAACTTATAATATGTGGTATTATCTCTTCTAAACAAGTGGTCAAGCTTATTTCTTTTTAATTTTCATTAAGTAGTTAAATCAACTCAACTTTCATTGTGCTGGTGTAATACCACAAAAAATAGCAACTCATCGCAAACTTAAATTTTGGGAATTAAGTAGTTACATACGAGATGTAACAAGAATTATATGAAAATTAATTAGTCAATGTCATGTGATGTGATGTTATGCATAATTAGTATACAATGAAAATAAATATCTATAGCCTACCACTAGTGAAATATTCTGAGAAATTAGCATAACAAAATTAATCTTAATTATGTGTCTATTCTTTTAATTTTAATTTCTGGTTTTCCTATCAGTTGTGAAAATGTAATTATTATTTTTTGTACTCCTTAACATCAAGCTACTATGTTCCTTGCTTTTTGCAGGAGAAACTAGGGTGAAAATCTTTAAGTAGCTTAAAGGTTATTGGACATGGACAAAGCTGGAAAACTGGCATGTGCTTGAAGACCAAAATAAGTGATTGGAACGATCAAGTACTCTGTAATTGCTAAATTAAATAATGGAACATTAGAGCATGTTGTTAAGCTCTGATATACTACGTATTGTTTGTACTAATTATTGTATTGTGTTATCATTATGATATCAAACAATTATCACCATTATACTTCTAGTTCATAAGATGCTGATGTTAATTTTAATTTGATGTTGAAAGTTGAAGAATTTTTCTTTTCCAAATGATACTTTGTTTGCACGTAAGGAAACACATGTACTACGGAATCTTGATGAGTAAACACATGCATAAGTGTATTGAAAACACAAATTATGAATTGAAAGAAGGTAAAGGAACGGGTGATCGATCTTATCAACTATCAGAATTTGGAGTCAGGTAATTTGTTTCATTAGATATCTCACATTTTATGCGAATACTTAGTTTAAATTTGATTTTACATGTATATATTAATGTGCCTGAAAATAGTGTGTGCTCATTATGATGTGTTTCTATGGTTCATGTTGAGGGTCTCAATTGGTGTCCCATAGACGTTTCTGAATTGACGTGAGAGCAGCTTGTTCTGCTTTCAATTTTCAAGTCAGTGTTTTATCTGCCATTTCAAATTACGTATAAATTTCTTGAATGCATGCATACTTTTTTCAAGTAGTTGACCAAATTAAAGTGCAAATAAGATTTATGTCAAGTCAACTAGTCAAGACTGCATTGAGTTGAATACATAATTAAGGTACGAGAAGACATATCCATTATGCATGTCCTTTAGCGCAGCTTGGTGCTGTGTAATTTAGTAAATTTTATGTCATTTTTCTAATTTTATGAGTTGCAAAGTCAATTATCAAAGTTTAATACTAAACTAAGGGGGTGTTTGGAAAACACCCAAAATCTAGATTTCACGCAAGCCGAGACAAAATTCTTCTCACATACTTATTTCGTACTACGCAAAATCTAGGTTTTGGAAGGTTTCAAAACGGGCCATAATACTTGTAAATTTATTGATTCTATTTGTCATTCCAGCTTAAGTTATTGAAGAATACAGATACATGAACTTATATAGAATTATATTAGTATAAATCCTAATTAATTAATTAGTAATTTTACCAATTCAATCTATTTAACTCCGGTTTAGGTATTTTAAGGTGCATTGGCACTCTCTTTGTGCCTTTTTTCTTGTATAATTTCCTGTTATTATTCTATTTTTTTCCTTACTCCCAAACATTTTCATTGGAGGCATGCTCTAATCCTGATTAGCTCTAGAATCCAACTTATTTAAACTCTTTTACACAAAAAAGGTGTAAAATTATAAATAAAAAATATTTTGAAAATCAAATTTTTAATTATAACTGTTTGGTATCCGATATTTCTTACACTTTTAGTATGAAAACTTTTTTTTTTCAATTTACAAAATCCAAACACAATATTTTAAGAAGGCTGTTTTCTATCCAATATGGATTTACTCTCTTTCTCTCTCTCTCTCTCTCATATTAAGGCGTATCAGTAGTCAAGGGGAAAATCTAATACCTTGCATGGTTGAAGTTTTTCTTTTCTGGCTATAAGGTAAAATTGTTTTGCACTTAATTATAAATTGATAACGAACTAATTTTTGTTAATTATCATTTGTTCCTGTTCTTATTTCCTTGCGAGTTTTGGTTAATTATTATCTATTTTTTCCCAACTACTTTAGCTTATCATAACACTGAGATTTCTTAGATTTTTATTTTTTGCCGGTAAAATTTTCAATTTTGATAAAGTCTTGTGAAAAGATATTTTTGAGTATTGACAGGAAGGAAGACAATTCTAGAGCGAAACTCAGGGATAAGCGAAAAAAATTGACGACGTCAATTTTTCTTAATTCACGGTTTAACAAATTACGAGCTTAGGAAATTACAAGCAGCCACATACCACCGACTCCCACTTGCCTCCTCTGTGTGTCCATTTTCATTCGATCTCCAATCACACCAAGTCCTTCTTCCTCTTCTTCTGATGCGAGACCGAAAGCGCGTGTTATCAGAATCAAAGAAGAGTGAAAAACTCTCTCATGCGTCCAATGATTGTAGTTAATCCGGTGTTGCAGCTATGTCCACCGCCGTTTGGTGCCGTTCATCCTCTCTTCCCTCCCCTTCTCTTTTCCTGCCCAATAAATCTAGGGTTTCACTTCTGAAACGTCCCATATCCTGGCTATCACTTAACGGGACCTCTCCTCGTGTTCGATTACAATCCAGGTTTCCGATTAATGTAAGTTTTCTGTCTACTTTTGTCTTCCTATGCATTAATCGAATTTGTATTTCTGTTCTTTGGTTGCTCGGAGAATATGGGTTGTTAAAAGATGGAATAAATGTAAATCATCAGGAAGTAAGGGTGTTCTTCATTGGTGTAAACTGTAGTGTGCAAATTTTGAATATTTAATCTTTCACCTATCTTTACCGGCATTGGCTTTCCCTCAAAATGTTTCTTTCCTGCCCTGCGCCCGTCATAAGAAACTAAACTAGTAACTCTCAATAGGAGAGCGGATATGATTTTGATCTGCAAGCTGCTTCAATGAAGCTAAGCTTATATTATCAATGGCAAACCTGATTTGGAGCGTTGGGGTGGAGAAATGGAAGATAATGCCATCATTTTAATGGGAAATCAATCTTTATACACATTACTGATTTACTTCTGTTTGATGTTTCTTAAATCTGCATTTATCAGCATACTCAAAACTTGAACTTGCTTGACTTCGTTCAGCTTTGACCTTAAAGTTTGAGTTAACCTTTAAAATTTAGCAAGACAAAGTCATGGCTAGCCTCCTATCATATATATGTCAATATGTGCTTGGTAGTGTTACTGCTGACTAACTTCAGTATAGGCTTCTAAGGGTAGAGAAGACTTGGCATTTAATGTCATTGACTTTGGCAGATGTGGCTGTTTTATGGCCAGAAATACTATGAGGTCCACAATTGTAGTAGACCACAAAATACAGGGCAGGATAGACATACAGTATGAGGCAAGAAACCCAGTTAATGATGTCTGCATTAGAGTCATGGAAAGAAGAAAATAATGGTGATTATTTGCCTATTTTGAGGTTACAGTATTTGTTTCCTTATTTGATTTGTTAAAAGGAAGCTAAGGTAAGGGTTTCAATCTGGCATCCTCTCCATTTAGCCAATAATCACAGAAATCATGATCATCAAATACAAAGACAATAATATATTATAATTTATAAGGCTAAGGGATACTGTCTTTCACTTTATTTAATCTTAAGATGTTTGGTGGACCTCTTATGAAAGATGGGACAAACCAAGGAATGGCACTATGCCAGTGAATTTAAGAATTGTTAAATTCTTTGTCTATGACACAAAATACAAAGTACCTAATTTCATTGCACTTTGTAGGTACAGTTTCTTCTGTTTACACCCTTTTCTACTTATATCTCTGAGCGGCTGATTTGTGCACATGCAATTGATCTGCTGGGGTTTATTTTGCTTTCTTCTCTATTCCCTAACTTCAATTATTACTCCATTCTAGAAATGGAGATTTTCCTGTTATAGGCATGAAAACTTTTCATCTGAGGACCCTAGCGCGGAGCTCATTGAAGATGGATTTTCAGAAAATTTGGTGCAGCGCAACTGTGATCAATCCAAAGAGTTACATAAAGATTGGCTTTCAAGTATTCAAAAGGTATTGATTTCATATATGGAGAAACTTGTATGAAAGGGAAAATGATGTGTTTGCTACCTCTTACTTTCCGCCCTTTTACTTTGAACCAGATATTAGAAGTTGTAGTACTTAGTAAGTGTTACTTTTTTTAACATTTTCTAGCTTTTTCATTAACACCTGTTACCGATCTCACTTCATGAGATAAGACTTCTTGTTTAATTGTTGTTTTTATTTTCTGACATTTATTCTATTGCTTGCACATTTTGGGATTTTGGACTATATATTGGGGCATTTGTGTTTGTTTCCTTAATATGCTTCTCATACTTTTAGTGATTCAGCCAATATAGGCTTTGTTTCAGTAGTTAGGTTTGGATAACTTGTCAGCGACTTGGTAGATTAATTTAATCTCTTTACGTGTATCACCCATAATTATTTTTTTAACATTGAATCCTCTAGTTCCTGCTTGGTATGATGGAATCGGGCACATGGAAATGGAAATGGAATTCAATTCCATACTTTAAGCATATTTGGTGGCATGGAATTTGAGAAAATTTCTTTTCCTTATCCATCAAAACACATGGAAATGGCTTCCATCTAAAAACCTAAGATTTCAAATTCCATGTACTCTTTCCCATTTTTGCCCCTGCCACTTCTTTTTCAATTTTTGCACCACCATCTCCCTCCTCCTTTCACCCCACCATCGACCACGCACCCACCACCTTCTGAAGAGGCAACCTCACTGTCCTCCTCCTCATGCGATGGTGACCTTGTCACCTCCTTCTCCTCCTCTCTCATTTTGAATTTGCTCACTTCATCTGTTTTGAAACCTCCCTTGTCAGATCTGGTCGTTTTCTCTCACTATTAGTTGCAGTAAGCTAAGGTTTCGACGGAAATCTCCAGCAACCAAGAAGTCAGAAGAGGCCCCCTTCTCTCACTGTGTTTTCAAACTTGACTACATTGCCATTGGAGCCCCAAGCAATACGTCGACAGTAATCTCCAGTAGCGACAGCCTCCTTTGACTTTTTTTTTCCTTGGGCACGTTCTCCCTTTGAAAGCTGAAGAACATGAACCTAACTGCAACAACCTCCTATGATTTCCTTTTCCTTTTGCTTCACAGTTTGTTTCTTTTTGTTTTGGAATCTGGGTTTCTTTTTTCTAATGTTTGCCTAAGAAATCTGGGTTCATTATTTATTGTTTTTTTTATTTTCAATTAATTATTGAATGTATTGTTGGTTATTGAACATGATTGGTGATTTCTGGGATTATGTGGTGTATCTGACTCCGCTGTTTGTGATGAGAGATTTTATTGAAAAAGAAAAAATTGAAGGGCATTTTGATTTAAAACTTAGGACTCATTTTCATGACATACCAAACACACTTTTAAACCCCATATCCATTTCCATATCTATCTCCATGTCCATCAAAATCAATCCCATCATACCAAACAGACCATTTGAGAATTTTTGGAATACGATGATTATAGTATACTAATGGCATTGTGCCATCCATGTAACTTGCCTCGCTTAGTGAGATAAAGGTTGTCGTTGTTAATGATTATATCAATCTTATTATCTTGAAAGCCTCAGGAATAGTGAGGACATTGTTTGCTGGTGTTTCAGGGTGCAAATGCAATTATTGGTGTGAAACCTTGGACAGTTCCCTGGACAGAGAAGACCATTGTTCAGGTAAAGCATATTCTTTATGCCATCCTTAATTTTAATGGTTAACTAGGTAACATAGCGGTTTTCTATGCTTTGATTATTGAGCCAGAAACAGAGAGTCATGATTTTCTTCCATTTATTTCTGAATTGATATAACTCTCGAGTTAGAAAATTGGAAATGGATGTTAGTTATAAATGCCAACATGTTACACTTTCTGTCTGATTTAGTGACTGCCAAGTTTATGGCTGCTCAGAAGAAAATGATGTCAGGAAAATTAGTATTTTTGTGCTATTTGGAAGTTAATGCAATCAATATAGAACGTTTTATCTATTTATCTAATCATACTATTCTTGGATAAAAATGTCATTAGCAAGCTGAGAATAGTCCCCCTATTAGGGAACGAATTGTGTCACATATGGTATAGGCTTGCATCATAGCTCTTGATCGTCAAGAGAGATTGACGCTTTAACATTATCAGCTTCACTTGACTTTTATATTTGAAAGTGCCTTGCTTGTCAAGTTTAAGAAATTTTGCTTATTGCCTATTTGTATTTGAGAATTCCTTTGTAGTTTTTGACTTGATTGAATTTTCTTCTATACATTTGAGGCTCATGCATCATATATTCCCTATGATATAGGACAAGCATGCTGATATGTAATAATTCTCTCAGTTATGAGTTAGAACTGTGAGTTGGAAGTAATTACAAGATAAGAAAATATTTCTGAAGGCTTCCTACATGCGAGATTGCAATTTAAAATTTCAAAATCAAGCATTCCTATTATATATATTCCATCGGCATTGCTTGAAAATGCAACCAAAAACAAGATAAAGGTGTGGGTTTGCACAAGTTGAGCGTTGACAACCCATATGTAGGAGCTAAGTTTAGGAAGCTTTTTATCCATCGAACAAGCAAATAAGGACATGAATAAATGACTCTGGTTGCATTATTCTTAAGCTATGTATAATTTATTTGGCATATAAATTTGAGGCCTTGTATTTAGTATTTTTCAACTGTTTTATTAATATTGCTTACATTTTTACATTTAGAGCATAAACTGAATTGTGTTTTCCAGGTTATGCTGCTATGGATTGCCTCATTTTGGTTAGTAGGATCTTGGATAGTCCCATTTCTGGCATACACAGCAGGGTTCAGAAAAGAGTCCCTTACATACAGAGGACAGGCCTTGTACAGCCTCTTGACAGATGTTGCTGAAGGTTTGGTCGGGATTTTGATACTTCAGCGTTGTCTTGCAAAGTTTCGACCACTTCCATCCGACTGGTTCAAATTTAAACTCAAAGGCAAGTGGGTATTTGATGTTGGTATTGGCTGTCTCATGTTCCCCCTTATCAACCAGCTGTCCCAAGTGAATCTAAATTTACTGCCCATTCTTCCATCTACCCCTGTGACTATTTCAAGCGTAGAACAGTCAATTGTGGCAAGAGACCCAGTGGCTATGGCCCTCTATGCAGTGGTGGTCTCAGTTTGTGCCCCCATATGGGAGGAGATCGTTTTCCGAGGTTTCCTTCTTCCATCCTTAACGAAATATATGCCTGTATGGTGCGCCATATTTGTTAGCTCAGTAGCTTTTGCCTTGGCACATTTTAACTTGCAGAGAATGCTGCCTCTTGTATTTCTTGGTATGGTTATGGGTGTTGTCTTTGTAAGGTCGAGGAACCTCTTATCATCAATGTTGTTGCATAGTTTGTGGAATGCTTTTGTATTTCTCGACCTCATGAAATGATGAGTTGTACATTATTTTTCCAGCTTTACCTTCTTCTGTACTCTACCCCCTTTATTGAGCTTGCTTAATATTGCATCTCTACCTTCAAGTTCTTGCTCCTTTGTAACAGCAGTGGTAATGATCATATTGCAAACTAATAAATGTCAGTGATCCTGCAAGCAGTATGCAAACAACTTCCCATTCCCCATGGATAAAAAGTTTCTAATGAAGGTTTTAGGCAAATTTGAAATAGTGTGAGAAACTTCTCTCTCTCTCTAACTCACACAGAGCTCTGGGGTTAAAAAAGCATGAAACGTGTGATTTTGTTTTCTCTCTCTAGATCCTTCTCTTCCTCACTTTCTTAGAAGTTGAAGGTTAAACCATCTAATGCGAGTGGCAACCAAAATGCTTAAATACAGGTGCAAAAGTCAAATCAAACTTGCATGACAATTTGAATTTAGATCTTAGTTAGTTCAATATCGGATACCGATACAAGTATTATTCACTCTGTCATTCGTCCATTCTCAGACTTCAAGGGCGTTTAGTTCTTCAATGACAACGAGAATGCTATCAAATGGGGTCTAGAAAGCAGTGGTAACACTGGTAGAGGTGGAGGCATGTGTACTCTCTGGCCAGTATCCCCTGTGGACTGAGCTCCAAGCGCCCTGCCCTTGAACTGTGGGTGAGCCCGACCCCTTTTCTAAAATTTTTGTATCAAAAAAAAAAAAAAATGATGCTGAGGTTCTGTAAGAATGTACCATCCATTTAACAGAAATAGTGAAACAAAAGATAACACAGGTCCTCTCGATCCACCTACACTCTACTCTTTTCAATTTTTCTTACACAAGACAAAATGATATACATAATACCAAGAGTACATGCTATATATTACATACAGACAGAATTCCTAAGAAAAACTTAATAAAAAAGAAAAAATCTGAATGAGTGAGTGGTTAAACGCCAAGGGAATTAAAAGCATAAAAAAGTGAAAGAAATTTCTATCGGGCTATACTAGTTATCTGAGAGGGAATAACAAGAATGCAAAGGAAGTGTTTACTAAAACCGGAGGTTTTGATCCTTCCTCGACCAATCCTGAATTCAAAACTCTATTCTTCTCTATCTCATATTAATTACCCTTTGTGCATCTATTTAATAACTTCAGTGATCTTTGGTTAAAGGGAGAATTTCCATGAGGTTCCATGGAAGAGATTGAATTACTAGAAAGTCTCAATACAATACAAGTGAGCAACATAAATTTGTTGTCATTTTCTGTACTAAAACTTGTCATTGCATACTCCTTAAATGTTATTGAACTTTTGGGTAATTAAATCCCTTCCTTCTTTATATAATATAAAAAAAAAAAAAAAAATCCCTTCCTTTTGACCTTATAGTCATTCTATGATATAAATCCTTTCCAAATGCTCAAGCCATCTCTCTCACTCAAGTAGCTCACTTTACTTTCAGCTGAGCTGGCTGGTTTAGTACTCCATACTTTATCTACAACTATGCCCTTGTAGTAAATTGTTCAGTTCCAAAAGGTAATGATATCATCTTATCTAGGTGGCACTCCTATCAACTATTGAATGAATCTGGTTGTTCTCATCAAATGCTCAGTATCAGTGACAGTGAGACAGAATTCTGGTACATTATTACGAATCCCATTAAAAAAAAATTTCCTGCTACTTCTTTTTGCAAGAATTTCTGTCATACTTAATTTTCTTTTGTACATGCATGATTGGTGTAACATTCTTTTCAGAATTCGACTGCATTAATGATTGTTGGATTTACTTGCGAATACTTATTGTCTTCAAGGGAGACATAAGAGGGGACCAGTTGTTATCAAGTCACTCTGCTTTGTCTCAAGAACCATTGTTCATGTCTGCTTCTTTATCCGACAACCCCCCGGGGCCCTTGTCTGCTACATTAAAATTTCATGCAATTTGCTGACCATAACTAATTAGTTATTTTCTGTACGAAAATGACATTGTTTTCTTTTCTTTTTTTTTGTCATCGTCATTTAAACCTCTCAAATTTGTGTGTTCAGAATCACTCAAACCGGTAGTGGATGAAATAGCATAAATTTTTCTTATCAGGAGAGTCTCATGATGTTTTATTGGTTTCTTTCCCCTTTTTGCCCTGCAGATTTAACTGATTCAGGACAAGGAATACAGTTACGTATGTCAATTGGTGAACATGTCCATTGTACTATAATGTTGTGCCCATCTGTTCTTTATTTCATATTTATACATTTTTGTTCTCCTATGAACTGTAATTATTTGAATCGCCTCAATTTTTAAATTGTCCGTTTTGAGACCTCATTACCTTGGTTTTAAAGTATGCCGAAATGGGAGCTATCATGTCCTTTCTTCCCCTTTCTAGCCCATTGTGAAACTTCACAATCCACCCCTTAGGAAACTAGTGTCCTTGTTGGCAATCAACCAAGGCTGGTTTAAGAGAGAGGCACTAAAATGTTACATTATGGATTTATGGGGTCAAGAGAAGAGACCATTTATATTTGTTATTGCTTAATGTTTTGCTTTGCGCGCATCTAAACCAATTTCATCTACTTAATCTGATCAATGACTTGTCATCAATATTAAAATTAACTTGACTTGAAGTTAAATTTGTTATAGTCAGTTTGACAAAGACTTTATTTCTTTCAAAGAACTTAGCTTAGCGTTCTTATTGGAAAAAATACCTCCCACTAGGTTTATAGTTTCCGTTATAATAGGTCAATCGTCAGAGACCATTCAATATGGGCTCTTTTTCTCCAACAAGACTAATTCATTGTACAAAGAAACTCATAGCATGAGCATGTAAGACCTATCGCAGCATTCCAGTGTCTTTTCACTCTCATGAAATAATAATGTTGTCCCCTAAGCATATAATAATAATGATTATGATTATGATGATATTGATAATAATATTTATAATTGTCCGATGTAAAAATGCATATAAATGTGATTTAGGTTTGCATGATATATATAAATAATATTATGATTGTGGAATGGAATATATTATCATCTTGGTACAGCCATATACATGTTGAAGTAGTTGGGGTGTGATGATCAGAATAATAGAATCATCCTTTTTTAAAACTGGTCACATCAATCCAGAATTGATTAAACAAAAACACAACAGGACAAGAAGAAAAGCAGAGCAAGCTACCCAAATCAACAACACCGACTGTTTATATTGGTAAAAATGGAAGCTCTGAACTATAATTCTGATGCAGTTGTACAGTTTATCTGATCATTGGGTTGGTTAATATTATTGAAATAATAACTTGACAAAGACATTTAAAGGGAAAATCGGTAAAAAGTACATGTTTGGAAATTTTATTGGTTTGAAGGACCTGATTTACTTTTATACACAGAAAGCATCAGTACTCTAAAAGATTTCAACTTTCATGCATAGAAGGTATTGGTAAAAGAATATATTCTAAATGCAAGATGCTATACTATCAAGAGTGGTTATGTTTAATGTGTCTGAATATGAAAGAACCTGTTACTTTTTCATTTAATTGAATATGATTTCTCATAAATTAAACTAAGTTCAATAAATAAACCGGAAACAAATGATTAAAAAGCTAGGGCAAGGTTAACTAGTGATGCAACAGGACATTATGGGTCTGGTGTGGGGGCTCACTTTTCTGTCCTCCCTCTTTTTCTTTCTTTCTTTCTTTTTTTTAATCCCATTTCCAATTATTAAAATCCGTTGTCTCTTGCCAGACAACCACATTCCCCATTGTTGGAGTGAGATGATATATCAAAGATGTGTCCATATATATATATATATATATGAAGCATTTACTTTAGCCATAGCCCACCTTGTATTGTACCTTCTTTCCTCACCCTATTGAAATTTCTGAATTATTTTGCTTCCTTTCTTGTTCCCCATGGAAACCTCTTCTCAGACTATTTCCATTGAAAGCTTCTCTTACAGTTGGCTAGTGAACATGAAGCCATCTCTTGAAGCTTGTGTTAACATTGATGCATCATCAGATGAAGCTTCTTCCTTCATAGAAATGGATCCAAGAAATCCACCTTCCAAGAGGTTCTTCCAAAAGAACTCGCAGGAATTCAAGTTTGACTTCCCAGTTTCTCAGTCTCCTCTTGCTCTTGTTCATGCAGATGAACTTTTCTCCAACGGCTACCTCACTCCTCTGTTTGCAGATTCCTTAAAAATGGAATCTTTCAGTGCTTCTGTTTCAACAACCTCAAACTTAGTTCTTCCTTCTTCTTCTTCAATGAACGGCATGGCTCCTAAAGTTCAGGCTTCTAGATGTTCTTCATTGAAGAGGTGCAGGACATTGTCAAGGACGATGTTTCAGAAGTATCTCAATTTCTTCAGGCCTCTGTGTAGAAAACTTCGGGGTCGTCGTCATCATCAGAAATCGGGTTCGAATCATGAAGTTGGTGCTGGAAATAAAAGAGGTTTTTATGAAACATCACCAAGAATCAGTGTTGCTTATTCTGCAGATGACTGGAGAAAGTCTTGTGATTCTGAGAGCTCAATCTATGAAGCTGTTCTTCATTGCAAAAGATCCATTGGTATGTACTAAATTCAATAACTGAAAATTCATTCATGAGTTTTCACTTATAATACTATTGTCCTTAATATAAACTAATTTTCTAACTTAAGAATTGATATATAATTTAATGATATATGACATATGTTATGATTAAATAACCTATTTATCTTTTTTAATCTCTCCAAAAATAAGTGAACTCTTATGCTAAGAACCATAGGTAGTACCTTAATTTAATTTCAATATTTGAATTGAAAATGATCTACGGAAGAATGAACTATCCATTAATAACAGTGTACTGTGAAAACTAAAGTAGGTGGGACTTGCATTAACATTTGAATCAATTGTTTATTTCGCAGAAAGGACTTAAGAGTGGTGCAGAAGGAAAGAAGGGTGAAGGAATTAATAGTAGAAGGGAGAGAGAGAAAGAGAGAAGATAAAAGGCAAAAGAAAGAAAGAAAGAGAAGCAATAGATTCAAATGGGAGCTGAAGAAGAAGACAGTTTAGGGAAGAGATCACATGATGAGCTATTCATCACAGGGTCTTTATTCTCCTCTGCTTGAATGATAATGGTTTGTCACTGCCAAAATTAAAATAATGAGATAGCACCAAATGCACCAAAATTAAGAAAAAGTGTGTGTGTGTGTGTGTGTGTAATTATATTTCATTTTTGTTCTTCTATATCATTTTGTTGATATGGGGTAGAGAACACTCTTACTACCCAACGGAATCTTCTTCATTGGATGTGAATCAGTATGTAAATTATACATGATATTTAATTAGCAGTGAAAGATGTTATCAGAAACTGTATTTGCGCTTAGTAGCTTGAAAGCTCAATCAACTTCTATGTCACCATGCATGCTAAAAAAGGAACAAAAAGAAGCTAAATTGAATTAATAGCCTAAATGATCCAATTATTGTGGGTAAATTAATGTTTCAGAAACAAACTTTAATGTTTGTGAAATTGAAATATTCTTTTCTTTTATACTTGATATATCCCTATTTTATCATAACATTTAATGTCTTAGTTAGGGATTTCATCCTTAATTTTGGGCAAAATTTTATTTATTATGATTAATTTAAATTAATGATGATTGTGTGAAAATAGAGTTTAAAAGAGTAATATTTCCATAAATATCGCAATTACTATTAATTGGGTTAATTTTCTTAGAATATAAGTTGCTACCTAATTTTGATTTGCACTGTAGGTCACCACCTTAGGAAGGTTGGAGCTAAAAATAATAGACGAAAAGGGCAAGCGTAAGGATCAAGAAAAAGAAATAACTAAAATGAAAAGGAAAAAAAAAAAAGAAAATATTGTTGAAGAACCAAAACGAAAAGGAATTTCTTCGTTGCCAGATGCTGGGAATTATGTCAGATAAAAATTCTGTAATAAACGCTGTCACTTTAGAACAAAACAAAATCAGCGAAAATTAAAGAAAATGATCCCAGCTGCTGAAAATTACAGACAGGCCCCGATTGAAATCAGCGTTTTTGCTGATTGAAGCAAGCAGAATCTGAACAGATTTGTTGGGATCTTCCTTCTAAAAGTGGCCGGCATTGTTGATAGCTAAGGGCTGTGACCTGTGAAGCAACTTTTGGCGGAGATTTGGAAATAAAAAGGAGTCGTTTTGGGAAGAAGAGAAAAGAGAACGTCAAGATTTCGAACAGCAAGAAGCGGAGAGATTGAAACGGAGGAGAGAGGAAGACTTGGAGAACACCACCTACAATCATCACCACCGGCGCGTCCCTTCACCACCATCGCCAGAATCGGGCCTTTACCATTAGAGGTACCACAACTATCACCACCGTCTTCTCCTTGACCAACCATCATGTGTCCATCATGGTTTGGACGTAAGTATATGAGTAGGGGTATATGAGTAGGGGTATGTGTCCACCCTAAAAATCTAATGCAAAAATAAGAAAATTCCCTTTTATTAAAAAGATGTATTTGATAGAATTGATAATAAGATAATTATAATAAAATTTTAAAAATAAGACCTAAAGGATGATATTGTAATTGTTTTTATTATAACATACTTTTGTTATTAAAATATATGTACTTGAACTTATTGAATACACATCCTTCATTAATTTCCTGGATCCACTACTCTCCACCATCATCCACATCATCTTCACCCAGAAGGGCTGTCAAAGGTTTAGAAAAGCAAAGAGTGAGAAGGCTTTCATCCTCCTTCTCTTTTCATCAGCTTTGTTCACTTTATCTCTTCTTCACTCAACTAATGGGTGCTTGGTGTTTCAAAGAAATTGTGGCTGAAGTTAAACCATTAGTAGCTAAATCTCTTGTACTTCTTGGATGTTATGGGTTAAGTTTGAGAGCTAAGTATTTGCTTTTTAATTAATTTTCTCTTTGAACTTATGATCTTCTTTGTTATGAATTATTTTGATTTGAATTTTGGGACTGACATTATGTGTTATAGTCTCTGTTAATTGGATTATTGTGGTTTGAACTGAGTTGTAAGGCTTGATTATTTATTTTATATATTTCCATTCATATTCATTGAAATTATTTTATCTACTACGTTGTTATTAGGTATAATAATTGATTTGTGTTGCTATTTTAGTTTAGGTTGTTTTCCATCATTAAAAAAAATAAAATAAAAACTCAATTTCAAAACCACTTTCAATATTTTTGTCACTTAATCTAGCCTAAGAATTAAACAAAAGGCTCCTTAAGAGAACACGACCCAAGTTGTCCCCTTCACACAGTATAATTTGGTTTATTTTGATTTAACCTGAGACAACTAAGATTTTAAATCAATACTGTCAACCAATATTTTGCATCTTTTTCTAGATTGTATTATTAGGTATTTGAGTAACTAACTATTCTAATTAATTTTAGGGTTTGTGACTTTCTTCAATACAAATGTATCATCTAAGACTCAAACTCGAAACCATAAGAACCTAGCTAACTAGGCCTTACATCACTAGATCACATATATGTTAGTAAAATTGAGATATTCTTTGTTAACTCATTCATAATTAGGATAAAGCTAAGGAACAATGGTATCTATTTTTACTTATATTTGAACAATAATCTATTCAATTAGGTTTAATTAATTGCCTATCTCTATATGTCAAGATAGTAGGCCAACATCCCACTACCAAGGCACGTGCTAAAAGTTCAACCTTTTTTATTTTCAATGATTAGTTTATAAAATATTATCTCCATAGACTAGCTATAAATTATGGGCATGTATTTAAAAGCATCTTAAAAGAGCACATAAGCATGTGATTTTTGCGATGAGAATTTTTCTAGTGGTAAGAATATTCTTGACACATTCAAAAAGATATTCTTAAGTAGATTTACTTAATAAACCATTAATTAATTGTCCAAAATCAATAATGAAAGAAATAAGTAAACGAAATCATTTAAGGTTTAAACTAGAACTGTTTTGAGTTTGTAAATTCAGTGACTCCGTAATTTATAAGAATACTCCTTATTGTTGTTACCCAAGTTTGAATTGGATCAGATTCTCCAAATTTTAATTTTATGCGTTCATAATATGCTTTTAAACTAGAGAAAAAATAAAAATGAAAAGGAAAAAGAATCATTAAATAAATATTTAAAATAAAAAAATTAGGCCTGGATAAGAGTGATGCTTAGAAAGGACCACTCTTTAGGAATCTATATCAGTATCAGTTGTGACTGGTGGGCAAAATTATCTGAGCCTCTTATTCATAAATATTTTACAGTAACAGTACATACCCCATCACATGATGGTATGATGATAGGGACAATACAGAAACACAATGAAAGGAAAATTTATAGTTTATAGTTTAAAATATCACTTCCTTTTCCAAAAAATATAAAAAATAATTTTTAAAACTATCATTATTTGATATATCCAGGTGTAAAACTACAACTTGTTCATGCAAAGCTTCTAACAAGTTCATAGCAGAATTTTAGGTTTTTAATTTCTAGGGCTTGTCCATAAATCTGTGTCATCTTACATAGACAAGAAACTGTTCTTACTGAATCCAAGTCATGATGTTTGGAGTCTCTGTCTGCTGATTCAGTTAAGTTGATGATCAATTTCTCGATCGATGTCTTTGAGAGAAGTTATAATTATGTAAAGGGTTGAACGCAATAATCATGATCGAGACCAAGAACAACGTGGTAAAGTTCATGGTTTCATCCCAAAAGGTAGGCACATTTCGGAAGTTACGTACGTACATATGCATTAAAAATCATAAGATAGTGTGTGTTTGTGTATATATGTGCGTGTCAGAGCCTAAACCTTAAATTTTTGTCATCTTAAAGGCTCTCAGAAATGTTCACTCTTAAACTGTAGAAACAATAATGATTGTTGGTCTTGTCTGTGTGTGGGGAGAGAGAGAGAGAGAGGGCTTTCTGGTTGCCTGGGAAATACTAGTTCAGTATTCTTCCTCAAGCTTGTCGTGTCTGAAATTCTCGTTTTGTTTATCTTGACGTTAAAGGATCATTATGGTTTTTGTTTTATTTAATCAAAATATAGAGTGGTGGGCTCAGTGTTAAAATGAAGAGTAGGTCAAAGATTATTTATGGTATATGGTAAAAGTTATTGATGAGGAGCATAAGTGTGAAAGGAGAAGCTTATAAGGTGGTCCAAAGCAATGGCGATCAAGTGAAGAAACTGATCACATGCAAAGAGGAAAGATATGGAGACATAGACAAAATGTGTTGCAACAAAATGACAAGTTCTTTTGTTTGCGTCATTCGGTTTTTTCTGTGGTTTCATAGCTTGCATTGTAGGGGACCAGAATCTCTTACATGATCCATGTTCCTACATTTTCTTGATTTCTCACGGCTTCTCTACAGCCTAAATGGACCTTTAATTACTATTTTTGCCCCACCCCCATCAACCCAAAAATTCAAGGACGGAAGTCTTCTTATTTAGTCTTTTTCTCATTGGTTAATGTGTGTTGAACACCTTGAAGCATTTTTTTTCTAAATGCTCCCAGTATATTGAAGTATTTTGTAGTTTATCCAGTATCTTAAAATATTTTATGGTCTAATTTCGCCCCTAAAGCATTAATGTTTTAGAAGAAATTTTTTCAATAAAGTATTTTTAGGAGTAACTTTTAATCTGTCCATTAAATCTCAAAAAGTTCTTCGATTGAAAATACATCAGCATCCTTTTTTTTTCAATAGCAACTTAGGGTGTTGGACGCACCTAGAAAGATATTTCAGGGTAATAAATGAATCACTATAATGCTAAGCGCGCTTTAGGATGCTAGATAAATAATAAAATACTTTAGAATACTCGACGCACTTGGGAAAACAATTCAGGGTGGTGGATGCAACTTAACTTTTTTTAAATATTATTTTTGTAAGGTTTAGACTATTTTCCTTATCCCATATTATATTTTCTCTTTTTTATGATATACTCCCTACATTTCTTTTTGATGCCGTTTAAGGTTTTTGTATTTAGATTTTTTAAAAAAATTAGTTAATGTGTGATGAAATATAATTGAAGATCCCAATATAAGGGTATGTTTGAAAAAATAGTAGTTGATATTGTCTTGGAATCATAAACTGATGTGTAAATATCTGGAAAAAAATTTCTTAAAAGTGTAAATGAAGGGAGTGTGCTGGCAAAAAAAGAAGGGAGTATTATGCATATCATTATATTACCTTAATTCAATTCCTTTAGGAGATATAATAGAATAATAATATCAATGCTTTTATAAGTGCATCTTCTCAATGCATATATCATTTTATATGAGGCTCTTGTGTCTTATTTAGGCAATTTCTAATAATTTCTTTAATAAATGCGTTTTAAGGTAGGAAATTTATCTTCAATCGTGTTAACATCTGAAAAACTTGTCAAACGTTTATTTTAATTAAAAAATAAGAATACACATAGATTTTTTAGTATTAAATTAATAATTATTTCAAGTAGTGGCGGACGTAGGACCCAATTGGGTGAGGGTGCAATTTCATTTTTTAAAACTAGCCCAAACCTTGCACAATGTGCGGGTGTGTGACCTTGCACAATCTGTCGTCATATAAAAAAATCACTTAGATTTAAAAATATAATTTGTATTAACCAGTTATGAGTTATGACCCATATAAAGATATATATGGGTGGACATCGAGGTGATGCTGCACCAATTTTGACTTCTAGCTTTTTACATACACTTAACACACGTCTCTGTGTATACATGTGACCTCAAACTCCCAAATTATAGTAGACTTCTTTATACACAAAATATTGCAATTCTTATTCGTCTTTGCAATTTAATTTATTAACACTATCTCAAGCCCCGATGCGCAGGTGAGAGGTCGAGTATCTGTCAATATGTTGTCATATAAAAAAATTACTTAGATTTAAAAATATAATTTGTATTAACCAGTTATGAGTTGAAAGCTATGCCCTATATAGAGATATATATGGGTGGAGAGGTGATGATGCACCAATTTTGGCTTTAATTTTTTTACATATACATAAAATACTTGATACATGTCTTTGTATACAGTAGACTTCTTTATATACACAATATTGCAAGTCTTATTCATCTTTACAATATTTGCATACCCTTTAAAATAAGAACCCGGACAACACCTTTGTATTTACATCACCACAATCAGCTTAGCAATAAGCTAGAGTTAAAAGTATATCTTTCATAAAAAATATTGGGAAATAAGCAAACAAAGATTATAGCCATTCAAACAAATTATCGGGCATATTTTCAAACACATGTGTGCAATATATTATCTATGTTCATCATCTCCCTCTCAGTCCCCTTTGTTTTGTCATAGTCTGGGGCTCCACAAAATTTATCATAAGTCGTCAGAGTAGAACACCCATGTACTTGCTCCGTCATCTCTACAACCTCCCACTTTTATATTAATGAAAAAGTCGTTAACCAACAATTATTGAGAGCAAGTTGAAAAGGATTTGTTTTTTCTTAACTATATTCTTTGTTAAAGGCGTGGAAATGGAGAAAATGATGTTGCGAACTTTTCCTCTATAACCATGGGCTTGACATGAAGCAAAATCTAGATTAGTCAGAACCAAAGGTTCCAGTGAACTGGGATGGGATACAGGAAATATATATATATATATATATATATATAAAGTCATTATATTAGGAGTGAGTGTAAGCGTTTAAAAGTTGGTATAACAAATATTTTTGTAAAGAATATTAGAGGCTTTCCTAAATAATATTTTCCTAAAATATTGGAGTCTTCAATAGGATATGATTTTGAGGCGTTTTATATCTGAGAAAAGTTGTAGGAAATACTTGTAAATATAATTTTATTTCAATATAACAATTCCCAAAAAAGTTGGGGTCATCAATATAATTTCCCACCACTTGGATGAGTTTAATATATGAGAAAATTAAATTAGGGAAAGCTTTACCACGGTATAGCTCTCATGTATGGGGTCTGTTTTTCAAACCTGCCATTAAGAATTAAGAATTAAATAAAAGTTAGATAACGGATAAGAAAGATTAAATTGAAGATTGAAAATTAAAAATTATATAAAAATATTGTAGAATTTTATTTTGAAATAAATAAAAATTAAAATTGGAAATGAAGGTATATTTTAAAATGAACATAGTACTCGCCTATTTTCAATCATTTTCACCCAACTTACTTTTTATTTATGTATTTTAGTTTATATATTGAGTCAAGTTTACTGATATTATTATTAAATATCTATAAATTTATTGAATTATTTAAAATATTGAAATTAATATATATATATATATATATATATATATATATATATATATATATAATATCATAATTTTTTAATAAATATGATTTTTTTCTACTCTTAAGCTAATATCTTAAAATAATATATTGAAGATATTACTTTAAGTATTAACTTTTATATGGTAAAATTTTTGCTAATCTTCTAAAACACTATATTAAAATATGAAGATACTGTATTTCAGCCCTAAAAAAGAAGATCTAATCAATACACAATAAATTAAGCTGACATTAGAAAAACAAAGAAAAGGGAAAGAAATAACAAGACTGAAATTTTTCAAACGCGCGTGAGAAATGTACTTACAGTTCCTTCGAGCATCTTTGATAAAGATGGTTAAACACCTTCCCCAGAGACACCTCTCTATATCACAATTGGGAAAACTACTAAAATTAATATTTAGAAGGAATAACGATGAAGGAACAAACTCATAAACCGACAAGGAAAACACTCATATTTAGTAGGAATGATGATAACAGAACGAATTTATAAACCTAGGCAAAATCAGAAAAGGATGGTGTAACATCCCACCTTAAAACAGCGGAATTTTTTTTAAAAAAAAAACGATGATCAGAGTAGAGCTTTTATTTTAACAAAACGAGTAATTAAACCTTGATAAAACATAACCACAGTGTAATTGTTCTATTACAGTCCTCTAATGTCCAAAGGAAAGTAAAATACATAACTAGGGAAATAACAAAATAAAAACTCCGTCTTGGGTCCTACACCGCCTGCCTGCCTCTCTCTTCGGACCTTGGTCCTCCCGACCCTGAAGCTACAGCTGAGATCCAATTCCCGATTGGATCTCAGGTAACAGTTAATCTTATGCTCAAATAAGACAGTATATGGATAACAGCATGTACATAATCACATAACAGCAGTATATCACTACATAAGCACACAGCAGATGCATGATCACATATTGGCAGAACATAAGCACACAACAATATGTAAAGCCCCACATAATGTTTGCATATAACCAGTGTCACGACGGCCCATCGTGTCCTCAGCGCTAGGAAAACCCAACGGCGTTATCAAGACTATAACCCGTATAAAGCTGTATGTATATCGACAACCCTAGACAGAGCTTCAGTATATAAGCATGTCTATCACATATAGTATATGAGTAGCATAAGCGTTAAGGTTACAATACGCGACCGTACCTCTGTTGACGGTTTCTGGCACTTTCGTCAAATTACGGCACGTTTGACAGCGGCACGACAGCGGTGACAGCAGAAACAGCGGAAACAGCGATTCGTGATTTCGGGTTTCCTATACGGATAGTATCACCGGTGTGAGCATTTAAGGCCATATCAGGCAATTTCGGTACAAATTACCATTTTGCCCCCTAGGTTGACTAATTGGCAGAATTTCGCCAGCACTTCGCTATTTTGATTTTAAACTTTCAAAATTTTTGCTATAACCCTTCCTCTAGCATACTCCTAAGATAAATATCATATTTATTCCTAAAAACATGATATCTAAGCTAACTTAAGAATTAAAGACTACTCTAACAATTCTACTATAATTACCGAAAGAACTACTTAAGCTAAAGACTAAGGACCGGAGAACTTACTCAGAGCTTTGCTATGAACTTCTTACTCGTCTTCCAGAGCTTCTCTCTCTAACTTCTCTCTAGGATTGCAAGTGAATTGGTGAAGAATGAAGAGGAATGAAGGCTATTTATAGAAAATCTCAATGGCAATTTCGTAATTTCGCTGAACTTTGTCTGATCAGTTTCTGGCCGTTAGATCGCACTTCTTTAAGGTGGCAAGATCTTGGCCATACACCTCTCAAAGATGATGTCATTCTTAGTCATCAAGGTGATGTCACACACTTGCTCAAGAAGATTTCTACCGATAAAGTCCCAGTTCGGTGTCCGAATCGCGTAATTTTGGAAAATCTCAAAATTCCGGAAGCAACACTCTGAAAATCTTTTCTTCCTCTTCAAGAATACTGGATTTTCCTATCCTTGTACTCTCATTAAGGATATTCCGTTATCTGCCGAAAATCCTCGATATTCGCGACCAGTTACCGAAATGACTTCAGTCGGTGCCAACTTCTGGACAAAAATTTATTGATTAATAATATACTCTGGTTTTTCCCAATTTATCCCCGAATTCTCACTTCTGAATTATTTTCTATCGGTTCTCATTTCCCTTATCTGTTCTAATTCTACAAGATATCTTCTTATCCTGATCTCCAAACCGCTCCATCGGTTTCAGAAATGACTTCAGAGACAGCCTACTCCGAGATAAAAATACACTTGTTCATAATATACTCTGACCCTAAAAACCTAGTTCAATGTTTTCTAGATAGGATTTTATTTCTATCCGTGGTCATTTATCCTGTTCACTCTTTATTAATATAATATTATTTATTTACCACATGTCTTAATCTTATAATATTATTATTCTACAAATATCTTATTTTATCCTTATCCCTCCAAATTTTTGGCCCACACACACACACACATATATATATTTTTCCTTTTACCATAATATCCTATTTATTTTGCATTTTTTCATGTTTCCTAAATTTTCTATAATCTTATAAAATTCTCAAAAATTACTTAATTAATCCTTTAATAATTTCTAATAATTTTCTTAATTAAAAATAATCATTTTCTCACAATAATTTTATTGACATTAATAATTTGAGCTCCATGCAAAATATCAAAAATCATAGAGTCAATTTTAGTTTCAGAATACTTTTTAATTTTCCTCCTTTTTATTTTCATAAGAAATAATTTATTAAATTATCTAAATTAAGAATAATATGCTTTCTAAATTTTTAATAATTATTCCATGTCTGTTAGAATTTTTCCTAATTTTTCTCGGGATGTTTTATGGCCCTAAAGTGCATTTTTCACATTTCTGCTGATAAATTTCCTTTAATTTTTTAAGTATTTTCCTTTGAACATATATATCATGTGGAGATCAAAATCTTCATAAATGGACATTTTTATTATTGTAATATAATATTCTAGATAATAGTTATCTGGGTATTACAGATGGGAAACAACCACAACTTTCTCGGGCAGTTATATTTTAAGGTCAAAATTCTAAATTGTTAGGAAGAAAAGTCAGGCGGGTCAAGAGACAGAGTCCCAAGAATAGATCATGTTAAATGACAAAGGAGTAGAGGAAACATGGGTAAAATTCTAGAGCACATAACAAAACAAAATTGAGAAGATAAGATATTAAAGCACACAGAAAAATCAGAACAAAAATAGAGAAACTACCAAGGAAACTTGAAAATACACACTTGGAGACGCATTAGTATATTTGGTTGCCTCATCGCAAACGTCTCCTACCAATATTCTTGCGACAAAGAAACTTCACAATACCCATAAATCTGAAGAGTAGAGAAAGAAGCAAGATGCCCCGAAAGCGAGGAAAAAGAAGAGGTGCTCCAATGCAAGGCGTGAAAATGAACTGAAGAAGGCAACAAAGCGTCAGAGGGGGAGTAGGGGTTTTTGAATTTTGAACAACATCAATTTTGAAGAAGCAGTAATTGGCATAGTAATTGACCGTCATAATCGTGATTTGTATAAATAAAATAGGATAAAAGTGTCATTGGTGAATCGTGATTTTTGTTCGAATATTTTTTTTCACAAGTGACTTTAACAATTGTGATTATATTTAGATTTCATTTATTAAAAACATGAATGTATAATTACTAAAAAATGTATGAATTTTATAGGGTTATATTCAACGAAGAAAATAAATGAAATAAAAATAAAAATTATAGATATTGAAGTATATTTTGGAGAGCATATTACAGGGCTTATCATTACCAAGTGATTTAATTTTTAAATAGAAAAATAAATTGATAAATATGATAGCTAATTATTTTTCTAGAATTACCTTAGATTATGCAATCAAGTTTATTTCTCCAATAAAGTTGTTTACATTTTCATGATTATATTTAATAATAAAGATAACCAAATATTTAATTATTATTATTAAATATGATGTAATAAATAAAATTAATATTTAAATATTATTTTTATTTTTTAATTGTTATTATTTAAATAATTTAAAAATTCATGTTAAGTAATGAGCAAAACAATATTTAAGATTCTTAAATATTTAGTAACTACTTCCATAGGATCCCTTTGAATTATCTAATACAATTATATGATATAATATTATTTCCTTCACATTATCAGCCACTTTGCACAAATAAAATTTCAAAAATGGTGGAAGGAGTTGGGATGGATCCGAGTACAAAGGCAATTGCACAACATGGTGGACTGAGAATATAACCGTGACAAACTTGCAAATAGAAAACATGTAACAAAAAACATTCTGAATTAGAAACTGACAAGGCCACTCTGAGAAGCCTGTTTTAGGGACTATCTTATTTATAAGTTCATTTTAACCAAATCTCATATATCAAGAAGAGGTAGTTAACTCAATGATTATGGGTGTAATTTTTAACTTTATCCTAATTTATGATTGAGTATTTTTCAACTTTTTTTTCTCTCTTTATCTTTATAGGTATACTTAATATGGATAAAATTGACAGAATCCATTTATCACATGAAACTGGACTTATAAATAGGATCATATTTTTTTGATCAAAATAGACTTATAAATAGGACAAGAGTGGTACTTTTTATATTTAAAGTTAATAACTTAATAATTTAAAATTTTTCTCACTATAAATTTTAAAATTGTTTCCACATTATGTTATGTTTTGAAATAATCCCTCTGATATTTATTATAGGGCACCAATCACCATTTTTCATGGACCAAAGAATTGAAGTTAATTCATTAAATTGGTTCAAAATTGATAAATATGTCCAACTTTATCCCTACTTTAATGACGTAAATTTACAGAATTAGTTAAAAATGAGAGTATAATTAGAAAATAGTAATAAATGGATTAGTTAAAGGTAGTTAGTGCCTTATAATAAAGAAAAAAAAAATTTATAATAGTTGGTGTCTTATAATAAGGATCAGAAAGAAAACAGTTATATTTCAACATCCACCCACGATTCCAATCAATCCAATTTCCAAAAACTGAATCCTTAAATATACGGGTCTTGGGTCCAACAAGATTTTTTTTTTTTTTTTTTATGTAAAAGATGGCATAAAGCCTACATTACAAGCAAAATTACAAAGGAAATTAATCCCAACCTCCCTTGGTCCACCCAAGTCCTTAAATACATAGGATAATAACCTAAAATAGCTGAATTAGAAATACCAAGCTTAGCTAAAGCATTAGCAACCCAATTAGCTTCTCTTGGAACTTGCCTCAAGATTACCTGAGAACCTGAATTGATCAGCTCCCTGATTCTGACAACTGTCATACTCACTGAAACCATATTAACATCTGAAATTAAGTTGACAACCTCAGCACAATCAGACTCTATAATAAGATTCCTCAACCCCAAATCCTGCGCCAAACGGATCCCCTCCAAGATGGCCCATTCCTCAGCCACAATGGACTGACAGATACCAATAGATTTCATGAAACCAACAATCCAATTTCCTGAATTATCCCTAATAACCCCCCACATCCAGCCTTCTCAAAACACAGTCATAGCACCATCCACATTAACCTTTAACCATCCCAAGGGAGGCCTTGACCAGGAAACATGGCTCGGATCAATCAAATTAGTCTCAAGGTTCACAAAAGGAACATGTATAGCATATTTATCCCAAACAGCCAAAATTACAACCGCTGGATTACTAGGTTTACTATAAGTACTATAAAAAATAAACAAGTTCCTCCACTCCCACAACTTCCAAACAGCAACCCCAAATGGCAAATCCCATGAAACACCCAATCTATATCCTACCTGATTTTTAAGATTCATGAGCATCCAGTCACGCAGATTAGCAAAGAAAAATTCAGATTCATACCTGGGGAGAATCAGCGAACCAGATTTAGTTGGCCCAATATTGGCCTCACAGGCCCAAGCTTAAGGATTTCCCGTATTAATCTTGTTTTCTTTTGGTTTTTTGTTGGGTTAAGATTTCAAAATATACATGTATTTTTTTCTTCTGAGGAGCACCCAGCAACAAGTATTTTAGGTGTCAAATAGTGACTAAATGGTTACAAATTAGATGCAAAAATACCATTTGACCGTTACATTTGACTTTTTTTTACTAACTAGACAATGACGTATTTTTCAAATATGCAAAAATACACATGTAGTTTGGCCAAAAAAACGCCCAACACCAAGTATTTTTTTATGTGCAAAAATACATATGTGGTTTGACAAAATTATCTTTTGATCGTTAATTTGCTTTTTTTTTTTTTGCTGATTGGAAGATTACGTGGCTTTCAAAGCAATTGTGTAGAAAAAAACCTATTAAAATTGAGCCAGCACAACATCGGATAGAGTGAATACGCATCAGAAAACGCGTGCCCTCCGTTGCCTAAGAAATAGCCCCGTGAAACTCATACAGCTCAAGTGGCGTGTGGATGAAAAATATATCCGCATTGGACATGTG
The DNA here is from genome assembly GCA_037074495.1 of Acacia confusa. Classification (NCBI taxonomy): domain Eukaryota; kingdom Viridiplantae; phylum Streptophyta; class Magnoliopsida; order Fabales; family Fabaceae; genus Acacia; species Acacia confusa. The sequence goes on from CM073502.1 coordinate 2,238,058, forward strand.
ATTTTCAGGTATAGTGTTGTTACAGGGGCACATAAAAGGATAGGTATGGTGATATTAATTCTTCCTAACTAAGACTTGCAACCAATCGGCATTTTTTTTCCACACAGTTATTTTGAAAGCCATGTATCCAGTTAGCAAAAAAAGTCAAACTACTGGTTAGACAGTATTTTTGGGTAAACCACATGTGTATTTTTGCATCTTTGAAAGTTACGTCATCGTCCAGTTAGTAAAAGAAGTTAAAATTAACGGTCAGACGGTATTTTTGCACTTAATTTGTAACCACGTAGTCACTTTTGAACTTAAAAAAAACACTTGATGTTAAACACTTATCGAGAAAAAACATATGCACAATTTTACACCTTAACTTGTTTTTTGTTTGTGCATGAATCAACTTTGGCATGTGGCAAACTGGGATCTCTTGATTTTGCTGGTTGATATTGATTCTAGCTTAAGCGTAATATCTTTGTTGACATAATCATAAATGAAAATAAATAAACAAGTCTAAATAAAAGGAAATTGTACGGAAAAAACCCTTATTAATTAAATAATTATCAAAATGCCACGCTGGCAAAAGTATTAACCCATCTGCCCCCTGTAATCGATTACATGCCCAATGTAATCGATTACAGAGGTTTGAGTATTTTTTTTTTCAATTTTTACAAAATGTAATCGATTACGCACTGTAGCGTAATCGATTACATAAAACGTTACATTGTGTAATCGATTACACACCGAGAAGTAATCGATTACACAGTGTAAAATTACATGTAATCGATTACGCTACAGTGAGTAATCGATTACATTTCGACAGATGCGTTTTTTAAAAGCCAATTTGAGCTCATTCGGGACCATTTCTCCATTTCTGCCCTAAAGTTCTGTGGTTGCTCATGTTTTGGTCGGTTTTTGTTCGATCCATCAAAGTGTAAGGTCATTCTCCTCTTTGAATGTTGTATTGTTGTGTAATCTTTATAGTTCAACTTCATCAACCTTTGTTTTTGTGTGTAATCTGAACCCACCCCCTTACAGCTGCCATTTTCTTGTTGTGGAGGATGACTTCAAGTTCTAACGCCTACGTTGCCGTAATATACCATAGTGGGAGGCATTTTGAAGGGCCCGATGGCATACAATTCGAAGGAAAAACGAAAATGCTTAAAATCAATCAGGGCACTACATACAACCAGCTGAAAGAAATGATTTCCCAGAAATTGAGGCTACATGGCAGCCATTCCATCCATCGGTTGATTGCCAAAGTGGAGACTATAGTCGGTTTTGATAGTGTATATTACATTAGTAATGATGTGTGTGATGATGAAGACATAGAGTGCATTATAGATGCCTTTGACCATCGGAAATCACACAATTTTATTGAGATTTACGTTGAGCTTGAATCCGGTGAAGCATCGTCTGTTCCCATACACACAAGATCTCCACAATATTATGGTCAAGAAGACAGAGCAATCAGTTTATCTGCACCGTTACAATTATTTAGTCAGTTAAGATTGACGGGGGAAGAGGAGGATCAGGAAGACGAGGGTGAGGAAGAGGAGGATATTCACAGCGAGGAGGGAGAACCTGATAGTGTGGTTCCACTGGGCGACTCGTCAGATACTGATGTCGAGGGTGATTTTGATGATGACACGAACACTGTGCAGCTGAGTACCTTGGGAACGTCTCCGTCACTACTTCGTGTTGACCCAGTTAGCAGTGGTAAGTTAGTAAATATGTATTTGTTGATGTATTTGTAATTCTTATTCAGTGGTTCTGACGAAAAATCATTTGCCCAGCTGTCGGGACTGATATTGAGCCATTCTGAAACGAAAGCCCACACTATTCCAGCATTAATTGGGCGCATCTTGATGATGAAACGGAGATGTTGTATGGTGATGATGGCATGCAAGGTAGTTGGCATTTAGGTGAACCATGCTATTTATATCAACAATTTCCTTCAAAGTCGGAAATGCAACATGCCGTGAAATTATATTGCGTGAAGTCTCGTCGCACAGGCATAGTTGAGAAAAGCGATGACCATAGGTTTGTCATGAGGTGTCAAAACCACACCGACGGTTGTCCTTAGTACATGAGGGTAATGGTCCCCAAGAATGGAAATTGTTGGATCATTCGTAAGTGGGGTCAAGATCACACCTGCCACAACCAGCCTCTTGTCCGGGATCACAGACAGTTGGATTCAGACGTTATATGTTCAGCCATCATCGGTGTGTTTTCTATTTTGTTGTAGTGTTATTCTATTTGTTTATTGACGACACATTAATGGACTTTGCTTCACTTTCACTAGGTATGGTAAGAGAAGATCCAGCTGTAAAGCCAGCGTTGATACAAGAGAGGATACAACGTCTGTATGGATATAATGTAACATACAAGAAGGCCTGGAGGGCAAAAATGAAGGCAATTGTGAAGTTGTTTGGTGATTGGGAGGAGTCGTATGCATTCTTGCCCAATTGGTTGACATACATGTCGCAGTGTAAGGTGGGTTCGGTCTTCAGGCTTGAGACATTTGAAGCATTCGATGGACAGCGTGTTCACACCGACAAACGCATATTCCGTAGGGTTTTTTGGACATTTCACCAGACCGTTGAAGCCTTCAAATACTGTAAGCCCATGTTGCAGATTGATGGCACACACTTGTATGGAAAATACGGAGGGACTCTGTTGATTGCGACTTCACAAGACGGGGATGGGAAGCTACTGCCCATTGCCTTTGTGGTTGTTTCTCCCGGTGAGAAGTACGATGATTGGTGGTGGTTTCTTGATCTACTATGTGTTCATGTAACACAGAGGCAGGGTATTTGTTTGATATTTGACTGTCACGCCAGTATAATGAAGGCGGTTAAAGATCACCGTGCCTGGCAGCCTCCAAATGCCTATCATGTGTATTGCCTGCGTCATTTCAGGAGCAACTTTAACACCCGATTCAAGAATAATGAACTGAAAAAAACAGTTATAAAACTAGGTATGAAATTTCACATTCCATTTATGTGTTACACATTGATGTAAGCATTGATTTATTACGATTGTTACGAGTTTGCATTCAAAATGTTGCAGGGTACATGAGTTCAAAGATTCAATTTGACAGTCAGTTTCAAGAGTTCATTGAGGCAAACCCACAGGTGGCGTCCTAGTTTGACCGAGCTCCGAAGGAGAAATGGTGCATGTTCTACGATGAAGACGGATGGAGGTTCGGTCACATGATGACTAACCTATCCAAGTGTGTTAACAAGGTTCTCAGGGGGCATGTAATCTACCAATAACCGCATTGGTTAAGATCACATGTAGTAGACTTGTCCTGTAACATCCCAAATTCCAGGTTCGAAAATCGTGTCGGTCGACACTTAGTTTTAGGAAAATTAACGGAGTTTGAGGTGCTACAATTTCAAGTAATGCAGAAATGGATAACGTGCACCAAGATTCATATAATGAGTATCTGATATAAAATGCCCAGACATATGATGATTGATCGATGGTACTTTTGTCGTTAAAGTGATCAATTAAACTAGGTCCTAATTAATTATGCAGTTTAGGGTCAACTTAGGTCATTCTCCCAAGGAGCAAGCTGTGGGTTTTCTTTAGGACTAATTTTCAAGTGATAAAAGATGCAGTAGAATGTAAATGGACCTAAACTAGAATGCAAAATACTACTACCTATATGCAATTAACTAACTAAATGTAATAATGCAATTGACTCTTAAACCTATATGAGAATGAGACTAATCTATATGAGTTGAATGCAATTTTTGGGGGTTTTCTTATGAGAAAATAATTAAAATCCTACTAAAAAGATTGATTAAAAGCAAATAAAATAATAAGATTTAATTCAGTGATGATGATGAAGGGGACAACTTAGGAATTGCATGGAGTCAACTTTCTTAGCCTAAATCAATTAATTAGACCAGAAGGAGATTAATGAATTTAATTACCCAATCGAACATAGGAAACCCTCTAGCTCAATAACACCTATTCCACTAGAAAACTCATAATGGAATAAGCGGTGGCTAATTAAACCCGTTAAAAACCAAACACAAAATAATCTTGGAAATCTTGTTTACAATTATCTAATTGAACAACCAGATAATTCATCAACCTAATTAAACAATTAAGGTGATAAATCAAATTAACAATTAAATTAATAACGAAAACTCAGTCACTAATTTAATTGACAATCCAAAGGTTGCAAACAAGAGTCCAACAATAAGCATAAAACTTCGAATTACCAATCTAATCCAAAAGAAATAAGTTTACAATCTAAAACTAGATTATTCTCAATTAATACAACTTGAAATCCTTTAAAATTAAATAATCTCAAGTTTGAATTAAAAAGATAAAAAAGAACAACACTCCCTTGTGGTCTTCAAGTGTAAGCCCTAGGCCTTAGCTTCCTCCATACTCTTCCCAAGTTACCTCCCAAAGAACTTAAGCTTCCATAAAATTTGTCTCACCAAGTCTTGAAAACATCATGTGCTTGTGCGTGAGAATTGGAAAGAGGAATAATAATTGATCAAAAGGCGTGGGTCCCGTAGCTGCGTTCCTGCGTGATTGGAAGAGATGAATATTCAATGGAATTGGAGGTGGGACCTGTGGAGAATAAACTGGAATTGAAGAATAGATTATGACTCCAATAGCCACGTCAATTTCCGCCTCCTTCCTGCGTCTTTCGGTCTTCAGCGTCTGTCTCGTGGAGCTTGGTTCTCTTTCCCAGTGTTTTGCGTCTTCAGCGTCTAAAGCTCCTTAAACCTAGCAGCAGCTAGGTTATTTTAAAAGGGAAGGGGGATTTTTGGGTACCAACTTGAGCCCAATAAGATTGAAGGAGCCCAATAAATTCTATCATTGGGTTTCTTTTTAGCTTCCCTGAAAAATTTTGCACTATAGGATATTCCAAGATATATTTTTTATTGGCAGAAATTAGATAAATCATAATATATCATATATTCAAAAATATTATCAAATGACAAGATAATAATCAGAATATTAATTTAAGCCCAATAATCTCGTGATTAATTCAGATTTACATTATTTCCTAAAATAGGCTAACAATCTAAATATTGTCTAATAATTCCAAATTAGCCCAAAATAATCCCCAAAATAATTGAATAAGGTGGGATAAAATATATGAAAATTGGGATTTATCAATGATGCCCTGACATAAGCTGATATTTTAAATATCCCGAAGGAATATTCATATGATACAATTTACAGAGATTTGAATACATTTCTCTGATAAAGAAAGTCTTAAATTAGACCTATGGCTTGGAATCTAACATCAATTAATCAGACAATTTGGCCAGGTCTGTGTTCAATCTAATGGGAGTCTCACCAACTCTATGGCGACCTGTGACAACCCACCGATGAAACCTTCCTTAGTTTAAGCACCAAATGGTCCGAAATAACTTTGTTAAATCCGTGTCAGAATACTCTACCAGAAACTAAGTCCTAATAACTTCTACCGACCTTCGTCTTCGACTGCTGCCTCTTCACGGCTCTTTCCACCGGCACCTTCTCTATCCCGGTTTCTTCCCTGTACTATTCATTAAGACTGAGGTCCAATGCCTATTGGACCTCAGGTAACGGTTAACCTTATGCTCAAGTATGACAGTATGCATGATAGATATTCATTTACATTTCAGCATATAACTATACATAGCACACAGCACATGTATCAATTCATATGTCAACAATACCTACATAGCACACAGCCCATGTAAGGTCCACATAGTTTGCACATAAACCAGTGCCATGCCCCGGAGCGTGTCCTCAGTGCTAGGAAAACATCTATACGACATTACCAAGACTATAACCCGTTTTCACATTAAAAGCTGAATGTATTTAACAAGGTGACCTAAGACCCTATCTTAGCCACAGTCCATGACCCAAGACACAGTCTTGTCCATGACTATATGAATCATCTCATCATATATAAAGCATACAAGCAGCATAAGAGTAGCATAAGAGTTAGAGTTACAGTACGCGTCCGTAACTTCATTGACGATATCGGGTACTTTTGTCGAAATATGGTACGTTTGACAGCGGTACGACAGCGGAAACAACGGTTCGTGTTTTCAGATATCCTATAAGGATTATATCACAGATATGAATATTTAATATCATAACAGGCATTTTAGGTACAAATTACCATTTTGCCCCTAGTTTGATTAGTCGGTGGAATTTTGCCAGAGCTTCGTTACTTTGACTCTAATCTTCCAAAATTTTGCCGTATCTCTTTCTCCATAATATTTTCGAAATAAATACCATATTTAAACTTAAGCATGATATCAACAACATATTGGAAGACTAAGAGATCAAACTAACATTTCTACCATAACTACCGAACGAAGCTAGAATCTTAAGACTAGGGACCGAAGAACTTACCCAGAACCTTGCTACTCCTTCCTCCGAGCTCCTCCCTCTCTCTAACATCTCTCTAGATTTTGAACTAGGCAAGTGAATTGGTGAGAAAATGAAGGAGAATGGAAGGGCTATTTATAGAAAAAGGCAATGGCATTTTGGTAATTCCTTTGAACTTTGTCTGATCAGTTTCTGACCGTTGGATCGCACTTTTTTAAGGTGGCAAGATCTTGGCCGTACACCTTACTATGCTGACCTCATCCTATGTCATCAAGGTGATGTCACCAACTTGCTCAAGAAGCTTTCTACCGATAAAGTCCTTGTTCGGTGTTCTAATCACGTAATCTTGAGAAATCTCAAAATTCCGGGAACATAGCCCCGAAGATCTTTTCTTTCTATTTTAAGATACCTGGGTTATCTAAATTTTTGATCTCATTAAGGACATTCCGTTGCCTGCCGAACATTTTCGGACAACCGCTGTCGGTTACGGAAATAACTTTGGAGATAGCCCACTTTGAGATAAAAATTCACTTGTATATAATAAGTCTTTATGTTAGATACTTAGTTCATATATTTTGAGATAGGATTTATTTTCTATCAGTTCTCCTCTATCCTATTTGCTTTTTCAAAATATCTCACTTTATATTATTATTATAATCATAAATATGTAGATATTATTATTTTACTACTACACACACACACATGCACAACACTTAGACACACACACACTCACAACTCTCCACATCTCATAACACTCACAGACCACACATCTCACACACACACAAATTTCGGTTTTTCTTCTTTATTCATGTCTAAACAATTAGCCATTAATTATTTAACTAATCACTTACTAATTGTTGACAATTTTCTTAATTAGTAATAATTATTATCTCACAACTATTTTACTTACATTGGTATTTTATGTCCCATGTAATATATCAAAAATCACGGAGTCAATTTTTGGTTTCAGAATACTTTTAAATTTTTCTTCTTTTTATTTTCAAAGGAAATAATTTATTAAATTGTCTAAATTAAGAACAATATTCTTTCTAATTTTTAATAATTATTTTACTGCCCTTTATAATTTATCACAATTCTTTTTAGCATGTTTTATGACCCTAAAATGCATTTTTAAGCCTTTTTGACACTTAATTTTCTTTATCCCTCCTAATTTCATGAGAAATCACCTTAGGAAATAAGGTAATTATTATACTAATTTTAAGACCACAAATTCACCTATTTCCAATAGGTATTATTTGTCAATATAATTATCCGGGTATTACATGTCCAATATTTCGTAACGAGGCGGGTTGAGATTGACAAACACATGGCAGCAGGGAGGATAGTCTCTAAAAAGGTTGAAGACCGCATACAAAGATTACACCAGTATGGTGTAATCGATTACACCAAGTCTAGAAGCATGCAAAATGCTGATTTTGAATAGGATGATATCCAAAAGCGTGTCGCACTTGTTTTTACCTATAAATGTGACTTGGTGAAGATATTTTACACAACGATGAACCGTCTACCCTAGGGCTAGTCCATCAATGTCCCCATATCAGTTTTGTGGTCCAACGACATGTCATTTGCAAATCCATCACTGTGAATTACATGTACTAAAAGCATAAACATTCATAAGTTCAAAATGTGCCATATTCAGTAAAAAAACACCACGTCCAACAACAACAACAAAAAAACAGAAAGAAAAAAATACATGAAACAACCGTCAAATGAACAATCCTAACAATGAAAAAAACACATCTAATCCTCCTCCTCCTCATCTGTATCCGCATCCTCCTCCTCCTCGGAGACATCAGGCACTTCGTGCTCCTCCCCAGCAGCTTCCTGATCCTGTCCGCCTTGTAACTGCCGCAGACCTTCCTCCAGGACACGCATCTGGCTCTGCATCCACCGCCATCGCTCGTTCTCCTTCTCAACATGGCTCCTCCACCGCCTTCTCTATCGGATGTCCATCTGCCGCATCTGCCTCATGACATCAGTGAGGGTGAATCCACCAACCAGCTCAGCCATGTCCTCATCTGCTGGCTTGTCATCATCCAACATAGGGATCTCAGGATCAACCATGGGATGAACAACCGGTGCATCGTCCTTGTTAGCAGCAGTGCATATCCAGGCACCCTGTGCATTCTGCTGTATCTTGCACTGCTCCAGGAGGCGCCTCCTGAATACCGCGTTCCAATGTCCTTGGTCCACCATGTCCTCATTCTCCATCGAGACAGCAAAATGGGTCAAAATACAGTGCACAAGATATGCGAATGGGAGTGCGACGTTGTCCTTATGCTTCACTTTGGACATCATCCAACAAATATAGTGCCTCCAATTCACCGGCCGAGCATGACAGATGGCCTACATGACCTGTATATCAACTTCCAACACCCTGGAATGGTTGTAGGCCCGAGGGAATAAAACATGGGTCAGTACGTAGAAGAGGATCCGTGCATTCACAGTCAACTGCCCTACAGTGAAAAGGGGTCTTTGATCCAATGGCCTCCTGATGTCATGGATGGTGGCTGCTCGGTCATATCCAGGCAGGTTGACGTTGGTATCCCCATCATACATAGTGGCGCCCGCCCCATCGAAATCATACCCCAGTATGTGGGCCCATATGGGCGCTGTCATCACTATGTCAATGCCACATACGCACGACTTCAGGTCTCCATGAATGTAACTGAGATTGTGGTAGAAGGCCCTAACCATATCCTCTGAGTACGGACTGACGAACTCCGCCAATACACGCAAGTGCGATGCCTTCAACAGTGGGACTATATCAAATCCCTCATCAACGAAAAACGGGATGTCCAGTGACTTGGGTTTGATCACGGTTCTGTAGGCAAACTTCTCCACGAATACTCTGTGGGATGCTGCATGATGTTCTAGTAGATATCCATACTAGAGTTCTTCCGGCTGTGCCTGAGAGCCAGAGGTATCACCCTCTCTCCGCTGCTTCGAACGCCTCTCACTCTCAGCCTGATTGTGAACTCGTCTACGTGGAGGCATGATGGATACAAATACCTACAAAGAGACAACATAATTCATTAACAAACATGAAACACAAACACAAACATGGAACACAAACAATTCATGGCATAATCACAATAAATGTCATTATCCGTCAACGGAGCCAATGTCATTGTCCGTAAAATGCACAATCAACAATCAAAACAAAGGTAATCAATAACCGTAAACATCCATACACACAATAACATGTAATTCATGCTTTAATCCCATTAATCGCTTCAGTTTCGAATGAAAATAGCCACTGCCCATTTCCAAAACACACCTAAACATATATTTAATCTCTCATTTATTCAAAAAAACAACCAACAAGTCAAATCATTGATTAAAATACTACATATCCAAAGAAAACAAACCCTAATCAATTACATGCGCCATATGTTCAGCAAAACGGAGAAAATACGGTCAAAATCGTAATGGGTTTCGAAAACCTACCGAAAACAACGTAAATGTGAGCAAATCTTCAATTTTTCCAAAACCCACGCCTTGGATCCGATGGCTTCTGGCCAAAAATGAAGATGGAGGAGAGTGGGGAGCCCTAATCAATTAAAGGAAGTGAAATGAGGCAAAATGAGGTGTTTCGGCTTTTAAAAAACAGAAAACGCGATATGTAATCGATTACGACCCATGTCATAATCGATTACATCTCGTTGTAACTACCATTTTGCATTCTGGGTTTATGTAATCGATTACTTACTGTAGCGTAATCGATTACATGTAATTTTACACTGTGTAATCGATTACGCCTCAGTGTGTAATCGATTACACAGTGTAACGTTTTATGTAATCGATTACGCTACAGTGCGTAATCGATTACATAGTGTAAAAATTGAAAAAAAAATACCCAAACCTCTGTAATCGATTACATTGGTCATGTAATCGATTACAGGGGGCATATGGGTTAATACTTTTGTCAGCGTGGCATTTTGGTAATTATTTAATTAATAAGGGTTTTTTTTCCCGTACAATTGCCCTAAATAAAAACTCTGTAAGATTGTATTCTGTACTTCATCCCTTAGCTCAAGTTACCAAGGACCAAAATATACAAGTTCATCGGCCAAATCATCAAAATTTATTATGCCAAATTGTTTGTCTAATCAATATGATTTGGAGGAAAAGAGATCTTGCCCTTCATCAAGAGGAAATTGGCAGTCCTCAATCTACAATGAAGGAATTGAAATTATTGCATTGCTTTCCTATTCACTACTGCAATAGCCATTATTCATTCTAGTCATCATCCTCGAACAATCCCTTCTATAATTTCAAGTCCTATAGAAGAAAGATGGATACGGAAAAAAAAAGTTTTATAATGATCATACACACACGAATGAGTTGAAGTTGTATATATTGAGAAGAAAATGGTAGAAAATTGTTGGAAGTGATTTGTACATGTTCGAAAAGGCCATTTGGTGTACCGATAAGAAGTATTGATTAAGTAATATGGAACCCTCTAAAAAAAAGTAGAAGAAGGCTGTAATGAACATTGAAATTCAATAAGGTTATAAAGTGTGATTTTTGTTTTGTTAATAATATATTTAAATATCTAGTTTTCAATACAACATATTGGCATCATATGATTCATAACCAACCCCACCTAGTAAGAGAAAGTTTGTTGTTGTTGTTGTAGTTTATTAAAAAAAAAAATAGAGGAGAAACTTAGCTATATCATTTTAGCTGCTTTAATGCAAGAAAAATAGTAGAAGTTTCATAATCTTCAAATTTTAACTAACAACTCATTTGTAATCAATATATCGTTTGTTTTATAACTGAGTTTGCAGGATTTAATTTATAACACTCTCACAATTTATGACTCATTTGCAAAATTAATCGTAAAAGATTTGCAAATCACCTTTCACAGTTTGCTATTCATATTTATTAATTTTGAACTGATCAAGTCATGTGCCAACTAAATAGTAAGGACATTTTCATATATTTAGTACTATTTCATATTCCTATATTATTAGATCTTGTTTGTAATGTAAATTGTAGTACTATAAATGAGATCTTTTATTAATGACCAAATGTAGTATATTTTTTTTAAAAAATCTTTGGCCCTTCTCCATAATTTAAAAAATTCATGTTCATTATAGTAATTCATTTTATTTCATGATCTTTATGTGTCATTCTCCCTAAAAAGTTAAAAAGGAACTAGTTCCTTTTAAATAAGACTGGTGATCATGTGGGTTGACAATCATTTATAGAGATTGAATATTATTAGATAATTGTGTCATAAAAAGGTAGAAAATGTCTCATCTAAGCGAAATTTGCAGAAAACTTATGTATGCAAAGTATATTCTTTTTACTAACAAGTTGTTGTAGTGGTAAAGAGTCTCACCCTTTACGGAGGAGAATATAATTCAAATTTTAAGAAGCGTATTTGTTGGGAGGTTATTGGAAGATGTGAAAACCTTTGATCAAATTTTTTTTTTTTTTAAAAAAGGAGTGTAGTCTTTCTTTTTTATTACACAAAATCTTCATCTTCTGACATGGTCATGGGAGTAGCACAAGTTGCATATACTTATGTCCTTCAAATGTCCGACAAATGAAGATTACACTGAAGATTTCTTTACATTTCATTATTCTTGTGAAGCTTCACAATCATCCTAACAAGCCAGCGTCCACATGCACATATCTAAACGAATATTCCTAATAAAATTAGTGACATTTAAAATTTTATGGGAAATAAATGATTTTGAATTTTTTACGATTTGCCAAAAAAAATTAAAACTATACAACTTTAGATGTTTTTTTAATTGTACAAAATTCCAAATGGCACAATTTTATGACCAAAAAATATTAAAGCACTACTCATTCTATGTACAATATACTGATCAAAAAGGAAAAAAAATGGAATGCCAAGGGTATTACAAAAGACATTACTAGGAAAGCACGTCAGAGGCCCCAACCCTGCTGCCCTGTTATCAATGCTTCTCAGCAGGGTTGGAAGGTTTTTCCACAGCAGCTTCCAAGTCACCATCACCATTGCCACCATCTGGTGGGTTTGCAAACTTCAAGTAAGTTTCAATCACTTTGGAGTGGTCTTCACTGACTCCAGGGAATAACCAATTATTTGTTACTCTTTTTCTGTCACTAATGGCTATGGCATTGTCGTTGGGGAAGAGGTCTCTGAGCACGAAAGCATGAATAATTGTGGACACAAAAAGTGCTATTACTATGAGTGATGAGATGAAACTAAGACCCACACTCAGAGTCTTTGTGAATCCAGTGGTGACCTCGTTTGAGTACATTATGGCGGCAATTGCAGCACAAGTCATGGGGAACGTGTAGGCCCACCATGCAAGTGAGAATCTGCACATTTCATGTCAAATATTTGTCAAAAAAATTGCTCAAAGTTTTTACTTATTTAACACTAAGGTTAGAACATTCTTTAGTCTCCAAATCTGCTTTCATTTTAATTTTGGTCATTCAAGTTTCAAACTGTAATTTTTAATCTCTTAAGTTTTATTTCGTTTAAAACATTAGTCTTTATAATTAAATAAAATGTCAACACAATATTTGATCTCTTAAATTTGTTGTCATGTTGGTTTTGATTCCTCAAATATAAAACCAGAGATTTTAGTTCCTCAAGTTTCATTCTATTTCATTATGCCACTTGAAAAACAAAAACCTTTAATTTAAAATTTAAAGGACAAAAACTAAAATAACAGCAAACTTAAAGACTAAATATCTTATTAATCCTTAAATAAAAATATGAATTATCTTACCCTTGAAGAGCCAAAATAAAAAAGAAAACAAACTTAAAGATAAAAGATTGTATAAACTCTTAACACAATTAACTAATGTAAGAGTCCAGTAGACTGAACTTACTTGAATCCTCTGAAAAAATTGACCCGGAGAGCCTGCAAAAGCATAACAAGATCATAAGTTAACTTTCACCATGAGAAGAATGATTCATAGCATTGGATCAACTTGTACTAAAGGGACACTTACCAGTGCAAGATAAAGGAAAATGCCAACGTAAAATGCAATCTTTGCTACATAGTCAAAAGAACCTCGGATGCGAGACCAAGACAAGCAAACAAGACTTGGTCCTGCAACGAACAGAAAGAACACAGGATGAAGCTCTTTGGGGAGAGTCTTTGCTGTAGGAAGCCTCTGATAGAGAGTCACAAACAAGACTAAGTAGTGAGCCAACCCCACAGCAAAGAAGAACAGAGGTCCTTCTTTTAGACCCATGGATGCACCCAACAATGCCCCCACAAAGTTTCCAGCAATTGAGAGATGATTCAAAGGATTGGCCACTTTTGAGAGCCTCCTTTGACTCCCAGAAATCCACTGTCCATAGATCTTAAGCTCAAGAAGAAAGATAGGAACCATCAGAATGTACCAAAGTGCATCATGCAGGTACTTGTCCAGTGATGGTGGAATAGCAACACCTAGTAACAAGAGAGTTATCCATGGAGCAAAGAAGAAGTTCACTCGGATCGGATGATAGTATTCGCGACGAACTGCTTCAAAATAGATGATGATTTTGACAAGGTACGTGATTAAACTGGATGCAACAAGAGCGACAGAGATGATCCATAAGACCAGATTTACTGTCTTGCTTATGTGAAGGAACTTAGTGGAAGGAGATGTGGCCAGTATTTTCCATAGAATCGCTTGACTACTAATTCCAAGGCACATACCAAAGGATGAGATGGGAAACCGAAGAAGAAATGGCCACTTCTCGTCTTGGGGAATTATTGTCTCTTCTAAAGGCTGTTGAATTAAGAAAACACAAATGAAATCAGTTAGTTTTGTTACAATCTCTAACCTTTCGAACCGCCCAATGCATATGCAGCCTTATCCCCACAAGCGGAATTGCTATTTTTGTTATTTGAACATGTGACCTCTTTGTCACATGCCAACAAATAATAATAAAGTTATATGAAAATTTATTTTGCCGGCCTCAGTGTTTAAGAAACTTTGGTATGGTTTATCAATACCAGAGGATTCTAGCGGTACCAAAGTAAGCAAAAGAAAAACACATACCCGCAAAGTTTCCAATTCTGGGCCTTCCAATGCATCATAGTATCTATCAATTGTTCTAGGCCTATGTGTGTTGTTTGAGTTATTGTCTTGTTGTACATGCCCTTGTCTGGTAGATTTTCCGTGGAAAATTGATTTCTGTCCCTCATGTCTTCCAGAAAATGTCTTGAATGAATCAAACCTGTTACTCCTATCCTTCACCACGGCCCCGTTGATGGGTGGATTTTGGCCAGAGTTTGCTGTTCCTTCGGTTTCTTCTGGGATCCCATGGCCTTTCACAATTGACCTTTCAGCATCCTAAAGCAATAAAAACACATATTTAGAGAGCATCAAGTTGATTACTACAAACCCAAAAAAAGGATCTGTGAATCTTTGAAATCATCAAACTTACTTTAACAGATGGAAAGTGAAATTGTAAGTCTGTAGCATTCCCAATGCTATCTGTGTTGTTTAAGCTATTGTCCTGTTGTGAAACCCCTTGTTTGGAAGGTTGTCCACGGAAAATTGAAACCTGCCTTTCAATCCCAGAAAATGTCTTGAATGACTTAAACTTGTTACCGCTGATAAGTGGATTTTGGGCAAAGTTTACTCTTCCTTCAGTTTCTTGTGTGTACCCATGGCGTTTCAGCATTGGCCTTTCAATATTCTAAAGCAATAAAAACGCATGTTTAGAGCATCAAACTAATCACAAACCAAGAAATATTAAGAAGTTTGGAGTTATTTAGGATCTGATTTTTTAAAGGGAAAATCGCACTAAGTTCTCAACCAAGAAAAATAATATCAAAATAGTCTTATAAGTTGCAAATTACAGGTGAAAGAGCGATTGTTAACATTTGATGAACGAAAATGCCACCATTAACAAGTGAATTTTTTCAAACACTCAAACTCTTACTTCAGGAGATGGGGTAGGAAATTGTAAATCTGCAGCATTCTCAATGCTATAAAATTCAGCTATTTGATCATTTGATGATCCGTGGTTAGTAAGTGATGCAACTAATTCGGTCGATCCATGATGCTCTGCAATCTCATGAATTGTACTATTCTCCATGATGCACCTGAAAGGTACAAGAATAGTTCAGTCACTTAAGACTTCCTTATCTAATTTTACTAGCAATATTAATTGGGTCAATACTATCTTTCGTCCCTCAAGTTTACCATCATTTTGGTTTTTGTCTATCAAATTTCAAACAATAAGTTTTAGTCATTGTAAGGGCAAAATAGTCTATGTTTTTATTAAGTTATAGGAATCAATGTTTTAAATGAAATGAAATTTAAGAGGCAAAAACTTATAATTTGAAACTAGAATAACCAAAACTAAAATGAAGGCAAAGTTGAGGGACTAAACATTATATTAACTCTTTTTGAAAATTCTTTTACATAGGAACTGAAACTAAAGCAGGAATCAATATGTTCTGAATCTCACAGCTTCACCACTACTTTTAGATGTAATATTAATACAAGATTGGACAGAGAAGAGCCTATAAGGCTATAACTGTATCCAATTAATGTTGTGCAAAATCTATGATCAACTTGAGATGGGTAAACAACAGATAAGAATTATGCATCAGCTATCCATGGCGTTTTGCCTTCTGTTTTTTTATAATTTGACATTCATCCACGCAATGCATAGTCAATTGTTTTCTTTCCAGTTATCCCTCACCAAACTTTACTAGCAGTATTAAATGGATCGATAAAGTAGCTGAAAATTATTTAACTGTTCTTATATATAGGAGCTAAAACTATAGCGGGAATCATATGTACTGAATCTCAGCTTCACTATTACTTTCATATTAGTGGATATCATTATATTCTTCAGAAAACAAATCAAAATGGCATTACCCTGTATTCAGATAGTCAAAATCAGAGAGATATGCAGATATCTTTTTATTTAGAGGGAAACACAAATTATTGTCCCTCTTTCAAGAATGGTGTCTGTCAGTAATATTAACAAACAGGAAAAGGTCATTTTCTACCCCAAAGAAACAGTTTGGATTGGAAGTTTCAAAGATCATTCTAGCTAGCCAGCTCAATCTTCAAAACTCAATAATGCATCATCCCAACTGAGAGATTTCAGTAATGAAACCTCACTATGCAGATTTTTAAGTATCAGATTACTATAAAGAAAACAGATCAAGGATTCTCGTACCTTTTAAAAGTTATTCAAGTACAGCTCAGGAATGGAATCAGAACCAGAAGCTTCAAGAGATGATCCAAGAGATCACTCTCAAGTTGATGAGACAGAAAGAATGTAATTTTGTTTGAAGAAGTACAGGGAATTAATGGGAGAGAAGAGGAGTATATATAATACGATTCTGTGGCAAGTCAAATATACTCGCAAAAACGATTCCAACAAAAAAGGAATTTGAACATTAAAATAATAACAAAAGTATATTTTTAATTCTATATGAGGTATAGTTTTAGTCATTTAACTTTAAAAAGTATGCTTTTAGTCCTATAATTCTAACATCGTTAATGTTACTAACAGAAAATATTAATGTATCAAACTCAAATGGTGACTATTTAAGCTTAAGTGTTAACTGTATAATTAAAATTTATTAATTTAAAATTTAAAATATGCATAAATTAAAAAAATATTTAAATCCCTAATGAAGCAGTTATTATCAAAACCATGATTATATTAAAAAAAAATTAGTGTAATGATCTAAATATAAAAATTTTTAGTTTAATAATCTAAATATCAAAATCTCGATTTCATTTGCAATGATTTATTAGTTTATTTTAATTTAATAATCTAAATATATTATATTAAAAAATTAAAACTTAAATATGTTTTGTCAACTATGCAGTCATCAATTGAGTTTACAGTGTTAACATTTTCCATTAGCAACATTAACGGTGTTAGATATATATAAGACTAAATGTATACTTAAATGATTAAATGCATACTTTAACCATAACAATAATAAAAATCAAATATTTATTTTTTCGAGGATGACACGTTCATCTATGGAAGAAGCCGATGTTGATGCACAATGTGCGGACGCAATATTCATTTGACCATCAAGCAATCAAGTTGACATGAAAAATAGAAAACTAATTTGCGTGCAGCATGTGATTTAAAAAGAAAATGAGATTTAAAAATATAATTTAAAGAGCCTTGGGATTTACTTATATAACTATATGAGTACATTAAAATTTAAATATGTTCACGTCACACCCAGATTCCTATAAATTTGATCAAAATCAAGATTTACACAAAACAATTTGAAGATGGGTATAGATGAAAATAGTTACATACTTCATGAGTGTTACATAACTAAACTACATGCAATAAAATTATTTGAATCTTAATCGGCAGATGATGAGATGATCAGGAACAACTTAAGGTTTATTTGATATCTTTATTTTTCAGTAGTATGTATACCGGTCTTTTGCTTTGCTTGTTATGATGGTTTAACATAAATAATATGTTAGAACAGAAGAATCATTTAAGCCACGCTGGCCGTTTTTATTTTATTTCTCAGTCTATCTTTCTTTTCCTTTTCTTTTTTGCCACCTCAGTCTATCAGGCGATATTTTAATTATGTAACTTGAAATATGTTAATGTTAATGTCTCGCTTTTCCTTGTTTTGGCCTCTTCAGGTTGTTTGATGCATTCATGTGTTGAAATTAATTAATCGCAATAAATGTGAGAATAACTATTCATGAGATTTGTCTCCCAAAAAAAAAAACTATTAATGAGATTTTTACTGTGTTTTTCTTTTATATTCGTTTTGAATTGTTATTCAATAATTTCTTTGCATCATGTCAAACGTCATTAGGAAAAATCTTCACTTACATACTCCTCTCCCCACCTCACCAAATTTATGTAACTAATTTATGTAACTATTATGGTCATGTTTGGTACAAGTTTTAGGGCTAGTACTGGCATTGCTCATTATTTTAAGATATTTGGTATGTGAGCCTCATCATAAAAATTTAATGGCTAAAGTATATTGGTAGTCTTTTAAGTTTACATTAAGTATACTTTTTGTACATTAATTTTATAAAATTTACTTTTAGTCCCATAATTATAATGTTAATGTTTCTAAAACTATGACACATGCGATTCAAGCGTAAGTAATGATTATATAATTAAATTCTATTAATTTTGTGCAAAACAAAGCACTTGTTTTTTTGTGCAAACCGAAGATAATCCCCTCAATTTGCAGATGCGAATCGTCCGTCACTATCATGAGATGAAACCCTCTGGCAATTACGCTTCAATGGTTGTATATAATATAAATTAAAAGCTAAAGGAAACTGTTTCCTTCCTTCTCCACTCTTTGACTTATAAATTTCACATTATCTAGAGAAAACTTATAAATGTCCACGCATGAGTTAATACATATTATTCAAGGAAAAAGAAATGCGTACAAGAAAAAATGGAAATTATTGTGATGTGCATAATTAATTACTCCCTGCTTTTCAAGACAAATCGCACACTGTGCTCTTTGGCCACATAATAATGAAGGCCATCATGAATAATTGCATGGCACAATAAATAACGATAGGATAGATATGTTGACATAAGGTTTCAATGTCAAGTAGAATCAAATCTTTCCAAACAACTGGCATGGTGGCTTAGGCTAAGTGGAGATGCGTAATCCTTTACAACACGCTAAACCAATATTTGAATCCTTTTTTGGAGATGTGCCTGTATCTAGTCCTTGATATGTCTCAAACAGAATAGTCCATGGCCATTAGCATCCAAAATCTTGGGCAATTCAAGGTCAATTCCATGAAACGTCCTTCTCGGCGCCAATTCTTTTTCTCTGTTTCCTCAGACTTTGAAATTCATGTACAGAACCAAACAAGGAAAAGAGAAAAGAAACCGCGGAAAATTTCTTCAGTCGTCGTTTGGGGGAAGACTAAATGCAAGTGATGGGAAAATTCTAGTGTGCATTACTTTTTTTTGGATTATAATAATAACCATGGGAAGGTGGAGCGGACGTGGTCGTGTATGGCTTTTTGGATTCAAATCCATGTGGGCTTTGATATGATTATTAGTTTATTGTAACCGATAAAGACAGCTAAGGGAGGGAGGGAGGGAGGGAAGAACCCGCGGAGTCAAAATCATATCTAACCGCTATCAAGAAGTTATACAGTTTAACAAGAGCGCTTAAGTTGAGTTTTGGGAATATAGTAATATTGAATGCTTAGTGGTAGTGGTCTTGCCTAGACCAATTCAGATTAGTCTGGATTCCTAATAAATCTTCTAAATTAAAAGGAGATAGGTCCATAATACCAGATACTCCACGTGTGAAAAAAAATAATAATAATAACCAAGGCAAAAGAAATGAGTTGGAGGAAGATTCTAGAGGCTAAATGCCCTTTAGAGGAATTTCCAAACCAACAATTCCAACCACAATTGAAAGGGATAGATTTAAAAGAAAATTAGAATGAATGACCTACAAGAAAAAATATTTATTAAGAATGACCATAAAAATTGTAATTATTTAAAAACGTCAAATACAATAATGTAAAATTAATAATACTAAATTACCCTTAAGGAAATATTCTTCATTCCCTCCTACATTCTTTCCCAGACTCTATTTTGAAAACCAACACAAAATTTTAATAATTTCAATAAACTAAATAAATTTTTTCTCAATTTTCATTTTCCAGAAATTGTATAGATATATCTATGAAAAACAAATGACATTCTTCAAAAAAATTTTCAAAATTATAATTTTCTAAAATAAACAAATTTTTTAATTAAAAATATTATTATATCATTTTAGTAAAACTCAAGGTGTTTGATAATTTCTTGTACAGGTTAAAGAAAAAAAAATTATATGATTTAATTAATTTTATTTTTGAAAAATTTTGTGGGTTAAAAAATTCATTTAATGATAAGTAAATTAAAAAAATATAAATAATCTATTATATCCTTAAAAAAATGAAATGAGTTTAGTTTTTATTTTTTATAAAAAGAGCTTAATGGATATCAATGTCAATACTTAACAATATAAATCTAAAAATTGATCTTATATTCGTTAATTAAATTATCTACTCATTATATGAATATTTAACTTGTTTAAAAAACAATTTAAGAAAAAAAAAAGAGTTTGAACCGTAGTTAACTAAGAAATATATTGATTTTACATAAGTCTAAAACCTAGAAACAAGAATGTATAATGATATTACATGTGAATGATGAGCAATTTTATTTTTAATTTTAGTTATTTTTTAAAATTATAAATGCAAGAGATAACATAGAAGGTTTGATTAGGGACAATTTAATAATTTTTAATTTATATCATGATATTTGGTTCTTCTAAATAATTAAAATTTTTATGGTCATTATCATTAAATATTTTTTCCTCCAGGTCCTTCATTCTAATTTTACCTAGTTTTAATCAAGGACCAACATATTTTCAAACGAGGACAAAGAAATTCTGAGGCCTCACTGCAGACTTTAAGGTCTGAAATGAAATTAAGTTTGAATGCAAAATGATAGAAGGCTACTTCAAATAAAAAAAAGAGGTAAAAAACCCAAAAAGATGACACGTGAGATATATGAGACATAACCAATGGTGAATTTGCCTCCACCATCTATCATTAAATATAATACTCGTGTGTGTGTGTTTTTTTTTAACATTTCATTTAATTTACTTTTTATTATTTTTTTATTCTTATAATTTTTCTAACACTCTTCTAATATAAAAGGAGAAAGATAGGAACAAATTTCAAATATGATGATAGACAACAATAGCCAATTACCACTACATATCGTTTAGATCTAGTTTAAATGGATAGGATTGAATTTTTTTACTTTTACGTTTTCTTAAAAAAAAATAATAATACGTACAAAATGAAATATTATAATAATATCTTACCCATCATTTATTTCAAAAGATGATTTTTTTTTCCTTAAAAAACATCATTTAAAAAATATTAAAACTCGATTTGAAATTCTTTTAAATGGTATAGATATCATTAGATTAATGGGAAAAACATTTCTCATATTGTAGGAGAAGTGTATTCTCATGTCACACAGACATGAAATGGTGAGACCCACATATATGTAATTAATTCATATACATATTGTTACGGATATCTCATAAATGGGCCCAGCCCAATAACTAAAGAGCCCAGTCAAAATGACTTCAGTTATGCTCATAACCGCTTCCTTGAAAATAGGAGTGGTTTTATCAAAATATCTATCGTTATGATAACTGCCTATGTATCAAGAATATCTATCAAAAACGCATATCTTGATATCCCTAAAATAAAGGATGAATCCAACTGAGTAAGATAAGGCACAGGTACGCCTATAAATAGGGTGAACCCCTTACAAGGTACACACTTCTGAAACCCTAGCTTTTCTATTCACACAGAGCACACACACCACCCCCTCTGGCTATCATTAGCCTGTCGTATACCCTCGAACTACGTGGACTTTGATCCACACTGTGGTACGTAGGACCCCGGGATTTCACCCCGGGCCAAGTCCAACCCAACTTGTGATCTACACCGGATCACATATATATGTGGGTCCCACCATTTCATATGTATGTAGGAATCTTCTTCTTCTCATATAACATGAGAAATTTAGACCCCTAACATTAATTGGCTCGCTTGGTATTTATCATTGCGATAAACACTTAAACTAGTTCCAAAGTTTCTATTATTTGTATTAACAATTGGATTTGGGTTATCTTATTTCTCTCTTTCTCTCTTTCTTTCTAAAATCTCATATCCAACCTTAAATTAAAAGTGAGAAAAAGGAAAATGAAAGGATTATCTTCATGATTGAGAGGATTTTTGTCAAACTTATGAGTTAATTGACTCTTTAAGCTTATCAATTTTATGTTTCTAATCTATAAAATCATGCCAACTTGTTTTTAAACTCATGGTTGCTATAAACTTGATTAAACATGTGAGTTTATATATTGAGTGTGTATGTTGTAAAATCATGTTAAATCATTTTAAACGTGTACTAGTTTTTTTTTTTTTATCATGATAAGTGGTTTTATATATACATTTAATTTCAATTATTTTAATTCAAAATTTATTTTAATCAAATTGTAATTTTTTTATTTATATATTCTTAAGACATATTTATTGATAAAAAAAATAAACTCTCATACGTTTACTATTGGATTTTACTATTCGAGTTTTGCTCATTCTCATAATTAATTTACTTAAATTCATAAATTTGACAACCTTAATTTATATATTGAGTGATTTCTCTTCCTTTATGAAGAATACTACTAATTATTGGTATTCTTTATTACTATTATTATCCGCTATCTTTGGACAACTAGAGGATTATAATCTTGTATCTTTGTTATATTATTTGGATGGATTATAATATATATTTGAGATTCCAGACTGACGATATGATAGATATGATATTCCATTACACACACACACACATGTAACAGAATCAATGTGAATGAGATTTTTTAACAGGTTGTACAGAATGAGAAGAATGAGAATGCGATATCATACTAATAATGGTCAATAGCTTCCTTCAATGATTTGGCTTTGTGGATTAGTGTAGCAGCTTTCTCCTGTCACTAAAGTCTTCAACGCTATTTTTAATTATATAAGCTGGACAAGACAATGGCTTATATATTACAACATAACGTTTGAGATGAATTATGCATACATTATGTATAGTTTGTAAATGTAGTTAATGTACTATGATGACAACCATCATATGAAAATGAATACACAAAATTTGTATGTATTTTGTATTATATTATTACAACTGAAAAACCAAAAACTGAATTGAATTATTTGTTGTCTAAATCATTTGGAGTTAATAATTGTTTGAGATGTTTGCTTCAACTATGTTCTCACAAAAGATGTGAAAAAACAACTTTCACATGTATGTCACTTACTCGTATATATTGTTCTTTAGTTTTTGGAAATATCAGTCCACGTATAAAATTATTATTTATTTTGCATGCATGTTTTTACTTATTATTATCTTCTCGGCATATTAAATATTATCCCCTTAAATAAATATATATGACTATGTCTATAAGGAATTATTAGCTAAGTTCGGTCCTACTATATAAAAAGTCACTCCCTCCCGTGGAAGACCTTATCATGGAGTTGATGTTTATTCTAAATTTAAGACATTTCATATTTTTTTCTCAAATTAAATCTATTGATATTATTTCACTGGAGGGGGGGGGAATATTATTAGAGTATCTAAGAAAAAAAAGATATCATATTAACTAACTTAACTAACATCCTTAATCTATTCAAATAAATTGATTAGATCTTGCATTAAGGATGAGAGGAGTATTAACTATGATCATTACTTGGAACTTTTACACTTAAAATTTAAGGTTTAATTAAATCATATGTTCGGGAACAAAGTTATAATTGTGACTTTTCCCTCAAAAGAATACAACATGTGAAATGTCTTACATGAAAATAATTTTTCTTTGTGTTATGAAGATCTGAATTCTAAATTTTTATCTATATCCCTACATTTTTTTATCACTTAAACTAGCTTCATGTCGCTAGATGACAGTATTAAGCATTCAATAATCAATACTTTAAATACCAAAAAAAAAAGCTGAGGTTTTAACAACAACAAAAATATGGTAATTAATAGGCTCCATCATTGTAAGGAAATTGACGGCTACAGCAAATTGTCAATTAATCTTTTAATAAAAAGCCGCCTACACGAGCTAACTCAGACATGTGTATATATAATACGACATATGTTACACATGAAAATATAAAATAATATTTCACGTCATTTTATTTAATTTAAGTATTATAATATTAAATACAAAAATAATAAAGATCTTAAAGTGTCTATATCATTTTGTCTCCGTCAACAAAAATCACACACATACACAAGCATTAATTTATAATTGGAAACTACTAAAAGGTTTACCGTAACGCTATGACAAGGTTACTCTAAAACTTGAAGAGTGATCATCTTCTCATCTTTTTTCTCATTTTCTCTCATCAGCCCATTTGGGCCTTTGATAGGAAACTGACAGAAAAGTTAAAGTAGTATTATAATTGATTGGATGAATATGATTTAGAAATTATGAGAGATAATGAAAGAATGATTATAAAAGAAACCCAACCCTTCTAAAACTACTTTAAGGTTACTCTTAATTTGTCTAATATTCTTAAAACTACTTTAGAGGACCCAAAATAAAAAGAGGAAATTGCTTAAAAGCACCTGTTTGAGAGGTTTATTGTTCAATGGTAACTGATGACTTCCTAATTTTAATAGATTTGAGGTATATTTTGATATATTTAGGAAGTCATTAATACTAAATTAAAGAGAGTTTCTTAAGATTGTAAAAGAAATTAAGTGGGTACATCATTTGTGGGGTTTCAATTTAAAATAAATGTTTTTGAGTTCTTAGGAAATAAATAATAGTAATGAGAAGTTTTCTAAAAAGAAAATAAAAACTATTTAGTTTTATTATTATTATTATTATTATCATTATTGAATGTCTTTTGTTTTTGCAAGGCTGAATGGAATTGGGCCACAATTAAATGAGACCTAAAGCTACAATAGGAGGCCCAACTGGATAAAGAAAAGAAGCAGAAATTGAGCCCACGTGGAATGAAAGAAATGAATGAAAACCCAGAACAAAGGGAGACGCACATGAGGCCCACGTTGAATCATCAAATGGATCAAGTTAAGCAAAAGAAAAGGAGGCTCACGGATTGGGCTGGACAATTGAGAAGAGAAACCTAATTGCCATTAAATAAAAAGGGGAGCTGGACGGCAATTAATGGGAGGAGGCGGACTGAATTAAAAAAGGGAGAAACAGAAGGCTACGCAGAGAGAGCAAGACGCAGCAAAATAAATCAGAGACGGAGACGCAAACCGAAAGGAAAATACAGAACCGAGAGGCAACACGAAGAGAACAGAACAGAAGCAGGCCGAGACGCTGACGGAATGAATTGGAGGAGAAGCAAACACATTGACAGCTATTCATTCAAGGAATAGAGGAGCCAGCTGGTTTTATTCATTCATCTTGGTGTTGTCTAGTTCTAATTGCTTATCATTTCCTCATGTCTCTAAATCTAGATTTAATTTGCTGTGCCTTGGATTTAATGAGTAGCTATACTTTTTATTCTAGGATTCTTTTTAACCTTTGTATGGATTAATATTTGGATATTCCTCTCTTTTAGTAGATAAATATTTATATGTGTTGATTTCAATTTAAGCTTAATGCTTCTAAATGATTGGCCAGCATTTAGATGAATTATTCACTTAGATTTGACTTGAGAAAGCTAATCTAGGTGTAGAATTTGGTTAAAATCATGCTTGTCTTGAAATTTACTTGATAAATGGATGGTTTGTTGGTAAAATAAAGATATATTTACTAACCTTGAATTTGTCACATTAAGGTTGTTGCTTAATATTGATTTTCATTAATTGTAGCAAGAGATTGTGCATTTTAATGAGAAGAGAAACTTGATATTGACTTGAGAGAGCTTGTCAAGTATTTGTGAATCTTAGACTAACACATATATGTATGGAAATATTAAGAGAGAGAAAATTAATTCAATATTATGAAATGCAAAATGGGGAAAAAGAATCCTAGGCTTTTATTAAATCCTGAAAAATCTAAAAATAATTTTCTTTTATTAATTTTTATTTTTAGGAATAGTTTTTAAAAATTCTCATTTTTCATCAAAGCTTTGTTTTAGCTCAACTTAAATGAAAGTGTGAAATCAATGCCTGATCAAAGTTGTGGATATCAAGTCCTCGTGAACGATACTTTACTTATCACTTTATTACTTGCATGACTCGTACACTTGCGAGGCGAACAGTAACTCAAACATATTTAAGGGTCTTGATCGTTTATGGTGAATAGATCTAAGGATTGAATGACTAAATTACCTTTTTGATTAAAAACTTTCCTTACGTGCAATATATATTCCCTATATACAAATGTCCTCACTTGTTTCACAAAATTAAGCTCAAATATGCAAATTATGACATGTGCAAATGATATTCCCCACATGCAATTCATCTTCCCTATGTGAAATATGCCTTCCCTTATGTAATACATCTTCCTTATGTGACTAACTTCCATTATATGAAATATGCCTTCCCTTATGTAATACATCTTCCTTATGTGACTAACTTACATTATATGTAATCCATCTTCCTCATGTACAAATGTCTTCCTTTGTATTCCAAAATTAAGCCAAAATGTGCAAGTTATGATTCATGCTAACGATTTTCCCTTGTATGCAAACAATCTTCCAAGGGTGCAATATATCTTATCTATCCCTAAATGCAATTCATCTTCCTTATTTACAACTTTACTTACGTTATATGTAGTTCATCTTCCTCTTTGCAAATGTCTTCCCTTGTGTCTAAAAATTAAGCCAAAATGTGCAAATTATGATAGTACAAACTATCTTCCCTTTATGCAAATGGTCTTCCCTCATATATATAAACCATCTTTTCCTATTGTGCAAATAACCTTCCCAAGTACAAATTACCTAAACTTGTGCAAATGAACTTCCACATCAATTCGAAGAAGAATATAAAAGATAAGCACACGAGTAAAAGGGTGAGTGACAGGCAACTAGTTATGTGAAAGAGGAGGGTGAATGGAAACCAGTGACCGGTGATTTGTGAAAGATAGAGCGTGGGTGATGATGCAAAGGAAGAAAGTGTGAGGGCATCTAAATGATATTATAGTGTGATATGAGCATTATTTTAGTCATTTCATTCTCATTCATATATGCCCTAAATTAAAGGACCTAAGTCCTTGAAATAAACTTAGGTCCTTCCAAGCAAAAGAGCTTTTCAAATAGGGATTTATTAACAATTCTCCCAAATAAACATGATTAAATTCTCATAATTAAAATTCTATGACTCTTGGTGTTTTTTTAAATCCATAATATGTATGCACATATGTTTTATGAGAAGTCAGTCATATATCCATAACAATTGAAAGTATTTGAAATAAGATTTGCTATAGTTTCCAACCATAGATAACCCTAAACCCTGAATCAAAATAAAAATGATCAAAGCACCTTTAGGAATATTGTGAATTTTTGAAACAGAATTAAACTGTGTAAAAGTTACAACTTGGTTTTACACTTCTGATACCCGGTTCAAATCACTATGTACTAAACTACTTCGGGTTATAAACGTAAGACTTAATTTGTAATGCAAATTACATTATCAATTAAGTAGACAGGACAATAATATGTGTGTGTAAGTATATGTATATATATCGTCAAAAAGATAGTAGTACATTATTGTACTTGTAAAATAAAGAAAAATTTTACTCAAAGCCTAATGTCAGAACCTGGGCAGAAGACTTCAACAAAAACATCCATAAAATAGAAAACATAATATATATGTATGTATAAGTATATGTATATATATCATCAAAGAGATAGTAGTACATTATTCTACTTTTAAAATAAAGAAAAATTTTACTCAAATCCTGATGTCAGAACCTGGGCAGAAGACTTCAACAAAAACTTCCATAAAATATAAAACATAAGAATACATACAAATAACTTATTTCGAAAATAGGAAACCGGTTTGGTTCAAGAATGCCCCTCCCAGCATAATGTCTCTTATGAGACTAGAACTCAAGACCTAATTAACTCTAACGTGGTCTTACATCGCCTAAACCAATTTTATGTTAGGATAACGTTGAATTCTCTAATCACATGTAGTCATGTCATATTTTTGAAATATTACTATTTAACTATAAACTCACATTAAAAAAAAAAAAAATAGGACACGTAGTGATATATGATGAGAGAATTTTAAAAAAATGAATATAGGAAAATGCAACAAATGTCATTTAAATTAGGGCAAATGGGTGAATTTAATGAACAAGTTATATACCAGGGGCATATGACACCATAAAGTTTTTAAAGGTGCAAAAAAGTACATAAAGTATTGAAAGTGGGGCATATTTAACAATTTCATTAATCCCTCCTAAACTCCGTTAATTTCCTAAACGCTCTAAGCTTTCTTCCATAACCCAGCATATAGGTCATGGGTACAAGATTCCAATCAATCCAATTTCCGAAAACTGAATGGGTCATGTGCCCAACAAGTTACAGATATTGAAGACTTTAAGTGTAAAACAGTGGCCCATAAGTCTAGGTGTCCCTATACTGGCATGTTAAAGGCCCCGGAATACGGATTTTCCTTTTTAGTGATGTTTTCTTTTGGTTTTTTGCTGCAGAAAAACGCACAAGAAAATAATGGCTGTGCATCAACTTGGGCTTGTGGGAAACTGGCATCTCATGATTTTTCTGGCTGATATTGATTCTATCTTAAGGGTAATATCTTTGCTGATATAATCATAAATGAAAATAAATAAACAAGGATATATAAAAAAGTTAAGGTGTAATTTTACCAACGAACTATTGGCTCAGGAGCAATTTTATCAATAAACTCTCTAGTGGACCAAAATTACCAACAAACTATTGGATCAGAAGCAATTTCGCCAACACCGTTAATTGCACCTAACGTCCGTTTTCTGCCTTCATGCAAAAATTATAAAATATGACCTAGATGTTTATGAAACTATATTTAAGCACCAAAAAATTTAAAAAATTTTATTTTCGTCCCTCCACGTACTTTATATGGAGGTACTAAATTGAAAATTATAAAATTCTATGGGCCAGAAGATAATTTTCTAAATTTTCGGGTTCTTTTATGTAATTTTTGTGGGGCCATCCCTACCCCCAAAATCCTTCCCTGGTTACAGGCCTTTTTTTGAACCTTAGCCTGACCTAACCTGTGGCATATTTAAGGAAGTCTGTAATTTTAAAAATTTTGTAACCAGCCTAACAAACCACAGGCCTCACCTCAAAACAAGCCTACTTCAAATAGGGCAAAAACATAATTACTTTAAAAAGACAAAAAATAGACCTACTTTAAACAGACTGTTAGATGTAGGTCCGTTTTCGGCTTATTTAAAGTAGGTCTATTTTCACCTTGTTTGAAGTAAATTTATTTTGAAGTGAGCCTTGTGGTTTGTTAGGCTACTTACAAAATTTTTAAAATTACAGACCTCCTTAATAGGCCACCGGCTAGGCTAAAGCAAAAAAAAAGCCCTGTAACTAGCGGCGGATTTTGAGGGGTAGGGATGGCCCCACAAAAATTACATAAAAGAACCAAAAATTTAGAAAATTATCTTGCCGCCCCAAAATTTTTTTATAATTTTCACTTTAGTCCCTCCATATAAAGTACGTGGAGGGACTAAAATAAATTTTTTTAATTTTTTGGGGTTTAAATATAATTTCATAAACATCTGGGTCATATTATGTAATTTTTGCATGAAGACAGAAAACGGACGTTAGGTTCAATTAACGGCGTTGGTGAAATTGCTCCTGATTCAATAGTTTGTTAGTAATTTTGGTCCACTAAAGAGTTTATTGGCAAAGTTACTCCTGAGCCAATAGTTCGTTAGCAAAATTGCACTTTAATCCTAAATAAAAACTCCACGTGATTGGCTTCTGTACTTCATCCGTGAGCTCAAGTTACCAAGGACCAAAATATTATAAGTTCAATTTTCTGTACTACTTCCGTGAAATTTCATCATATTATTGTCACTAAAAAATATTTGTTTGGCTGTGATATGGTTGAATCCTTGGAACACATATTCTTCACCGATATTCCTACACAAGAGCCTTGTGGTTTGGATACTTTAAGCCTTAAACATTCGAGTTTTACTCCTTTCCTGAATTTTCAAAATTTGAAAGGCAGGCTTAAAGACATGCTATTGTCCCTTCATTGGCAATATCGTCTGAACTTATTAATCAGTCCTTAATCTACAATGAAGGGAATCAGAGGATTGCTTTCCTATTCAAAACTTGGATTTACAAGCAATGACCATCATTCGAGTTGTCATTCTAGAACAATCCCTTCCATGATTTCAAGTCCTATAGTAAAAGAAAGATGGAGTATCTTTTTGCACAAATTCAAGAGATGCAAAAACTCATTTCTATCAAGGCTTCATTTGCTTTCAAGGGACCACAGTACTCATTGAATTTCTTTGGAAAGATATCACTACCTTAGGTCTCATATTTCAGATCAATTGCTTGAGTAGAGCATAAATTTTATAGATTTCTAACTCAAATATTTTAATGCATAGATCTCACCCCAACTTGTCCACATCATATGTGTTGTTAAAGGGATAGGCTTCTCTCCTTTTCCAATTTCATTTTCATTTGCTGCCCTTCGTTGCCTTCCCTCCACCAATTAAAGCCTTCGTCCACTTGTGCTTTTAAAGAGAAGAGAAGCAAGTAAAAATGGTTGAAAAAATATTTTAAGATTTTGAAAAAATATTTTAGCTCCTATCTTATACTGAAAAAATACTGGATAATACTGAAATATTATTTTAGAATCGTGAAAAAATATTTTAGGGTACTGATTGGTACTAAAAATAAATTTTTAGTATTATCTGGTATTTTTTGGTAGCTGTCAATACCTTGAAATATTTTTTGAAGATCTTAAAATAATTTTTCAGTATTATCCCTTATTTTTTTAATACCAGTTCTTTTCTCTTTAAATATAGGTGGAAAGCTTTACTTTTTTTTTTTGGGGTGGGGGGGGGGGGACGGGGAACCACTTTTGGTGCCTATCCAAAGGATGGGCACCAATAACCTATCCAATCTGGACGGTCCATATTTGATATTTTTTTTCTTTTTATTTTTTTATAAAAATTATTTTAATGGATAGAGAATCTAAAATAAAAATAATATTTTAACTACTAGTTTTTTCAAAAATAATTTTTTTATTTTAGAAAATATCAAATCTGAACGGTCCAAATTGGATAGGTTGTTGGTGAGGATAGGCACCAAAAGTGGTTCTAGGGGTACAGATGGCAGTGGATGAAATGAGAAAAGAAGAGAAGTCTATCCCGTTGAAAAGTGCTTCATCAAAATTTCTCAAAGATCTCGTCTTCATTCCTCCATCACATGACAGAAAATATTAGCTCTCTTATGTGACTTTTCTTTGTTCTCATTTCTTATAAATCTTTTTATGAGTATTTTGATAATCATATGTGTCTTTCTCCTTTGAAACCTTGTACGAAATATTTATATTATTAATAATATCATTTTCTCTTTTTTTATTAAAAAAGTAGCGGCGAAACCTAGCTATATCATTTTAGAAAGATTTAATCGAGAAAAATGGTAGAAGTTTTATAAATCTCCAAATAATTCAGGTTATTCCATACGTGGTAAAGTTTAGATATTTGGAGTCAGTTTTACAAAAATATGATGAAATTGTTAGAGATATTAATCATATAATTCAAGCTGAGTGGTTTAAATGGAAAAAAGTTATCATAGTTAAATTACCTGATAAAGTAAAAGGAAAATTTTATTATACTTCTATTCGACTTACAATGCTTTGTGGTAATGAATGCTGGAGTATGAAGGGACTTCATGAGCATAAAGTTGGGGTAATTGAGATGAATATGTGGTTATATAAAAAAAAGATAAGATTCATAATGAACTTATATGAAAAAGTTGGAGTGACACCAATTAAAGAAAAAATGGTAGAAAATAGTTTGAGATAGTTTAAATAGGTATAAAGAAGGTAATTGAATGCACGAATGAGGACGGTAGATCAAGTTGCTTGAAGCCATTTAAGAGGGGTGTAGAAGATGACTAAAGAGAACAATGCTCAATGTGGTTATTGAGCAAGATTTTTTAGTTAACAATTTATCTTAAGATTTGGTTTTTAACCAAGTTCTATGACGTAGTTTGATCCACGTAGCTAGCCAACCCCACCAAGTAGAATAAGACTTTTTTTGTTGTTTTTTTATTGTTGTTGTTGTAATTAATTTTCTTTCATGGTCTTTATGTACCATTCTCCCTAAAAATTTTAAAAAAGAAAAGAAAAAAAGAATTCATTTTAAGTACAATATAACAACAAAAAGGAAAAAAAAAACATTTAGAATGTTTGGGTTACTACGAAAAACATTATAGGAAGAGCCACATTAGAGGCCCCAAACCCGTTATTAATGCTTCTCCATAGGATTGGAAGGTTTTACAACAACAGCTTCTAAGTCATCATTACCATTACCACCATCTGGGTTTGCAAACTTCAAGTAAGTTTCAATCACTTTGGAGTGCTCTTCACTGGCTCCAGGGAATAACCATTTATTTGTTATTCTTTTTCTGTCACTAATGGCTATAGCATTGTCGTTGGGGAAGAGGTCTCTGAGCACAAAAGCATGAATAATGGTGGACACGAAAAGTGCTATTACTATGAGTGATGAGATGAAACTAAGACCCACACTCAGAGTCTTTGTGAATCCAGTGGTGATCTCGTTTGAGTACATTATGGCGGCAATTGCTGCACAAGTCATCGGAAACGTGTAGGCCCACCATGCAAGTGAGAATCTGCACAATTCATATCAAATATTTGTCAGAAAAATTGCTCAAAGTTTCGCTTTAATATAATAATTACTAAAATATTTGATCCTTTAAATTTACTCTCATTTTAGTTTTAATCCATCAAATTTCATTTCATTTAAAACATTAACCATATAATTAAATAAAAATTTGAACTATTTTACCCTTGGAGAATCAAAATCCATGATTTAAAACTCGGGAGATCAAAATCAAAAAGAAAGCAAACTTCAGGATCAAACATTGTATTAACCCTTACTGCAATTAACTGATGTAAGAATCCAAATAGAAAATGAACTTACTTGAATCCCCTGAAAAAATTGACCCGGAGAGCCTGCAAAAAGCATAACAAGATCATAAGTTAACTTTCACTTTAACCTATATATGAGATGAATGATTCATAAAAGTACTACGTACAATGACACTTACCAAAGCGAGATAAAGGAAGATGCCAACGAAAAATGCAATCTTTGCTACGTAGTCAAAAGAACCTCGAATGCGAGACCAAGACAAGGAAACAAGACTGGGTCCTGCAATGAATAGGAAGAACACAGGGTGAAGCTCTTTTGGGAGAGCCTTTGCTGTAGGAAGCCTCTGATAGAGAGTCACAAACAAGACTAAGTAGTGAGCCAACCCCACAGCAAAGAAGAACAGAGGTCCTTCTTTTAGACCCATGGATGCACCCAACAATGCCCCCACAAAGTTTCCAGCAACTGAGAGATGATTTAAAGGATTGGCCACTTTTGAGAGCCTCCTTTCACCCCCAGACATCCACTGTCCATAGATTTTAAGCTCAAGACCAAAGATAGGAACCATCAGAATGTACCAAAGTGCATCATGCAGGTACTTGTTCAGTGATGGTGGAATTGCAACACCTAATAACAAGAGAGATACCCATGGAGCAAAGAAGAAGTTCACTCGGATTGGATGGTAGTATTCACGACGAACTGCTTCAAAGTAGATGAGGACTTTGAGGAGGTATGTGATGAAATTGGATGCAACAAGAGCGACAGAGATGATCCATAAGACCAGATTTACTGTCTTGCCTATGTGAAGGAACTCGGTGGAAGGAGATGTGGCCAGTATTTTGTATAGAATCGCTTGACTACTAATTCCAAGGCACATACCAAAGGATGAGATGGGAAACCGAAGAAGAAACGGCCACGTCTCGTCTTTAGGAAGTACTGTCTCTTCTGAAGCCTGTTGGATTAGGAAAATAATATCAGTAAGTTTTATTATAATCTCTAACACACCCTCCAACGGAAAATGAGATCTCAGTCTTCAAGAAATATCAATACCAGAGGAATCTATCAGTGCCAAAATGATCAGAAGAAAATAACATAATACCCGTAAAGTTTCCAATTCTGGACCTTCCAATGCATCATAGTATCTATCAACTGTTGTAGGCCTATCTGTGTTGTTTGAGCTATTTTCCTGTTGTACATCCCCTTGTTTGTAAGATTTGCCGCGGAAAACTGAAATCTGTCTCTCTAATCTTCCAGAGAATGTCTTGAATGAATCAAACCTGTTACTTCCGCCCTTCACCGTGGCCCCGTCGATTGGTGGATTTTGGCCAGAGTTTACTGTTCCTTCAGTTTCGGCATCCTTAAAGCAATAAAAACACATCTTTAGAACATCAAGTTGATCATAAACCGAAAAATATTAAGAAGTTGGGAGTTATTAAGGATCTATGAATCCTTAAAAGCATCAAGCCCTTACTTTAGCATATGGGAAGAGAAATTTCAACTCTGTAGCATTCCCAATGCTATCAACTGTTGTAGGCATATCTGTGTTGTTTGAACTATTTCCCTGTTGTGCAACCCCTTGTTTGGGAGGTTTACCACGGAAAATTGAAATCTGTCTCTCAGATCTCCCAGAAAATGTCATGAATGACTTAAACCTGTTACTGCTGACGCGTGGATATTGGCCAAAGTTTACTCTTCCTTCAGTTTCTTCGGGATACCTACGGCATTTCAGCATTGGCCTTTCATCATTCTAAAGCAAGAAAAACACATCTTTAGAGCATCAAACTTGATCACAAACCAAAAAATATTAAAAAGTTTGGAGTTATTGAGGATCTGATTTTTTTTAAAAGGAAAATCAAGGTCCCAACCAGAAAAAATAATATCAGAAAAGTCTCATAACTTACCAAGTGATAGAGCCATTATTGACATTTGACAAGCGAAAGTGCTATCATTGATAACTTATGAGACTTTTCAGATATTATTTTTCTTATTTGGGATCTTAGTATGATATTCCCTTTTTTAAACCATCAAATTCTTACCTCGGGGGATGGGGTGAGAAATTGTAACCCTGTTGCATTCTCAATGCTATAAAAGTCAGCTACTTGATCATTTGGCGATATGTAGTTGGTAAGTGATGATGGAACTTTGATCGATCCATGATGCTCTGCAATCTCATGGCTTGTAATATTCTCCATGCTACAAGTGAAAGGTGCATGAACAGTTCAGTCACTTAAAACTCCCTTGTCTAATTTTACCAGCAGTATCCACTGGATTAGTAAGTTTCTGAATATTCATTTACATAGGAACTGAAACTAAAGCAGGAATCAATATGTTCTGAATCTCACAGCTTCACTACTACTATTATATGTAATTTTGATGCAAGGTTGGGCAGAGAAGCGCCTATGATTGTATCCAATTTTTTGCAAAAGCTATGACCAACTTCTATAGATATCCATGGTGTTTTCCCTTCTTTTTTGTTATAATTTGACAATCTTTTACAGATATTTCTTGAATCACGTTCACCCTCGTAATTCATAATCAATTGTCTGTCAGTCATATACTCATATTAACAAACAGGAGAAGGTCATCATTTTCGACCCCAAGAAACAGTTTGGTTTGGAAGTTTTAAAACTCATGAATGCATCATCCCAACTCAGAGAATCCGAAAGAGAACCTCACTGTGCAGATTTTCTTAAATTATCAGATTACTACAAAGAAAACAGATCAAGGATTCTCGTACCTTTTAAGAGTTATTCACATGTTATTGTGTTGTCACCAGAGAAACTGATCATAAAGCTCAGGAATGGAATCAGAACGTACCGGAAGCTTAAAGAGATGATACGACGAGAGATTACTCAGGTTGATGAGAAAGAAAGAGTACAAATTTGCTTGAAGAAGAACAAGGTAAGTATAATGGGAGCAAAGAGGAGTGTATATATATAATACGATTCTGAGGCAGGTCAAATGTACTTGCAAAAACGATTCCTTCAAAAAAGGGATATGGAAATTGAAATAATACTATGAACAAGTATTTATTTTTCGAGAATGACACATTTGACGCGGGATTCATTTGACTGGCAAGCAAGTTGACATGACAAATAGAAAACTAATTTGCGTAGAGTTCAGCTTGTGATTTAAAAAGATAATTTAAAGAGCCTCGGGATTTACATATATATCTATATAAGTATTAAGTACAGACTCAACGGTGAACTCCTCCATGCATTGACGTGGCTGAAATATGCTTTAAAATTTAAAAATGTTCTCCTTACGCCCAGATTCCTCGATAGTTGATCAAAATCACATTCACATAAAACAACTTGAATTAAAAATGAGAAGTACTTACACATGAACATCATGAGTGGTGTATATTCCAAACTATACACTATGACCAATAACATTATTCTAATCTTAGTCTCTGCTTATGATTCATTGGGAACAATTTAAATTTTCTTCTGTATCTCTTCTTCTTTTTTTTTTTTCTCTCCATCAAGTTATCATCGTGGTTTAACATAGAAACTAGCTAATACTTCCTCCAATCTTTAATATAAGACCCTATTATTTTTTTTTGTGAGATTAAAAAAATAAAATAAATTATTTTAAAGTATTTATATTTGCAGTTATCCTCCAAACGAGTTTGTATGACTTACAAAATTTATATATAATCTAATGATATACAATATATACTATGATTAAGTATTCTATTTAGCATCCTTAATCTCCAAAGAAAATCAAGAGAGTCTTATATAGAAGGCCGAAGGAGTATATCAAAAGGAATCTTATTTAAGCCACGTTGATGGTTTTCGCTGGCTGTTTTTATCTCATTTATCAGTCCAACAGTCTGTATCGAACGGTGATATTTAATTATGCAACATTCTTCCTTTTTTTGGCCTCTTCAGGTCGTTGATGCATGCATGTGTTGGAATTAATCGCAGTAAATGTGAGAATAACTATTCATGAGATTTTGACTGTGTCTTATATTCATTTTGGATTATATATCTTTGAATAATTTCGTTGAATCAGATCAAAAATTAATTAACGCTGGCTTTGTGATTAATTGCAGATCGTGAAAGTGTAGTCTATATCTTTAGGCCATTTTTCACACATGCATCACCAAATTTGTGTAGCTATTATATATAGGGCATCTTCCCCCTACCCTATAAAAATTTAATTTAATTTAACAATTAGATCTCAATTAATAACTTTTTTGAGTAAGTTGCAAAAAAAAAAAAAAAAAAAATCTCAGAAGTATTACAAAAATAAGAAATTGGAGATCAAAGGAGGGGAATAGAAGAAGATAACAACAAAACAAAAAACAAAAAATTGGGAGGGGAAGTAAGGGAGAATTTCTCATTCACTTGTATGCCCGAACGTTTCGAACATAGCCTCTATTTATAAGTATCCAAACATTGAAAGCTAACCTAAAGAATTACAAGTATATAAAGAAGAAAATAGAGTTAAGATAGATCTAGCACTTTGAATTAATTTGCAAGTGCATCAAGTGCCCTCAAGTATTTTTTGATACATCTAATACATTAAAATATTATTTCTGATGTATTTAACATCCTAAAGCCTTTTTTTTTTTGTGCATTAAGTCACCTAAACTAATTTTTTGGTGCATACAACACCTTTTGAAGTATTTTCATATGTATGCCACACCCTAAATCATCTAAATTGTTAAATGCAAAATTACATAAAAATGTACTTGAGGGTGACAGATGCACTTGAAAAATACTTAACAATGCTAGTATACCCTAACCCAAGAAAATAAAGCAACATAATGTTAGAATTGGATGTTTTAGAGATATATACCAGCCAAAAATTCGTGAAAAAGAATTTTAAAAATGTTAAAGGGCAAAAATGTATTCCAAATATTAATAATACTAGAGAGGTGAGAAGGCTTGATCTGACATCTTCAAAATTAAATGAAACTGACGTAAATGTTCCTCTAAGTTTAAAAAATGTGCTCCTATTTTTTATAAGAGTTTAACAAATTTTGACAAGATTTTTACAAATTCTAATTCAAAAATCGTTGTTTATTACAATGATAAGATATTGATTATCACAAGTTTTGATAAAATTTTCACAAATTTCATAATTTAAAAATCACCACTTTCAACAAATGGAAAGGTATTGATTTCTACTTATAATAAAGGTTTCATAAGTTCATAAAAGGTTTTAACAACTTCTGATAATCTTATTTGATGACAAGTGGTGATTTTTAATTAGGAATGTGTGAAAATCTTATTAAAATTTGTTAAAATCTTATTTGATTTTGTTAAACCCTTATAAAAATTGTGAGCACATTTTTTAAACTCTGAGGACATTTTTGTCATTTCTATTTAATTTTTAAAAAGACAAATCAAACCCTCACACTTCTTTGGTATTATGAGTATTTAGAATACCTTTTTTTTCTTTTTGCATTTTTAAAGTGTAACATCCCATTTGAAAACAGCGGCAATTTTTTTTTTAAAACCAGTGATTAGAGTCAAGCATTCTAGAAAGTGAGTAACTGAACCTTAAAAATATATAACCATAGTGTAATTGTTCTAATACAGTCATCTAATACCCAAAAGAAGGTAAATACATAAACTAGAAACATAAAAACTTCATCTTACATCCTACATCGTCTGCTTGCCTCTATCTTCACTCCTTGATTCGCCCGAACCTGAAGCTACAGCTGAGATCCAATTTCCATTTGGATCTCAGGTAACGGTTAACCTTATGCTCAAATATCACAATATATAGGCAATAGATATTCATAACAACATAACAGCATCTCAATACAAAAGTACACAGCAAATGCATGATCATAACATTGACAGAACATAAGCACAAAGCAGTATGTAAAGTCCCACAGCATGTCTGCACATAACTAGTGCCACGACGACCCATCGTGTCCTCAACGCTAGGAAAACTCAATGGCGTTATCAAGACTATAACCCGTATAAAGCTGTATGCACAACCGACGACCCTAAGCAGAGCCTCAGTATATAAACGTATCTATCACGTATATGTATATGAGCAGCATAAGAGTTAAGGTTACAATACGCGTCCGTACCTTCGTTGACGATATCTGGTACTTTCGTCGAAAAACGTTACGTTTGACAGCGGTACGACGGCGGTACAACAGCGGAAACAGTGGTTCGTCATTTCAGATATCCTATAAGGATAATATCACATTTATGAATCATAATAGGCATTTTATGTACAAATTACCATTTTGCCCCTAGTTTGATTAATTGGTGGTATTTTGCCAGAGCTTCGCTATTTTGACTCTAATCTTTCAGAATTTTGACATAATTCTTCCTCCAACATATTCTTGAAATAAATATCATATTTATTCCTTAAACATGATATCTAAGCTAACTTGAAAGATTAGAGATTATTCTAGCATTCCTACTATAACTACTGAAAGAACTACTTAAACTAAAGACTAAGGATCAAAGAACTTACCCAAAGCTTTGCTATGAACTTCTTACTCCTTCTCCAAAGCTTCTCTCTCTAACTTCTCTCTAGGATTGCTTGTGAATTGGTGAAGAATGAAGAGAAATGAAGGGCTGTTTATAGAAAAACCGAATGACAATTCCGTAATTTCTTTGAACTTCGTCTGGACAGATTCTGACCGTTGGATTGCACTTTTTGAAATGGGCTGATCTAGGCCTTACACCTCTCTATGATGACATCATCATGAGTCATCAAAGTGATGTTATGCCTGCATCATCTCTTGATTTATGTGTCTTTATATGATAAGGTTACTTGTTTGGTGTCCTAATCGCGTAATCTTGGGAAAACTCAAAATTCCGGAAGCAAAGCCCTGAAGGTCTTTTCTTCCTCTTTCAAGTTACTTGGGTCAACTAAATTTTTGATTCCATTAAGGACATTTCGTTGTCTGCTGAATATTTCGGCCAAACGTTGCGTCTGCCAACGTCAACTTCTGGATCATAAATCACTCGTTCATAATATGTCCAGATGTTTACCAACTTATCCCCGGATTCCATTTTATGAATTATTTTCTATAAGTTTTCACTTCCATTATCTGTCTTAATTTCACAAAATATCTTCTTGACTCTATCTCATGATCACTCCGTCGGTTATGGAAATGACTTCGGAGATAGGCCACTCCGAGGTAAAAATTCACTTGTCTATAATACACTCTGACTCTAGAAACTTAGTTCATGGTTTTCTAGGTAGCATTTTATTTCTATCCGTGGTCATTTATCCTACTTGCTTTTTACCATTATAATATTATTTAATTGCAAAATATCTTAGATATTATTATTATTATTATTAATTTCCATTTTAATTTTTATTTATTTTTCTTCATAATTTTCGTTTATATATATATATATATATATATATATATATATATATATAAATTAATTTCCACCTTTTTCTCTTTATCTTATGCCTAAACAATTAGCCATTAATTATTTAATTAATTACTTACTAATTGTTGACAATTTTCTTAATTAGTAATAATTATTATTTCACAACTATTTTACTAACATTGGTAATTTATGTACCATGCATGATATTAAAAATCATGGGATCCAATATGGTCCCCCAATACTTTTTTATTTTTCTCCTTTAATTTTTCCAAGGTAATAATTTAATAAATTACCTAAATTAGATACAACATACTTTCTAATTTTTAATAAATATTTAGTTGCCTTTTAGGATTTGTCATCATATTCTTAGGATGTTTTATAGCCCTAAAATGCATTTTTCACATTTTTGGTAATAAATTCCATTTAACTTTTGTAGGTATTTTCCTTTGAAAATAGACTAATTATACAATATTTTGAGACCATAGTCATCATAAATGGACATTCTTATTACTATAATATAATACTTCAGATAATAGTTATCCGGGTATTACATAAAGTTCTTTTCAGGTATTTCCCACTACTAAAGACCCTTCAATTTTGGAGTTATAAGGCATAATATCAATAACTATGAAATGGAATCCTTTGAGTCTATAAAGTTATGAACATCCACATATCATATTATTTATAGCACTTCTCTGGAATGTTCATAAACAAAAACCTTATTAAGAAAATTTTAATGGGAAAAAAATCTAGAAAAAGAAAAGTATACAATATATATATATATATATATATATATATATATATATATATAAAACTGAAGGAAATCTAGAGAGAAGTCAGAAGAAATTCTAGAGAGATGAAATGAATTCTTATTCAAGTGTGTATTGAATGTTTACATAAGACGTCTATTTATAGACCTTCAAGGGTTACTATGCAATAGACATCCACACAATAAATATATTCATAACACTCCCCCTTGGATGTCCATTATGAATGTGCTTCATTAAAAACTTTAACTAGGAAAAACCCAGTGGGATAAAAACCTAACCAAAGAAAAGAGTACATCCTTCATTGATACACTTTCTAATGCTGCCTCATTAAAAACTTTTTTAGGAAAACCCAGTGGGACAAAACCTAGATAAGAGAAAAAAAGTACAGCGTGTATCGTTTCCCCCTCTTGATTACATTTGATTTGCTCTCCCTGATAATTACATAATTTTCAAAGTTATTCTGAGCATAACTTCCTTATGAAATAATTGCAAAAACGCTCATTTTGATTATTCACCGTGTACCTGCAAGAGCTAAATATTTCCAGTAAAATCATAATATAAGATACTTTTAGATCTTTTCATTAATATACATGTGCATATAAATTTTTTTAATAAATATTCATTCAGATAATGATACTATATGCACTATAATTGCTTCATGCAATATATGAATTTATTTAATTGATTATTCTCAAGAATTTGATGCTTCTAGCATCCTGAGTCCTTTTAGGACATATGTGTTTATGGCGCCTTACGTCCTTCAAGGACATGTGCTTTTGGCACACACTAATATATTGTGACTCATGATTCTCATTATCATTCATTACAGCATATGTTATCATATAAACATGGATATTGTCAACATTGACTTTATTTTTCGGTCCCATCGGATTTCATTCATAATCTATTGAGAT
This sequence comes from Acacia confusa, assembly GCA_037074495.1. Lineage (NCBI taxonomy): Eukaryota > Viridiplantae > Streptophyta > Magnoliopsida > Fabales > Fabaceae > Acacia > Acacia confusa. The sequence continues at coordinate 2,280,060 of CM073502.1, forward strand.
CTCATTATATTCACATATATTACATACCTAGGTCTCTTTTTGGACCATAATACACTCTTCTTGTAATATCTCTTTTGGAGATAACATCTCTTCAGGATATAGCTCTTCTGAAGCTTTTCTTAATTATCCTCGACTTGATCATCTATATTTTATTGCTCCTCTTCTCTTTTAAGGATTTTTATCTTTAAAACCGATGGACCTGCAACGCTTCAAGCGTGCTTTATAACAATTCATATAGGAGCATTTGCAGTTGGGACATATAACTTTGTCACTTTCTTTAGGTCAGTAAATGCTTCTGTCATTCAATTAACTAAACTTTACAACTGAATTATCATTTTGAACTTTTAGTGCATATTTCTTTGTACGAGGATCAAAATGAGCTAATGATAATTCATTCCACTTTATCTCTTTACCCAATCTACTTATTTTTCTCCCCCTCATCAAATCATGTAGTATATATCCATCTATGTGCATTGTAGTGGATTAATAATCATTGCACATTCAAAATTTTTAAGATGGAATTAATCTAGCTCCTGACCAAAAGCCAATTTTATGGGGAGAACTTTGTTGGCTTATATAATTGTTACAAAATAATGTACTCATAATCATTGATCAACTCATATATAATTTCTGGATCATTCAATCTAGAAATTGCGCGCATAATATATTGCAAACTTCTGGTTGCAAACATCACTACAAACATTGCAGATTTATAATCTCATATGTAAACTTTCAATTTGATATATTTCCAGAGATCCATTTCCAATAATATTCTCATAATCATATCTATTTGAGAACGAGCAGCACATAATATATGACTTGGATAATCAAACAAGTTATGTCAACTTTCCATATAATTTATCATCAAATCTAATATCCATTTTGGGGGAATCAACACACAAATATTTACAAAGAATTATCACACAAATATTCACAGAGAATATCACAAAGAATTAATACACAAACACTCACACTTGATATAACAATCTCCCCCTCAAGTGTGAGTTCGTTAAAATTAATTCATGTAACATCCATACAATATTCCATATATGATATCTATTTTTATAGATATCATTAAAATTCCACAGATGCATTATCAATGCATTATTTTGTTACTTCTGGTAACAAAATTTCCATTTTCCAGAAATCAACAATCAAATATATAATATTATAAAATACAAAATCATCAAATGTATTACTGCATATTCACGAGCGCAAAACTGTGTAATCACAGATACATCACTGTGGAATCATAGGCGCGATATTGCATCACAAACGCGACATTATGGATTGTCGTATATATTTAAAGTCAAAAAGTGTCAAAGCTCGTGCTTTATAGGGAGCAGATCTGCAGAGATTCAACAGGATTTTATTCGATTATAAATAGAGAAAGACAAACAAACATGTCTCATAAACACCCAAGCATCTGATAATATCAACTACTAGATACTCACACATGTTTCTCTAAATTCTATTGTTATGGCAGGACCAAGCAGTTTTATCCCAGTTTCTGAAACATCCGACACAGCATTACTTGATGCTTTGTTGTATGATGATCAACCAAACATGTCATTTACTTCTTTACTATCTCTAAATCCTTTTGAGATGTTTATTCCTCCTTCTGAGATGTTTATCCCTCCTTCTGTGTCAAATGTTCCTACTTCTTCCCCAAGAACAAATGTTCTTCCTCAATCTATAAGGATTGAAGGTACAACTGAAGCAGGTTCATCAAGTAGGCCTGTCAAAAGGTGTAGAACTATGGTTAAACTGATGGAGTCTACCAGTCAAGTTCAGCCAATAGTCACAACAATTAATGAGCCAGCATTCACAAGCCAGCAAACAACCACCAGTCAGCCATCAACAACGAGCCAGCCATCAACAATCAGTCAGCCAGCCATCAACAATGAGCTAGCCATCAACAATCAGCCAGCCAGGAACTACAAGCCAATTAGCAACTACTAACTTATTGGAATGTAGTTGCTGTCATGTTTTACGGGAAATTATACATACCAACGGACTTCAGTATCATAGACTTGAAGTTCACGGGAGGAGGATGGGTATGATTTCCCATGCTGTTTTATTTGAAAATGTACAGGATAAATCTTACAATACTGAGAGGCTTCCAATGTTTGATTTTACTAATAAAAATTTTGGAGAAATCAAACATTTTTTGACACAGTATTGTATAGATTTACAAGCATCAGGATATAACTTGATGCGTGATCCTGTATTAGCCTATTATGAGATCCTTTGTGTTGGTTCGGAATGGGCTAAAAACCCAAATGAACACCGCGGAAGTTCATTTCAAACCAACATTGAAAATCCATTAAATAAAGGAAAACAACCCGCGGTTAATATTCCATATGATACTTCATCCCTTAAACAGGGTGAATTATATAGGTTATCAATGGAGCAACGTGAAAGAATAAAGAAAACAACACTGCATGATTTAAGGAATTATTTTCATTTAACCCTCGATGAAGCGAGTAAACAATTAAATATGTCTACTCACACCATACAAAAGATTTATCAAAAAGGAGGATTAACAGAGTGACCTTACAAAAAACTTCAAAAACTTATGAGGCAGATCTCGATATTACGAAGAGTTTTACCTCATCTTGATCCCAACTCAAGAGAAGCAAAAGAAGATGACATTAAATATCTTCAGAATGAGATGATTAAGCTTTGTAAAGGAGTTGAACCACTTGCTATTAAACTTTGTTGAAATAATATTGCCTTTTGTTTAATTGTTTTATTTATAAATATTCTTTCTTTTGTATTCACAAAAATTGTTATAATTATAGAAAACCAATCATAATAGTAAAACAATCATAATAACTATTTTATTTATTACTTCATTTACTTCTAAGAATGAAGTTGGATAAAAATCCATAATCCATAATTCACTAATCTTATTTGATCATGACAAGAAATTAATCCACTATATTTCTTGATTTTATCACAATATTACTACTGCAATAGCAAATTGGATATATTTATTTATAAGAACAATCATGATCATATAATCCCTTGTCTCATAATTTGAGGGAGTATTAAATGCCAAATATACAATTTTGAGACCTTTATACAACTGATGGCATACATAATTTATGGATCAAGCCATGTTTAATAATTTGTCTCTTGGCTTCAGGCCAACTTGTCTATTAACTTCAAGCTAATTTATCTTTTTTGGGTTCTAGCCAATTTATGTCTCCTCATAGTCTCAGGCCAATTTATGTCTCTCTTGGCTTCTAGCCAATTTATGCCTCATATCTCCATGGCATTTTGATCTCATGATATATTAGTAAATTAGTAACAATAATAAAATCTCAAATTAAATTAAAACAATTAAAAGAAAAGATTAAATCTAGAGATTTAATTAGAGCATACCTGAATCAGAGTGTCCTGCCTCGATTTCTTCGGTTTGACAAATAGATTAAATAATAATAATAATAATATAAAATATTTATTATGATATTATATTTAAATAATACAAACACATAGGACTCATGGGAAATTTTTCATATCTCCCGTGAATCAATGTTTTCACCTTTTTAATATATTATATATAATTTAAATAAAATAAAACATGTAGAGCATGGCACCTTTTTTTTTAAAATATTATAATACACCATCTTTGAAAATTCGACTCCTTGGCAAATACGAACAAAACAAGCTGATGAACAGAACAATTTTTTATTTTTTATTTATTTTTATTTTTTATTTTTACATATGAGTACCTTTATTCATAATTTATTTATTTTTATAAAAAAAAAAATTGGAGTCGGCAGATGAAATAGACACACACATAGTATTTGTTAGTTTCATACACCTATATTATTTATTCATTGCCTTTTTTTTTTTTTTAAGTGGGGTAGCATGTTTTGTGAGTGACATGTGAATTCAATTTATATGACGGGCAGAAGCATCCAAATTATGAGCATTTTTTTAAAAAAATTTAATCTCATCCGTGACTCCTTGTCTTTTTTTTTTTTAATATAATAATAAAACAAAAACATGTAGAGCCCATAAGAAAAATCTGATTAAATGGCTTACCTGAAAAAAAAAAAAAAAATTCTCAATCGTGTTGGCTGCTACTTGTAAATGATTTTCTCGGTTGTCGTGCATATTCATCCACTCTCCACTTGTACTCTTTCAATAATCATATTTCCGAATGACCTAAGTCCCACAGGTCCATCGGAGAGATTTCTAAGCTCCTGCTTTTACTGTAAGAAGAATCTTGGCCAAGGCAAAGACATCTTCATGTACAGGGGTGAGAGATCATTTTGCAGCCGAGAATGCCGTTGCCAATGGATGCTGATGGATTTGTTTTTTTTTTTTTAAAGACGACGGAGAAAGGTTTATTAGTATAAAGTATGGAGGTTGGGCTCATGATTGTTTCAGTTTCAAAGTACCCTTTTGAAGTGAAGTTCGTGAAAAATTTCGGCGAACTGAAGAAAGAAGAAGATGAAGTGGGTTTTTGGTAATTTCCTGACAATAGAGACTCTGTGACCTCCATATTTCTAAAGAAGAGTGGAATTTCTTCTCTCTTTTGAGTTTCTTGATCTGAATCTGAATCATTTGAATTCCTCCTTTCGTCGCAGAAATAAATAGAGCCAAAGAAAAAGGAGAGAGGGAGAGTAATTCCCAGAACATCCGGTGACTCTCTGAGACTGAATCCTACAATCGACGGTGAGCAAGACGATGGCGTTTATGGAGAAAGAGGTGAACTTTTGCCAGACACGGTAACCGCCAGGTAGAGAAAAAGAAGAAACAAAGTCCCTGGCACTATGTGGGACAAGGGCCTTGAAGTTCTGAGGATCTGTGATTCAGAAAATGAGAGGGTTGAGATGGGAATCAACCATTGATGGGTGAAGTAGCTTAGTGGCCATTAAACCGAAAGCTCAAACTCTAATAAGTTTTGAGGTATGGTTCTAATATGTTTCACCAGAGAAGAGAAGAAGGAAGATCTCAGTTGGTCAGCGTTCTCGCTAATAACGTGATATAAAACTGAAGGAAATTTAGAGAGAAATCAGGAGAAATTCTAAAGAGATGAAATGAATTCTTATTCAAGTGTGTATTGAATGTTTACATATTTATAGATCTTCAAGGGTTACTATGCAATGGACATCCACACAATAAATATATTCATAACATATATATATATATATAAGGGTTTTGGGTTTCTCATGTTATATGAGAAAAAAAAGTTACGCACACATATATATATATATGAATTAATATATGTATACGTGGGTCTCACCATTTCATGTGTATGTAACATGAGAAAATGGTTTTCCTACAACATGAGAAAATATTTTTCCTATATAAAAAGCCTCGTTACAAACTTTAGCAAAAAAACATGTGGGCGAAACCTTGGTTGATGAAAATGGGATGGCATGATCTCTACTATCCTGGTGACAATATCAGCAGCGAATGATTAAAAATAATTTATGAGACTTAAATGTCTTATTTCCAATTGAGAGTTCGACCGACACATTCGCATTTGTTTGATTACACAATATTTGCAAATCTTTTTTCAATAAAATACTTTTAGATGTGACTATTATATTAAGTTGATTTCTTAGAAATCAATTAAGGGTCATTCATTTCTCCTTTATACTTCATGGCTTGTGCACATATTCCTGACCGATTCTTCTATATTTTAATTAAATAAAATTATTCATATTGAGATTTAAAATCAAGTAGACGTAGATTTATTTTTGTTAAACAAAGTCTAAGAAAATAAGCTGCTTTTAGCTTTGATAACAATGAAAATTGTTTGAGCACATCCTAAGATAAGAAAAATAATATAATACTGCCCCATCCCATAATATAATATCCACTTTTATAATTTAAATTAAACCACAAAGTGGATGTTATAAGATTAATCCACCGATATCTAACGCTACTAGAAACCGATTGATTCGATTCATAAGAATGTAAGCCTATAATGGGAGGAACTTCACTACCCCAAGTAATTATCACGGCCGTTGTGTATCCAAGATTCAAATACGAGACCACTAGTTAAGTAGGAATAACCCACAGCTAGTTAATCCAATTTGCTTAGTGGTAATATTATACTATATTGATAAATATTGTTTAAAGAAAAAGAAACGAAAAAAAAAAAGGAAATTAAGGTGATTTGCAAAGTCACTCCCTGTTTTTTACAAATCACACACTCTGGTCTTTGGCCACATCATAATGAAGGCCATTATGAATAATTGCATGGCACGATAAATAACGATGAGATATATTAATTATTTCTTTTTTAAGAAAAATAATTTGCAGGTCCTTATATTGTTTAGTTTGATTTTAAACGTAACCAAGTCCTGCAGCTTATTTCTTGTAATCTACCTTAATTGTAATGAATTGGAGGATGATTAAGATGACACACAAAAAAACTTGGCAGGCAGGTGGATTAATTCCCAATTATCCTTTTCCTCACATCATTTATAATGACGGCCTCACTTCATGTTCAATATGACCACTAGCATCCAAAATCTTGTGCAATTCATGGTCAATTCCAGGAAACCTCATTCTCGGCGCCAATTTTTTTTTTTTTTTTTTTTTTGGACTTTGAAATTCAGGTACAGAACCAGACGAGGAAAAGAGAAAAGAAACAGTGCGGAAAATTTCTTCCATCGTTTTGAGGAAGACTAATGCAAGTAATGGGAACATAGAATTCAAAAGAATAGAATTCTTGTGTGCTTTTGCTTTTTTGGAAAGTAGACCGTACGTGGGGGCTCGGCTCCATGCATATAGCTTCAAGGGTTTCAAAACCACGTGGCTTTGATATGACTATTATTAGTTTATTGGAACTGATATAAAGACTGCTAAGGGAGACAAAAAGTCCAGAGTCGAAAAGATATTTGACCAAGAAGTGAGTTGAAGGAAGATTCTGGACGCTAGCCGCCATTTAGAGGAATTTCCCAACTAACAATTTCAACGAAATCTTTGAAGTTTGGAACATTTATCTCCACAGCAGTCTGGCTTAAATGTTTCCGGATACAATTTGACAACCCTAGCATTTTCCAATTTCATCCGTTGCAAAAGGATACACTTGTTGACTTGTAACCAGATAATCATTTTATCTCTGTTGGAGGGCATTATAATTATCATCAATGTTAGGATGAGGAATATCTCCTTACCTGAGAAAAATATATTAAATTCTCTTGCTGTTATGCAATAGATTAATAATCTTGTATTGTTTTCCGATATTACATTTTCTCATAGTCAAGTTAATTCATCTGTGCCTCTAATATCTTTTTGCGGCCTGTGAATCCCATCTTTAATAATTTTAGTTGTACTATTATATATTACATAGCGTGAAAACTTAAAAGCAGGTGCATTACCTTGTCATACTTGGATATAAGTTTACTTCTACCAAATTTTCAGTGGGTTTGAACTTTGAAGACAAAAGGGGATTTAATAACCTAGGAAAAAAATCTAAGACACTTAAATCCCCTTTATTCTCTCAAGAGACTTCATTATTACAGCTTTTGATATCAATCAGGCAGTGATCACTCTCTATATTTTATATATTTAAGATATATTTTGAAGATATTTGGAGAGTTATCTAAACAATTTTGAGATATTTCTCTAAGATTATATGATTTTAAGAGAAATCAAGTTGGCATCTCATTTGTGTGATTTCAATTTAAAATAAAAGTTTTTGTGTTTAAGAAATAAATAATAATGAGAAGTTTTCTGAAAAGGAAAGAAAAGAAAAGAAGAAATAAAAATTTAGTATTATTATTATTATTATTATTATTATTATAATATTTCCTCTTTAACATTGACAGCACAGACACGTTTTGAATCTGGAATGCATTTTGAATCTTGAATTCAATGGAAAGGGGGCCCACCAAATTGGAATGAATGATTTAATGAGATTTGCCAAAAACCTAAAGGGAGAAAAACAAGGAAGAGGCGACAATTATTGAATCAAAGAGTGAGGCGGTTGGACAATATAAAAGGAACCGAATTGCAATCAAAAAAGCTGGAGGCGATATTAATGAATAGAAAGGAGAAGACGTGACGGCTGGATAAAGAAGAGACGCGAACGGAAACGAAGGAGGCTGGCGGCAGAATTTTGGCGAGGAGATAGATGCGGCTGTGCAGAACCAGACGAATTGAATAAAAAGGTAGAGACGCAAGAGAAGCAAGAGGCGCGATTCGTAGTCTGTACAGCGAGAGAGCAGCGGAAGTTGCAGAACTGAATCATAAAGAAGAGGCGGTTACTGATTCTTGTGTCTTTGATCTTGTAATTTCAAATAACTTCGGTTTTAGTAGCCTATTCTTTCCCATTATTCCAGTAGCTTAGATTCTGAAATTTCAGTATGTCTTTGAACCTGAGTTTTGATATTGCTGTTATCTGGATTGAAGCCATGTCTGGCTAATTTTATTTTGCAACTTAGAGACCTATGAACTTATTAATAGATTAGGATTTATTTCTCATCGTTTAATTATGATTAATATTGATTTTGGTTGCTTAAATCTTGGTTAGTTTTGACTATTTATTGACTGGCCATCTTTAAATAGGAATTTGAGAATTAGGATTTACCTTGGCAAAGGGAATTTTAATTAAGCTCCAGATTAAGTAATATGGGATTAAATTATAATTTAATTTGCGATTAGGATAGAAATATACCTAATAGCCCCATATAATTGTAGAAGAGTGTGTCTGGATTAAATTGCCTCTAGAGTAAATTTGTTAGGCATAACAGCTTTTACTTAAGAGAGGGTTGTAAGTGGACCGGAAGGCACTTATAACTATTATACTCGAGATTGACAAAATTAATATTAAGATTAATTAAATTGGTGAGATAAATGTTTATGAAATTAATAAGAGATTAGTGCCTCTAGGTTGCCCGTTTGATTATTGCGTAAATTATTTGTTTGATTTTGACTTTATTTTCTTAGTTAAATTAAATTTGATTGCTCGACTTAAACGAAAAGTGTAAAATTAATTATTAACTGAAGTAGTGGGTACTAAGTCCTCAAGGGAATGATACTTTACTCATCTTTATTACTTGATACGGCCCGTACACTTGCAGAGTTATAGGCTTTGAAATTTTGCCCTATCAGGCAGTTTGCTTAAATAGCTGGCCCTATACAAGGAAAATGAAATATTTTATTGGACGATATTATATCATTTCTCTCCTTTTTTTTACTCATTTAGATGTAACAATATTTAATCCTTCTTCATACTAGGTTACTAATCTTCATTCCTTGTTTCCTTTTGTACTGTCTTTATGATGTATTTTAGCGTTTGTTATTAATATTACTTGGCCTTATAATATGTGTGTGTGTGTGTCTATACATTATGTATGTATATATTTGAATTTCTTATTTTTATTGTGTTCAATTCTATTTCTATGTATTCCTCTATAAATTGAATGGAATGACTATAATTGGTTTTGTCGTTTTTATCTACTCTAATCCTTTTTATCAACAATTTTCTCTCTCTTAAGGCTTATTCATAATGTAAGCATTTTTTGTCTCAAAATTTAAACTGTTATTTCCTTTTCTACCCATATTAAATACATATATTTATACTCCCTTCTCTACTTTTTATAAGGAACAATCTCTTTCATATGGATGGTTCTTAATATAAGGAATAAATCCACTTTGTCTAAAATTTTAAACTAATTTTTAATTTTCACCTCTTTAAATGTATATCACTATTATCTCTCTGGATAAATTTTCACACGTTATCTCTCATACATGTTCTTGCTAACAGTGGTATATATAGTTGGGAAGAAAGGCATAAAATTTACACATTTATATATTACTTTTAGCTAAAATTTTGAATTGAACGGCATGATTTTGATAGTTTTTCCTTATAAAAATGACTGGAGGAAGTATTAATTATCCCACACTTCACCATTAATTCTTTTTCATTAGTCATTTATTATTCATTCTCTCATATATTTTTAACTTTCTCCCTCTCATATACTCTTTTTGTAAATAGGGGTACATTTGGAAGAAGAAAAAGACATCTCTTTTTTATATATATATTTATTGTTTTTAACAAATCCCAACTGTTAGATCGTTTTATTTAATTAGAATAGAATATGGGCCTAGCTATATGTGTGTCATCAATGAGAGATATTATTGAAATTTAAAAATAAAGAAAAATTGTACGCAAAGCGTGTGATGTCAAAACCTGGGGCAGAAGACTTCATCAAGAACTTACAAAAAATAATGAAAATTAAACGAACCTTATTGAATGAAAGAATATAAAAGGAGAGGATATTGGATAATTGCATGTGATTCACGTGCTGAACCGCGACCCCACATTAATATATGTATATAATGGTTGTGTCATCAGTGACAAGAGGAAGGTAATTATGCGTACCAAAAAATTCAAGAATATTGAATGAGGGCACATCAAAAGGAGGCTAGGTTGTAGTTATTTTTATAAGTCTTAAGAATTTTATAAATATTAAACTCAGTTATTTCCTTCCCTAATCTTTCTTTCTTTCTTTTTTGGGCCAATTACCAAATCTTTCATTTAAAACATAGAAATATTATTAAACATATATATATAACTCATTTGAAGATAACTTTAAGTAATTTGGAAGTTTACAATCTTGACCAGTTATTAACTTATTATAAGACTTGTCATCATTCAATGTCTGAGAAACCACTCGTCAAATATTTCTTTTATTATAAAAATAAAATAATGTATAAGAAAAACTCTTTTTTTTTTTTAATTGATAATTGTTTCAAAAAGTGTTTGAGCTAGAAATGGCGGGGGTGAAATTTTATTTTTAAAAATTAATTATATATTTTAAAAATATTTATACATTATTTTATGTATTGAAATAGTCATCCACGTATGCTATTGACAACATATCTTGGTTTGGCCCAAAACCAACATATCTTATAGTATATGAAATTAATAAATCCTCAAAGATATGGGTCATGGGTCCAATAAGCTAAGGAGATTAATTAAATCCTTTAATGTAAGCCCATAAGTTATAAGCCTCATGTAGCAAACCCAGAGTTTAACTGGCCCAATATAAGCCTGTTGGAGGCCCAAGCATAAGGGTTTTCCTAATCAGTTTTCTTTTTCCTTTTGTTTTTTTTCACTGCAAAAAAAAATGTAAGGGTATTAAACTCGACCGACTGCTAAACCAGTTTTGGTAATAGCTCAAGAGTTAATGGGTTAAATCATAGTCAAACCAGAGCTAATACGGGGCTAGACCAGTGAGGAAGTGAATTTGAATGATAATATTTTTTGAAATAGTTTTGGAATTTGAGAATTTTTGATGATCAAATTATAATATTTTTGAATAATTCTTTTTGTATTAAAAAGTAGACATTTCAAGCTTTCAATAGATTTTTAATTTGTAATTTTTGAAAATATGTAGAATTAGATATAAATTTTTTTTAGTCAAGATATTCTAAATAAACAGTGAACTAGTTGGACTAACCAGTTAGGTAATAGGTTCATCAGTTATGTAGTTGAACTGGTCAGTCCGGTCCAATTTTAATAACCATGGAAAAATGCCCAATAATAATGTTTGTGTGTATATCAACTTGGGCGGGAATGTATCTTATGATTTTTCTGGTTGATATTGATTCTACCCAAATGTAAAATCTTAAATAAGATTGTCTCTAATAAGAAAATATTTATGTTAAAAAAATAAAAATAAATAAATCGGTACAAATAAAAACTACATAAAGATTGTTTTCTGTACTTCATCCGTGAACTCAAGTTACCAAGAACCCAAATATTATCATTCAAATTTCTTATTCTTAATGTTGATCTCTTGGCAAACTGATATTCATGCATTCAAGTCAATTAGGGATAACAATATAAAAACAAATGAGATATGTGTAATTATATTAAAATTTAGGATATGTTTATTTAATTGATTCTTTTTAAATAGATTTAATATGTTTTGAAAATAGAGGAGAATCATATATCATTTTAGCAGCAGTCAAGAAAAATAGTAGAAGTTTTATAAATAAAAGTTTAATTCAAAATTGATCTGAAACTAATCCTCTGTTAGTGATAACTGAGTTTTCAGGATTTATAAAACTTTCACAATTTTAATTCATTTGCAATTGATTTCACAAGATTTGCATGAGTTTCTGCAGTTTGCAACTTTTCTCGCAATTTATAATAATTTTAAAAATTTATGATCTATTAATAATCACTCAACAATAATCAAGAAGAACGAATTGAGAAAGATTATTAGAATATTTTAGAAAAAAAAACCATGTAATATTAATAACTCAATTAATTGCATTAATTTAATCAAATTAAATAAATATATATTCTATTAACAACAGAAGGAAGTACTAGTAGTAACTTCCTTTCAAAGTCTATGTTATTTTTCCCGCAATATAAGAACTCATTTCATCCACCCAAGTCTACCTTAAATTCCCTCGTCTTTTTACACAAAACCTTCATCTTCTGACATGATCATGGGAATACCATAATTTATGTTCCTCACATGTCTGACAAATGAAGATTACACTGAAGGATTCTTCACATCTCATTATTCTTTTAAAGCTGCGCTTCACGCTATAAGCATCCAGACAAGCGCATATATAGATATATATATTCATATAGATATATATCTTAACGTACGTTATCATTGCTGGTCATTAATAGGGTTGGAAGGTTTTTCCACAGCAGCTTCCAAGTCACCATGATCACCATCACCTTCATCTGTGGTTACAAACTTCAAGAAAGTTTCAATCACTTTGGCGTGCTCACTGCTTCCATGTCTGAGAGGGAACCACTTATGCTTATGTGTTTTTCTTTTTCTGTCACTAATGGCGATGGCTATGTCGTTTGGGAAGAGATCTTTAAGCACAAAAGCATGGATAATGGTTGTTACAAGAAGTGCTGTTACTATGAGAGTTGAGATGAGGCTAAGAATCACACAGAGACTCTTTGTGACTACGTTAGTGACCACAATTGAGTACCTTATGGTGGCAACTGCTGCACCAGTCATTGGAAACGTGTAGGCCCACCATGAAAGTGAGAATCTGCACAATTCATATCAAATATTTCTCAGAAAATTTGCCCCATCAATTAAGGGAATGATGACACATAGGTGCTAGTATGAGGAAGAGAAATAATCACAAGCAGGTCCATTAAAATTGTCAAATTGCATCAAGTCCTATAGAACCTACGTTAGAATAATTCTAAACGTGAAAAGACCAATTTATCCTCATTCATTAAAAAAGGAAAAAACAAATCAAAAGGAACCAGAGGAGGGTAAAATTAATCTAACTCAGTCCTATAGGATTTCAATGCAATTTAATGATTTCAAAGAATCTACTTATAAAATTGTTTTTTTCTTTGGGACCTGTGCATCATTTTCCCTTGAAAGTTTCACTTTACATAATTAACTGATGTAAGAATCCAGTAGAGACTGAACTTACTTGAATCCTCTGAAAAAGTTTATCCGGACAGCCTGCAAAAGCATTTAACAAGATCATGGGTTAACTTTCACTATGAGATGAATGATTTATACAAGTATTACAGTACAGTGAGACTTACCAGTGAGAAATAAAGGAAGAGGGCAATGAAATAAGCAATCCTCGATCCATTATCGAAAGAACCTTGGATGCGAGCCCAAGCCATGGAAGCAACACTGGGTGCTGCAACGAACAGAAAGAACACAGGGTGAAGCTCTTTTGGGAGAGTCACATTTGTAGGAAGCCTCTGATAGAGAGTCACAAACAAGACTGTGTAGTGAGCCAACCCGACAGCAAAGAAGAAGATTGGCCCTTCTTTAAGACCCATGGACGCACCCAGCAATGCCCCCACAAAGTTTCCAACAATTGAGAGATGATTTGAAGGATTGGCCACTTTTGAGAGCCTCCTTTGACCCCCAGACATCCACTGTCCATAGATCTTAAGCTCAAGACAGAATATAGGAATCATCAGAATGTACCAAAGTGCATGATGCAGGTGCTTGGACAGTGATGGTGGAACTCCAAGAACTAAGAACAAAAGAGCTATCCATGGAGCAAAGAAAAAGTTCACTCGGATCGGATGGTAGTATTCGCGACGAACTGCTTCAAAGTAGATGATGATTTTGAGGAGGTACATGAAGAAAATGGATAAAACAAGAGCGATTGAGATGATCCATAAGACCAGGTTTACTTTTAGGCTTATGTGAAGGAACTCAGTGGAAGGAGATGTGGCCAGTGTTTTCCATAGAATTGCTTGGCTACTGACTCCAAGACACATACCAAAGGATGAGATGGGAAATCGAAGAAGAAATGGCCACTTCTCGTCTTGAGGAAGTACTGTCTCTTCTGAAGCCTGTTGAATTAGGAAAACAAAATTTTGTTACAAAATTTACTAAGTATACGATCACTAAGTTTTGGAACCAGTTTCCCTACTAAACGTTTTGCTTAGCAGGGAGAGCTAAGCATATATAAATCATGTATATTAGATCTGGGCAGTCCAAATTTGATTTTTTTAAAACTCTATATTTTTTTATAATCTCTAACTTTGGTATGGTTTATCAGTACCAAAGCAATAATAAGCAGAAGATAACCACATACCCGTAAAGTTTCCAATTCTGGACCTTCCAATGCATCATAGTATCTATCAACTGTTCTAGGCCTATCTGTGTTGTTTAGGCTATTGTCCTCTTGTAAATCCCCTTGTTTGGGAGATTTTCCACGGAGAATAGAAATCTGTCTCTCAAGTTTCCCAGAAAATGTCTTGAATGGATCAAACCTGCGGTCCTTCAACCTGTGGATGTGTGGATTTTGGCCAAAGTTTACTCTTCCTTCAGTATCTTCTGGGTACACATTGCCTTTCATCATTGGCTGTGAATAGCATTTTGTTTGGCGAGGTGGTTCGGAACCTCCAGTGTTTGATTGAGAAGAGGAATTGGCAATACCATCGCCTAAAGTTTTTCCGCCATTGTTGTGTGACTGAACTTGTTCAGGAGAAAGTGGCATGCTGATAGAAACAGAATGCTTTCTTTGATGATTGATGATCACAGATTCATCACCTTGTCCTCTTTCTAAATCTTTTTCACTTTCCTGCTACAAGTATATGTGAAGATATTTGGAAATTAGTTTATATCTTAAAAATATAACTACAAATTAGAATGAAACCACACGATCAGGTACTAAAGCAATAAAAAAATATCTTTAGAGCATAAAAAAAATGATCACAAACCCAAAGATATCAAGAAATTGGGAATTATTTAGGATCTATGAATCTTTGAAACCATCAAACTCTTACTTTAGCAGATGGGGCGAGATATTGTAATTCTGTAGCATTCTCAATGCTATCGAAGCCAGCTACTTCATTTGATGATATGTACTTTATAAGTGATGGAACTTCAGGCGATCCCCGCTCAGATATCTCATGGCTTGTGCTATTCTCCATGCTACACCTGAAAGGTAAAAGAAAAGTTGAGTAACTTGAGACTTCCTTACCTAATTTTGCCAACAGTACCAATATGTCCATTTATACAGGAGCTGTAAGTTTCTAAAATTTATTTAACTGTTCATTTTTATAGGAGCTGAAACTACAGCAGGAATCGATATGTTCTAAATCTCAAAGCTTCACTATTACTTTCAGATGTAAAACTGATATAAGATTGGAGAGAGAAACAACAGATAAAAATAATCAAACACAACACTTGCTTAGAATTATAATATAGACAATTTCGTTGTATCAGTGTGATCATATTATTAGTGGATATGATTCTTCAGAAAACAAATAAAAAATGGCTTTACCCTGTATTCAGATTGTCAGAATCATAGGGATATGCAGATATCTTTTCACTGATTGAGAGGGAAACACAAATTATTATCTCTCTTTCAAGAATGGTGTCTGTCAGTCATAATAACAAACAGGTAAAGGTCTTTTTCTACCCCCAGAAAAAACAGAACGAGTGGAGGGAAAGTTATCAATGGTCGGTAATGAATGTAGAGAGTTTGAAGGAGGAACGTCTCAGTCCCTTTCACATTTACATCCAGAAACAGTTTGGTTTTGGAAGTTCCTAACATCATTCTAGCTAGAAAGCTCAATCTTCAAAACTCAATAATGCATCATCCCAAGTCAGAGAATTTCAGAAACAGAACCTCACAGTATGCAGATTTTAAGTATCAGATTACTATAAAAAAGAAAACAGATCAAGGATTCGTACCTTATAAAAGTTATTCACTTGTTCTTGTGTTGTCGCCACCTGATGAACTGATAGAACTCAGGAATGGAATCAGGACCAGAAGCTTCAAGAGATGATCCAAGAGATCAATTTTTGATGATGAAAAAAGAATAAAAAACGTAATTTTAGTTGAAGAAGAAGAACAGGTAATTATGGGAGAGAAGAAGAAGATGGAGAACAACACATGGCTTGAAGCTACAGGAATCGGCGTATATATAGCACGATACTGAGGTAGCCATATGTACTTGCAAAACGATTAATTACATAAAAAAAGGGATTTAAAAAAAATTGAAATAATAATAAAAACAAGGATTTATTTCTGGGGAATGACACTTTCATCATCCAGGTAAGACGCGACAAAGCTGCTGAATATGCGGACGCAATATTTATTTGACTATCCATCAAGTTGATATGACAACGCGCAAAAAAACTGATGAGAGGTTATAAAGTGGCAAGTCTTAAAGTACATCTTTATTCCTCGAAAATGAGAGATTAACACAATAATGGAGGCGTTTAACAACAGTAATTTGAGAGCTTCATCAGCATGTGAGTTTTTCCCCCAAAAAAATGAAGAGCCTTGCGATCTAGATATATGAGTGCTAGAGAATCAACAGGAAACTCTCCATGCATGCAAAAGTACGTATGTAGTTGATGAAATATGCATCAAAAATTATGTTCACTTTAATTATGGTGAGATTTGATCAACTTTACGCTTACAGAGAATAATTACTTAAATGCATATGGTTAAAAAATTGCATAGGGTTACCCTATAGATGAAGAAAAAATTTGGTGGAAAAGAAAATTAGCAGGGAAACTCTTAAAAATAGACAAAAAATTTTGTTATTTTTAGAAGTTTTTCTACCTAATATTCTCTCCCTCTATTTTTACTTCACTTTTCTCTCCATTCAAACATGACCCAAGAGACCAAAGAAACTAACTACTCCCTCCAATCTAAAATATAAGACATGGGTTGAATTTTTTGGACATATTAAAAAAAATAATTAAATTAATTTAAAATATTTACATTTTTCATTTTTTCTCTAAATTATTTTATTTTGCCTAACTTATAAATTGATATATAATCTAAAGATACATATATAATATTATGATATGATTAAATAACTTATTTAACTTCCTTAATCTTTTTTTTAAAAAAAAAATCAACTCTATTTTAAATTTAAGACAAGAAGGAATAAAAAAGAACAAAATAAGAAGAAGACAGCCGTAGCAGGTATTCTCGGAACAACAGAATAAGCAGGATAAAAGAGGAGAAAAACAAAGCAGCAGGATTAAGACAGGATTATTAATAAAGAAAAATTGAAGAGTAATATATATATATATATATATATATATATATATATATATATATATATATATAATGAAAGGGAAATTAACAAGTATACCTGAAAAAAAGGATAGAGTATTTGATTACTGAAGCTCAGAAGTACAGACAAAAACTAAGCTGCGCTAAAGTCAAAAGGATTGATTAGAAATTGGAGTCATTACCGCCACGACGCCGCGCGGCTGCTCGGTTTAATTGGAACTCCAAGATTTCATTTATCAACCACGCGTCACCAACCCATTTTCATTTGTATTCAAGAAAACTCCACCTAATTATTTAATTATTCTTATAGCCCAAACTTGATATATATGTCCTCCTTTAGTCTTATATACACGGCAGAGATACAAGGAAACTTTTGGTCATATTTATAAGACGGAGAGAGAGAGAGAAATGTATAAGTTTGCCCCTCATTTATGATTGTGTTGATTTTATTCTTATAGGGTATAAAGCATATTAAATAAAGGTAAAGTTATAAAGTTGTTGAATTTTATAGAAAAATTAATAAACTTTAAAGTTT
This sequence comes from Acacia confusa, assembly GCA_037074495.1. NCBI lineage: Eukaryota > Viridiplantae > Streptophyta > Magnoliopsida > Fabales > Fabaceae > Acacia > Acacia confusa. The sequence continues at coordinate 2,298,091 of CM073502.1, forward strand.
TTCTTAATTTATGTGAAAAATATTAGAAGTGCCTCATATATAAACATAGAAGTATATAACAATTCAAATGCTTCAATATGTTACAACTTCCTGACCTAGTAATTCCCTTCAGTACTTCTAACATGTTTCAAATGAGAAAAATCTTTGAAATTCAACAACTTTAATTTTCAACTTTATCCTTTCCAAGAAAATAAATATTTATACAATAATAAATAAAGGGTAAAATCGTGTATTCATGTAAAATAAATTAATAGCATACCTTATAAATAGGATTAAAAAAATACATGCACTTTACCTTATAAATTGGACGGGAGGAATATTACTTTCAGTCTATAAAATAAGGCTCTTTAACTAATTCACATGAAATAAAAAGTGACAGTTAACTAATTAAATATGTCTTAAAATTGATTTTTTTTCCCTCTTTCACCCTTAATGACAAAAGTGTTAGAAACTTTAATGAGTGTGTAAACTTGAAAATTGAGATTAATTATAGGGAAAACAACTGAAAATTGAGCATTAATTATCTTACAAGTTATTTATATTTTAGATCAAGTTATTTTTTCTAAAATCGTCGTATATTGTGGACCAGAGTGAAGAAAAGCTAACTAACAATTTCTTGGATAAGCTTGTTATGACTTCTTTTTTTTTTTTCCCTTTAATTTATATAGGATATTTTCGTGGTTCATATCTCAACAAATTAATCAACATGTCTCTGTATTTAACATAAGCAATTATACTTATAAACTTCATCGACACTGTCTTATATGTAGTTAGTTGAAGGATGTTTTCCCATTCCTGTCCAAACTTAGCTTTCTAATCTAAGCAATTTTATATTAAATTTAATCTTATTTGAAGCACCATTAAGTACTAAATGTCGGCCGCTTCTGATTAGAAATTCGAGTTGGTCACATTCTGCTTTTATCAAGTGTGGACAAATGAAGTAAATCTTTTCATGTTTTGAGTTCTTGAAATGCAAATTGACACATGAATCACTATGGTGAAAGGATAGCTTTTCCTATCTTTTATTTTAAATATAGGTTAAAGTTTGTAAAGCAACTTACACTATAAATTTTATCCTATACTTAGGAACGAAAAAAGTAAATCATAATCAATGGTACACAAACAAAGCATTATTAAATATCTCTTAATTAAATTAATCCTGATTTTCAACATTAATTAAATAATGTTGAAAGTCAGGATTAATTTTGCACCGTCAATTTCGCCAAGGAATAAAAAAAGGGTCGGTTTAGCTAGCTGGAAACATTGATGATATTGCAATATTAAAAAACTGAGAGGAAAAAAAATAAGAAGAATAAGAAGCAAAAATGCAAATAGTTTAAGACCCCCGGATGGTAAAGAGTCCCCACGTACAGCTAGATTTGGTAGACGTACCCTATAGATTCATTAATTTGGCAATAAATTATGAGCAATGAACGGCTAAATGTGCAGTAGCAAGACGAAACACGTCTCCAATTTGGTGTGTGTGGTCCATTATATATTATTTTGTGTATCTAATAAGTAGGAGTGAGTTTCTGGGAATGTTCTTAAGAATCTATCAATTCACTTGTTGGATTTATTTGTTTTTTTATCAACAGAGCAAAATATCCAACAAGATTTTTTTTTTTAAAAAAATATTTCTCTCTTTCGGACGATCACATCTAATTAAGCAACTTGTTTGATTTATATGTATGTACTCGTTTTTCTTATCTGGACTCTCAGGTTTTTAATTGATGCATGTGTTGAAATTAATCCAGGAAAATATGAGAATAATCCATGAAAAATTTGACTTGGATGTGTTTCATAGTCATGTACAGCTGACCACCACCTTCAGGGTTTGTTTTCAATTTGAACTTTAATTTTTGTTGCGTGTTTTGAATTTTGTTAAATAAAGTCAAACATTAGTTGACCCTGGCATTTTGATTGATTGCATATGTGAAAGATTACATCTTTAGGCCATTTTTCACAAGAACACAAAATTTGTGTAACTATTAGGGGGAATTATAGTTAAGTAGTGAAATGTTTAATTTACTAACAATTACATCTCAAATTATTCTTGTTTAAATGTTTAGGAATGAAATGTAAATACAGAGTTTCAGTTGCAAATCATTATAAATAATTTATGAGACTTAAATACCTTATTTACAAGTGAAACTCACATATTCTCAATTGTTTGATGAATCAATATTTGCAATTTTAATTTCTTGGGAAAAACCCTATTTAAAGCCACCAGCTAGGGATTACAAATCAAGTAGGAAAACTCAATACTTTTTTTTTTTCAAAGCCACTTTTATTTTTCAAAGCCATTTCTGCCGACAATTAACCAGCCGGCACACCACCACCCGAGCTCCTACCAAAATTTTATTGTAAAATTGGACTTGTTAACTTTTAAAAGTACCTTATTGAATAACAACATATGTTTATGGAAGATTAGGGCAACTTTATTGTAAAGTTTTGTTGTGTATCGATAATGAGGACTTGCAAATTGCTAACTTGAACATGTTATTTTAATCCCAATACAAGTGTAAAAAATGGGCTTTATAACTTGATAACAACGTTGTTTGTGCACATTCTAAGACATGAGAAAAAGAATACATGAATCAATATGGCAAAATTACATTCTATTGATATATATTGTTTAAAGAAAAGGAAATACGGGTACCAAAAATTTGGAAATTATGGTGATGGTCATAATTACTCCTTGCTTATTTAAAGACAAATCGCACACTTTGGTCTTTCGAAGGTGGCTACATAATAATGAAGGCCATTATGAATAATTGCATGCCACAATAAATAACGATTGGATATGTTTGATATAAGATTTCAATGTATACAGTATACGTGTTTAATAGTAGTCAGTATGTATATAATATGCACTGGTGGATATATGAGCACACTATGTATAATATTAAACGGTTTTTCTTTTCTTTTCTTTTTTTTCTTTTTTTCATCCAAAATTTCAAAGCACATGTTCGTACACCGTATTGGCGTATACCCATAACAACAAATTCTTAGTCCTAAATATATATTTGAGGAGTTGATCTTAGTCATCAATATAAGACATAATTTTTATATATACAATTTTTTTTCCTAATTTGTCTCTATTAATGTTTTTTTATAATAATCAAGAAAAAAAATTGAGGAAATTAAGAAATATAACAAGGGTGTTTTAGAGAGTTCATATCATATTAATTAATTTAATTAACTTTTCTAATTTAATCACATTAGGTAAGTATGTCTTATATGAAGTGCATTAGAGAGTAAGAGTTAGATCATTAAATTATAGATATTAAAAAATCATTAGCTAAGCTAAATATTTATAACAAATGTGTGTTGGTTTCCATAAAACGCCCTTTTTAATCATGAACATTATTGGAACTATCTTGGATGAAAACTCCTTTAATGTATATAATCAATAGAGATACTTTAAATAAATAATTATTATGTTTAGAAAACAAAATGAATCCATATCATATATTTAGAACCAAAATATACCGTTTGCCCCACTCTTATAATTAGGCATAGAGGGAGTTTTTCCCCCAACCAAAATGTTTCGTGAGATCACAATAGTATGAGTTGTCAACAGAGTACATTAAAAATTTATTCCCTATACATTTTTCAGAATCCAACTTGTTGAAGGAACTTGTTGATTTGTTAAAATTAGTATAATGTCGCTCATCTTATATATACATCCGTCTACGGTACTGTCCCTATCGATTTCTTTTTTTTTTTTTTTTGAACAATCCTATCGATTCATTATATTTTTAATATAATCTGTTGACAATTCATACTATTGTGATCTCACGAAACATTTTGCTCTCTCTCTCTCTCTCTCTCTCTCTCTCTCTCTATATATATATATATATATATATATATATATATATATATTTTGATTGTAGCAATATTTCTTTTGTCACTACAGTCTTCAACGCTAATTTTACCTATATAAGCTAGAACATGACACAAGCAAAATTTAAAATCATTTGCAACTGTATGTAGCTTATTATAAGAATGAAAAAACCTTCTGTTTATATATCATAAGCTAGACAATGACACACATTACATAGAGTTTTAGACGAATAACAGTATATATAGTGTGAAAACATTGTTTATGTCCTATGATGACAACCATTTGTCATTATATTAATGTACTTCTGCGATACTTAATATAAGACATATTTACTTAATTTACTTATATTAAAGAAGTTAGTTAAACTATTTAATGTGACTTTTATTTTTTAACACACCTTAATTATTTTTTAAAATTTTTTCATTCATTTTCCTCCTTAATTATTGTTGATAAAACATTGATAAGGTAAATTAGAAAAATATTTATAAATATGAAAATTATATTTTATATTTAATATGTGTGTGAGAATTAATAGGAAAAAAATTATAGTTATTTTGGATTCATTTATTGAAAAAATAATAATGATAAAGGGATAGTTCATGACGAAGTGATGAAGACAGTGTAGTTAGTTTTTGACCGGCCGGACTCCTTAGAATCGGGTTAAAACAGATGCGCAACTTGATCACATAAAATTTTATATCTTATATAATATTATTAAAATTTTCAACCTAACTATAAATCAAAATCTAAAGTAATTAAACACCTAAATTTTCAATGAAAATGAAAGAAGAGGAAACAAAATTCATGGTCATTTTTCTTTTGAAAAGCATAAAACGAGATTCACTGTTGTCACATTAAGATCTCCATCACTGCAAGGAGCAAGACGACTAAGCAAATCGGTGATCCATTTTGTAATACCCGGATAATTATTATCTGGAATATTATGTCCATTTATGATAGATATGGTCTCAAAATATTTTATAATTGGTCTATTTTCAAAGGGAAATACTAAGAAAATTAAATGGAATTTATTGCCAAAAATGTGAAAAATGCATTTTAGGGCCATAAAACATCCTAAAAATGTGATGATAAATCCTAAAGGGCTGTGAAATAATTATTAAAAATTAGAAGGAATATTGTCCCTAATTTAGACAATTTATTAAATTATCTCTTTTGAAAATAGAAGAATAGAAAATTAAAAAGTATTCTGGGGACCATATTGGACCTTATGATTTTTAATATTATGCATGGAGCATAAATTATTAATGTCAATAAAAAAGTTGTGAGATAATAATTATTACTAATTAAGAAAATTGTCAACAATTAGTAAGTGATTAATTAGATAATTAATGGCTAATTGTTTAGACATAAGATAAAGAGAAAAAGGTGGAAATTACTTAAAATAAATATACATATATAAATAAAAACGAAAATTAGAAGAAAAATAAAGAAAAAATGAAATGAAAATTAAGAAATTAATATCTAGATATTTACATTAAAATAATATTATAAGTTAAGACATGTGGTAATTAAGTACTATTATAATAGTAAAAATGTGAACAGGATAAATGACCACGGATATAAATAAAATCTTACCTAGAAAATCGTGAACTAGGTTTCTTGAGTTAGAGTATATTAGGAACAAGTGAATTCCTATCTCAGAGTGGACTGTCTCCGAAGTCATTTCTGTAACCGACGGAGTGATTTGGAGATCCGAATAGGAAGATATTTTGTATAATTAAAGCAGATAGCCAAAAGGAGAACCGATAGAAAATAATCCCATTGTGGGAATCTGGGGATAAGTGGGGAAAAACCAGAGTATAATGTTAATCAGTGGATTTTTGTCTCGGAGTTAGTACCGGACAACGTTATTTCTGTAGCCGAGCACGAATACCAAGGATTTTCAGCTGATAACAAAATGTCCTCAGCAGGATCAAAAACTGAGTTAAATTAGATAATTTGAAAGAGGAAGAAAAGACCTTCGGAGTGTTGTTCCCGAAATTTTAAGATTTTACGAAATTTCGCGATCAGGATACCGAACCAGGAATTTTACCTGATAAAGCAAGATGACATAAGACTTGATGATGCAGCAGGGATGACATCATCTTTGAGAGGTGTAAGGCCAAGATCTTGCCATCTCCAAGAAGTGCGATCTAACGGCCAGAAACTGATCAGACAAAGTTCAATGAAATTACGAAAATGCCATTGCCTTTTTCTATAAATAGCTTTCACCTTCTCTTCATTCTTCACAAATCCTAGAGCTTTCTAGAGAGAGATTTTAGAGAGAAGGAGGAGTCTGTAGAAATAGCAAAGTGCCGGGTAAGTTCTTTGGTTCCTAGTCTTTAGTTTTAGTGTTTCTTTCGGTAGTTGTTGTAGAAATGCTAGGTTGATCTTTAATCTTCCAGGTATGTTTAGAAATCATGTTCTAGGGGTAATTAAGGTGTTAATTTCGAAAATCATTATGGAGTTGGAGATATGTTGAAATTCTGGAAGATTAGGGTCAAAGTAACGAAGTGCTAACGAAATTCCGCCGATTAGGGGATCAGGGGCAAAATGGTAATTTGTACCTAAAATGCCTGTTATGGTCTTAGATATTCATACTGGTGATATTATCCTTATAGGATACCCAGAATCACGAACCGCTGTTTCCGCTGTCACCGCTGTCAAATCACCGTCGTACCGCCGTCAAACGTACCACAACGCTACCGGAGTGCCCGAAATCGACAACGGAGGTACGAACGCGTATTGTAACCTTAACACTTATGCTGCTCATATTCATATATATGGTAGACATGTTTATATACTGAAACTCTGTCGTGGGTTGTCAGTCATACATACAGCTTGTTACGGGTTATAGTTTTGATAACGCCGTTGGGTTTTCCTAGCGCTGAGGACACGATGGGAGATCGTGGCACTGGTTTATGTGCAGACATAGTGTGGGGCTTTACATATTGCTGTGTGCTTATGTTCTGTCCATTGTTGATCATGTATCTGCTGTGTGCTTATGTATTGATGTGCTGTTATGTTGTTATGATTATCTGTTGCCTATATATGATTTATTTGAGCATAAGGTTAACCGTTACCTGGGGTCCGTATGCATGGGACCTCAGCTCTTAACATAGCGTCAGGGTCGGGAGAACCAAGGACGGAGGACAAGGGGAAGCGCAAGCAGGTCGTCTAGAAGACCCGGCTGAAGATTTCCTTTGATGTTCCGGCAGAAGCCTTCCTATTATTGCCTTTCTTCACTTTAAACCACGCGGTTTCTATACCGCTATTGTATCCAACCAGACTTATGGCATTTTGAATACGTATATCAGATACTCTTCCGCTCAAATGGTCTACTCTGATGATTTGAAATGACTTTGAATGAAAGAAAAATTATTCCGCTTTTGAAAATTGGGATGTTACACATTTCCAAAGTGAAATCAAAGGCGTCTAGACTAGCTAACGCAGTACAGACACAAACACAACACACAATCAATATGATTTGTGTTACACATGGGGATCTCATCTGGGTCTCATCATAGTGACTGGCATCAGGTGCTCATCATTGGGATGAGATTGATCTAAACTGTTTAAATCTAATCTGAATCAAAATTTAAAATTTTTGATTTTTTTAAATGGTTAATTTATTTTGTTGAGAATTGATAGTTATAAAAATTTTTATTTTAAATGTTACATACATAGAATAAAAATTTTATTCATACAATATAAATTAAATCTCAATAGTCAAAATCAATCTAGATGATCCAATTTGGTAATAAGCACACTATGCTCATCAAAATGATGAGTACAATATGTACTCCCTATACATGGTGAAACTCCTCAGTTCCTAGTTCCTATATATGAGGTAGAGAGTTTTTCATGCCCTCATGCGGATGTTTTTCAAATTTATTTCATTCTCCATCCTGTACAAATTTCAAATCATGACTCAAAGATATCTTGAGCCAACTTCACAAGAAGGGTGAAACTTCTCTCATGCGAGGCATTATAATTCTCATCAATTCTATTTTGTTTTTTTTGAACCATCTCATCAATTCTATTTAGAATAAAAGAAACTAGGCCTTACATCATGGATAAATTGATCATCCCTCAAAGGTAAATAAAGAAATATCAATTGCTGAGCTTCACTTGCAGGATTGTTAAAAAGGCACTTCCATAGTCATCTCCAAGCATATACCCGTGACAGTGAATGAGTTCAATGACAAGGATTCGCTCAATTTTTAGCACAAGATAAATGGTAAACAAAGAAATAAGGGTTACTATATGCATATATGCTTGAGAGGTTCAATTTTGCATCAATTTATTTGGTGGAAGACAAACCCAAATAACTGCCACTTTTATTATCAATGCCTCATAATCTCTATTGTCAATCAGAATATAGCTAATACCGCTTTCCATGGATAACAGCATATTATAGATTTGATGTTTGGAGCATTGTTGTCAAACTCGCAAGTTGACTCTCTGAATTTACCGTTTTTATGTTTCTAACTTACATAAACGAGTCAAGTTACTAGTAAACTCATGCTAATTGTAAACTCAGTTAAACTCACGAATTTATATACCGAGTTTATCCGTTTTTACATTTATAGCTTATAAAATCATTTTAACTTACCCTTAAACTTGTATTAATTATTTTTATTTGATCATGCTTAACAACTTTATATATAAATTTTATAGAAATTTCTTTGTTGAATATGATAAATGATGAATGGTGATGGATTTAATTTCAATTATTTGGATTTAAAATATATTTAAATCAAATTGTTGTCTTTTTCATATTTTAATTATTTAATTATACATTAGTACTACCTATTTAATAATAAAAGTAAACTCTTATGAGTTTACAATACAAGTTTATATCACCGTTATGAGTTCGCTTAAACTCGTGAGTTTGACAACCTTGGTTTGGAGAAAGTTTTTATCTCATAAACAGCCATCAATTTAGAGCATATTAATGTGGTTCTTCAAGACTTTCAATATCTACTCAAAGAATTTCCTTCTTTTACTATGTTAATTGTTACTTCTTTTTTCCAGCTAAACTTAATACGTTGCACTTTAGTTTGCTTCCATTATCTTCATTGTAAACTTTTTAAATTATTAATGTTGTTTTGTCCTCTCCTCCATTTTTTTTTTTTAAATCATAAGTTAGAGACAAGAGGATATTTTTAAAGAATTTTTTCATGTCTATGTACCTTTTTTTACCTTTGTTAATTATTGTGTAGCCTTTATTGGTATATTGTGCGCGCATTAAATATGGGTAAAATTTTAAAAGTTCGTTAAGGTTTTACTCGGTTTCAGTAAAACATATTGGATATAATTTATAAATAGGGGCATAAGAGTATAAATTAATATTTCACATATAATTATATTTAATTTTAAGTAATTATAACATTAAACACAAATATGTAATTATATAAAGCATTTATAGCTTCAACGATTGTTGTTGGGGGTAGAAGCCATAAACCCCGAAACTCATATCATATGATAATATTAAAGAAAATAACATGACAATATTAATACATACAATCGCAGGAAAAAGTGTGTAGTTTTTATAGGGTAATTAACACTACTATACTAGCACAAATGTGAGACGAAATCATGTAACAATTATTTGGAGCGTAACATTAAACTAAAACCTAATAAAAACGACTTTAGAGAAGATCACGCTAGGTTACGTTGTAGCTGACATAACTGTTAGGTTGATGTAGGAGCAATTAAGCGTGATTTGATTCCACGTAGAAGACTTGAAATGTGACTATGAATATCATATTGATTTTTATAGGGTTGATGGGGTACAGTAGGAAGTGGCATGCACAAATAGATAGGTAGGTAGGAAAATTAATTCCGTAGGTAGGAATATTTTGTCTATTATGATATATATATATATATATATATAGGGGTTAGTGTCAGACTGTCAGTGTGCATATAAGGCAAAAATGATGAAGAGCACTATTATAATTATATTGTACCTAAATCTTGTGTGGTTGCTGTAGCTTCAGTGCTTCCAATATAATTTTGCGAATTACGAACAACCAATAATTCATCGAATAAGAAAAATCTATGCTAAACCACTTTATTATTTTTTGTTGTTGCCAGTTTTGTGTCCTGATTGCTTACCAACGGTGGAACTGTGTATTGGGCAGTTGGGTCATTTTCTCATATGTTATGTAGTTATATATATGCATTATATGATATTTTATTTTGGTCAATAATCTGGTTCTAACTTATCTCTAATCTTCTCTATAATTACACTCATTATTTATTAGGACAATATTTAGTTCATTATTTATTAGGTATTGAGAGGAAAGTAAAATTCTTATTTAAAATACATACTGAAAATGTTAGTATAATCTTATATTTTGTTTTGATTTATTTATTTATTTTTTTTTAAAAAAGAACCATGGCCTATTGAAAGTAAAAAGAATGATAATAATAATTGAAGTAGCCATGGCAAGGGGCGGAGCCAAGATTTTTATCCAGAGGGGGCACCATTGGGGGATTTGAGGTTGGGGGTTGCCCCCGAAATTTTTTTTAATAACAAAAGTATATTACAATAAAACTAATTACAATATCATCTTTTTAAGCCTTATTTTTTGGAATTCCACCATAATTGCTTTATTATCAATGCTATCAAATACATCCTTTTCAATATAAGGCACTAAACAATCATGTTAATAAATTTAGGCCTATTCTTTTTCTTTTTGGTTCAAACAAACCATGCTCTCTGCTTCTCTACTTCACATTTTCAATAAAATATTTTAATTAATTAATTGATTTTCTTTTTTTTAAAAAAAAATGAAAGTCAAGAGGGGGCATTGCCCCCTCAACCTTCAACATGGCTCCGCCACTGGCCATGGCCCTTTAGTTTCCGTGTTAAAGGAGATATTAAATCGATCAAATACACCCCACCTTTTTTTGTCATTTTCTTCATGAGTATGAGATGGTCTAAAGGCGTCAAACTTTTTCTATTTTCAGGTTCCAACGTTGTTCATCTTCATTTTAAGGACTAAATAGGTACTTAAAATTACTTCTTTTCAATTCACTCCTTTTATAAAAATCATTCTACATATTTTTCTCTTTATAATGAAGGTAATATTGTGTTGATTAGTGAAAAATTTGTGATTATGATTTTGGCAGGATTTTGAGTTTTATCAATAGATGATTATATATATGTAAAGGATGTAAAGGATGGTTATGGATAATTTTAATTGGTTTGGATTTATTATTTGATTGTTTTATGATTTTATATTTTTAAACAATAGATTATAATAGGTAATTTGCTTACCTGAAATTGAATTAGATCTATATGTTTTATTAAAAAAAAAATGGGGTTCATATTATATTTCTTTTATTTTCTCCAATCATATTTTGTTTTAAGGTGGATGAAATGCGTATTTAAATGTTAGTTTTTTTGGATTGAGTAGTACAATAAGAATTTATGTTTAGTGACAAAAAATACCAATTAATTAACATTAAGTTTCTTAAACATTTACTCATGTGTTTGATCTCTAAGTGTGTATGGAAAAAGTCTCATAATCAGCACTTAAGCCCATTTGAAAAATCTATAATGAGAAGAGATTAGTCACTGGTACCGCGGTAAATACCTTGAGCCTACAAAAAAAAAATAAAAAGAAAAGTTCATTTGAAAAAAAAAGGAAAGAGAGAAATTGAAGATGGAAACTAGGCAACGTTCATCTAAAAAAACAAGGCAATATTTTATGGCCTAGGCGGTGTTTCAGGCGAAGCCCAAAATATCCATTTTATGGGCTCTAATGCATCTTCATGAGGCCCAAAATAAAATTTCTTTTCACAACTCACAATAAAACCTACGAAACACTACGCCCTAATGAACCCCGATATCTAACCCATTTAAATTATTTTTATACCAAAAAAAAAAAAAAAAAAAGCTACACGCTGGTAAGCAGGAGAAGTCGCTAGTAGTAGAACCATGATTGTCCTTAATTTTTTTTGATACAAAGGTCTCAAAATCTACGTACAAAACCTTTCTCAAGCTAAACCCAAACAAACAGAGATTATGCACCAGACAAAGTCATCTTATTAATGAATATAGGATCTATTATCTACATAAGACGTCTACATATAATTGACGACAGCTGTAAATCATTGCTTAAGTAACTCTAATTAGTTATATAACAAATACTCTCTTTGGTCCTTATTATAAGGCACCAACCACCCTTTCTCGCGGACCAAGGAATGTAAGTTAAGTCATTAAATTGGTTCAGAATTAATAAATATTTCCAACTTTATCCCCACTTTAATGATAAGAATTTAAAAAGTTAGTTGAAAATGAGGGTATAATTGAAAAATAGTAATAAATGAGTTGGTTAAAAGCAGTTAGTACTTTATAATAATGATAAAAAAATTTTGGTAACTGATTCCTTATAATAAGGACCAGAGAGAGAGTATAACTAACATCACTAATGGCATCCACCCCAGTAATATTAGCCAATCCTATACTTAATACCATCATCTCATGTTGTAGGCTCAAGCTTTAGCATTACCTCGCACTTAGAATATTGTAGACTCCATTTTTTCCCTGTGCTGTATATAAGAACATGATTCTGAGGATAATTTGAAACTTCCTTATAGAGGATTGAGAAGCATACCATCGTAATTAATTTGATCTTTTTCTAAAGATATATAAATGTAAAAATATATAAATTATTCGTTATAGAGTATGTCTACTGCATTTTTTAAACATATTTTTGATAAACCAAATTCAACTTTGGACAATTTGGTTAATAGAATTAAACAATTTTATTTGACAGTGGCCATCATAATTAATTATACCACATTTTTCAAAGAAAAAGAAAGTAAATTGACCTAACAAAGCTGTACGTATTGACTTAATATAGGAAAAAGAGAAATATGAACCTAAACTCCTTTTTGTAACAATTGGCTAGATATATACATTTAGTTATTTACTTTCTCGAAATTGAGCTCTCTACCACATATGAATTGATATTATATCTTCAGCACTTTACGTACCCCATTAAACACGTTCTCCTGAATAATGCCTTTATGATATCAAACTTTTCTCTCATTGTTAATAAGGTAATGTTTAATTTTTAATTTAAAACTGTTTCCATCGAAATTAATTAAACACACTTGCCCCTCCACAAAGCTTGCCATACTTTTCTAGGGAGTACTATATTATATACTCACTCCTATCTTAAATATAAGATATAGTTACGTTTTGAGAGATTATATATTAATATATAAATTACATAAATTAATTTAAAGGAAAATTATAAATATAAATACTTTAAAGTAACTTATTTCGTTTATTTAATCTTTCTAAAAAATCAACTTGAGTCTTATATTTAGGATAAGAGATAACATTACTTATTCATTAAGTTTCTGAAACTCACCTTTTTCATGTTAAAATTAAAAAGTGTAGAGCTATATTGACTATTACGGAAAGTTCCCTATAATGTTGTTAATTATATTGCTGGCCTCAACTTTTGTTATTGGTCGGTATTAATAAATAATTAATATAATATTCACGCATGGTGGTTCTCATGTGATACTTGTTCTAAAGTTGTGTGTGTATATAGTGGCATAGCGTGAAGCCGCTTAATCAAAATGAATGTGAAAAATTATATTTCCAACCAAAGCATGTGATCCTGACGTGGAAAATATTCTCGAACGACAAAAGAATATGCCATGCACACACCAAAAGGAATCTACAGATATTGGTTGGTATTGGTATACGCACCAATCTTGGCTAATAAATCATGTTTTTTTATTTGATTTTTTAATTAATTAACAATATTCTGAGACAAAGTTCATTTATCATTCCACTTTGATAACTTAATATCTGTGTGCGAGTTCTTATCAGTCATCAAACATTAATTCCTCAAACAACTTTAGAGAGTAAAGCTTGTTTGGGGAAGTTGAAAAGTTACAACTTGATTTAGAAAATCTGAATGCCAACAAAGAACTCCACCTTGGCAAATGAAGCCTTTGTATAGATCCCCACTAACCCATCAAACCATAAAGAAAAAGTTGGGAGCAGAAAGAAAAAGAGAGACAAAGGGGAACGAATGAATCAATAGACCATGCATCCTTTTTCCATTAACTTAAAGCTTTGGTCAATTAATAAGTCGATATTGCGTATGCTTATAGCAAAAGAGTTTGCTTTTCCAGCATTATGTAGTGTCTCTCTTTCTACAGCCTTCTCCTATGAAACTCATACTTCATATTGGTTTCAAAACAAAAATGTGCATTTTATAAATATGCATTTTTATAAATATGCGTGTATGTATGTGTATAAATACAAGTAATATAGAATAGAATAATCAAATTAAATAAAATATTAGTTATAACTTATAATGATCGATAAATCGTTATTAAATTTGATATAATTAATTAATTCACAAGATTTAAAGTATACATTATGTATATATGTACATGAAAAAAGATCTTCAAAACAACATACTAAATTCGGTTTATGATATATATAAGACTCAATTGAATTTTTTTGGAGAGCGATAAAGGAAGCAAAATAAATTATTTTAAAGTATTTTTGTTCATCTTTAATTTTATACCAAACTAATTTATCTGACTTATAAACTGATATATAATAAAATAATACGCAAAAAATGTTATGATAATTAACTTATTTAGCTTCTTTAATTTCTCTCTAAAAAGTTAATTGAACCTTATATTAAGGAAGAGAGAGAGAGAGAGAGAGAGAGAGAGTGTCAATTTTACACCAGAAGTTTTTCGAGGGCAATTTTTCTTTGAAAGTGTTAGAAATGGAGCAATTTTGTCCAAGCCGTTATCCTAATTAATTTTAACCATTAAGTTGATCAAATATGCTAAACTGACAATCCACATGTTATTCACATCATTTTTGTTAATATACAAATTTGTCCTGGAAAACCATATGTCATCTACTTCATTTTTTTTTTAAAGTTAGATTTAAAAATTTTCGGGATGAGATGTTTGCCTCTTAATAAAAATGAGGTGAATGATATGTAAACTCTTAGTTTAATATATTTTGTTAGCTAATTATCAAAATAAATTGGGATAATCATCAAGACAAAATTATTTCATTTTTTCTATGGGGTAAAATTACCCTTTAACTTTATATGTAATCTCAACATCGTACGCTTACCTAAAAGTTTGAATTTTTAAAAAGCGATGAGTACACTAAATAATAATGAACTGAAAACAGTATAATAATCTTTTTCTTTTTAAACATTGGGAATTCATGGTTCCCGGCAAAAATTCAACGTCCATTTGTAAGAAATGCTATATATATATCGCCTAAGTAGAGGGACCACCCACAACGATTCATTCACCTCCCAAAAAGCGTTCACACCAACGTTGTCTTCGCATTTTCTCTCTACCAAACCCCTTGTAGAATCATTAATATTGAAGCATCATATCTTTCTTTGAAACTTCCTTAATCCGATACCCTTCTGCGAAAATTGCTTTCCCAGGTCTTAAAGGAGGAATCTTTTTGTTTTTCATCTTTCTCCAGGAGACCGATCTCTAGCGTCCTTTTTTATCGACGACTTACAACAACAACAACGCAGATGGAACAAAAGAGCATTTTGTTGTCGGCATTGAGTATCGGGGTTGGTTTAGGGGTAGGGATCGGGTTGAGCCAGGGTCAAACCATGCAGAAATGGGTTGGCGGGAACCGTGAGTCTCAAGAGCTTACCGGGGAGCTGCTTGAGAAGGAACTCAAGAGCCTCGTGGTTGATGGAAAGAGCTGCAATGTCACTTTGGAAGATTTTCCTTATTACTTGAGGTAATCTTAAGGTTTCTTGTATTCTCTTGTTGCATGACAAGTTTGTTTAGATTAAACTAGTTAAGTTACATGTGTTTTTACTTCTAAAACACATTATCTACTTCTTTAATTCACTCATTTTCTCTCTTATTTGATCATCAATATGGGTAAATTAAAAAAAAAATATTGACAAATATAAATAAAGTATGTTTTATATTTAAAATCAAAATCAATTCTTCAATCAGCTCTTGCATTAAGGACCAGAAGAAGTGATATTTAGGGTTTGTCAATTTATTAAAATGGGGTAGCATTTCTCTTTATCAATTTGAGGTCAATTTATTAGTCCGGGAGATTGAGTTTTGTAGGAAGTTGACTTTAAAATGTTATAAGTTGAGTATTTGCTTTTAATAAAACAATGAACTTAGTCAAAGACTTTGTAAATAAGGATCTGTTTCAGGTTGACTTGTAAATCCAAGGCGTGTTGATGTTAACCTTATGTTCTGGTAAAAATGAAGTTGACATTCTAAATAGGCCCATGGTTGTTCTAAGCTTGGTTTTCCTCGTAATCTTTATATTTGATCTCTGATTGTTCATTATTGAATTCATCTTTGCTCTCATGTGAACCCAAGGTTTTCTTTAGAATTTTTGTTGGCGTAGGTATGTTGCTATTTCTTTTTTTGTTGCCAACGTAGGTATGTCGCTATTTCAATTAATTTGTTTTTGTTGGCTGCTATCTCTGATAAACCTTAACTCTGTCTTTCGTTTCTTGAGTCTTGTAAGTTTCAAGGATGGCACAGTTCTCTAAGTAACTGCTAATTGTGCTTTTACATATGGTATAAGCAAGCTTATTGTGAAGTCCCACTGGGGAGACGAACGATGGACACATTATAAGGGGTCTGGATGTCTCTTCTCTGGATATACTTTTGAACCGGGTAATAGTACTTTAAAACGGACAATTTCAAAGGCGGTGTTGGAATGTTAAGGTGGTATAAAAGTTATCCTTAGGTCGATATGCTAATGAGGACTTCCCTAAGAGCAGATTGTGAAGTTCCACCTCGGTTATTGAGGAAAATGAATAATGCCCTAGCGAGGATGTTAGGCCCCTCCCCCTCTCTATGTGTTTTTAAGTGCATTGATATGCTAAGATAGTATCAGAGTCAAATTCGAGTCGATTTGCCAGTAATGACGCTGGCCACTTCGGATGGATTGTGAAAATTCACGTTGGTGGGGGAGAAACACAACCTCCTCCAATGCTTTTCTATGCTCAACATCTTAACTTCTTGTTTAAGTATTTGGCAGCTATTACACTTTATCTTATTGTCAAAGTATGATTATATGTGATGACAGTGAAAGAACTAAAGCCTTGCTGACAAGTGCTGCGTACGTTCATTTAAAACAACATGACTTCTCAAAACACACCCGAAACCTTTCACCTGCAAGCCAATCTATATTACTTTATGGACCTGCAGGTATATTCTGTACAATTTTTAATTTGTTTGATGATCTACACAACTCCACTTGCTTTTCCTACTAACAGTAATTCCAACTTCTTTAGAATTGTACCAACAGATGCTTGCTAAAGCTTTGGCTGATTACTTTGAGTCAAAGTTACTTTTGCTTGATGTTGCTGACTTCTCTAGGATGGTAATTATTTACTGGACTTCAAGCTTGTTTGACATAATATTTGAGATGTGCATATATTCATATCTGAACATTCTTTTACCTTCTACAGATGCAGAGTAGATATGGATGTGCAAAAAGGGAATCAGTAAGTTTTACCCTGCTTTGCACTTTCTTTTTGGCCATAATCAGTTTTTTCTTCAAGGCCTGAAGATACTTTTTTTAAGCTCTTTTTCATCTTAATTGAATGAATATTTGTAATATACACACTAGATGAGGCATTAAATAACGGAGAGATTTTCCTAACATACTTTCTTCTGTAGTCTTTTAAAAGGTCCCTATCTGAGTTGACTTTGGAAAGAATGTCCAGTTTGTTCGGTTCCTTGTCAATCCCTTCACCCAGTGATTATAAAGGTACTGAAAGAAGTCGCGGTATCTTTTTTAAATTTATGGTATTTCTTTCCCCTTTTTTTCCTGCTAATTACTTTGTTATAGAGCTTGATAATCTATGATTTGTAGTGGACATAGTAGTAAAATTGTTGACACTTCAGTCAGTGACGGTAATATCAGGTCATTACATGGTCATTATTCATATTGATTGGCAATTTTCATGCAGGAACTTCACGTCGACAAATTAAAGGTAACGAAGCTTCTGATAATCCGCCAAAACTCCGAAGGAATGCCTCTTCTGCAGCTGATATGAATAGCATTTCTTCATATTCTGGATCAACAACTTCAGGTTAATTATACTGAAACATATTTTTGTTGGCAAATCAAATTTCTTCTCAGTAATTATTGGTAGGTCTTTTACCTGGAATTCTCTAACAAATCTAAAACTAGTACAAAAATTATGCTTTTCGAGTGAGATTTATAAATAGGAATGGGGAGGTTTTTTTTTTCCTTGTTGGTAATAATACATACCATATGTTTTGGATGGAGTGAAAAATGAGGGGAAAATAGAAGAAGAGAATACTATGAAGGAAAACTTCCATAAATAGTAAAAGTATTTACTATTTTCAGGAGTTTTCTCTCCTAGTTTTCTTTCCTCCTAATTTTCTCCCCATCCAAACACGAGAAACATCTAATTTTCTCCCTCTATATATGCTTAATGCATGGGATTTCTGGTTTCAGGTCCCCAGAAGCGCCCAAGTAGTTTATGCTTTGATGAGAAATTGTTTCTGCATTCACTCTATAAGGTGATGTCATCTTAGAAAGTTTTCGATTTTAAATAGAAGTGAGGCAAGAAAATAGTAATATATCATCCTTACAGTTTTTAAGTACAAATATTTGTCACTCTCCAATCTCCAATAGGGTCAAAAGCTTCTGACAAGAAGGATTGAATAATTATTGCAGGTCTTGGTTTCTGTATCTGAAATCAGCCCCATAATCCTATACATTAGAGATGCTGAGAATCTTTTTCTCAACTCACACGCGCTATACACTTTGTTCCAAAGAATGTTTAAAAAGATTTCAGGGTCAGTGTTGATACTTGGTTCCCAAATATTAGATTCAGAAGATGGTGGCAGAGATATTGATGAGAGGCTCACTATGTTATTTCCTTACACCATCGAGATCGAATCGCCTGACGATGAGGCCAACAGTGGCAGCTGGAAAGCCAAGCTGGAAGAGGACATGAAAGTTCTTCAGTTTCAAGATTGCAGAAACCACATTGCTGAAGTACTTGCTGAAAATGACATTGAATGTGATGATTTGAACACTATCTGTCACTCAGACACAATGGTCCTAAGTCAATATATTGAAGAGATTGTGGTATCTTCAATATCTCACCATTTGATGAATCACAAACATCCAGAATACCGAAATGGGAAGTTAATCATATCAGCCGACAGGTAAGCATCTAGACGAATGTTTTTGAGGGAATTACCGAGGTGCCAAGGAAGGGACTTAGTTACCAAAAAGTCCTAACAAGTAATATGTTGTTATTTCTTACACTGGAATATGTCATTGCATGCTCCTCAATTGTCATTAGGATTTCTTCTTAATTAAGTCCGGTCCTTGGGATCTCACAGTAATTCCCCCCCTTTTTTGGCAGTTGATTAAGAAAAGTAGTTTCTAATACTGGCATTTGATGTGGACAGTTTGTCCCATGGATTGAGCCTGTTCCAAGAAGGAAAAACCAGTGGGACTGGTAATCTGAAGTTGGAAAACAATGTCCCTAAGAAGGTAAATCACAAAAAAAAAAAAAAAAAAAATCAACTGAATGAAAGAATGCTTATAATACCAGATTGGCAAATATCTTTAATTGATGTGGTCCGTAATTGTAGGACACTGGTGGAGAAGGAATTGCTGATGACGAAAAGAAAAGTGGAACAGAAAAATCTATCCCTGTGACAAAAAAAGATGGCGAGAACACTGCTTCTGTTCCAGCGAAAGCAGTAAGATCAAATTTTCAATAGTTAACCTCAAGCATCACACACACAAAAGAGACAAAATATTAAAAGACAGTACAATGTTATTTGTTATTTTGGACCCCACTGGCAAGAAAACCTGTGAACTTCTTTTTCAATTTTATATAATTTCACAGGTTTAATTGCATGCTTGCAGGAAGTTCCTGACAATGAGTTTGAGAAGCGAATAAGGACTGAGGTTATACCTGCAAATGAGATAGGGATTACATTTGCAGACATTGGTGCACTTGATGAAATTAAGGAATCGCTTCATGAGATGGTAATGCTTCCTCTTCAGAGACCAGACCTTTTCAAAGGTGGTCTTCTTAAGCCATGTAGAGGCATATTGCTTTTCGGGCCCCCAGGTACTGGGAAAACTATGATGGCAAAGGCAATTGCGAATGAAGCTGGAGCAAGTTTCATCAATGTGTCAATGTCCACCATTACTTCAAAGTGGTTTGGGGAAGATGAGAAGAATGTCCGAGCTCTGTTCACACTTGCAGCAAAGGTTGCCCCTACAATAATATTTGTTGATGAAGTTGACAGTATGCTAGGACAGAGAGCAAGAAATGGAGAACATGAAGCCATGAGGAAGATAAAAAATGAGTTCATGACCCACTGGGATGGCCTATTGACAAAACCTGGTGAAAAGATTCTTGTACTAGCTGCAACCAACAGGCCATTTGACCTCGATGAAGCAATCATAAGACGGTTCGAGCGTAGGTAAGACCATAACATTGGCACAACCATTTGATTCTTCTGTTGCGTTACAATATATTCTTTTCCCAATGAAATCTGTGCTCCTTTAGTCCTTCTGTTTTTCATGTAGCCAGATGACAGTTATTTTCTGTTGCTTTTTGTTTCAAAATTTTTTTAGGCGATCTCGAGATCATTTAACAGTGGTAGAACTCAATCTCCTGAAAGGTTGAACTCTCCATAGCAAAATTCAACTTTTCTATGTAACATACAGATTATAGTTATTGGGATTGAGAAATCAATTGCTAACTCAACAGTAGTAAACTTTTTTTAAAAATAATCATAGGCAGTATAATTGAACAATTCCCCTTTTATGCATGGACTATATTTTTATGATGATTGATAATACTTTACCTTTCAATGTTGAGCAGAATCATGGTTGGTCTTCCATCTGTTGAGAGCAGGGAACAAATCTTAAAAACCCTCTTATCTAAAGAAAAACATGAAGACATGGACTTCAAAGAGCTCGCGGTCATGACAGAAGGATATAGTGGAAGTGATCTCAAGGTTTTCTTTTGTTTTTTAACCTTTCTTTTATTACCTGTTAGTGATTCTAATATACTAATTCCAGTATGCAAACATCATCTCCTGATATTAATTTCTGTGAAAACAGAACTTATGCATGACGGCTGCATATCGATCTGTCAAGGAGCTCGTGCAGAAGGAAATTTTGAGGGAAAAGGTGGTAATATTAAGAAACTTCTGCCGTACTAAGATCTTTTTAATTAGTGCAGAATGCGGGTACCAGAGCTGTAGAGATCACTAATAACTACATTTTATTCAGGAAAAGAAGAAAAGAGAGGGAGAAGCCGAAAGCTCCGAAGATGCTACAGATAATAAGGAAAGTGAAAAAGATGAAGACATTACCCTGAGGCCTTTAAACATGGAAGACATGAAATATGCCAAGTCTCAGGTAGGCAGGCTTATTTGAAAATTCTTCACCTAAATGGCTAAGCTATGGAGTGATTGTTTTGGATGTCTGTTTCCTATTGAATAGCAAATAGTGTCTTTCTGTATATTGTCAAGAAATTAAAGAATGGGATTCCTGCGAATTGAACGACAGATATCTGACATTTGTCTAAAAATGATATATAAGGTCAAAACATTCCATAAGTACCTTCTAGAGGGTATGTAATGTGACATGAAACTTGTGTCCCTGGCAATAGCGTCTAACAATAGTGCACAAGAGAAGCAATCAAAACTCTTTTAGCCTCAAGGTTCGAGATACTGACATATCCTGAGTCAATACTAAAATAATTAAAGTACTTTGAAAGTAATTATAGAAGAAGATACACTTGACTCTTAGCTTAATCACTTGACAATATCACAAACATGAAAGATTGAAAAGCCTTTTGTAGATTATGAATGTACAATGACTTAAAATAGAAATAATGAATGTACATCTTTCATGTAGATTGCTGCAAGTTTTGCTTCTGAAGGATCAGTAATGAGTGAGCTGAAGCAGTGGAATGATTTGTACGGAGATGGAGGTTCAAGGAAGAAACAGCAGCTTTCGTACTTCCTCTAGATAGCAGTAAAAGAGCTCATGTTCTCATAACACTATGGATTTTTCAGCCTTCTAAGAAATTGGAAGAACAGGAGAAGCAGCCCTTCATATCAGAAGAGCTTAAATCCAGGAACATATAAAGGGATATATAGCTTAGAATTATGTTCAAGGAGATGGCTACCGGTATTAGGGAATTTGTGTATAATGTATTGTAATTAGGGTAAATGTAATCAATTTGAACTCTAGAAACTTAATTATATTGGTCATTGGAAGTACTAGAATATGCATTGGCATTTTCATGGAAGTAGGATGTCTTTTTTTTTTTTTTTTAATCAAATCTTTTGGGTGTGATGTGATTATTTGTGAACAGCATCCTCAACAACAGAACATTGTTCTTTGGATTGGTAGATGCACTGCATGTAGACATTGCTTCAAATTATTTCAAGTATCCAGCGCATACAGCCATTTTAATTTCCCAGAAAACCAATGTTTAAAAAGGCACCAGAAAAAAAAAAACAGTAGAAAAGGCAATTTGAATAAATGTGGTTCCTTTGAAGCAGAATAAATAGTGTAGGACCTGTTTGGATTTAACACAATCAATTATGAGAGCCAAAACCATGGCTTTCTTGAAAAATATCCAAAAACTCTCTTAAATATTACACACATGCATGGATTGGATGCAAAGCACAATATGAGCTAACATTAACCATTGTCTTCCAAAATCTACCTACTGCAACCTTTATACATGTTACTAGACTATATTTTTTTAGAACAAAGGAAGCCAGTCTAGCCTAAATGCCAACAAGACAGGTAAAGGAAACCTCAGAAATATCATCAATTAACATGTATTAGCAACCCAAGAGAGAGAGAAGCCTACAAGCAGTGAGCTTCAATATTCAAGTCATTAGCTTAATTAGTTGAGTTGCTAGTCTCACAAAAAGAGCACACACCCACGAACTTGGTAACAAGCCTAAAAGTGATATGATGATAACCTTAGCAAGAACATGAGTTGAAGCTGAAGCTGCATTAATCAATTTTGGAACAGCAACAAAAGTAATATTCTGGAGGGATGCATTGTCCACTTGGGTAGCCATGTTGTTTGCAGTAAGCATCACAGTTTGGAAATTTAAAACATGTTCCTGGACACTGCGCTCATACCAAACCACAGCAAGAGCTTCACCACCAGAGCTGCAACCGTCAATTTCTTTGACAAAAGAGGAAGGCCCATTTTGTGGAAGGAATCTCACATGTTCATTATGTCTCTTTCTGCCTCTATTGATGCTCGTCTTTGGAGTTCTTCTTAATGGTCACAATTGTTGCATTTAATGCCCCAACGAACCTTCGTCCTCCTCCATTGAAAACTCCATTGATTCGAGGGAAATGTGGATCCATATCATAAGTGGGCCACCCGATTTAAGAGAATTAGCCCAAAATGAAACCAAAATGTTCGGCCTGGCCCATTTTTTCACCAAGGCACCGTTTTGTGATGGGAATTTGGGCATGCAAATCCTCATTCCCCACCTTCTAAATTTAGCTTATCGATAGAAGCTATTTTTTCGACATGACTTATAATTTGTAAGATAAATATCTAAAAAGAGTTTTATTTGATTTATGTGAACATATTTTTTTTTAGTATCAACTCAAACAGACAATTGACTTCCTTTCTCTGCTTTTATCATCATCTTCCCCTTCCCTTTTTTTTCTGTATTACTCATCTCACTCCTTATACTGAAATTTGTCAGATTAAATGTTTTGTAAAAATATTTTTTTACATTATCATGAATAACATTTAGCAGTTTCTGAATTTATTTATTTTTAATAATTTGACATTTTATGAGCGATGCAGTAAGGTTTCTATGAAGATGAAAACAGAAGGTGATGATGACATGAATATTAGAATCGCAGAGATTGACGCTGACGTGGCAAGTCCGTGATTCTCTGATTTTATGAAGCCATGCATGGGGGATGGATCCTGCAACTCATATACGTGTGAATAAACTAGCGCGCATGCTTATGACCTTTTTTTGTTTTTGTTTTGCCTGGATACAAGTAACTTTTTATCATAGGCCTATTCGTGGATGAGGGTGTTCGTTTGGATTAGCTTTTAAAAATAATTTTTGGGATTTACAAAATAAGTGTATAAGAGGAGTTTCGTCTCGGCTTGTGCAAATCTAGGTTTAAAATCTAGATTTTGAGAGTTTTCAAACAAGCACTTGTAAGGATTCAAACCTTAGTTTACCATGTTATGAGAGATTAACCCCTTCCATTAGACCATTGTCCTTATTACTTTCATGACTTTTATAAATTGAACACCATATAATGTTAACAAACAAATTTTTGTTGGCCCTAAAGAGGAGAATGAAAATTCACTTTTACAGAATCAAGTGGAATGGCTGCAGACTCTGTCAAACTGTGTAAAACAAACATGGAATGTAGTTTCCATGAGGACAAGACTCATATTTAATTAGCAATGGCCAAGTAAGGTATCAAAACAAAAAAAGAGAGAACATGGTTCTTAATCCCTTTTGGATGATCCTCCAATAATGGGTATCTTGCTTAAAACCTGGTCATCAAAAGCTGCATATCGTTTCTTCATTTCAGCTACTACAATCTCGCCGTACAGATCAACCATCTCTTCATTCTTCTCATACGCCATTGGCACCGTGAATATGAACACTATGCCTGCATCACACCATAATATTCCTCAACAATGTTCCTTCAAGCTTTTACACGCATTGGAATCACCATCTTTAATATATACTACTTGGTTTTTAATATATGAGTTAATTAATTAATAAGTTACTTTAAATTATTTATATTTATCATTATTCTTCAAACTTGACTTATAAGTTGATAAATAATCTAATACTCATCTGATTCCTAATATAAGACATATTTGATGAATTAATCTTAATTCTAAATATTATATTTGTTAACATTTTTCTAATTTACCCCTATTGATACTCCTTTTAACAATAACCAATGAAAAGAGAGAATGAGAGAATTAAGGAATATATAGGTATTTTAGAAAATATATGTCATATTAACTAACTTAACCAGCTTCCTAAATCTAATCAAATTAGGTTAATATATTTTATATTAAGAACCGAATGAAGTAATGCACAACATATGATATGATTAAGTAATTTATTTAGCATATCTCTAAAAAAAAAAAAAAAAATCAACCTAGCTACTTTTATGCTAAGGACTAGAAGGAGTATTCATTTATACACAATAAGAGAAGGGAGATATTCTCACATAGATAAATCAAGGTAAGCAAACTGAACGAGCTCCCAATAATGGAGAGAATCCATAATGCAAAAATAACCTGATAATCCGACAGAAAACACCTTAATTAGTCCAAACGGTTTGTCTTAATAATTTCCATGCATGACAACTAAAGCATCTGAGCAGGGAATCCAAATAAGCATGCATTTTCATGAGAAGAGTAGAATGATAATGAAACTTACGATAACAAACTTCTTCAAATCATTCCCAGACGTAATATCTTTCAAAAGATTACGGAAAGCACCCAATAATCCATTGATTTCGTTCCCAATAGTAGAAACAACCTCAACAATGCAATTTCTTGGGATTGTAATTTCTGGGATGCGAGGTGCAGACCTGGTTGAGAATTAAAATGTCAAAGAACATATAAAATGTATTTTGTAACAACCCGAGAACAAAACCGTAATTTTTTATTGTAACGTCATATATGGATAAATAATGTGGCTTACTTGTGGATATACATAGATGCCTTGGTCCACAAGACAAAGATCATTGTTATGAGAATCAATGCATGGCAGGCCAGAGTGATGAAATGGTATCCCAACACTTCAAAGATAAACCATAGTGCTGTAGCAGCAACAAACACTTTTCCTGACTCCTTTTTTTTCCTCCACAGCACAATTTCAGCAGCTGCAAGTGACATAATATTGATCTTGTAATTAAGACAATAAATGACTTTATCTTCAAGAAACAACCAAGTCACAAACTAAAACTATGTGAATCAAAACTAACAAGTAATTTCGAAAACATATATATAACATTGTATAAATCCTAATGAACATCATAGATACTTTAGAAATATAGCCTTATATATCTGTACACCACCAAAAAAAAACGTGAGATTAAAATTAAGGATGGAATTATTGATGGAAAAACTTCCGTAAAAAATTATCGACGAAATTCTATTGGTAATTTCTGTCGCAAATCAAATTATCGACAGAATTCCATCAGAAATTTCCATCGGAGATCCAACGTGTTCTTTTTTTAGTAGTATTGGAAAATGTCTCACATTGAATAGTTAGTATTGAATTAAAGGTTTATAAAAAATGAGATACATCTTATTATCAATTGGTTTAAGTCATTTTGATTGAAAGACAATCTCAAACTACACATATATCTAAAAATTCAACAATATATTTAACTCGACCCAACTTCTCGTATTTGGATGTAATCGTGATGATTATGTTTGTATGTGTCTCATAGCTAATTAACTATCATCGATCCAAATCTGGAACAATTTATATCTAATGCGATCGTAATAATAGTAATGGGAAACTAGCTTAAAAATTTGAAAGGAACAATCGCATATGAATAAACAATAATATCACTTTACATGATCTGATAAAGAAGCCACTGGAAAAGCGAAGGAAATCATATCAAGCCAAATAATTTAATGAATAACAAAAACGGAAAGGATAAAGAAAAAAAATAAGATGTTCAAATTCGTCGTTGCATAATTATGCTATGATCTCAAACAGTGGATATGAATCTGTGAAAACCATCAAATCAAAAAACAACACGAATTGTATTTAACGATAGAACATTGTATATTCTATATTGATCATGAACAATACGAATTATTAGATCATCATTCGCATAAATTTTCCTCTCAATATTGCATCGTACCTTTTCCTCCGCCCAAGATCATATGGAGAGGCCTCTCGCGACCGAAAAGCCTACGAACAGTGGTTTGGGAGGGGCCATGATCGGCAGCTTCGAATCCATCGGAATCCTCAGAAGAAGATGAATTAGACTCGTCGCTATCACGACGAAACTTCTTCTCCGATATCTCGTCGTGCCCCGCCATGCTTCTTCTCTGCCTTGAGATCAAAGACGCAATGAAATGGGACTACGACGAGTAATTAGTTAATTAAAAGATTTTCCTGGTTAGTTTTTCATTCAAATAAATAAACACACACGTACACAGAAAAAAATGACATGATAATCGGGCAGATAGCCACAAAAAATTATAATTTGACAACCAAAAAAAGTTGGAATTTTAAAGAAAAAAATATGAATAAAATAAAGGGAAAATTGCAGTATGGTTATAAGGAATAAAAAAAATATAAATAAAAAAAAAGTCCCAGTATACTACTCCCTATCTAAAAACTAAGAACTCCTGAGGAACCTCAATGATATATATTTGAATTGTAAAATTATTTGTTTGTTCCTATTGGCAAGTCATAATGGTAAACAAGTCATAATGTTATAGATGATAAGTATATTTGTCATATTAAGAAGTTATAATGTTACTCTTGACAAATTTATGTGTCGTATTGATAATGAGAGCAAACAGTTAATTTCACAATTCAAATTTATACATTGGAAGTTTTTAAACAGTGAATCATATATTGAGACCATACTGCATTTTCCCTAAAACAAATGTGAAGGAACTTTTTTCTCCAAGACAAGAGTGGGAAAATAATCAGCAACGAAATTTCAAATTGCTTAATTCCCTATTTAATATAATATATATAATTGTTGCATTCTCAAGCGTTTATCTTTATGGTTGTTACGAATAATCTCTAATTAACTAATAATTGAAATATACTTTAGATATGATATGAATGTAAAGTGTGAACACTTCAAAATAATATGCAAATACCTATGAGATTTAAAGAGGACGGATGTGCGCAACGTTAGGATTGGTCTATTTTGAGAAGGAATCGATTCGCGTTAATCTCGGTTATTATAAGCGTACGTGGCAGGATTCTATAGGTTCAAACTCAAACCATCGCCCAGAAAACTTGTTTTGTAATCTATTAAAAAAAAATCGTTACACCATAATTCTAGCTTCCAGGGGGATGGCCTCTCCAAATAGAAAGAATCGGGAAAATCAGTTATAAAAGTGATGAGCAAATGGCAAAAAGAAAATTTCTTTCTTTCAATTAACATTATTTAATAATTTCAAAGCATGCATCATATTCACATTTTCTTTTATATTATCATTCCATTCAGTGATAGATCTAGGAATTTCAATGACCGGGGGCGAAAATAAAAAGTATTATATCATAAATAAAAATACTCGAAATATATTATAGACTTTATATACAAAAAATTGAAAGAAATCTACTACAAAAATTAAGATCATTTCACTTAACTCTTATTTTATGTGTTTTTATATTGTTAAATTCATCTATAATTGCATCCGTGCAAAAAAAATCAAAACAATTTCTTTTTCAATGTATGTAATCAAAGAATCATAAAAAAAGTTAGTCTTTCATTTTATTTCGAAACTTATTGGTGACTGTTTTCATACTAGAGAAAGATATTTCATTATTTATTATAGAAACTGGAACAATAAATACAAGTCTAATTACTCAATCAAGAACAATGGACCTTCAAGGAACCAAAGTTTCTCTTTGCTTACAACCTTTAAAGCTCAAGTCGGTAACCATGTGAGGTTATCAGACATATTAATTAGTGCATTGCATATTTTCCCTTCCTTGTCATAAATCCCTTCATTTATCTTTCTCTTCTCTTTTCTTTAATGTATGTGTTTTAAGTGTTTGCCCTTCTCTTGTAAGAATTGATTGTGGCCAAGCCCCATACTGTTTAAACTTTCAACTTCCATGCCCTTTTGGCTTTTCTTGGAAATTTGTGTCCAAGTTCCCACGTATATATGTGTTTTGTTTTTTTTTTCTTATTGTGTGTATGCTTTTCTCAATAATTTACGTGACTGAGGGGATAACAAAATGTGAGTACAGAAGAGAAGGAGGGAAAGAGATGCTCAAGTCATGTAGCTTAATACTTATGCGTACGTACTTTATGCTTCCTCCTCTTTGTGTTTTTTTTTTTTTTGGATCAACAGCTTCCTCCTCTCACATCACTTCTTTCCAGTAAAACTTTCTTTTAATTTTAGGCTCAAAAAAAAAAAAAAAAAATCCGCCCATGATTGGATTGGTGCCTAGTTCAAGGTTATTCCTTTTAGTTATAGGTGTCTCCTCTAAAACTCAGATTTGAGACCCAAAAACATCTAGCTAGTAGAGCCTCTCTCTATTTATACCATTCCCACCATTGGATTAACTTCCAATAGCTGAGATTTGGAATTTTAAAGGAAAAAATATGAATAAAAAAAGGAAAAATTGCATTATGGTTATAAGTAATAGAAAAAAATATTAAAAATGCCCCAATATACAACTCCCTAACTAAAAACTCCTAAGAAACCTCAATGACATATATTTGAATTGTGAAATTATTTGTTTGTTCTCATTAGCAAGTCATAATGGTAAACAAGTCATAATGTTACGGATGATATATGTGTCACATTAATAAGTTATAATGTTACTGTTGACAAATTCGTGTGTCATATTAGTAATGAGAGCAAACAAAGAATTTCACAATTCAAATTTATATTATTGAGATCCATTGAAAGTTTTTAGACCGTGAATCATATTTTGAGACCTTTTTTTTAATATTTTTTCTGTTTCTTGAGACCATACTGCATTTCCCTAAAACAAATGTGAAGGAACTTTTTTCTCCAAGACAAAAGTTGGAAAATAATCAGCAACGAAATTTCAAATTGCTTAATTCCCTATTTAATATAATTTATATAATTGTTGCATTCTCATGCGTTTATCTTCATGGTTGTTACGAATAATCTCTAATTAACTAATAATTGAAATATACTTTAGATATGATATGAATGTAAAGTGTGAACAATTAAAAATAATATGCAAATACCATAATTCAAGAGTCCACATTTGGTGCCCATCCTTAAGTGCCCATTATGTGCCAATCCCTCTATTAGAGGGATGAGCTAATTTTTTTTTAATTTTTTTATATATTGTATTTATTTATATTTAAATTATATGTTACTTTCTGAAATATTTTTTGCACTAAGTATTTCAAATTAATTAGTTTCCAATCATGCATTCAGTAATATTTATCTGTAACACCAGTATCATGAAAACTAATTAATTTGAGATACTGGGTGCAAAAAATATATCAGAAAGCAGCATATAATTTAAATATAAATAAATACAATATATAAAATAATTTAAAAAATTTAAAAAAATATGCTCATCCCTCTAATAGAGGGATGGGCACATAATGGACACATAAAGGGATGGGCACCAAATGTGAACTCATAATTCAAAGAGGATGGATGTGCGCAACGTTAGGACTGGTCTGTTTTGAGAAGGATCGCGTTAATCTCGCTTATTATAAGCGTACGTGGCAGGATTCTATAGGTTCAAACTCAAATCATCTCCCAGAAAACTTGTTACGTAATCTATTAAAGGGAGAAGGAGCCATAATACACATGAAGTTTGCCACAAGGAGCGCCCAGCACCACGAAGCTTTTTCTGGACCAAAAATGCACACGAAGTTACGTTTTGGGAGCGCTCAGCACCATAAGCTGTTAGTTGACCAACGTTGACCGTTAAGTCTGACGGAAATGAACAGTAACTTTGCAGAAATTACAATTTTGCCCCTAGTTTTAAGCTGAAATTACCATTTTGCCCTTAGTTTTAAATAATGTTTTTTTTAAAAAAAACAATAAAATAACCCCTACCCCCGGTGGCTCCACCACAGGCCACACCACCGCCGGCCACCTCCGGCGACTTTTTTTTTATAAAAAAAGAGTAAGTTTTTTTTAAAAAAAAACTAAGAGGAGTTCGGTGGACCCCACCACTGCCGACCGCTGCCGGGCACCTCCTCCGGTGATTTTTTTTTAAAAAATAAGGCTTTTTTTTAATAAAAAACTAAGGGCAGTCCAGTGGGCCACACCACCGCCGACAGCCGCCGGCGACCGGTGGCTGTAACATCCTAAATTCCACGTTCGAAAATAGTGTCGGTCGACACTTAGTTTTAAGAAAATCAACAGAGTTTAAGACGCTACAGCTTAGAGTACTGCGGAAATGGATAGCGTGCGCTAAGATTCGGACAATGAGTATCTGATATAGAATGCCCAGACATATGATGATGTCCTGACATAAGCTGATATATTAAATATCCCGAAGGAATATTCATGTGATACAATTTACAGAGATTAAATACAGTTCTCTGATAAAGAAAGTCTTAAACTAGACCCATGGCTTGGAACCTAATATTAGTTATTTAGTCCATTTGGCCATGTCGGTGTTCAATCGAATGGGAGTCTCATCAACTCTATGGCGACTTGTGACAACCCACCAATGAACCCTTCCTTGTTTAAGCACCAAATGGTTTGAAATAACTTTATTAGATTCATGCTAGAAACTAAGTCCTACTAACTTCTACCGACCTTCGTCTTCGACCGCTGCCTCTTCACGGCTCTATCCACCGGCATCTTCTCTATTCCGGTTTCTTCCCTGTACTATTCATTAAGACTGAGGTCCAATGCCCATTGGACCTCAGGTAACGGTTAACCTCATGTTTACATACACAATATATGGATGACATATATCACAACATCAACAGCACAAACAAACGAATTATTACAACCAATGCATATGTATCGCTCCCAGGATGCAACCATATCGCTTCCAGCATACAGACATATCGCTCCCAGCGTACAGATATCCTCTAACCTTTATATGCACTTCACAGTATAAATACTCTATACATATAGCACACATACCACACATATATGCATACCATAAACATCAGAGTTAGTATTACAGTACGCGAACGTACATTAATTACCTCATAAAAGCATACCATACATATAGCACATATACGTATACAGTAAACATGAGAGTTAAAGTTACCAGTACGCAGATGTACCTTCGTTGACGAGTTTTGTTCTGTTGGTCATAATGTGGTCACAAATATCCTATTAGGGTAATATCATCTTTATTAATTCACAAATGTTATTTCAAGAGATATCTTAGCTATATAAGACCATTTTACCCCTGGTGGATTTATTATTTACAATTATGCCCTTACATTTATTCAAAAACGCAAGGCAGTATTTTCTGGGCAGATTTTCGCCTAACTTCGAAAAATCATAACTAATTCTAGAAAAATCGAAATGAGGATCCGTAAAATTTCTCGGAATCCTTGAGACGTCTATTTTCAAGGAAAAATATTGGAACTTACCCAGAATTCATGGATAATTCCCAGTTCCCAGATTTCAAACTGCTGCCCAGATTTTCGCCCAGAAAACATAGCTTAACTTCTGAGACTTTTATATTTTCACACAGAGCTTCAAATAACACAAACTTTATATATTTGGAAAGCCCTAGATGTCTACTTTCACCATGGATTTTCTCAGATTTTTAGAACATCATCATCTTCATAAAATACTAACGTTTTTGTTACTGACTCCATAAAATACTAATCGATGAAATTTTGTCAGAGCTTCGCTATTTTGATCATAATCTTCCAAAATTTTTGCTATAACTTCTTCTTCATCAAATTTTTGAAATAAATGCAATGGAAACCATAAAAACATGAAAATAAAACTATATTTGGAAAATTATAGATCAAAATAACATTTAAGCTATAAACTAAAAGCTAAAGCTTAAGAACTAGAGAACTTAAACTTAAAAGCTAAAAACTCTCTTACCTCTTGAAGAACACCTGCTACCTACTTCCAGCAGCTCCTCACTCTCTCCCTTTCTCTCTTTAATTTCAAACTAGCTTGAGGAATTGGTGGGGAAAAATGTGAAGGGAAGAGCTCCTATTTATAATGGAAGAGGATGTCATTTTTGTAGTTTTGCCCTTAGCTTCTTAACCATTGGATTTTACTTGGTGAAGAGGCAAAGATCTTGCCCCTACACCTCCCCCAATTCGTCCTCCCCCTCCCTTCCTCAAGAAGCTC
Source organism: Acacia confusa (assembly GCA_037074495.1). Taxonomy (NCBI): domain Eukaryota; kingdom Viridiplantae; phylum Streptophyta; class Magnoliopsida; order Fabales; family Fabaceae; genus Acacia; species Acacia confusa. Next base: position 2,331,031 of record CM073502.1, read on the forward strand.
CTTTGCTTTGTCCCCAAGTCTTGCTACTTCTTTCCCAAGTTGTCCTAATTAATCCCAAATTCTAATTTAGTTAGGTGTAAGGTGGTGTTTTAATTCAAAATCCAATTTCACCTTTGAAATCCTAATTTTATGACTAGATTTATAATGATTTTTAATTCCCGAAATACTTAGGTATGAATCTTAAAAGTATACGACAATAACTTTGGGAATAGCCAAGTTGAAGCTCATATATCATTGATCTCAAATATGTATTTACATTTAATACTTAGTTCCTATATTTCAAGATATGTTTTATTTTCTATAGATTCTCATCTAATTTTATTTAATTAAGTAGCAACTTGCTTCCTAAGATTGGCAACTTGCTCCCTAAGTTTCCAATCTTCCTTTACACTCTACACAATTATCCCATGTGCCTCCTTCTTCTTTGTAAAAACCGTCCCCTCCCCTATTTTAATTATTAATTTTTATGTTTTAATTACTCCTCACAATCTCTAAAAGAAAAATCTCTCATTGGTCCACTTAGATTTTAGGATTTGAGGTTAATGTGATTTCTTCATTCTTTGATTAGAAATTTTTGCCATTTTATATTTAAAAGGGAGAATTAATTAATCCTTAACTACTATTGCTAATATAGTATTTTAGGGGTTATTAGACTTAATTACCAAAATTATACTTGATTATCAAACCAATTACAACCTCTAGAAATTCATTTGATACTTATATTGACCCCTTTTTAATACTTAATTAAGTTAAAATATTCCAATTTGTTGATCTTAGATAGTCCCAAGACTAATCCTGAAATTAACTTAATTACTAACAATTCTCTTGCCCCATAATTGTTTTTAATATTCACTAATTATCTAATTTAGAGACAACATACTCTCTAATATTTAGTTGCCTCATAGGATTTATCATAACATTCTCAGAGTATTTTGTAACCCATAACTTCACTTAGGAATTTTTAGCTCTTTTTCCCTTCTAATTTCATGAGAAATCACCTTAGAAAATAAGGTAATTATTCTACTAGTTTTGAGATCACATATTCACCTATTGTAATAGGTGTTATTTATCAAAATTTAATATATACATGTATTATGAAAATTGGGGTATTACAGTGGCCACCTCCAGTGACCTCCTCCGGTGACTTTTTTTTTTTTTATAAAAAAGCCTAAGGTTTTTAAAAAAACTAAAGGTTTTTTTTAAAAAAATTCGCTGGAGGTGGCCGCCAGTCGCCGAAGACGGACGGGGGTGGAGAGGGCGGCCGCCGACGATGGCGTAGCCGGTGGTGGGGTCCACCGGACTCCCCTTAGTTTTTTTTTAAAAAAGAAAACCTTAGTTTTTTTTTTCAGAAAAAGGTCACCAGAGGAGGTGGCCAGAGGTGGAGAGGGCGGCCACCGACGGTGGTTTGACCCACTGGACTCCCCTTAATTTTGTTTTTAAAAAAACATTATTTTTTTTTTAAAAAAAAAAGGTCGCCGGAGGAGGTCTCAAGAGGAGGTGCCCAGCGGTTTCCAGCAGCAGACGGCAGTGGGGTGGGTGGCCCCGACAGTGGTGGGGCCCACCGGACTCCCCTTAGTTTTTTTTAAAAAAAACCTTATTTTTTTTTAAAAAAAAAGTTGCCGGAGGTGGCCGACGGTCGCCGGCGGTAGGGTGGGTGGCCGGCGGTGGTGTGGCCAATGGTGGGGCCACCGGGGGGAGGGGTTATTTTATTGTTTTTTTAAAAAAACATTATTTAAAACTAAGGGCAAAATGTTAATTTCAGCTTAAAACTACGGGCAAAATTGTAATTTCTGCGAAGTTACTGTTCATTTCCGTCAGACTTAACGGTCAACGTTGGTCAACTAATGGCTCGTGGTGCTGGGCGCTCCCAAAACGTAACTTCGTGTGCATTTTTGGTCCAAAAAAAACTTCGTGATACTAGGCGCTCCTGATGGCAAACTTCATGTGTATTATTGCTCCTTCTCTCTCTATTAAAAAATATCGTTATACCATAATTCTAGCTTCCAGGGGGATGGCCTCTGCAAATAGAAAGAATCGGGAAAATCAATTAAAGAAAAATTTCTTTCTTTCAACAATATACGAGTGAAAAGCAAATTTTAGATTTTCAATTAACATTATTTAATAATTTCAACGTATGCATCATATTCACATTTTCTTTTAGATTAAAATACTCTGACCTCTCTCCTATTTTACTTTAATCATACAAATCTCCCCCCTATTTTGAAAACATTCACTTAAGTCTAAACAATTAACTCCGTTAAGAATATTTCTAAAAGACTTCAAAAATATAATTTTTAATTAAATTTTATATAAAAATAAAATTTATTTACTATTTTACCCTTAATACTAAATATCCCTAGTTTTATTATATATATTGTCTTTCACATTTTGATTAAAATTGTTTCAAAGAATTTAATATTTTTTATTTGTTCCTTAATTTCTATTATTATCTTTACAAATAGTTATTTGTTTGATGAGTTTAGCCTTGGTTAATGTAAATATCACAAACTTTGAATATTCAAGTAAGTTTTTAAATAAACATGTGTTTGATCAAATGTGTTTATAAATATTTTTGAAAAAATATTAAATTATAAATTTAAATGACACATAAAATATCAAACTAATATAGTTTATTATATTTGATAAAAATATATGTGTTTAATATATTTGAAGTCAAAATTAATTTATAATATCAAAACTAATAATTTTTTTTTAAAAAAAATTAGAAAGTTAGAAAATCTATTAGAATAATTTTTTGGCGGTATAAATTTGGTTTTATAAATTTTTATTAGCCCATATATATATGTATGTATGTATGTATGTATGTATGTATGTAAAGATGGACATGTTGGTAAACAAAAAAAAAGTTCAAAAATCAAACTTAACGGTCAACTAACGATTTAGGTAGATGGAAATAGAATTTTAAAATATAATAGAGGTTTGTGCAACATACATATTTATAGTATGGGAGGTTTACATAGGTTTCCAAAATAAAGAAGAGATCTATATAATTAAGGCAAAACATGAGAGTAATCAAAATATTTTACTCTTTCTTTTATATTATCATTTGATTGATACCTAGTTCAAGGTTCTCCCTCTTACATGTAGGTGTCTCCTCTAAGACTCAAACTCGAAACCCAAAACAATCTGGCTAGTAAAACCTTTCTCTCTATTTATACTATTCCTACCATTGCATTAACTTCCAATAGCTGAGATTTGATATTTATAATAATAATAGTAATAATAATAATATATTAAATACAAAAACACATATAAATAAATTTAAAATATTAAAAATTGTATCTAACTACTTCAATATTGTGATCTTTTATTAAAATATTTTTTAAGATTTTTTTACTTTTTATCTCGTACATTTTTTGAAATGTTTGTGTTAAATTTTAATTAGTTTAAATTTATTTATATTTTTTTATTTAGGATTATAGTATACTATTATAAATTATTCAATCTTAATAATGATAAGTTGATCCAATGGTGAATATAATAAATGGAGAGAAATGTAAATGGAGACACCCCTCTTCTAGAGGACATATGGATCTTTAACATGGAATGCTATAATTATCATGGATGCATGAAATCGAACTCAATATCTCATATTTAAACAACTAAAGCCTCCTCCACTAATATATATGTGTGTGTATTGTCATGCTTCTTTCAAAAGATATCACAAATCCAAATTATCAATCTCAACTATTTAACGGAATTAGTAATCAAATTCAATGCGGTTAGAAAAAAACATAGGGATTATTAATTTTGTAAATGAAAATTTATATTTTAATTTTTGGTCCTTGAATATAATTATAACTTTTAAGATTTTTATTAATAAATATTTTTTCCTTGGTCCCCTCACAACTTTCCCATGATTTTTTGTGTCAATCATTATTCTTTTTTTTTTTTTTTTTAAAATAAATTTAATATGTTAGCATTTGATAATGTTTTGTCTAACAAATAATTTAATGGTGTTAGAGATAGAGAACTCAAAACGTACTTTATAAAATTAAAGAATCAAAATAAAATCTCATGTATGCAAATATGCAATGATTGAAGTAGGAAAGAAGAATGTTTTGTTGTAGCAAGAGCGTGCTTCATTTAAACCACCGAAGCTGCATTTGAAGATGATACGTGTTTGTTTGAGATTACGTTCAAGACTCCATCATATACCTTAACATATACCATAAATCATAATTGAAAAACTGCTTTTAAATATTCTAATCACTATTCCAAAATTGGTATGAATTGACTTCAATATTACATTTGTTTACTTTCTTTTTTTTAGTTGCCTTTTGAAACTCACACATGAAGTCTTTCTTTTTCTAATTCATCACATGCTAATTGTAAATAAATATATTGATGATATTTAAAAGCCTAAATTATTAAAAACACTCCCAGCTATATGTTATATGTAAAATCTCTCTAAACCGTATCAAAAAAAAACTCATATTTGAAATTTTGTGAACCCTACACTTTAGCGTTTATAGATATAACTCTCATACTATTAATTTTATTTATTATTTATCTCAAATAGCTTAAAGTTTAAGGGGTTTATTTCATATTGTAATATCCTGAATTTTGTACCTAGGAACTTAAGGATAAGCCTATATCAAGAAGACGACTAAGTTTAATTTGGGAAGAGTTTCAAGAATGTTAAGAGATAAAATAGCTTGTAGAGACTAAGTTATTTGACCATATTGGTTGGTGGACCTAGTATTCATAAGGTATAATATCAAAATGATGGTGTGTAAGTGTATAGAATGCCTATATAATGCTATTGGGTTGGTAAAAGATACCACCCAGCTATGTTATAAGGTATGACGCAACTAGTAGAGTAAGATGTGCTGGTATAAGAGTGTATATGGTATTTTTTGGACCAATAAAGGATTCCCTACGTTTTTTGGAAAAGTTGATGATTATCCAAAAATGTGACTTTTATATAAAAAGGATAATTAGAAGTCAATGAAAATAAATGATAAATGAACTTTGACTTAAGGTCAATGCTAACTAAGATTACATCATCAATGACATAAGATGGTTTAAAGGATGAAATTTCTGGTGAGTGTCTAGGAACTTTCCAAGTCTTCAAGGAAAGACCAAGACAATTTGACACATGACTTCAGGGAACTTAATATTATATTATTCCCCTATTTTGTCCAAAGTTAAGAAGAAAAGGCAAGAAATTGAGACGACAATGCAACTCAATGGATGTACTACAAGTCACAATTGCTTGAACATAAATTGTGATAAGTGTAAGGCAAGAGAGATGACAAGTCATGTTATTAAGGCAAGGGGTTGTCATTCTCCAAGTCCATTAATAGCATGACTTGTCATAAATTGTGCCAAATGTAAGGCAAGGGAGATGACAAGTCATGCTATCAGAGTTAAAGATTATTTACACTTGAAAATCTAGGGAAGTTTATTGTAAAGTTTTAAATTAAAGTAGGAAGATTATTTACATGTGATTGGGGTTTTGTATAATTTAACCTATTTAAAAATATATGAATTTAGAAATTTAAATTATATTAATATTATTTTGTACTAAAAGTAAACAGCCCAAGTCAAAGTGAATAAATTACAATAATATTAGAAAAATAAATGTTTTAGGGCGTGTGGATCGTACCAAGTTTCAACTCAATACTAATATATTAATATACGACTTATTAATAATTAATACAACCTATATTATACGGGTTGTCTTTTAAATTTAGTCAAAAAGCTCACGCGTGCAAATTGAAGTAGGCATCTTTGACCTTTTTAATTTCTGGGTTTCCACGAGTGAGCATGACAGCGGCAGAGAAAGAAGAAGCCCATTAAGTTCCCAGAACTTGACTTGGAAATTTCATTAGATCATATCATCGAACAAGTTAAGGTCAAGATGTTTCTGAGCATTGAAAAGTCTCTCGGACATGAAACTTCTAGTGACGAGAGGGTCTCCGAGAAATGGGAAATATTATTATTATTTACGAGGTACTGCACTGCATTTCTCAACATGCATGTATGGTTAGTTAATTATTATGAAGCTCCCTGAACTGTGTTGTTGAACAAGAAGACTGGAAATTAAATCATATCAAGATCCATGGGTTCGTTTCTTCTTCTCTGCGCAATTCTAGTGTTTTCTTTTGTACGAAAGGTTTCTGGTATTACGGAAGGCGGGTGTGTTCTTTTCTTCAAATATATTATTTAAATCAGGATTCATAATAATTTATATATGAAGGGTGGTTGAATCTGAAAATATTGCTTTGATTTACGACAGTTGAGGCGCTGAGTGCATTGAAGAAGAACATGAACGATCCTAACGGTGTTCTTCGAAACTGGGATTCTGCCATAGTGAATCCCTGCACCTGGTTCGGTGTTCAATGCGATGTTGGAAGTGTCACTCGTATGTAAGTTTTATTTCCCTCGTTTTTCCCCGTAGCTTATTTTTTTATGCTCATTTAAAGAAAATTTTGTGTTTTGTTACAGTGATATTGGTAATGCCGGCCTATTAGGTGAACTAGTTGCAGAGCTTGGTGAGCTCAGAAATTTGCAGCAATTGTGAGTTGAGAATCAAACATGACACTAATCATACATCATATATATACATGTTGTTTCTGTCATTTATTATATATATATATATATATATATATATATATATATATATATATATGTCGAGTTCTTTATTTTTTATAAGAATATATGTTGAGTTCTGAAGTTATTAATATTGTTTGAATGGCAGGGGACTTGATGGCAATAATATAAGTGGAAAAATCCCAGAAGAGCTAGGAAACTTGACAAGCTTGGTGACCTTGGATCTGTCCTCGAACAGACTAAGTGGTCCGATCCCAGAAACATTAGGCAAACTTCAGAATTTACGTTTCCTGTATAACTTCTATTTCTTAATCCTCAATTTTAAGAATTTAAAACCTATTGTATCTCATTGTTATATATTGTTTCACATATATATTTATATATATAGCCATTAGCGAACACGCTCGCATATTAGCTAGTGCTGTTTAGCAGAAAAGCATACTTTATGTATTTCAAGATTCAATTCCTTGCCAACGACGTCGTTTTTTTATATTATTCTCTCTTTGTTCTGGTGCAGGCGTCTCAATAATAACAACTTATCAGGAAAAATTCCTGTATCTTTGACTGGTCTAAGATTACTGCAAGTCCTGTAAGTGCGCGACATGGATCTGTATTATATTTTCCTTGAAAGCAAATATAGTACACTAGGTGATGCTAGAATAGTGTAATGATCTGATATCATCATCATGGTCTTTCTGGAATCTAGTGATCTCTCGAACAACCAGTTAAGTGGAGACATACCAGTTGGCGGTTCCTTTTCATCATTTTCTACCTCCAGGTTGGTGACAAAAAATATTGTTTCATTTCGTTGCAAGATTTTAAATACTAGCTCATCACAGAGTTCCATTTTTACAGTTTTTTAAATAATCCCGGACTAAGAGCAACAAATGGACCTCCACCACCTCTAACGCCACCATCTCGTTCAGGTTCAATTATGTCTTTTGTTCTTTTTTTTTCTTTTAAGTATCATTCATGACTTTTTCCTAGAAGACGGTGGGCCTTGACACAGTGATAAATGATGTTGCTATGTGACTTGAAGGTCACATGTTCAAATTCAAGAAACAACCTTTCTAGTGGTAATGTTGTGTATATCTATTCCTTCAGAAACCTCATCTAGTGGGACCTTGTGCACTAGGTCACAATGAATTTTCCCTAGAGGTGCATGTTCCTAATAATACTTGATTCATAGCTTTTGGAGGTTGATTTGTGTCTTGCTCTAACCCAAGAAAGATAATGAGGCTAGTTGGATTAGAGGTAGAAGCGGTAGCTTATTTTCTATATAAATTTTACAGAAATTTGATAGAAAAAAAGTTAGATTGTAAATGTGATTTATGTTTGGATTGACAGTGATAAAATTGACTTTTTCCCAAACAGAAACGTGTTTAAGTTAGTGGTTAAAAGGTCAATTGAGGTAGAAAATTACTAAAAATAGTATGAATCTTATTGAATACTACATATATTAATATTAGTTGATATATTATGATAATTGAAGATAAAAATTTAAGTTTGAAAAAAAAAAGTTAAATTATTATTAAAAATAATAATAAATAGTAGTCTTTAATTAAATATATTTAATAGATAACATTATATATAAATTAGAGTGCATACAAATTTTTTTGATAGGTTGATACCAAATATACCCGAAAGCTTTGAAAGGATTATAATATTAATTAATCAAATAACCAAAAAAAATGGTTAGCAAAAAGAAAAAACCAAAAAAATGGAGAGGCTAGAATGGGAGAGAGAGAATGTGAAAGGACAAGTCATCTCAGAAACTATTATAACTTTCACCCATCGCTTCACCCACTAGCTTTCATGCCATCGGGTTTTTTGGTTTAAATTTGGTGGGAAATAAGCCAACCCAAACATGTAAATGTTTTTTGGTTTAAATTCGGTGGGAAATAAGCCAACCCAAACATGTAAATATGAGCTGGCTTCTAGACTGGACATTTTTAAAAAAATTACTGGTTCAAACTCTTGCAAACGGGGACTCCAGACAGGCCCAACGTTGAATCCCTTTGGAATTTCTTTGTATTAGATTTTACTCCCCATTAAATGTTATCGATCTTTTGCAGGTAACGGTGATGCTGCAGCAATTGCAGGAGGAGTTGCTGCTGGCACTACGTTGTTATCTGTAACCTTCATTATTACTGTCCTTATATATTGCAGAAGAAGGAAATCACAAGTACATTTCTTTGATGTTGCTGGTTAGTTCAATATACATAACGGTGATCTCATACTAATTAATATTATCTACTGTGATCTCCATTATTATTGATCAACCAACATTATATTGTTTCTATGTCTGTGATTGTGTTTACTTGCAGCTGAGGATCCTGCTGGTGCAACTGATCATAATAACCTTGGTCGGCTTAAGAGGTTCTCTCTGCTGGAGCTACGAGTAGCAACAGAAGACTTCAGTTGCAGAAACATTCTGGGGGTAGGGGGATTTGGTAGGGTCTATAAAGGACGCCTAGCAGATGGTTCTCTTGTAGTAGTGAAGAGACTGAAAGAGGAAACAGCACGTAAAGGCGATGGAGAAGTGCAATTTCAAAGAGAAGTGGAAATGATAAGCATGGCTGTGCATCGAAACTTGCTTCGCCTTCTTGGCTTTTGCTCTACACCCACTGAACGCTTGCTTGTTTATCATCTCATGGTTAATGGTAGTGTGGCCTCATGCTTACAAGGTACGTTCTTTGATACTTACTTCGTGGGCTTAATATAAGAGTTAAGTTAGTATTTGTAACAATTGTGAGTTGGTTTTCTTGAAATTTTCTCTTTAACCATGTTTATTGGAACTATCCTTTAATGGAATCCTCTTATCATATACAATCATTAGGGATACTATAGAGAAAAAATCATTAATTTGTGAGACAATATGGATAAATATTTCATATTTATGACCAAAATATATAAACCTCCTTTTTAGTTCTAAAATTTAAGACTGAAGGAAGTACTCCTTCCATTCCATTCCATAAGCGGCAATTCTTAGGGATGTCTTGTTCCCTTTTATAACGAATAATTAGAGTGTCTCAAATTCATTCGTTGATTTCTCATTTTACCCTCGTCAAATTACTCATATCTAGAGGCGGACTATTTTTTTTTTTTAAACATTAATCCAAAGTAAAATAAGAAAAGTTGGGCCCTTTATTTTCAGCTCCCCAAGTATAAACATGGTCAAGTTTATAAGGGCCCCACCTATTTCTTATTCTACGTGGATTGATGTTTGCTCAATCCATTTCTTATTATACTTTGGAAATCTGAAATGGTCCAAAGTATAATAAAAAATAGGACTGGCTATTTTCTTTCCTGATCCTTTGTTTGCTTTCCTTAATACATAAGAAAATAGAATATAATAATGAGTTGGAGGGCCCACAACCTGTAATTATCAATTGTACAAATTAAATAGCAAGTTGAACATAAATTTAATAATAGTGATAAATTTTTATTAAATAGCAAGTCATTTAATAATAGTGATAATATTTGGAAACTTGTTGATAAATTTTATTCTAGAGATTTGACAGAATATAAAAAATTACTTTTGAAGATAGAGTTAAACATTATTTTGAGTTTCACATTTCTAAACATCCATATTTCATTAATTTATTATCAACTACATCTGAATTATACCAAGTATTAGCAAAAACTGGAAAGTTCACCATTTACCCTCTTAATGATAGAGTGATTAAACTTGTACTCACTCTTTCAGTTTCTACAGTAACTATTGAAAGATCTTTCTCTGCTATGAAGATAATTAAGTATAGGCTTCGAAATAAAATGGCAGACAAATTTCTTGATGATTATTTGATTACATATATTGAAAAAGAAATTATTTTGAGTTTTAGCACTATAGATGAGTTTAACAATATGAACACATGTAGAGTAAGAGTCAAGCAAATTAATATTAATTTTTGTAATAGATTTCTTTCAATATTTTATATATTAGGTTTTTGTCTTATTTCAAGTACTGTTATTTATGATATTTCATTTTTTATTTTTGCCCCCATTAGTAAAATTCCTATGTCCGCCCCTGTTCATATCACTTATATCAATCAATGTATTTAATTCTTTTTCCACCACACATTATCCCTCTTCCACATAAACAAGGTTATTTTTGGTAAAAAAAAAAGTTCTATTTTGTACATAGTAATTATCTTCAATTAATTTTAACTAGCTTCTTAAACAATGTAATTCAGTTAATTGTCCCTTATAAAGAGTAACTAAGGGAGAAATATTATCCAATATCCCACATAAGCAAATGAAGTATTATAAAAAGTCTCAAACAACTGAACAAGTGAGTAATATGGAATGATAAGATTTCAAGAAATAACAACAGTTTACATATTGCTCATATTGTGAGACTTTTTCGTGATTAAATTACTTATATAAGGTTGCACAATAATTCTCCTCTAATGTTGACTTCATCTGTTATCTGTTAGTGGTTTAGTGCTCCTTGAATGATCTACCTATATGTGTGTGTGTGTGTGTGTCATCATAGGGCGTCCAGAGTCAAAACCTGCATTAAACTGGTTAACTCGGAAGCGTATAGCAGTGGGAGATGCACGGGGACTTGTTTATCTGCATGATCATTGTGAGCCAAAGATTATTCATAGAGATATTAAAGCAGCAAACATATTGTTAGATGAGGAATATGAAGCCGTTGTAGGAGATTTTGGTTTAGCAAAACTTATGGATTACAAAGACACTCATGTTACAACTGAAGTAAGAGGGACACTTGGGTATATAGCACCAGAATATCTCTCCACGGGACAAACTTCAGAGAAGACTGATGTTTTTGGATATGGTGTTATGCTTCTTGAACTAATCACTGGACAGAAACCTTTTGACCTCGCTCCACTTGCACTGGATAATGATCATATCATGTTGCTTGACTGGGTACGCAAAATTATTATCAGTTTACTCCTTCATATCATTCATTCAATAAGTTAAACTCCATCCACAACCTGAAGCATTTTTCAAGTAGCACTAGGTATATATCCTAAATTTTCTTGCACATCCAGCATCTAGAGTATTTTTTTCAGTAGCACTTGGTATCTTAAAATAATTTATTTTTGGTGCATTCAGCCCCTAAAATATTTTTCCAATTGATAACACCCAATATCCTAAATTATAGGATGCTCATTGATGTTGTGAAAATACTTCAAGGGTAAAATTACACTGAAAGTTACTTTAAGATACCACTACTTTAAAATTACTTTACATACTACTAGCCCTGAAAACAACCTCTCTGCATGCATGGGTAAGATTGCGTACATTTATCCTTCCCAACAATCCACCTGATAAAAACTTTATGCACTAGGCTGCCATGCTACTAGGAAAATACTTTAGGGTGTTAAATGTATTAAAAATTACTATCCAGATATTGATTGTTGAAAAAATACTACGTGATGTTGGATGTGCAACTTTATCCCTTCATTAATTAATATTTCAAAATAAAAGTAGTGTATTCTCTTTTAATGGGATCTCCCTGCTATATATATATATATATATATATATATATATATAGGTGAAGGAACTGGTGAAAGAGAAGAGGATGGGAACACTAGTGGATACAGATTTGAAGGGTATTTGTGAGGAAGAAGAAGTTGAAGACGTAATAAAAGTATGTTTACTGTGCACACAAAGCAACCCATTGAGAAGGCCAAGAATGGCAGAAGTGGTGAGAATGCTGGAAAGTGAGGGTTTGCAACATCAAGAGTGGGAACAAGGGCCGAAAGAGATGTTGCAGAAAGATTATGTTGATTTTAATATCAGCAGCCATCAGACCGATAATAATCAAAATGCTGAATGTACTTTAAACTCAACTTCATCTGTAGTAGCAGAAGAACTTTCAGGTCCACGATGACACACACACACATAACGTTTGTCTTTGTAAGTATATTAGAAATTACTGTATGTCCATCTATGGAATTCTATATTCTCATTTTCATTTGTTGATTACTTATTTTCCTCAGGGAAATTTGGATTCTTCTTTAGTTAATAAGAGATCCATTGAAGCAAATGTATATTCCATAACAATTTGTAATCTAGCTAGTGATATACAAGTTTCCCTAATTATAAGTTATAAGTAGGAGGTTGCATATTCAATCTTACTTATAATCTTAGTTGTTAGTGTCTACCCTTTAATTTTTTTTAAAAAAAACAATCATACCTTGTAGGTGACATTAGGATTTTTTTTTTTTAAAAGGTGGATTTTAATATAAATAAAAATAAAATTTTATTCTCTTCAATTTTTCTCCTTCCATATTTTTTTATATGAATAGGGCAAAATTTATAGCCTAAAACTCCGCAAGTGTACGGGCTATCAAATAATAAAGAGTGAGTAAAGTATCGTTCCCACGAGGACTTAGTATCCACAACTTCAGATAAGTATTGATTTTGCACTTTTATTTAGGTTGAGCAAATCAAAGTGAATTTAATTAAATGAAAAGAAATTAAAATCAACTACCACAAATATCAAATAAGCAACTCAGAGTTACTAATCTCTTATTAGCTTCATAAACCTTGTTTTCACTAATTTAATTAGCTTTAATATCAATTTTGTTAATCTCGAGTATAAGTAACTATAAGTGTCTGCCGGTCCACTTACAACCTATGTTTAACAAATTTACTCAAGAGGCAATTTAATTCGAACACACTCTTCTACAATTATATGGGGCTATTAGGTATATCTATCCTAATTGTAAATTAAATCGTAATTTAATCCCATATTACTTAATCTTATAGCCTAATTAAAATCCCCTTCGTCAAGGTAAATCATAATTCTCAAATTTATATTTAATGTTGGCCAATCACTAAATAGATAAAATTAATCAAGATTAATCAACCAAAATTATTATTAATTATAATTAAACAATGAAAACAAAGTCTAATCTATCAATAGGTACTTAGTTCCTCTAGGTTGCAAAATAAATTAGCCACATGGCTATAATAAACTCCAAAAATTTAAAATGAAGTTCAGATCCAGGAAAGGAGTAAAAGAAAGAGCAAGTAGATCACAATTCTCAGTTGAGAAGACGATGATCAGTGTCGCTCCTTTGCTGCTTGCCGTCATGCGATGCTCTCCTCTCGCTGCTCTGTGTCTCTGTTTCTTTCTTTTCTCCAGTCCCGTGTCTCGCTTCTGTTTATTCCGCGTCTCTCCTTTTTATTGAATTGCCTCCAGCATATATATTTCCCAATTGCTCCAGCCGTCAGTTCTTTTTAGGTCAACTCCATTAGTTAGTTGAATGAATTGGTGGGTCCAAATCATTCAATTAATTCAGCCCAATAGCTGCTGGCCGTGCTCCCTCAGTGTTCCTTTTTATCTGAAGTGTTTAGGTCTTCTTTTCATTCAATTCCTTCAGCTTGTGGGGCCCAATCCAATTCAATCCATAATGATCCAAATTCAATCCGTAAAAACTCATGCTCCAAAATGCTCCTGGTGATTTTCGGGTGAACAAAAAGTTATATAATAATAATAATAAAACCAAATCCTTATATCTCCTTTAATAGTTTTTTTTTCCTTTTTTAAAACTTCTAATTACTATTATTTATTTCCTAAACTCAAAAACTTTTATTTTAAATTGAAGTCCACAAATGATGTGCCAACTTGATTTTTCTTAAAATCTTAAGAAAATCTCTTTAATTTAGTATTGATGACTTTCTAAATATATTAGAATATGCCTCAAATCTATTAAAATTAGGAAGTCATCATATATGTAAGAGAACAATTTTATTCAAACTAATATAAGGTAAAAAGATACATGTAAAAATTGAGCTTCTTACCACAGAAGTCTAATTTGAACAAAGCAAATACAAAACATGACCCAAGTTAGCAGACATGTAATTAGGAAATAAGAAAAGAAACAAGATTTGAATGGAAACACGGAACCCATACTTGTCTCCTTGCGTTTCTTGTTCATCAAGATAATATGCCAAAATTGTTATTTGTAAGTGACATTAGTATAAAGACATATCCATGAAGAATATTCCGAGTGGTCTATCAATCCACATCACACTGGTTTATAATTTTATTTATTTATTTGAACTGAGAAGGACTATGTGGATAGGACCAAACAAAAATATAAATTTACAATTCATTTTCTATGAAGAAAAATCTTCTCATGAGATACATGGTCGAGGGTGCTGATAATCTTTCTGTGACCAATTAGGTTATAAGAGATGCTCATGATGATCGATCTTTGAATTTTCATATTATTCTTCTAACACCATGGTCAAGTGTTCATCGCTTATCAAATTAACTGCTGTAAAAAAAATAACAATTTAATAAAAACCCAATATTTAAATTAAAGTTCACAGAAAGCTCAAAGTTTCATACAGCTGAACTTTAACCCTATATTTGAATGAAGAGTAAATGGAGTGGGAGAAAAGTGAAGAGCTCCTTTGTGTTTGGAACTTTAAATAGAGGGGGGAAAGAGGGAGGAGAGAAAATCTCTCCATCTTTATGGAGAAAAATACAATCCATTTTCTCCCTTACTTTTCTCCTTCCCTGATTATGAAACTAGTCCCAAGCTTATTACTCATACATATTTGAAGGTGCGATCAGATCAATTCATTTTAGTTCTTAATATAAAATATATTTATCTGATTTAATTAAATTAAGGAAGTTAATTGAGTCAATTAGTATAACATGTATTTTATAAAAAAAAAACTCTTGTCATCTTTCTTAATTCTATCTCCTCCTTAATTATAGTTGATTTAGTATCAATAAGGAGAAATTAGAAAAATATTGATAAATATAAAAACTATATTTTATATTTAAAATTAAGATTAACTCCTCAAATATGTCTTTAATTAAGAATGGGAAGAGCACATTATTGTTTTTCTTTTTGTTACGAACTATATATTGCGCGTTAAAGTATTCATCGATGGTATTTTTAGTGATTTCATTGTCATACTCACGAAGAACAGGTAGGTATCTTTTTTTTCCCCTTCTACTGGCAATTACTCAGTTTCGGAATCAGAGAGATCATCAGGAAGACTACTATTTTGTCTTAGTAAATCATCTTGGACTCAAAAACAAAACCAACTCTCATTGAAAGCTAAGTATCGACCAGACCTAAATTTGAACCTGTTTAGGGTTTTAACTTGTACGTCCTATAAGTGAAGAGATTGATCATAATCCATTATGTGTTTCCTTTTTCACTACCGAGCACAGAGAAGAGAATCTTACGAAACAAACAAACAATACAAGAAAGATCAGGACCACACAATACCTAACCCATAATATATATATATTGTGTGTGTGTGACAACTTTCTGGGAATTTATAACTGACGACTTAGGCATCACTTTAGTAAATTTCTCTTAGCCTATTCACACTAGTCAGCCTCAGACGATAAGCTATATATTCTTATATTAGGGGCACATCATGTTTATTATGTCACGGATGAGAGCGGGCATAGGGATTGGAAATAGTGGTTCACTTAAAGTTCCAGGACCTTTACGATACGGCCGATGATAATAACATCGCCTACAAGAGTGAGTCATTACAGCTCACCAATGTCGAGAACTTCTTCCCAGACAGCGATGACAATTTACCTATAGTTTGGTACGTTTTTTAAGATACGCTTTATGAACTAATATTTAATTTAAGGTTAATTTGTATTCAAACATATTAAACTCATGTGTAACACTTTCTCCACACTTTTTTTGTAGCGATGCCGACGAAGATTGATATAAAAAATCATGTTTATGATAACATATTTAATCTATAATCCTCTATTTTTTTATTAAAAAAACATAATATAATTTGTAGTGGTTCTATAACTGCTACAAACACAGTCGCATAAACCGCTACAATTAACAACTGCTACAACAAATGTCATACAAACTGCTACAAGTTTTACGTAAATATCCTTGTAAATATCCTTATCACATCTCATTTTATACACTTCATCATCTCTTTTCACACACGTTTTCTCTCATCTATCAACATTGTTTAAAGAGGTTAAGTGCTAATCTATAATGAACATTTCTTTAAAATTTTTATTTTCTTTTCTAACTCTATGATACTAATCCCCCCCCCCCCCCCCCCACAATTTTAAGGACCTTGTTCAACATTCTATCTCATTTCATATACATTAATTTTATAATTAATATTATTTAAAGTACAACATAATTGGTTCTTATTTTCTACACATTCTCATTTTTATACACCTATATAATAGCCATGTCTAATCAAATTTCACATACTAATATCAATTATTTTTAACATTAATATTTATCATATATATTTAAATTATTAGTTAATTACTAAAATAATCTAAAACAACTTGTTCTTTAATTTTTTTTTTTAAATGTTATTCTTTTGTAGTGATATGTTTCCTAACCGCTACAGATTCTGACATATAAATTTCAGTGTAAGTTTGTAATGGTTTTATATACAATAGTTATAAAATTGGATAAAATTTAAAAAAAAGGCGACACAATTTTGTGGCAGTTATATAACCGTTGCTCTATAATTTTAAACATTTATCCAATTTCATAGTGGTCAAGAAACTGCTACAACATTTTGTTGTCATTTTTCAAATTTTTCCTCATATATTTGATAGCGGTTATAAAACCACTACAACATTGGTTAATTTCATTTTGTAGTGATTACTAAACCAGTACAAAGTCTTTACACACGACATCATCCAGTCTCATCTAGCAACACTAGTAAGAAACCGCTATAAATACAGTAGTGGTTAAGTTACATGTAGTAGCGGATTTTAGAAACCCCTACAAAATTGTTTGGAACGGTGTATTTTGTAGCGGTTTTTACAACCACTACTAATTAATATCTTTTGTAATGGCTTCAACCGCTACAAAACTATCGTTTTAGCTGCTACAAAATGGTTGTTTTTTTTTTCGTAGTGCCTACATATAGACTTAAAAATCTAGAGAAGTTTATTGTAAATAAAGTTTTAAATTAAAGTAGGAAGATTTCTTCCATGTGATAGGGGTTTTATATAATTTAATCTATTTAAAAGTATATGTAAATAGAAAATTGATTTAATTTAATGTTATGTCGTTATAAAAGTAAACAGCCCAAGTCAAAGTTAATAAATTACAATAATACTCCCTCTGGTTCTTATTATAAGGTACTAACTAGCAAGTTTATTTGGTCCTTTTTATAAGGCACTTGCTTGTTCCCAATGAGCATTAATTATCTATTTCCATATATGCCCTTAGTTAATAAAGGTAGTGGGTGAGAGTAATAATTAATAGAATATTGGAATTTAGTGTAATTAATAGGGGTAATATTGAAAATTACTTAAATTCTATGACAACTTTATTGACTTTAACTATTTTTATTGGTATGTGAGAATCGTTAGTTGGTGCCTTATAATAAGGACCAGAGGGAGTATTAGAAAAAGAAATGTTTGAGACTTTTACAGCGTATTTGGCTTGAGGGGAGGGAGTGGGAGGGAATGGAGTGGAAAGTAGGGAATTGACCAAATTGACATTAATGAAGGGAATATTCTTTTTTGTTGAGAGTATATTTTAGGAATTTTAAAAAGTTTTCATAGGCTTTTTGGTAAAGAGGGGGGAAAAGATCTCCCCCTCCCCTCCCTCTCCCTACCTCTCCCTCAAACCAAACAAAGCCTTAATGCTTGTGGAACCTACCAAGCAGAGGTGGAGTCAGAAAATGAAATTAGAGGGGTGAAAATTATAGAATAAACCCAGGTGTTTATGAGATTACATTCTAACCTCATAAATATTTCAACACTTTCTTTTTAGTCCCTCCAGAGGCAACTTTTAATACGGACTAAAGTAAAATTATGAAAATTTATATCTGACTGAAATGTAATTTCTTATACATTTAGATTCTATTCTGTAATTTTAGGGCTCCAGTTCCACCCGGGCTTGGTGGCTACCAACTCTATAATAATATATTCCTATACGACTTATTATTAATTGATACAACCTATGTTGTTACACGT
Source organism: Acacia confusa (assembly GCA_037074495.1). Lineage (NCBI taxonomy): Eukaryota > Viridiplantae > Streptophyta > Magnoliopsida > Fabales > Fabaceae > Acacia > Acacia confusa. The sequence goes on from CM073502.1 coordinate 2,349,557, forward strand.
GTTATCTTTTAAATTTAGCCAAAAAGCTCATGCGTGCAGATTGAAGCAGGCATTTTTGACCTTCTTCTGGGTTCCACGAGCGACCACGTACGACAGCGGCAGAGAAAGAAGAAGCCCATTAAGTACCCAGAATTTGACTTGCAAATTTCGTTGGTTCACATCAGATCATCGAACAAATTAAGGTCAACATGTCTCTGAGCATTTATAAGTCTCTCGGACATGAAATTTCTAATGACGAGACGGTCTCCGAAAAATGGGAAATATTATTATTATTTACGAGGTACGGCACTGTATTTCTCAACATGCATGTATGGTTAGTTAATTATTATGAAGCTCTCTGAACTGTGTTGTTGAAGAAGAAGACTGGAAATTAAATCATATCAAGCGACTCGTTTTCTCATCCATGGGTTCGTTTCATCTTCTCTGCGCAATTCTGGTGTTTGCTTTTGTACGAAAGGTTTCTGGCATTACAGAAGGTGGGTGACACATATATATATATATCTTTTGTGTTCTTAGTTACTTCAAATATATCATTTAAATCCGGATTCATAATAAGTTATATATGAAGGGTGGTTGAATCTGAAAATATTGCTTTGCTTTAAGACAGTTGAGGTCCTGAGTGCATTGAAGAAGAACATGAACGATCCTAATGGTGCTCTTCAAAGCTGGGATTCTACCATAGTGAATCCCTGCACCTGGTTTGGTGTTCATTGCGATGGTGGAAATGTCACTCGTATGTAAGTTTTATTTCTCTCGTTTTTACCTCTAGCTTATTCAATGCGATGGTGGAAGTGCCACTCGTCTGTAAGTTTTATTTCCCTCGTTTTTCCATCTAGCTCATTTTTTTATGCTCGTTTAAAGAAAATTTAGTGTTTTGTTACAGTGATCTTGGAAATGCTGGCGTATTGGGTGAACTAGTTGCAGAGCTTGGTGAGCTCAGAAATTTGCAGCAATTGTGAGTTGAGAATCAAACATGACACTAATCATATATGTACATGTTGTTTCTGTCATTTATTACTCTATATGTGTGTGTATGTGTGTTGAGTTCTTCGTTTTTTTTTATAAGAATATATGTTGAGTTCTGAAGTACTTATATATAGTTAAAATGGCAGGGAACTTTATGGGAATAATATAAGTGGAAAAATCCCAGAAGAGCTAGGAAACTTGACAAGCTTGGTGAACTTGGATCTGTCCTCGAACAGCCTAGGTGGTCCGATCCCAGACACATTAGGCAAACTTCAGAACTTACGTCTCCTGTATGACTTCTATTTCTTAATCCTCAATTTTAAAATTTTAAAACCTATTGTATCTCATTGTTATATATTGTGTCACATATATATTTATATATATAGCCATTAGCGAATACACTCGCATATTAGTGCTATTTAGCAGAAAAGCATACTTACTTTATGTATTTCAAGATTCAATTCCTTGCCAACGACGTCGTTTTGTTATATTATTCTCTCTGTTTTCTGGTGCAGGCGTCTCAATAATAACAACCTATCCGGAAAAATTCCTGTATCTTTTACTGGTCTTAGATTCCTGCGAGTCTTGTAAGTGCGCTACATGCATCTACATTATATTTTCCTTGAAAACAAATATAGTACACTAGGTGATGCTAGAGTATTGTAATGATCTGATATCATCATCATGGTCATTGTGGAATCTAGTAATCTCTCGAACAACCAGTTAAGTGGAGACATACCAGTTGGCGGTTCCTTTTCATCATTTTCTACCTCCAGGTTGGTGACAAAAAATATTGTTTCATTTCGTTGCAAGATTTTAAATCCTAGCTAATCACAGAGTTCAACTTTTACAGTTTTTTAAATAATCCAGAACTAAGAACACCAAAGGGATCTCCACCACCTCTGACGCCACCATCTCGTTCAGGTTTAATCATGTCTTCTTCTTTTTTTTTTTTTTTTTGAAGTATCATTCATGACTTTTCCCTACCTAGTGGTAAGGATGTTGCCACATGACCTAAGGGTCACATGTTCAAATTTAAGAAACAGCCTCTCCAAGGTAAGGTTATTTACATCTATTCCTTCTTTAACCCCATCAAGTGGGACCCTTGTATACTGAGCCACCGATGAATTTTCCCTAGAGGTGCATGCTCCCAATGATACTTAATTCATAGCTTTTGGAGGTTGATGTGTGTCTTGCTCTAACCCAAGAAAGATAATAACCTTGAATCTCTCTGGAATTTCTTTGAATTAGATTTTACTCCCCATTAATTGTTATCGATCTTTTGCAGGTAACGGTAATGCTGCTGCAATTGCAGGAGGAGTTGCTGCTGGCACTGCGCTGTTATCTGTAACCTTCATTATTACTGTCCTTATATATTGCAGAAGAAGGAAATCACAACAACATTTTTTTGATGTTGCTGGTTAGTTCAATATACATAATGGTGATCTTAAACTAATTAATAATATATACTGTGATCTCCATTATTATTGATTAACCAACATTATATTGTTTCTATGTCTGTGATTGTGTTTACTTCCAGCTGAGGATCCTTCTGTTGCAACTGATCATAATAACCTTGGTCAGCTTAAGACGTTTTCTCTGCTGGAGCTGCTAGTAGCAACAGATAACTTTAGCAGCAGAAACATTCTGGGGGTAGGTGGATTTGGTAGGGTTTATAAAGGACGCTTAACAGATGGTTCTCCTGTGGCCGTGAAGAGACTGAAAGAGGAAAGAGCACATGATGGCGATGGAGAAGTGCAATTTCAAAGAGAAGTGGAAATGATAAGCATGGCTGTGCATCGAAACTTGCTTCGCCTTCTTGGCTTTTGCTCTACACCCACTGAACGCTTGCTTGTTTATCCTCTCATGGTCAATGGTAACATAGCCTCATGCTTACGAGGTACGTTTTTTGATACTTACCTTCATGGGCTTAATATAAGAGTTAAGTTAGTATTTGTAACAAGTGGGAGTTGGTTTTTTTGATAGTTTTTTTTTTAATCATGTTCATTGCAACTATCAATTAATGGAAACCTCTTACCATATACAACCATTAGGTATACTATAGAGAAAAAATCCTTAATTTGTGAGAGAATGTGGATAAATATTTCATATTTATGGCTAAAACAAACCTCTTTTTTTAGTTCCTATATTTAGGACCGGACTCCCTTTTCCATAAAAGACAATGTTTAATGTTTAGGTATGTCTTGTTCCCTTTTATTGTGAACAATTAGAGTGTCTCAACTTCATTTAGTTGATACACACATTATTCCTCTTCCACAAAACTGATGGTATTTTTGGTAAAAAAAAAAAAAAAGTTACATTTGTGCACATATTTATTATCTTCAACTAATTTTAACCAACTTTTTGTACAATGTAATTCAGTTAATATTGTCTCTTATAGAAAGTAATGAAAGGAGAATTATTATGCAATATGATGTGTAAGCAATTGAAGTATTGAAAAAAGTTTCAAAACAAGTGAGTAATATGGAATGACAAAATTTGGTACAAGAAATAACAATAGGTTACATGATAATCATAATGTGAGACTTTTTGTGATTAAATTGCTCATATAAGGTGTTGCACAATAATTCGCCTCTAATATTGACTTCATCCGTTGTTATGTTAGTGATTTAGTGCTCCTTGAATGATCTACCTATATATATATATATATATATATATATATATATATATATATATATATATCTCATTACAGGGCGTCCAGAATCAAAACCTGCATTAAACTGGTTAACTCGGAAGCGTATAGCAGTGGGAGCTGCAAGGGGACTTGCTTATCTGCATGATCATTGTGAGCCAAAGATTATTCATAGAGATATTAAAGCAGCAAACATATTGTTAGATGAGGAATATGAAGCCGTTGTAGCAGATTTTGGTTTAGCAAAACTTATGGATTACAAAGACACCCATGTTACAACTGAAGTAAGAGGGACAATTGGGTATATAGCACCAGAATATCTCTCCACCGGACAAACCTCAGAGAAGACTGATGTTTTTGGATATGGTGTTATGCTTCTTGAACTAATCACTGGACAGAAAGCCTTTGACCTCGCTCGACTTGCACTGGATAATGATCATATCATGTTGCCTGATTGGGTACGCATGATTATTATCAGTTTACTCAAACATATCATTCATTCGATAGGTTAAGCTACATCCACAACCTGAAGCATTTTTCAAGTAACACTAGGTATCTTAAAGTTAATTTTTTTGCATATCCAGTATCTAGAGTATTTTTTTAATAGCACTCGGTATGTCAATAATTTATCAATGCCCAAAAATATTTTTCCAATTAATAATTCCCAATATCCTAAATTAGGATGCTCATTGATATTGAGAAAATAGTTTAAGAGTAAAATTACACCAAAAGTTACTTTAAGATACCACTTCTTTAAAATTACTTTAGATGCTACTAGACTTGGAAACAATCTCTCCACTTGTAGAGGTAAGGCTGCGTATATCTATCCTTCCTCGTACTTCACTTGATATAAACTTTATGCATTGAGAAATGCTTTAAGGTGCGAAATGTATTAAAAATTACTTTCCAGATATTGAATGTTGAAAAAATACTAGCGATGTTGGATATGCAACTTTATCCCTTCATAGTTAATAGTTCAAAATAAAATATTGTATTCTCTTTTAATGGGATCTCTCTCTCTCTCTCTCTCTCTCTCTCTCTCTCTATATATATATATATATATATATATAGGTGAAGGAACTGATGAAAGAGAAGAGGATGGGAACACTAGTGGATACAGATTTGAAGGGTATTTGTGAGGAAGAAGAAGTTGAAGACGTAATAAAAGTATGTTTACTGTGCACACAAAGCAACCCATTGAGAAGGCCAAGAATGGCAGAAGTGGTGAGAATGCTGGAAAGTGAGGGTTTGCAACATCAAGAGTGGGAAAAATGGCAGAAAGAGATGTTGCTGAAAGATTATAGCCATCAGACCGATAATAATCATAATGCTGAATGGACTTTAAACTCAACTTCATCTGTAGTAGCAGAAGAACTTTCAGGTCCACGATGATATTTCACACACATAACGTTTGTCTTTGTAAGTATATTAGAAATTACTGTATGTCCATCTGTGGAATTCTATATTCTCATTTTCATTTGTTGATTACTTATTTTCTTCTGGGAAATTTGGATTCTTCTTTAGTTAATATGAGATCCATTGAAGAAAATGTACATTCCATAACAATTTGTAATCTAATGGTATACAAGTTTTCCTTATCATAAGTAGGAGGTTGCATATTCAAATACAAGTTTTCCTTATCATAAGTAGGAGGTTGCATATTCAATTTTATTTATAATCTCAGTTGTTAGTGTCTGCCCTTTAATTAAAAAAAAAAATATAACCATACCTTGTAGGTGACATTAGGATAAAAAACAAAAAAAAGAAAGTTAGATTTTCATATAAATAAATAAAAAATTATTCTCTTCAATTATTCTCCTTCCATTTTTTTTTAATATATAAGAGAACAATTTTATTCAAACTAATTAAGGTGAAAAAGATACATGTAAAAATTGAGCTTCTTACCACAGAAGTCCAATTTGAACAAAGCAAATACAAAGCATGACCCAAGTAGACATGTAATTAGGAAATAAGAAAAGAAACCAGATTTGAATGGAAACACGGAACCCATACCTGTCTCCTTGCGTTTCTTATTCATCCAAAAATATGAGTTAGCTTGTAGTGTAAGATAATATGCCAAAATTGTTGTTTGTAAGTGACATTAGTATAAAAACATATCCATGAAGAATATTCCTAGTGGTCTATCAAGCTCAAGCCACATCACACTGGTTTATAATTTTATTTATTTATTTGAACTGAGAAGGACTAAGTGGATGGGACTAAACAAAAATAAATAAATTTAGAATTCATTTTCTATGAAGAAAAATCTTCTCATGAGATAAATGATCGAGGGTTCTAATAATCTTCTGCCACCAATTAGGATATAAGAGATGCTCATGATGATCGATCTTTGAATTTTCAATAGTATTCTTCTAACACTATGGTCAAGTGTTCATCGCCTATCAAATTAACTGCTGTAAAAAAAAAATAAAAATAAAAAAATAAACTAAAATTCACAGAAAGCTCAAAGTTTCATACAGCTTAACTTTGACACTATTTGAATGAAGAGAAAATGGAGTGGGAGAAAAATGAAGAGCTCCTTGTGTTTGGAACTTTAAATAGAGTGGGGAAAAGAGGGAGGAGAGAAAATCTCTCCATCTTTAAGGAGAAAAACACAATCCATTTTCTTCCTTACTTTTCTCCTTCCCTAATTATGAAACTGGTCCCAAACTTATTACTCATCCAATCCTTGATATAAAATATATTTATCTAATTTGATTAAATTAAAAAAATTGGTTAAGTTGATTAGTATGACATATATTTTCTAAAAAATTTTAGTCATCTTCCTTAATTCTCTCTTCCTTATCAATAAGGATAAATTAGGAAAAGATTAATAAAAATAAAAACTATATCTTATATTTAGATATAAGATTAATTCTTTAAATATGTCTTTTATTAAGGATGGCAGGAGCACATTTTTTTTTTTTTTTTGCGAACTATATATTGCGGGTTAACGTATTCATCGATGGTATTTTTAGTGATTGCATTGTCATACTCACGAAGAACTGCAGGTAGGTATCTTTTTTTTCCCTTCTGGCAATTACTCAGTTTCGAAATGAGAGAGATCATCAGGAAGACTACTATTTTGTCTTAGTTAATCATCTTGGACTCAAAAACAAAACCAACTCTCTTTGAAAGCTAAGTATCGACCAGACCTAAATTTGAACCTGTTTAGGGTTTTAACTTGTACGTCCTATAAGTGAAGAGATTGATCATAATCCATTATGTGTTTCCTTTTTCACTACCGAGCACAGAGAAGAGAATCTTACGAAACAAACAAACAATTCAAGAAAGATGAGGACCACACAATGCCTAACCCATAATATATATATATATATATATATATATATATATATATATATATATATAGACACACACACACACACACATATTGCAGTTTTTAAGAGAAGTTGCATGCATAAGTCTCTAGAGCGCGCACAAGGTACCATACACATATATTCTCTTTTGAAGTACACTCATAATGCAGCTTTTGATGTATTATTTTTTGCAGGTTCACTCAGTTGATGAGGAGGACCATATGTACAAGTGCACATGATTCTCTCTTCTTTTACTTTCCCATTTTCTACGAGAATACCCTTTTTTTTCTTTGTCCATTGATGCAAAAGAACGTTTGGTTCTTTCTTTCTTTCTTTCTCATTATTTGTTTTTGCTATCATATATATCTCATCTTGTTTTAAAGTTTTCTTCTTTTTCCTTTTCTGCTTTATGGAAAGTAAGCATATGTTCGAGTTCATATCTGTGTATATATGAGTATATGATTAGCTACATTGAAGATATATTTATACTTCTCAGTTCTTACGTTGATCTCTGATGTATTTTTAAAAATAATGATTAACATTTTTTGTCCCTCAAGTTTGTCCCCTTTTTTATTTTAGTCCCTCATGTTTCAAATAATGGGTTTTAGTCCCTCAAAGGGTAAAATGATTTAGGTTTTTATTAAATTTTAAGGACTAATATTTTAAATGAAATGAAACTTGAGGAATCAAAACTAAAATAAGGTTAAATTTGAAGGATCAAATATTGTATTAACCTTGAAATGAATTTGTCAATATATTAACTAATAATTCATAAAATTATTGAATATAGTAATTAAGATAGAAAATAAAATACAGTTTCAAAACTATATAGTTTTCCCAATGACTTTGTATCTTAATGGCATGATGCCCCCTCTACTCTCAATAGTACATGCCTCTCTAATCACAAAAACTGTATAGTTTTGAGGATGAAAAATGTTTGTGCATTACAAATAAGTATTACCATTTTTTTCAAATAAAAAGATTCCCTTTTGTGTAATGCCAAAAAGCCCTTAAAAAATTAGTAGTTGTTCATGGGTACGGTTGACTAAACTGCCTTAATCAAGGGATTAAACTGATATAATGTTGTACTCAGTTAATGAAACAAGGGACGGTGTTTACTTTCTTGAAGACAGAATTTTTTTGAACAGACACGTCTTCATTTGAGCATAATTTAAGGTACTGATGTTAATTAATTATGAAGCTTTCATGACTTAATTAAAACTCCTTCATTTGTGGGTAATCCAAATGTTGAATGTTATTGATTAACTAACAATTTTATATATTTATTTGGCTGCATGTTGCAATATTCGCCTCTGGTTTCCTTTTTCTTCTGACCTTTGAGAAAGCATTTAATTTTGTGGCCAAACACTTTAAAAAAGAAAGGTCATTTGAAGACTCAGCAAACCCACATTTACAAGTCAAAGCTTTTGTAGCAAAAAAGACTCTCTTGACACTCTTTCTCATTACTCAATGCAACTAAAGCATCCCAAAGCCCAATGGACTTCATGAAATTAAAGTTTCCCTTTTATACAAAACAAATATATCTGCTTATATATAAAGATAATCTAGTATAAAAAAAATGATAATCTTAAGCATTGCATGCATTTTTTTTTCCCTTTAAAAAATAGCTATTCAGTATCCACTATTACCAAAGAATTTGTTCAGTTATGGGAAAAAGAGGAAGTATAAAAAATGAGGCCTTTTTACAATGTCTCTTATAGTAAAATTTTTATTATTGGATAGCATTTGTCTCTATCTAATAATTTTTGTGTCGAGGTAAAAAAAAAATCATTGTAATACTTTTATGAAAGGACAGAAATGTAATTTAATTTGCATCACATTTGCATTGTTTTTTCTTAATACTATACAATAGGGTGAGGGTAATAAGTAGTGTTGTCAGTAAATTCTCTAAGTTTACCATTTTTATCTTACTAACTTATAAAATTGAGTTAAATCACAAGTAAAATCAGCAAAACTTACGAATTTATATAATGAATTTATTGTTTTTCCGTTTCCAAGTTATAAAATTATGTTGATTTACTCTTAAACTCGTGTTATAAAAATTATTGTTATCCAAATACATAAAAAGAGACATAAAACACATGTAAGGTAGGGTTGTGATAAAAATTTGTGGTTTCATTTAAATAAATAAACTGAGTTAAATAATTTATTAAATGAATGGAGCTGAAAATTGGTGGAGGCATAAGAGTGGGGGACCCCATAAAAGAGGAGGAGGAAGAAGAAGAAGAAGAATGGTCCAAACTTTGGGCACAGTGCTTTTATTTTGTGAAAAAGAACTCTCTTAATTAATTTCTGACTCTTTTACAGGAAAAGAAAAGAAATAAAGCCAAAAGCAGAATATCACCCCTTAGTCTCTTGCTTCACCTTTCTTCTTTTCCTCTTTCCCCTTTTTTGGAAGCTTCCCATCACCATCCTCTGTTCTCCCTAATATCAACTCAATTTTTTAAAAAAAAAAAAAATTGCAAGTAAAATTCTCAACACAATCACCAAACCACAATTTACTAACTATCAATTGGTAATAATTATATAGCAGTATATATTATTTGTTGTCTTGAACTACACTATTGAATTTTGATAACTTAAAAGAAGAATGAACTGTCATATCAAACATAAATAGGACAACATTTGTATACATTAAACTCATCTTGTTTGTTCAAAGAAATTGCAATTAATTAATTTGTATACACAAATTCATATCCTTCTACCAACAAAGGTGGCATGGTTGGTAAAGAAATTGGTTTATAATTATATGATTGTAAATTCAAAATCTACTTATGTGAACAACTTGCAGTAGACGAATTGCAACTACCTATGTAAACCTGTCTGATTCCAGAAGCATTACTTTGGCACTGGTGAGGTAAGCAGCTGGGACCTAAACTTGTTTATAACAAAAGAAAAAATTCAAATCCTTCTAATTAATTAATAAAATTTTTAAACAAGATTTGGTGCTAATTTTTCCAAAAAAAAAAAAAAAAGTGATGGTTGTTGGGGACCGCAAGTGGGCTACATAACATAAAACATGAATCAATCTCAGTCAATAGGGAAGCAGATTGTTACAGTAACAGTGCCTTCCCTGAATCGTTTTGTTCTCAACACTCTGTCCGTATTCCTCTCCTCTGAGATGCTCCTCTCTCTCTCTCTCTCTCTCTCTCTCTCTCTCTGTTACTTTTTCAAATTCTCTGCAAAGCTATTTTCTATAAAAATTGAAAATCCGTTGCATAGAAAGAGAAACAAAAGCGCCTAAACTAAAAACAAAAAGCACACATTTCTCTCTCTCCCTCCCTCCCTGCCTCCCTCCCATCACCTTCCTACTATAAAACCCCCCACGAACTCTTCACTCTCTAAAATCCCTCATACACACTCCTCAAACTCTTCTTACTTTCTCTATCTCTCTCTCTCTGTGTTCTTCCTCCATGGATTTCCTTAATTTTCTCAAATTTTGGAGGCATACTACCGCCAGCTCTGAGCCTCGTTTAGGTGTGGAACCAGATGATGGGTCTGAAGAAAATGACTCCTTTTTCGATTTGGAGTTCTCTGTTTACACAAATGAAAACAGCAACAGCAAAATCAACCTCAACTTAGAAGACAAGGTACGTGAGAGAAAAGACTTTGAATCTGGTAATGATCAAGTTTCCAGGAAACTCATTTCTTCTCTGCCGCCCAATGAGTCTATTTCCAAGAGAAAAATCCTCCCAATCGAGCATGTTTCTAAGCCTCAATCTCCCATTTCTATCCTCAAATCTGCTCCAAGCTTCAGAATCTTCATGTTCAAGAAGAACAAGGAGACGTCGGCTCACAAAACAGAGGAAATGGAAGATTCTCTGTTTTCTCCTTCGCTTAGCAGAAGTGCTAGTACCTCGAGAAGCCATGGAAGCAGATCGGAGAGGTTCTCAAAGGAGGTATTGCAGAAGTACTTGAAGCTTATAAAGCCTCTGTATGTGAAGATTTCAGGGAAGAACGGCGAGAAGGTGAAGCTCTCTGGAGATTTATCATCCTCTGCTTCAACTACGTCGTCTCCTTCAGTCGCCTCTGTTTCTTTGAAAAGAGAGAAACAGGGGAATATTCCGGTGGGGTTTCGTGGTGCGTGTAAGCATCTGGGGAAGAGCAAATCGGCCTCCATTGTCACCGGGATCGGGTCTCCGGCGAGAAAGAGCGATGATACGCTGCAGCTGCAATACGATGGGATTCAAAGCGCCATTCTTCACTGCAAGAGATCGTTCAATTCCAGAGGTAAAAAATCTCTGAACTTTTTTCGATAACTTCTTAATTTAGTATCATTTCTATATTGAAAAGTTCGAATCAAATATTTCTTTGTCTGAATCTACATTGTCTTGTTATCAGAATATGCTTCCACCGTCATCACCCAGTCTGAAGAGAAATCAACATGCCCAATGAGGAAGGAAACGAGCGTCTAGTGGTCTGCTTTTTTGTTTTGTAAAGAAAAGGAAATGAGATAGAATAGGGTACGTTGGTGTTGTTTTTAGGGTTGATGATGAGTGTTCATAGGCTACCTTGCATGATCTGTGTAAATTGACTGATGGGTCATATAATGAAAATTGAAAACTTGCTTCTGATTCTTCATGGTTCATGTTCAGTGTATCTCTGTTCTGATATTTTCTTTACCCCTGAAGAATGCTTCTTTTTTCCAGTTTTTGATTAGATAGTGATCTTAAGAACAAATCCATTGTTTGTATCTGATTTATTGATGTGACTGTAAGACAGGGTTCTCAGCTTCAAGTAATTTAACTTTTCCATTCCGGGGGGCAAAAGGGGAAAAATATTTTTGCAAGAAATTTTGCTTTTTCGGTTTATGTGGTTTTGAAAGAGGAAAAGGGCCAAAAGGGTTAGTTCAATCCTTCGGAGGAAAAAGAGAAAAATTTTTTCTGCTTTTTTTATCCTACTTTTGTAACATCTTAGGCAAATGAGAAAAATCAAGTTTAAAGGTTTTTTTGTTTTTCAAAACGAATCATATGAATTTTTACTAGAAAAGTATGAATTAATTTCAACAAAATTATTACTGAAGTTATCTAAAAATGAACAATAATTTTCAGAACTGTAGCAACTATTTTTTGGTTTTAGAAAAAAAGTATTTAAAGCCAACTTGGGGTAATGACTAAAATGTTAAGATATGCAATATATATATATATATATATATATATATATAAAGAAGAAGGAGAAAGTAATGTGGGTGAAATTTAGAATGTGGAATTAAATGAAAAGTTGGTCGGAGATGTTACTAGGGCATTTAATGATGAAATTGGACTTTGCATGTAAAGGGGAAAAGAAGGAGATGACATCTAAGTCTTAACAAAAAAAAAAAAAAAAAAAGTTAAGGGGTAAAAATATACATGTGCTTTATCTTGAGGAATGTCAAACATTAAATACTTTTTTTATATGCAAAAAGTGCATATGTGATTACAATTTAGGTGCAAAAATACCATTTAACCGTTAAGTTTAACTTTTTTTACTAACTAGGTGATGTTGTGGCATTTTTGCACATGTGTTTAGCGCTCTTTTTGTCAAACCACATGTGTATTTTTGGACATTTTTCTAAACCACATATATATTTTTATACTTTTGAAATACCACGTCATCGCCTAGTCAATAAAAAGAGTCAAAATTAACAGTCAAACGGTATTTTTGCACCTAATTTGTAACCACATGTGCACTTTTGCACCTAAAAAAGACATTTAGTGTTGGACGTTCTTCAAAGTAAAAACATGTGCATTTTTGCACATTAACAAAATATATATATATATATTTATAAGTCATAAGTTATTACTGATAACTAATTTATTTATTAATTTTTCTGTCAACAGGAATTTTTCTGATATCATTTACCTTATTTAAGACACAGTAAGGTTAAAATTTAAAAGCTAGGGATCGGATTCTGATCTCCCATTGATGGGGGCGACACAGATTATCCTAGGCACTTGATCACTTGGCCTAATTAACGGATTTATTTTTTTCCCCGTTTAACTTATTAAAATTTCACATGCAAATACTAATAAGTTAAATATCTTTAGAGTTTAGATACATGAATATTATACCAATAAAGTTTGGGTATATCTATAAGAAATTGACTTATAACCTACAAAGTCATAAATTCAAATCATGTTAACCAATGTAAAGATGTTATCATAGGATTTTCATATCTTTAACCTAATTCACACACTTTTCTCCCCATAGAAAAAAAGATACCTAAACATTATATTTTCTCCAATCTTAAATATAAGACATGATTGATTTTTTTAGATATTAAGGGAGTTAAATAAGTTTCTTAATCTTATCATATGTTATATACCCTAATATCATATATCAATTTATAAGTTATGCAAAATAATTTAGAGAAAAAATGATAAATATAAATATTTTAAGGTAATTTAATTAGTTTTTTTAATATTTTTTTAAAAAAATTAACTATATCTTATATTTAAGACCGATAGAGTATCTTTTTTTTTTTTCCGCATTATAATTTACTAGCATCATGTTCTTCCTATGTCCTATTTAAGCTCGTGGGTTCAAATTCATTGGTTGTCAAGCTGACTCCTATTGTGCTGAGGAGGGGGGAAAAACTTTAGTGCCCCCTAAAATTATCATAAAGCATATATTATAGGTTTGTGTGATATGAAGTGAGGATTTGCCGTTGCCGATTTTCTACTCAAGAGATTGTGAGACTTGAGGTGCTGTCTAATATTTACATCATAATTGATGATTATATTAAAGCAACCGATTTATTGGTTACTTTCTGTTCTGGTCCTTTTTATAAATAACTTTTATATTCATTGTGTAAAATGAACAGACAAGTTAATATTAGTTAAAAATAGTAAATGTGTAAAAAATGTGATGTTTCTTCCAAATATATCCTATTTATGAAAATAACATAGAGAGAGAATTAGTAACAAATATGAGATAATATATATAATAAATGAGTAAATGAAAGAGAATTAGTGGTGAGTGCAAGATAATTAATATAAATAGGGAAAAACATTTCTCATGTTGTAGGAGAAGTGTTTTCTCATGTCACACACACATGAAATGGTGAGACCCACACGTATATATGAATTCATATATGTGTGTGTAGAAATCTTCTTCTTCTCATACAACATGAGAAAATTCAACCCCTATAAATATGTGTATTTAATAAGGGTAGAGAAGAAACAAATAGTTTTAATTTGGAGACATAAGGAAAAAGTTGCTTATAAAAAAGACTAACCTTAAAAAAGAGAAAGTTACTTATAAAAGAGATTGGAGGAGTATTTAACAAAACTATAAAAAGCATCCACCTTCTACGAAAACTAACTCGTACGTAGAAAGGCTAATAAATAATGAACCTAAATTAATACAACTATCTGGTATCCTATACCATTCGAGCTTTAAGATTTTGAGTATATACTATTAAGATTATTAATAAAAAAAATTAGAAAGAAAAAAGAAGAGTGAGATGAAGGTGTAGAAATGAATGGGAAATTTGAAAATAAGAACACAATAAGATACGAGACATGGTGGTGGTTGGATGATTTTGAGATTCTTAAAATTTGAAAATTGTGGAGAGCAGGTAAAGAAAATGACCATTTCTTTGTCTATGACAAGAGAGACAGAGAGAGTTCAAACTCCAATTGAACACACACACATCCAAATAGCCATCGCCTTCATCATCATACTATTACAGACCTTACACGAACTTGCTCAGAAAATACACCCATATTGCTTTTCTCTATTTTCATTTAAAATTATTACAAATACGTCATAGTCTTATATATAAGCCACGTTGACTGTGCGTGCAGACTTGGTGTAAATAATACAATGTACATGTTAATGCAGGCGTCACAGTCACAAGGCTATGTGTTCCCTTTGCCACAATCAATACTAAATTGAAGCAAAAATACATACACTGTTGTTTTTATAATCTCACTAAAAATCAATAAATATAATTACCTCATAATTATGTGGGAGAGAAGTTAAAAGTTAAAAGTGTCCTATATTTTAAGAGTACATATGTGTAAATACCGACTCAATGAAATGAATATATTCAATACTTACTGGATCTCGTCCTTATTGTTATAAACAACTAATTAGTTGTTAAAAGTTATTATTATAATAATAACTTTTACATAAATTAATAAAATTAGTCTAAAGTCATTTGTTAGAGGATTTTGGTTAATTAGTTATAAAAAGGTTTTATAGTTAGTTAGGAATACCAGATGAAAAGAAATTAATGCTTTTGACAAAACTTATTATGTTATGAAACGTGCTAGAGGCAGGTCCTTATAATAAGAACGAGGGATTATTAATTTTGGAACAATTAATTAGTGGGTAGCTCAATTGTTAGGAGGCTGAATGCGCTAGCTTAACCAATAGTAGTCTTGAGTTTGAATCTTAAATATCCAACTGCACTAAATATTTATTGAGAGAACTTTATCGTCCTTGTTGTCATCCTTTGCAATTCAATCTGGATTAGTTGGAATTTAACATAGCTTTTGGATATTGGGTGATTTGAGTATAAGCATAAAAATCAAGAAATAGTTATTTAGTTGTTGTTGTTTATATATACTCTCTTCTACAGTCCTAAATATAAGATAAAGTTGCTTTTTTTTTAGAGATTAAGGAAGCTAATTAAATTACTTTAGAGTATTTTTTATATCTATTTTTTCTTCAAACTAATTAGTTTAACTAATAAAATACCCCCTAGTTATTATTATAAGTCAACAATTAATAAATATATTTTGTTCTTTTTATAAAGCACTTACTTTTTCGTAAGGGGTATTAATTATTTTTTTTCCATATATGCCTATAATTAATAAAGGTAGTAGGTGAAAGTAATAATTGATGTGATATTAGAGTTTATTGTAATTAGTAGAGGTAATATTGGAAATTATTTAAATTTTAAGACAACTTTAATGACTTTAACTATTTTTAATGGTTTGTGAGAATGTTAGTTGGCGGTGTTTATAATAAAGACTCAAGGGAGTAATGTATAAATATATAATCTGAGGATACATAACATATGATATGATTGAGCAACTTATTTAATTAGTTTTCTTAATCTTTCTAAAAAAACTCAACTCTATCTTATATTAAGATCGGATAGAGTACTATATAATTTTATCTAGCTAATATTTATGTGAATGGAATTAAATTCATGTGGTTTTTAGATAAAAAGAAATAAACATGTCCGGTTTGAGACAAAAACAAAAGACACGTACTCCTGACTATAAGGAACAATACTTAAAAAAGACAAGGACCAAACACCAATTTGTGCTGCGAGAATTAATGGTAGATGATTTGCTATGTTTCTGTTTGGTGATTGATTATTATGATTAAGTGTGAGTATTATATTTCCATGAATGGAGGAAATAAGAATATACATGTGAGTTCATTTTCTGGAGTTTGCTTTTTCTTGTTTGGTTAGTGAGGAGGAAGCATTATGATTGGAATTTGAATCTCAGTTCATTGAATCTTTTTGTGTTCTCATTTCCCAAAGGTTTTTTCTAAGGCCAAATAATAGCTACCTACCAAACTACACGCAAATATTGCATTCCTCATCATAGCATGATCTTATAGTCTCATGTCCTTCTCGGGATGTGAAATATTTTATAAGCTTAATTTTTTTAAAAAAAATAGAAATTTGGAATTAAAATTTTATATATTCTCTTCAAGTTAATTTTATAATTCAATTTATCTATTTTTTAAAGGATTAATGCTCATTCAACATCCTCAAATATTTTTTAAGGTGCATCAATATTTTGTGGTGCATTTACTATTCTATGTACAACACCCTAAAATATTTTTTAAGTCTTGATATACCATAGGCACTAAAAAAAATATTTTAAGATACTAGAAACACCTAAAAATTAATTTACTGTGTTGAACGCACATAAAAAAATATTTCAGAATGCTGAATACATTACTAAATATTTCATGATACTAAATTTATTTGAAAAATACTTATGCATCTTAACCTTGTTTAAATCGAACACATTAAAACTTTTCCTGTTTGCCTCTGACCGCAGTTAACTATTAATTGATATGTTGGGTTATGGAGTTCAAAATTCTTCATAAATTGTTCAAGAAAAGGGTAAAATAATTAAGAATCGGCTGTTTTTAATTTTTTTTTTGGGGGATAGTATTTAAGAATCGGCATAAGACATGACTAAGATCATAATCTTTGAAAAACATTTTTTTTTTTTGGTAAAAATCGGGGCAATCGCCCTATATTATTTATGTAAGTAACTACATCTTGGGTAAATGAAACCCAAAGTATCCCTGCCTAAAGCATCAATTACAATAGCAGGGGGATTAACAAAGATAACTCTATCCCCTTTACTCCTAAGGCTATAGTTTGCAAGTATATCTGCACAAGTATTTCCTTCTCTAAGCACATGAACAAACTCTATGCTAGTAAACTCACGACAGATTGAAGCAATCTGTTTCAACAACGTAGTATCAGCCCTATCATCTATCAGCAAGCTATTCATCAACTTTACTACAGCTAGAGAATCAGATTCTACTATTATATTTACAAACTGATATGAGACAGCTAGTTCTAGACCTATAATAATGGCCCATATTTCACTTGTTATTGCATTGCAACTCCCCAAATATCTTGTAAAACCACCTCTCCATGCACCATTGCAGTCTCTAATCAGACCGCCACATCCAGCCACGTTACTACTTCCCTTTGATATCCCATCAACATTGAGTTTCATCCAGCCAGCTGGTGGGGTATGCCATCGGATAGCCACTTCTTTTTTTATTCCTCTTGACTTGCCAAATTCAACCCTTGCCTTCTTAACTTCTGCTACATATTTGTATACACATCCAGCCCGATCAAATGGCATCTCGAAATCATCCTCAAATAATCCCTTATTCCTCCAATTCCATAGGAACCAACATGTTATCCCAAAAACAAGATTCCAATCTTCCTTTGAGCTTGCCAAATTCCATGCCAGCAACTCCTTACCCTGCAAACGCACAAATTCAAAGTTTGCACGGTTCGGTTTTAAGGTATCCCACAGATCCTAGCCAGTTTACAATCTCTCAACACATGCATTATGTCTTCCTTGTCCTGACAGTAATAACACCCCATATTGCCTCCTATAATCCTGCCCTTCCTCTCCCTTGTAAGTAGCCTATTATGCATAGCTAGCCACAGGAAAATTTGAATCCTTTTTGGTCCCTTCCAATTCCATAGTTCCTTCCATTCTCTGCCATCTGAACCTTCCTCCTTTCTTATTGCATGATACATTTCAGCTACTACATAGCTTGCTTTTCCATTGTTACCCCATCTAATCGCATCTGAACCATTGTTTGTTTTCGGTGGAGGAATTGCCCTAATAAAGTTCCTTCCCTCTTCATTCACCCATGTTGCAATTTTTTCCATGTCCCAGTCACCATCTGTCTTGATCATTTCCTTCACTTTGATCTGTTTCTTCGCTTCCCTAGGAGCAACATCACACATTTCAATCACTCTCCTTCCGTCTCCTAGCCACCTATCATCCCAGAAGTTTATTAGTTCCCCATTCCCAACTTCCCATTTAATATTTTCAACTATATTTGGCCATATTCTGACCAAATTCCTCCATAAATCAGAATCTGTTTTATTCCCTATGCAGCCTTCTAGTAAACTCCTTTTCCTTTTGTATTTTCCATATAAAACTTTTGTGCATAGGTTCTCCAGTTTTGTGATCATATTCCATGCCACTCTCCCTATAAGTGCATCATTCATGACCTCAAGGTTTCTCATTCCTAAACCTCCATTCTTCTTTTCCTTACATATAGTCTCCCAACTCACTGCGTTTATTTTCTTCTTTCCCTCCTCCCTTCCCCAGACAAAATCTCTTTGTAGCTTCTCTATTTGCTTTCTAACTCCCACTGGAATTACAGCATGTTGCATGGTATAGGTTGCCATTTGATTTGTTACCGATTGAACAAGTGTGATTCTACCTGCAAGAGACAAGGTCTGCTTCTTCCAACAGTTGAGCTTATTTTGCATTTTGTCAAGTAAGTTTTGATAATTCTTCCCCCTTACTCTCCTATTTGTCATGTAGGCACCCAAGTATCTACCCAGTTCATCCGTACGTTTAAAACCAGCATACTTACAGATTTCATTTTGCTCAGATCTATCCACATTTCTAGAAAAATATACACTGGTTTTCTGGAAATTTACCTTTTGCCCTGATATCTTCCCAAAGGTCTCCAATACCTCCATGACCATACTTATTTGACCCATTTCAGCTTCACAGATCAATAGTAGGTCATCTGCAAAGAGCAGATGTGACACTTCTGCCCCCTCACGCCCCATCTTGATAGGCTTCCATTTTTCCTTCTCCACACAGTCAGCAATCATATGTGAGAGTTTTTCCATTCCAAGTACAAAAAGATAAGGAGACAAGGGGTCCCCTTGCCGTAAACCCCTTGTTGGAACTATTTCCTCCCTCTTGCTCCCATTCCACATAATTGACATTCTAACAGAGTTCATACAAGCCTCCATGACCTTCTTTGTATGCACATCCAGATCAAGTTCTGTCAATACTTTCCCCATATAATCCCAACTCATCCGATCATAGGCCTTCTCTAGGTCAATTTTTATAACCATGAATCCCTTCCTTCCTTGTAGCTTATTCATTGTATGTACAATTTCTTTTGCAATAATAATGTTTTCATGTATGTTTCTCTTAGGCACAAAACTCGTTTGATGTGGTGAAATCAGCCGATTTAGAAAAGGTTTCAGCCTATTTGCTAACAGTTTAGCTAAACCTTTATACAGAACGTTATAGAGGGCTATAAAACATGTGTATAAAAATGTCAATGATGATGAAAAATAACTTTTAAGAAAATGCATGAAAATAATTATATTTGATATCTTATAGACCGAAACAGTCATTCAGTCATAATTCTAATGTTATTTGTTTATTTGGTTAGATGAGAATAATGAAATATACTAATACTAGAAATGAAAGATAATCAATTAGTTCAAAGATGAATTTTTTTTAATAATTTTCTTACTCAATTAACTTTGTTATATAATTCCAAATTAACGATAATAGAGTACAAAATAATTTCGTTAAAGATCATTCTATTTTGCTTGAGGGTCATGATTTCATAAAAGAGTAAAACTGTGTCACTTACTTTGAGGGGAGAGGAGGGTGACAGAGATTTTCTTTTTTTCTTTTTCCACCTTTACTAAATAGCCCACAGAAAATTTTCAATGTTTCAAAAATACATTCTCAACAAAAAAAAGATATTCTTTTTATTAATGATAATTTTGCCAATATTATCCTTTCCCTCCCCTCAAACCAAACACACCCTAAAAAAATTACTTTTCGAAAAGTTTAGGACATCCATTCAAACTTTTAAAAGTAGTAAGCATTGTATATTAAAAAAATTCTGATTACTTTAAAAAGCTATAGAGAATATATTTTTAAAATAAGTATGATATATATGAAAAAAATTGACGAAATTATGTAGAAATACAAACTATGTCATGGAATCTTAAAATCACTAACCAATGAATTATAATTTATTATCATAACCAAATCTTAAAATAACTAACCAAACACAATAATTTTTGCTTTTCATAAAATTTCTAAATAATAATTAAAGTTCATAATCTATTTTAAAAATTTAAATAAATAACCATAATTCTATCTTCCATGGCAAGGTATAAAATCCATAGTGATCCGCACGTTAACTAGATGATTGAAGAAATCACGTCTCAAATGTGAAAATTTCTTGTTTATGTACTCTGACAAAAAATTCACACCAACAGCCTACGTGTAGCTGTCTACCTATACTTATTTAGTACTATCTCCATTTCTAAATACTATAAGATAAAGTCGACCTTACCTTATGGCTGCATTACATACACAGAACAGAGGAAACAAAAAAACACAACACTGAACTGGTTACCACAATACACAAATGACCCAAAAAAACGAAATTAGGGGTAGTTGAAGCTCCTTTTGCACAACAACTAGTTATCCGACAAAAACAAAGCAACCAGAGCATACTTTCACACACCATAAAGAATATATATAAAATCCATGACAAGAAAACAGCTTAAAATTCCCACTTTTTCAGCTCCATGCCATCAGGAGGACTTCCCTCAACCTTCTTTGATCCCACTTCCTTCCAGTTTGTAGACAGCACCGTTCCATTAGATTCCACCTGCAACACATTCAACAGACATTAGATAAAAACACAGCTGTACACGAGGATGACAAATTCGTAGCCGCCAGGTATGCGGCTCACGCTTAAGAGTATCAAGGACACCAGGAAGAAATAGAAGTCGGCATTGGACATTCACCAGACTATAGAATATATATTAAACACTATAACTTACAAATGACTTTCTCATTGCTCTTCTTGTGTCCTCATCTGCATCTTGATATATGTCACGGAAAAACTTGTTCAGCGCTGCATCCCCATCAAGTTTTTCTTCTTTCTCCTGATATGAACAAGAAATGGAGAATCTCAGGACTCAGGAGCTGAAAGTGAAACATAAATAAGTAGACACAGCATTTTAAACAGCAGCAGACAAACCTCTTTCTTAACCTGAGCTTCAAGTTTATCCCAATCTACTCTTGTTGGTTTTGAGGATGGGTACGTAAGCCTTTGACCTGCATAAAGGATACAAGGTATTAATAATCAAAGTTCAGTAGAAACACGAGATATCAAATTAGAAAATCCTTCAAAACTTGAAGTCTAAAAAAAGCTGGATGAATGCTATCCGACAGATTTCAAAGGCAGCTCTGATACAGTTGATTACAGAAAATTACCAGCAATCTTAATTTACCTGAGGAAGCAGGAACCTTTCTTTGAACTACAATTTGCCCAGTGTACTCAAGAGAAGTCCAATGTAAAGGTTCTGCTTTTGCAAGGCGAATTTCAATTTTGCTAGCCAGTACCTCATATCTGCTTCTTGCAGGTATTATCTGAATCCAGAAAACAAGTATTAAAATGATTTGCAGGCTTAAAGACATAACTTAGTTATATCAAATACATGAGATGTGAAGCCCATTTTCCATCAAGACAATCTTGAAGAAAATTTAATTTAAAAAGAAATCCTAAACCATAAATTAAAGATTTTTTTTTTTTTTGTTTGCTGTACAGAGATAGAAGCTCTCATCAATACCTTTCCAAATAAGCGGGGTTGAAAGTTATATTCATCTTCACCAGGAACATCAATACGAACACTTAGCTGAAAAATATAAAGAAGTAGATTAGGAACGCATCAATCAACATGATCCCCAGGATGTAAGCAAATGAAATCATCAACTAAATTTTAATAAATTGTCAGACATACTATTTGTTCACCAAAGTCAACCGTAACTCTATCCCGTGGGATTCCCTTCGCAAATATGGTTACAACAACTTCATCAGGCTTCTGGTAGAATTCATGCCTGCACAAATATTGTTTACCAGAAATCAACCTTATGTCGGGTGACCAGTAGTTCCTTTTGATAGGTCCAATGCAGACATCTTAAAATCATCAAAATCAGCACTCATCAATTATGCAAGGAGTATCACAGACTAGAAAGTTGAAATAGACTTCTTTGACATGTAACAAAATATTTATCAAAATGTAAAAAATCCTGATTAGGCACCATATTTAAGAACTCATTAAAACCAAAAGGCATTTCGGTATTTGGATAGTTAGCATCTCAGGTATATTGTACAACTGTAAGATTTCAGCGATTGAATTTGTGCGTGAGATCCTTATGCTTTCTAAGAATTATGAAATGCCTGTAAAACATGTTTAGCTAGTTTTTCACGAGTTTTCTACAATCCAACAATTCAAATGCAAAAACCCAATCCAAGGCCACCACATGAATCACAGGCACCAAAAGCTGAAGACTCTCAAATGAGCCACAACTCTGTTTGCATGTACCCTCTCCCTCTCTCTACTGTGTTTTCAATGGAGCATTGATTTACAACATCTTCATTTAGTGATTCACTTATATAGATATCTCCTTTCAAATGTTCCCTATTGGAGCTCATAGATAATCTCATTCTATTGGTGTTGAGTAGACAATAGGTAATCCTTCACATAATTTTTATGCTATGATTTATTTAAGCAATTTAAAATGTTCATAAAAAAGTAATTACAAATTATTTTTACTGTATTACCTTGGGGATATTCTGCCATCTGAATATGCAATCTTTTTCATTATAATGGCCTTTTTATGTGTTATTAATGATAGAGACATATATTTTACTAGATATTTATTCACATATGTAACTCTTGTGAGTTTGCAACAGTTTACCTCTTCTACATGATTAGCCTAAACTTGCAAATTTGACAGCATTGCTAAAGACAATTCAAATGCCTAAGGCAATCACAAACATGAAACATCAAAGTCAAGTATCTACGATAGACAAATTTCCTGGATGCTAGAATGATGAATATACTATGCGAGATGCCACCAACATTAACAAAAGATGCATGACAGAAAACATGCAGCACTTCACACATAAAACAAAGGCTCATAAGAGAGCAAAACGAAAAAACAAAAAAGCACTAACCTGTACTTAGGCTTAGCTGCAGGTTCAGCCACCAGAGGTAGGTCATTCTCTGGATTTAAGGCAAGGTCGTCCTCTACCTTAATATCTTTTGAAGCATCATCAGAGATGGGGCTCTTTTCATGTATAGTTATGGTTTTGCTTTCCTCTGTTCAACACAATTTGTCCATTGGTCACATGTCCGTATAAAACCAAACTATCATATATTTCCACATTGTCCATCTCAACAGTCAATATATAATCATGAGATCTCACTAAACTTAAATGCAACCTGAATCACCAACACGGAAGAAAAGAAAGTTTTACTGCAAGGAAAGAGTTTTACCACTTTAAAAAGCAGAGCTTTACCTGCAATAAGTTCATCACACTCTTTGATCAAAGTAATGAATCTTTGATCTCCTTGATCCAATGAAGCACCCTTCACCAGAGCTGTCTTAGCAGTCTGATATTCCTCAAGCTTCATGCACGCGGTACTGAAACCAAAATAGCATACAAAAAAATGAGATAGTCTGGTAAATAACACAGTTGACCCAGTATGTAAGAAAATTATCAATTACAGTGAAATTAGATTGGGTCCATTACAATCAAATATAACCGATAGGAAATCTGAAAAGTATGGCCGACAATATCCTTGCTGACAATATTCAAACTGCCCATAATATGGCAATATCACGTTATTGTTAAGTTAAAAGAGTAGGTCGCATCAGAAACTATTTCTCAGAATATGAATTAAATATTAAATATTATTCTCATAATTTCTAGTGAAATTGGAAAAGGATTTTAGGAATAGAATGGGCAGCACCATTGTCAATAAGTCATTATCAGTGATGGTGACAACTGTGATCAAAAGGTGGAACTCACATCAGCAACAAATATGCAGCAAACCAGCATCTAACAGACTGAATTGACACTTGAAAGGTACAATGTATTAAGGGAATGCAACATACCAGCAAAGAGGTTATTCATTGATAAGCATTATTGAAGCAATCAAGCAATAATAAAGATCCTAAAATACATGCTGATTGTTTACGGTAACTAGAAGCATGTCAAAATATGTACTTTTTTCTTTTTCAGTACAAAAGGTTCTGGCTTGAGACCTTTCACCCAAGCCCGGATAACCCCAACTAGCCTTAGTAGGTTAATAAGACAGAGTAGCATTGCACTCACCCTTTGCGCAAATATGCCTTGGCTAGTTCAGGATTCAAGTCAATTGCCTTGTTCGCGTCAACAACAGCTTCTGCTCAAATAATTTACAATTAGTAGCAATAATTCATAAATTATATCCCATTCAAGCATACAATAAACAAGAGAGCCAGTACATACAAACGCAACCAACATAAAACAGCTCAATGAGGTCCACAGACACACGTTCGCAGTGAAATAGGGTAACGAATAGAGACTGAAATTCAAAGGATCACTGAAGAGAGAGAACCAGACTTGGCACCCACTATATGACAACTTCACCGGGAAAATACATAATCATCTAGGAGAACCAACTAGCTTAAAAAAAGTTTCTATCTCAACAACAAAGAAAAACGAATACACATGGGTATCCCATGAATAGATCTCCGACATAAAAGAAAATTCCATCTTGATTATTCTTGCTCTCCTACCTGATTTTACCTCGCATAATAAGATTCTCTAGAATAGAAAACTGATCAAGCGTAATTCGAATTCCTACTAAAGAGTTAATTACTCACGCAATAAAAGGAGAATTTAGAAAACATGAGGATCCAAAAGATTTACACATTATAAAAATCCTCAACATCACTGGCAAATTCTCGAAACCAAGCAAGGACTAGGTAAAGTGAGAAGCGTACCAGTGAAGTTGCCCAGTTTGATGTTAGCCTGGGCGCGGTCGGTATAGAGGTCAGCGCTAGGGCTGATGGCGATGGCCTGAGTGAGGAGGTCTACGGCCAGCTCGTAGTGGTCATCGACGAAAGCCTCTTTGGCTCTGGCTTCGAGATCGGAGGCCATGGGAAGGCAAGCGTCGACTGAGAAAGAGCGGAAGAGTCTAGAGGAAGAACCAAACAGAGCGAGAGAGTCTGATGATTGAGTAGAGTACGATTGACCTGAGAGGCTAATATGGAATCGCAAGTGGAGATGAACTTCGAGGAAGATAGAAAACTTAAAAATAAATAAAATAAAATAAAATACTAAAACTCAAAAAACACACTCACGCGCAAATGAAGAAACAACCCAGACATTCCCTTTTTTCTTTCTTTTTTTATAGACTTTCAGTTCTTACCAATTATTCCCTCGGGTCGACCCGCAAAAAAAAAAAATAATAAGGCATTTTTATCTAATTGATTAAATTAAAAAATTTAGTTAAATTAATTAATATGACATAAAATATATTTAATATGACATTTAATTTTTAAAATACCTTAGTGATCTTTTTTAATTCCTTTATTTTTTATTGTTGAAAGAATATCAATAGGAATAAATTAAAAAATGTTTAAAAAATATCTCTTATATTAAGATTATAATTAAATTTCTAAATATATTTTATGTTAAGTATAAAGAAATTAATAAAATATCTAAGTTTCTGGTTTATTGGGGCGCCCATGACCAACAATGAAACCCTTAAAAGCTATAAAAATTTGTGTTAATAAAGTTCAATTTGCTTATTAAGAAATAATTGAAGTTCAACTTGTCTAATGTTATCAGATGTTCGATTACAATTTTACTATGTAATTAGGATAGAATGTCATTTTTGCCCTCAATGATCGAAATTAAGAAATATTAATTGAACTATAATAAACATATTATCATAATAATAAAATAATAGGTGCATAATTCGAGAAGACAAAACCTTCAAATAAAAACAAACTGAGAAGGGTTAAGTTAGGTTTTTGACATTTTTTTTTTCAAGTTATAATTATACGCAAAAACATATGACAATAACGGTAAAATTTTGAATTGGGAAAAAAATTTTAGATACTCAAATTGTTGCTTTTGCAAAAAAAAATAAAAATAATAATAATCTTTTAATTCTTCAACTTTGAACTCAGTCCCTTAACCATATATTTAAGTTTGTCTACACGAGTCATGTATTTGAGAAGTAAATTAAAGTTTGAAAAATTACAATTAAATGAGGTTTTTAATAATAAAAAAAACTTATGTGCTAAAAGAAGCAAATTATTGTATGGATTGGTGGTTAACAAGAAGTCAATAGACTTAGCTATTTGAAGTTCGAACAAATAGATTGCATATGATATTTCTGTTATGGTCCTTTTTTGCAATCGCATCATGTAAGCTTTTCTTAAAAAAGGAAAAAAAAAAAAAAAAAAAACGTAAAGTTTCCTGACAACAGTAATGATCTTGCCAGATGAAACCATTTTATGATCCCAAATATCCATGTAATCACGAAGGAAAGTTTTACTTAATAAGTCCAACTGCCTTAATCACAAATAAAGAAGATTAAAATTGTATATTGAGTACTTTTTTATTTGTTAAAAAATAATTTCATGTTTTCAAATGACCCTAACTTTTTTTTTTAAAAAAAAATATATAATATTTGGAGGATTTTCAAGTTTTTAACTTTGATCACAATGTCTAAATCTAATCCTATCTTAATTTTAGATAAGCATTATGAATGCGCAAGTGTATTTGGTCCTAAAAATTGATAAAAGTTTGGACAAAGAGTTGTTTCTTTGATTACAAGGTCCATCTATAAGCTGTCAAGAGGTAGAAGATAACACAAGAAAAGAATTTAATGGCAAAGAAGAGATATTGAGGTGCTTTATCAACAAATCTAAGGCTGTCAATAGTAACATCATTTGTGTCACTTTTTCCCTCCTCATAGACCCTCCCAAAAGTTTGTCTGAATTAAAATTTGTTATTGTATTGTATATATAACAAGAAAAATAAAAATTGAACTAAATATATATTTTATATTGTATATATAAATATGGCAAATATAGAGTATTGATAATCTAAGCTGAATTTCATCACTATTTTCATTATATCCAAATTCTCAAAAAGACATGGTTGGAATATGACGTTGACAATTTAAAGGAAACTTTTCAAATATTTAAATATTATTTAATGGGCGAAAACGGGATAATTTATAAGCCTGATCTATGCAGTATCATCTGGGTAAAAAGAAACTAACATCTACTCTATAAACTCTTAACCAGGAGATTTACTCACTAATTCATGACTGTGGATTTATGAATGTACTGGAACCATTAAAAAATCCAGGAAAAAAAAAGAAAAAAAAAAACTCTTTCTCTTCATCTTTCATCATTTAGTGTTCTTCATTTTGTTGCTTCCTTTTCTTTTATGTTCCCTCTTTTCCACCACAGCTGTGAGGATTCTTTACTTCACCCCATTTTTGGCAATTAGTATGTTCCCTTTTGCTTTCTTTCTCCATTACTCATCTTTCATTCTAATCTCTATCATCACTTTTTTAAATTGGGTCATACTTACATCAAATTTCTTATATCTTTGACATTAAATTCTCCAATCACACGACCATGTGTTCTATTTATTTTTTTATGAGTTTATAGTTAAATAATAATAATTCAAAAATAGAAAACATAGTCAAATGTGATTAGATAACTTGATAAAATTGATATAAAGAACTTAACCTAATTATTTTGCTTTCAAGTTCCCCACACATCAGAATCTTGCCCACGATACCAAGAGGAGGTGGATGGTAAAGAACATGCTTAAGAATTGGTGCATCATTCTCAACAACTTCACATTCATAATCATCTGGAACACCCCATGGATCCTACTCTGCATTCAACATAAAGCATGAGCATATGTATTAAATCCCACGTTTTATATTATTCCTCAAAGTGGATTCACATAATTTCAATAGAGACAGCTGAAATCGCAATAATTCGTCCAAGTAAATATCTTTAACAATGCAAGACATATAGAGTGGCCAGAATGATTTAATTTCCATGATCGAAGATATTATTCTTGGATAAATGATGGCCACCAAATTGTCAAGTAAATCATGTTTACATATGATTATGTTATGCCCCATCTTATGGTTACAGGTGTGGGACGAGGTTAAAAGCAGTTTCTGCACGGGCGAATTAATTGGGAGAGGTGAAAGCCTTGGAGAGGGCTGAGATGTGAAACAGGGGAGGATATGAAAAGGCCAAGGCAGCCGCTATAACAGTCAGAGAGGATTTTAGGAGAAGCTTCAGCTGGGAGGTTGCTGGCTGTTCAATTTCTAGGCAAGTCTTCTGTATTTTCTGCAATTTTCATCTGCTGCCATCTGTGATTTCTGGTTTGTCATGTTCAATTATTAGGAATTAGCAACTCACCCAACAGATAATCAAAAAATGCTAACGATAAACTAAAGCAGTAACCTGTGCGGAAATTTTTTTTTCCCCTTTGCTTGTTACCAGTGTCTGTATATCGCATATTCTTATTAAACTAAAGTATAACTTAGAAATAGAGCAAAATCTTCGCAAGAAGATTTGATCTAACTTCACTTTAACACTTAAGGATATCTTTCCCTTTGATAAGATCATTGGAATTCAAGTCTTTTAATCAGAGAGCAAGCTAAGCCTACAGAAATTTATAAAGAGGGTCTACTCTGCCGCTAGATGTTCAAGTCTTGACACATAAACCAAGGATAATAGGACTTGAATGCATGTTACAAAAGAAGTGCTTTTACAATTTATAAGGTAATTATGTTAAAAGAATTTTGTCTCAGCGGCCTGTGAAAAAGGGTTTCTGAAACCATGTTTTGTCCATTTTCCAAACATGCACTATGTTGTGTTTTAGACTCTTCCCCCTTTCCCTCGGAAAAAAGTTCAGATCTTTATTTGGCATATACAACACCTAGTACGAGAGAATTAGTACATGGTGCAGGAAAAAGAGAGCAAAGAGGAAGTTAACACTCACTGAAAACTAAGTTTTTAAAGTTGCGAGAGACCAAATAAAAAAGGGAATAGCTATATTTTGGGCCTATTTTTAGCACCATTGTTGCCTTGAACAGTTGAACGTCACAATAGGAGTCTCACTGGACAAAAAACAGAGCCTCTCCAAACTGAATGATTTCTAATGCAGAAAAACAGTGAAACAAGTCCATACTATACAATGTTTCACAAATTGAAATAACGGAAAAACTCAGATAATAGCTTCCTTTCATACTTCACTAAATACATTATACAATCAGCCAGAGACTACTTCTCGTATCCTCCAAATTCTCATAAACCAAATAATTATTATACCCTAAGATATAACAACGCACAAAATTAGCTAACTTTCTATGTTAGATTAACATTTTCCACAATTTCCCCTCCTCACCGAAAATGAATTTCTTGCCAACATTCATCAATACCGATCATTATCATCGATCTCAATAGCAGAAAGAACAGAGATATAACAAAGCTCAATACCCATCATGTTGGCGATGAGTGCGAGCTCGTCTTGAGCCTCTTTGATGAGCTCTTCGACCTAGCCACAGCCAAGGCGCTTCGCGATCACTTCCCAATCTTCCTCTTCCTAATAAACATTAGGTGATTCAAATTTTGGATTTTGGGAATCAAAAGTATTCATTATGAAAAATTTGGTATTAAGAAATTTTGAAATTAAGAATTTGAAATTAAAGCATATTTTCCTAAAATTAAGAAATTTTGAAATTAGGAAATAAATTTTGGCTTAAATGTTTTAGAAGCAATATTTTATGGCCAAAATAAATTAAAGGAAGAGTAAAGTTAAGGAATAATTGTAAGGGAATTTATTATGCCTAATTAGAATTTTCAGGAGGAAATTGTTAAAGTCTAATAGCCTAATTTCCATGAATTATTTTGGAGAAAAGAATAATTCACATAATACACACACCCATTAGCAATGAAATGCAAACCCATTGTCATTTCTCCAGCTTTCACGTGAACAGCAATGGGAATAGATATCAACAAATATACACAACTTGATCCATTAGCCATTGCGTCTTGGCCCAATCTATATGCTCAACTAAACTCATTCAAGTCCATTGTGTCTAAGTAGCCCACACGTAACAGATAAGAGAAGCAGTAACACACTCCTTGATCCATTATTCTCACCTTCTTCTTGTCGGCTAGCTCATGAAACAGCAGGAGATATATATCTAATCAGTAAAGGATCACGTTATCAGGAAAAAAAAACTAGAGATGCTCAGCAGCAATTACGTAAAACATCGGAGAACCAGGCGTAGCTTATCTCGCACGCCAGCTACTCAACGAATTCAGAACCTTCCATGCTTCTTGAGCCCAGTGTTAATCAACGCTGAATACTCTTTTAGCCTGTTCATGCTCCACTATTTTCTGCATTCTCAGCAAGACAGCAAAACATACACACGTATACCTCCTCTTTATTTATTCATTTCGCCTTTTCTTATTCGGCATGCACAGAAATGCAGAAAACTGAGGCTGAGAGAGTGTGAGACCGAGAGCAAGAAAGAAATCTGAAACGAAGAGGATGTGTGTGACGAAGAAAGTTGAGACCAAGAGGGAGTGAGAATCACAGACCGAAAGGCAGAGAGACGAGGAAGGAGAGGGAGTTGAAGGAAGAAGAGGAGGAGGAGGTTCTGAAGAAGCTTCGATTAGCATGCAAATACGTTTCATTTCCATTTCTTCCTTCTCATTCGTTTCGACTCTCCACAGAAAGAAAGAAACAGAGTGTGAGACAGGGAGAGAGACGAGAGATCAAGGACAAGAAGTTTGAAGGAAAGGAGTTAGTCTGAATGTTGCATGCAGAAGTTTCGAACATGGTAAGCATCTTCCTTTTAGTTTCTACACGTTGGCCTTTGCGTTTGAAACTGAAGTATTATGGTCTCGCTTCTGCATGATGGGTCTCTGCTTTTGAGTGCAGAAATAGAGAATGTTTGAAGTTTCACATTGCATGCCTATGTTATGTGGTGCAATTTGGTTATTGTTGTTTCAGTATTATCACGTTAAAAACTCATGTGTTTGGATGAGTCATGTATCTTTCATTCTGGTTGGATTATAATCTGAACCTACAGAAT
Source organism: Acacia confusa (assembly GCA_037074495.1). Lineage (NCBI taxonomy): Eukaryota > Viridiplantae > Streptophyta > Magnoliopsida > Fabales > Fabaceae > Acacia > Acacia confusa. The sequence continues at coordinate 2,381,016 of CM073502.1, forward strand.
CTGTTTAAAAGTGTTAAGTTTAGTTAAAGAATGAAAAGGGCTTAGGGAAGTTTAAATGAAATGCAAAACGTGAATGAAAAGCTGCTGCCATTTGCTGAAAACTGGATTTTTGCTGCTGAAACAGTAATCTTTGAGTAAGGTAAAACCAAGGCAAACGACTTGCTTTGAATTTGAAATTTTGTGGAGTTTTATTATCCTCCTTGAGCTTCAAAATGAGCTTTGGTTCACCTCAAAGGGAGGTCTAAAAATCTAGTATGATTTTTAGAAGTTGAGATAAAATCTGAAAACGTTTTTTGTATTATTCTGGAGAACACAAATGACGTTGACTTTTTGACTAAGAAAATGAAGTTATAAAATTATGAAATTTTCCAGATTTGTAATAGACACATGGAGCTTTAATTTGATAGATAACACACCCCATTTGAAATTGTATTAAGAGATATACGAATTTTTGAAGTTTACCTATGTTCCTGGAACTTTTTTCTGTAAAATGGTTACACTTTTGAAATCTGGAAATGAATGACATGTAATAATATGATGGAACCAATTTTCCTAAAAACTAGACTTAATGAGGATTTCATAGATTTTTGAACCACCTAAATCCGATACCTAAAACTTAAGATATGAATTTTTGAAGTTGAGCTATGAAAACTGGTAAGTTTCTATTCCTAGATTGGATAGTGTTTAAGTTTTTGAAATTTGGGAAATTTTTCTCAGCCATAAATCAACTTGGTGACTTTAACTTATGAAAGTAGACTTATCAAGGAATAAATAGAAATTTGAATCACTCCATTAAGAGTTATATAGACCAAGTTACGAATTTTCTAAATACCCGTGGAAATTAATTAAAGGTCAATTTCTGATAAGTCTTAGAATAATCATCTAAGTTGTAAATTATGAAAGAATATAGAATACAGGATAATCTAACTGAAGTAAATGAAAAGGATTTAAGCTTTATGAGTCGGTCTAGTAAGCTTGATCTTAATATTGCTATTAAGATTAAATTGAGTAATGACCCATTCACTATATAAATGCCAAATATAGGAAGTGATATTTACCCAAGTTTGAAGGACAAACAAATTTGAAAGAATAATATGGAAGGTACTTTGCGACACCAGAAGAGACTAACGGCAGCGATAAACGGTTTTAGGCAAATCTTGACACCCTTTCCGATCCCAACATCTATCAGACAGGAATTTAAGCACACAAAGCTTGAGGTGGGTAACTCTAATCTTGATATCATGTATGTATGTGTTCATGTATTAGTTGATCATGTTTGATAGATGATTTACATATTATGTTTTTTCTAGATATAGATTAAGGCTGTGTGTCTCATAGGGCTGCGTGTCCTAATAAGGGCTACAGTCCTTGGCCATCAACTGCGGTTACGGTGCGACTTGTCTACTTGTAAATGCTTCTAAGCTTAACATGTGCTAAACTGTCATTTATACTTCATATATGTTCTTGAGATTAATTGTTACCCTGGGCTTCATTCATTTGAACTCCATATCGCATGAAAGAGACAGGTGATGGATCGGGATAAAGAAGAAAGACGCAGCGATAAGGACTACAGCAGAAGGGACTTCTTTAATAATATAAGGAGTAGACTATAATAATTTGTTTATCATTATCTGTTATTTTTGGATTACTGTATTAATATCCTCCTATGGGATAGATTAGAATCACGAAAATTTACCCTTATGTTTTCAAACTAAGTTATTTTTATAAACTTTTATTCTACAATTAAGTCATCCAAATCATCTCGATGCCCATACGCGATAACTCTAATAAATAGATGCCCCTCAGGGGTGGGCGTTAGATGTGCTTTGTGAAACTCTCTACGGCCTTACAGTAGACTTCATCCTCAGGGATGGCTTGGATCTCCTTTATGGTTTTGGTGTAGAGGCCAATAATAACCTCTCACCCGTTTGGCACCACATCCAGCCCCACGATCCCTGTCGTCTCCTTCACCTTGGCCATCAATGGTCGTGCGATTGCGCGCAGAAACATTTTTCAGAGTCCAATTTGCGTCCCACTCAATCAGGGTGTCATTTGTTTCACCCCATGTCGTCATTTGCTGTCTCAAGTTCGAAAGGGGTGGTGGGTGACGTAATGACGCTCCTACCCAAGTAAAACCGAAAATTGAATCGGGTAGGATTCTGAGTCAGGTTATACAAAGCCATAAAGTTTCTTTTCTTAGCTCTTTTCCTTTAATAAAGTCAAAATTTAACATATTTAAACTTTTATAAAATATTTTTAAATTTTAATTTCTCTTATTGTCCTTCTAAATTTTCATAATCAAATCAAATATATTTAAAAAGCAAGCATAATTATTTGCAACTTTTTGTGAATGTATCTCTAATTTATTTTGCAAATTTGTGTGTGGGCAAATTTTCTTTCCTTTTTCTTGAAAATTTGTGATACACTCCTAGAAATTACTAGTTAGTGTTAAACACCTTCAAATATAAATGCAAGAGAAATGGAAAAGAAATACTACCAATCTCCCTTTATAATATAAGTCACTTTCAAATAATGAAATAATTCAAGTAAAAAAAAAAGAATGATAATTAACTTATTAAATATTTCTCTTAATTAAAAATCTGTTCCTTAAATTTATCTATATTAAATGAAATTTTGAATGAAAGAGAAAAGTATACATGAAGTTTTAAAAGAGAGAGAGAAAAATATATTTTTGCATTATCAAGTCAGCAAAAACAAAATTAATAAATAAATATTAATTAATTTCTAAGTAACTTATATTATGGACAAAAAATCTTTTAAAATGATTTATATTGTGAACTAAAAGGTACTAATTACTTTCTCTTGTGTTTAATACAAGTTACTTCAACTACTTTTAGGGACTTTTTTTTTTTTTTTTGTATCATTAAATTTGGCCAAAAATTCAGACTTCTATTGTGTACACCTAATAAGTACTATAAAATTAAAAAGATAAGTTGATCATGCTTAGAACGTCTAATTGTGAAAGTTGGGCGGTTGTGATAAAATAAATGAACATGCATGATAATATATAAGAATCTATCCGTTTTGAGTTTATCTCTTTATAATAAATACATTTTTCTTTTAATTAATTATTATGCTATATACATTCTCTTTCATCATTTTTTTTTCTTTATTACCCTCTCTCATTCATTTATAAAATAGGGGCATTTTTTTTTTAAAAAGTTAAATTTCCTACTTAATTATATATTTAACTACTTTTAATATTTTTTTTAGAATCTCGTGATTTGATTGAATGGCTTTTCTATATAAGAACGTAGAGAGTATTTTTATAAATATCTTTTAAGAAAATGTGTGTTTTCTTTCCAGGGTAGTAACATTACTTCTTTAATTACATGCAATTATCAAGTTAAAATAGTTGTGATCCAAATATATACAAGCCAAGATTATTTTTACTGGCAAAAACAATTCAATAAAACGAAAGTAGAATTGCTTTAAGGAAACTTCGAAGACTTTTAAAACAAAAGGATTTAACTTTTCTAACCATGTGAGAAGCTTCATACTCTTTTCGGAAAAATTTAATCGAAGACTTCAAGCCAATATTGTTTTCGGAACCTCAAAACAATATCTAACAACTGAATATCAAACTCATTCCCATTAATATAATTGACCTCCAAAACACACACATGTAATATACATGCATTTAATTAACTGCTATTTTACAGTTCAATTATTTTTGCAAATTAAATCCCAAAATATGAAAGCATCCAACAACTATTTCTATGAATAATCACGCAAAGAAAAACACTTACTTTAATGGCAATGTTATACAACAAAAGCATGAAGAAAATTCCTTATTTGTAGTTCAACTGAAATTAAGATGAAATAAGCAGATCAGGGGCAACCATATGCAGCAGCAGCAGCGGTTCCAGGCAACAACTACATAATATGCAGAACAAATTGAATCTATTAGCCACATATATAGGATACTTCTTTTTCAAAATCAATTTTTTTTTTTTTTAGCAGAAAGCCATATGGAAAGTTTTATTTTGTAACTAGATTTGAAATAATTTCTTTTACATTTAGTTGACCAAATAGAGGCCAAAACATTTAGCTTTTGAATTCTTTTTTTCTTTTTTCTTTTTGGGTAATACCGTACGAAAGATTATATCTTATCATCTTGGTGTACCAACTATAAGTGGGAAGCACTTAACAATTCACTGCAAAAGGAAAGATAGAAAGGGAGGAGGCTGATGATGTGAAGACATACATATGAGCAATAAAGACATTTATTAACCACCTTCAAATTGAATCTGGTCTCCTCCACCTGCGACATTTGGCCTTGTTTATAGCAACGACCACGTACACTTTGTCGTATATGTCATTCACCAACCTAAAATAGGCATATCTGAAGGATTTGTTGAGAAATATCAAGCAGCAAATTCCCCAAAATCCTGTGCTAAATCCCACTGACAAGCTGATGAAGAAACCTCGACTGAAAAGTTGTTCATCTTCTTGAGAAGTTTCATCATTTGGTGGATGATCTTGTGTTTGCTTCGTGGAACATTTTGGAAGTGGAGCACCACATAGCTGAGCATTTCCCGTATAAGCAGAGGGATCAAAGCTTTGAAGTTGAGTGCCATGAGGAATTTCTCCTGACAAATTGTTGTAAGATAAATCCATCACACCAAGACGATCTATTTGTGAAAGTTCAGAAGGGATGTATCCTAACAAGTGGTTTCTTGACAAATCAAGACTGTCTAATGACTTTAGTTGTCCAATGTTGGCAGGGATTTGTCCGCTGAACATATTTCTTGAAATGTTTAAGGAAACCAATCCAATGAGACCCATTAGTTCACTTGGAATTTCTCCTATTAATGTGTTGCTAGAGAGATCAATACTTTTAACTAATCCCAATATACTCTGGTATTTGGACTCCTTACCTTTCCATATTAGTATAGCGATATCCGCTTTTGGGACCTCGGTAGGAAAAACCATTATTGTTGCATCAAGATTTGTTTGATTTGCCATAGTAGAAAGACAATTGAGGCATTTTGGCAAACTTCCAGAGATATTATTCATAGAAAGATCGAGGATTTGAAGTTGAGAGAGATTACAAATATTCGGGGGGAAATTGCCAAAGAATATGTTGGATCTCAAAATAAGGACGCGTAACTTCTTAAGTCCATCCCCAATCCAACTTGGTATTAATCCCGAAATATTATTTTGGACAACATCAAAAACCTCCAACTCCGTGCATTTATTTAGAGATGAAGGTAATTCACCAAAAAATCTATTGAATCCTAAATGTAAGTATGTTAACTTTGTCAGTGAGCCCATTGATGTGGGAATTTTTCCACATAGGCTATTGTTTGCAAGAGAAAGAAAGAACAATGGTTCAAAATATTTCCAGCAATTTGGAAGCACTCCAGATAATTGATTGCTTGAGAGGTCTAAAATAAGTAATTCCACTGTCCTGTTCGGACATAATAAAGTGCTAGCATCCGTGAATTTATTGTTAGATAAATCCAATGATACCATCACTTGTGATAAACTTGATGGAATTGAGCCTTCAAACAAATTTGAGCTGAAATCCATAATATAAAGATTATTAAGGGATGGAAAATTTGTCATCTCCCCAGTAATTTTGTTGTGTGAAACATTTACATTTGAAAATGTCAAATTCCAAAACCAGCTTGGGATTGAACCAGAAATTGCAGCATTTGAAATATCCAATTCAATATATGACTTTTGGGTTCGAAGCCATATTGGAAAGTCTGGACCCAACTTACATGACGCTAATTTAATGGTGGATAATTGAAAAGGAGGAACCCAATGAGAGCTGAAATTAAATGTCAGATCATTAAAAGACAAGGACAAGTATATTAGCTGAGAGAGTCTCAAGAAATGAGTTTCATATATGACCCCTTGCAAGAAATTGTGACCAATGTCTAACTCCCATAGATTTGACAACAATCCAATGTCATCATTTAGAGATCCATTGAATTGATTGTTGTTGAGATGTAAATTTTCCAAAAATGAGAGACATGAAAGATTAGGTACTGTTCCAGTAAATTGATTGTAAGATAAGTCTAGGAATTTTAGTGATACGTTGGCACAGTGGCTGAATGAGGCAAGAAAGTCATCTAATTGGCCACTCAAGGAGTTGCCATTTAGAGACAAATCAGTTAGATTGTATATAGCTAAGGATTTGGGTATGCCACCTTCAAGCTGGTTTCCCGACAGGTCTAGTAATTGCAAGTGGGGTAAAGAATATCCCAAATTGAGAGGTATGTTTCCTTTCAAATTTGTGAAAGAGAGATCAAGATATTGCAATCTCTTTAAAGAAAGAATGAAGGTTGGGAATTGAGTTGGAGTGAAATTATTGTCAGCAAGGTTCAAATAAGTCAAATGATGCAATTCAGCCAATGATGCAGAGATTGTACCTTCCAAATGACAGCCAATGGAGTCGAGGCTAGACACGTGGCCTTGGTTGTCACAAGAAACATGATCCCAAGTGCAACAATCTGTCTGATTCGCTGCACTTCCCCAAGAGGAGAGGCAGCAGCCTGTGGTATCTACAAAGCCACGTTTGAGAGAAAGAAGAGAGAGTCTTTCATTCTCTATACCCTTCACATCAGTAGTGTTGCCAACTGCAAGTGCGCCGCAATAATGCACCAAAACTGCAAGACAACTAACAACAAACCTCGTATCTACCTTCATCATTAATTATGTTGCGGATGTGACTAAACAAGCAACACAAGGACGTATTTATAGACAAGATGCATGAGGATTAAACTGTCATCGCCTCTAGCAAAACAAAAAACAAAGATCACCGACTTCATTTAAAAGAGTTATAACCAAAATCCCAAATAAATAAGAGTAAATTATAAAGACCTTCCCTCTAGATACTCTAAATTATAAAGACTTCCCATCTACTTTAAGAACCTATAAAGACTTCTCTTAAAATGAAAATATATGTGATATAAATATCCTTTCTAATTTTGATATTTAACTTCTATCAATTCAAGCCGTTAAATCAAAGCAATTACTCATTATTTTGACCAAAATGCCCATCCTTAACATAAATAATGAGGGATAAATTAGTAAACAAGATTTATTTTAATATAGATTTTAATTAAAAATAAAGAATCTTCTTAAAATATATATTCTTTAGGGATGTTAATGATTTGAACCACAAGAAATAATAAAATAACTAGCCAGCATTTTGGCAATCAAAGAACTTTTTAATGATTGTGTTATTTACAATGGCAATACTATACGATATTTTTTCTCAAATTGCTTAGGATTCCACCCTGATTTGTTTTTTCTCCCACGCTTCATCTCATAAATTATTGAAAAAGTTAACAGGGGCGCGCAAAGGAGATTGAACTTTTTTTCACCGCGTGATGACTTTGACCCAAAAAGAAAAAGAAAAAGAAAAAGAAAAGGAGCAGTGGCCAAGCAATGACGACTTGACCCAAAAAGTAGGATGTATATGTGTGTGTTTTCATAAATTGTTTACGATTCCAGCCTTATTTTTTTCCCCAGCATGCTTCTTTCTTCAAATTATCCAATCAATCAGACAAATTATTGGAAAATTTGACATGGGTAAAAGGATGTAACTTTTCTCGGTGTAATATCCTCAATTTTAGGCCTAGAGGTTTAAGAATTAACTTGTGATAGGCAGGCGACCAGGCCCAAGGGATGTGATAAATGATATTTATTCTTATCTAATTTGGTAATAAAGGATCATAATCATGAAGTGGCATGAGAAGACAATAGAAAATTCAAGAACATGTACACATGACAAAATAGGAAGATTAGCAACAACAAAAATATCATTGCCTTTGAAAATGATAGAGACATATGTCCACCCTTATCTAATAAGGATTATAGGATAAGGTAACTTTTCATAGAAGTCAAAAATAGTGGCTAGATAAAGACAAGAAGTAGAAAAATGCCAAAAACACATGGAAGAACAAGGATTCAAGGGATTAACACATAAGCTACCAAGGTGTCAACATGATATTTAAAGAGGAATGGTTAAGGACATTTGTGTATATTTTATTGATAATTTGTGCCACCTAATTGATCTTTTCTATTAAGCAAAATATTGATGATTATCCAAATGGCCATGTGTCACACAAAGGAAAGAGTTAACAAGATTAAGTAGACACCAAAGCATTTCATGTATTAATAATAGAAAGAGACACTTGGATACCTTATTCAATGTGTTTTGAAGATCAAAATTCTTCCTCCATAAGCAATCAAATTCGTCCAAAATAAGGAGAAAAGAAAGTCACCAAAACTTGCAAAATAAGCCAAGTTTAAGGGATATTTTGTAAGGGCACTTTGGTCATTTGACTTATGGGATTTTTAAGTGCCTTCTTGACATATCTAAGACATTTTCACTCCCTTTTTGCATGAGTATTTCGTTCAAGGAGAGAGAACTCAAGAGAAGTCAAGAATTGTCTAGAAAAAGGGAGAAAATTCAAGAGAAAGGAAGGATAAGACCAAGGGGTAAAATGGTAATTGGTCAAAGGAGATATTTGTGGTGGGCTAATTCCCCCCATTTGTAAGGCACCAAGTTGCCATAAGAGAGAAAAGAAAAGAGAGTAAAGGTTAGCTCAAGTGAAAGAAGAAAGAAGGAAGCAAGCAAGGTTGAAAACTAAGGTAAGTTAGCTATGGTATTTTGTGAAACTTCCTTCTATCTTCATGAACATGTTGAATATCCTAATGAGCAACAAATGTATGGTATGTAGAAGACTAGGCCAAAATCAACAAGGAGTTTAAGGAAGGAAAAGTTCAAGGAAAGCAAATCTCAAAATCAAGTACCTTCCTTTACACCCTTATGGCTCTGTGACTTGGATTTAACCTCTTTCATGATATTTGATGATTATGGGAATTAATATTCTTAAGGGAAGATTCTGTTGAAGTTGATAAAAATGACTTAACATGAGTTTTAAACCAAGAATATGATTTAAAAAGGAAGATTAGGCAAGAACTTTGAAAGATATGGACTTGAAACGATAATTTATTCAAAGTAATATTTGAATTATGGAGAATTGCAAAAGTGACGAGTATTATTTATAATCATAGGAAGCATCGTCGCCGGGAGCTTTTAAAAAGAATTTGGAGAAAATAATTGATAAGTTTAAGTTTGCCAGGTAAGTAACCTTAATCTTATATGCTTATGTATGACTTTGTATGTATATTTTACCATGATTGTGTATGCATTTGATGTTATTGTTTTCCAAACGCTTTGGTACTGGAACCCGCTGTGTGCGACCCTTGGCATTGATGTGTGTCTTATTGAGCAATCTGTGCTATGTGATTGCTTGTTCCGGATTAGGCTTTGTGTCTCGCTGTGTGCGACCTACTGAATGTTGTATGATTTATGTTTGTGGTTTTCTTACATACCTTGATTATACTTTGTATATGAGATTAATGGTTACTCTGGAATCCTTCGGGATTCCAGTCTTTGTTGTTATCTATATATGGTACAGTTATTAGATATAGCTCCCAAACAGATATCAGCAAATGGAGGCATTGGACTAGTTCCAGATTATTCGAAGAATTATTGTAATAATTTTACGTAATTATATTCTAGATTCTGTAACCAAGAATTTGTAATTTATCATCAGTATATTATGTTCAAACCGTTTTGTTACTGCACTACACTATATATTGCTTTGATCTGTGATAAAGTATTTGAAGGTTTGACAGTTGGATGTACTAAATAAGAGGTATCACACTACCCGCCACCTAAAATATGGCGAGGCCGGTAGGGGTGTAACACTCGGCATGTGAGAAACTTCATAGACTTAGCTTTGACCCCAAAATGAAACATTATTAGTGGCGAAAATTTGACTGGGATAGCCTTTAAGTTATTTAATAGCTCAAATGAATTTTGATGAAAATATTTGTCTATTTCGGTATTTGTCACACAATGATTGATTACTTAATTCCAGAGACTCATGAAAGAAAAACAATCCGAGAAAAGAAATATGGCGCAATTTTTTTAGGATATCCCTTGAAGAAGATAGAAGTGGGAACTTTTTGTTTTTTTGATTTATCCACCACGGGCATGTAGGCGAACCTCACTGCCTTCAAGTAAAGTAATTATCTCGACTACATATTGCAAGTTAGAACATGAGACACTGATTAACCTATAACGACCCACAACTAATTGATCTAAACGCTTGGTGGTTAGGAGTGAGAACTTTTGATTTTGCTTTGAATGAGTACTTGATAGTTCAGGAAAAAGTACTTTTACATTTGATGTATTTATATTTATCTAGCATAATACACAGTTATTTTAAATAAATCAATCCAAATACTACTCTTCGTTTGTAAATCCATTATTGAAAAAAATTTAAAAATCCATTGTTGAAAATGATTTATTTTGTAATTTGGCTGACATAATTTATTTTGATTTTTTGAAACCTAAACAAAGGCAAGAGAATCAGGGTTAATCGTTCTTTATCTTGACTAGCTTGGATCTAAAATCTAACTGGGTCCCTCCACATAACAAAATATATACAAGTGAACATGATACGCATTTTAACTCAACATTTTAAGCTATTGAATATATATTATCTTTTTTTCTAGAATGGTATTTTTAATAAATATCTTTTGAAAAAAGTGCTTTTTTTTTTCCTTTATGGGGTAGTAACATTACCTTTTTACATGTAATTAGCAAATTAAAATAGTTGAGATCCAAATGTATACAAGCCAAGAGGATTTTTCTTGGCAAAACCAATTTAGTTAAAAGAAAGTAGAATTGCTGTAAGATAGATTTCGAATACTCTTAAAATGAAAGGGCTTAACTTTTCTGCCCATAAAAAAAGATTTCGGGGGTGTGTGAGAAACTTCATAGACTTTGACCCAAAAGGGGACCAGTGCCCGAACTTAATTTGATGACTTCACGTTACTTGTGGGAGGAGAACCTTTAAGTTAATAGCTCAATTGAAAAATTCAAGTCACTAACTTAGAAGAAGCAGTGGCCAAGCTTCTTTTTGGAAGAATTTATTCAGAGACTTCAAAGACTTCTAATTTTCGTTTTTTTTTTCTTTAATCAGCAAACTCATAGACATTTTGGATAGATGATAGGGCAAAATTTATAGCCTATAACTCCGCAAGTATACGGGCCATATCAAGTAATAAAGAGTCAGTAAAGTATCGTTCCTACGAGGACTTAGTACCAAATTTACACTTTTGTTTAAATTGAGCAAACTAAATTGAAATTAATTAAATAAAAAGAAATTAAAATAAACTAACTACCACAAATATCAAATATGCAACTCAGAGTCACTAATCCCTTATTAGCTTCATAAACCTTGATTTCACTAATTTAATTAGCCTTAATATCAATTTTTGTTAATCTCGAGTATAAATAGTTATAAGTGCATGTCGGTCTACTTACAATCCTCTCTCAAGTATAAAATGTTATGTCTAACAAAATTACTTAAGAGACAATTTAATTCGGACATACTCTTCTACAATTATATGAGATCATTAGGTATATGTCTATCCTAATCGCAAATTAGATTAAAATCTAATCCCATATTGTTTAATCTAAGAGCCTAATTAAAATTTCCTTCGTCAAGGTAAATTTTAATTCTCAAATTCATATTCAATGATGGCCAGTTATTAAATAGATAAAATTAAACAAGATTAAGCAACCAAAATCAATACTAATTATAATTAAACAATGAAACAGAGTCTAATCCATTAATAAGTTTATAGTTCCTCTGCAAAACAACTAGCTACACATCACAGCCACACAGGATCAGAGTTCAAAGACATGCTGGAAAAGAATAAGAAACTGGAAACAAAGTCTAAGTGAGATATTAAAACCAAGAAAAACAACATAGACTCAGCAACAGCTTCTTCCTCTGATTCGGTGCTACTGGTTCTTGGAGAAGAAGATGACGTCTCTGCTCCTCTCAATTAATGTCGCGTGCCTCCAGCCTTTCTCAATTGATCTCTCGCGTTTTCTCCAGGCGGCTCGCGTCTCTATTCTGTCTGATTCTCTATTTTCCAGCGCCTTTTTCTCTTTTAGGTCTTCAATCCTTTAATCATTCATTGATCCATTTCATTTCGTGGGCCCAACTCCTTAATATCCATTCATTCTCTTTCTGCCCAATTTTAATCCGTGAAGCCCATCTTTGTTTCTTTTCTTTTGTGCTTCAATTCATTGATCAATTCGTGGGGCCCAAATTCCATTCAATTGAAAGTCCAATTCAATTCAATTCAAAACAGCCCGTAGCATTAATCCTGGTGAAGTTAAGAACAAATGACATTAAATAATAATAATAATATTATTAACTAAATAGTTTTTTTTTCATTTTTTAAAATTCTAATTACTATTATTTATTTCCTAAACTCAAACTTTTATTTTAAATTGAAATCCTACAAATAATGCACCACTTTGATTTGACCTTATAATAACACAATCTTATAGAAATCTCTTAAAATTGTTTAGATAACTCTCCAAATATCTCCAAAATGTACCTTAAATATATAGAATATGGAGAGTTATCAATAGAATATTTACACACGTCATTTAATATTACAATATCTAACAACTGAACTTCAAACTCAAACCCATTAATGTAATTGACGTTCAGAACACATATACATTCATTTAATTAATTATTTTACATCACAATTACTTTTGCAAATTAAACCCCAAAATATGAAAGCATCCAACAACTATTTCTCTAAGTAATATGATGTGAAATTGGTTAGGAAGGGGAGGAGAGAGAAGGAAGAACAAGGAGGAGGCTGAGAAATAGGAAATTCAATATTCAAGTATGGTCCTCAATTGAAAAATCGTAGCTGTATTTTATAGAGCTTAAAAATAATAAATAATAGTTTAAATTCAAATTGCAATCTAAATCATAATTTGAAATTGAAAAGATAATAAGAAATCCTAATTTGAAATTTAAAAGATAATAAGATACTGAGAGAGTAATATAGATATCCCGATTTATTTGGAAAACCCAAAAACCCTAATTTATTGAAAACCCTAAATAATCTAAATAGTTATTATTTCATCATTCTCCCCGAGTTGCAAGCACTCTCCACCCGAGAGGTAGACAGCTAGTAGTTGTTGAGTAAGGCATATAATGGAACTCCTCCTTAGTGATAATCCGAGCTGCCTTTCCAACAGAAGAGGTAGCACTCGATGGGGCTTGTTGGAGCCAAGATTGTCTGCTTATCCATGATAGTGTCGATGACTTCGTTTGGTGCCTAACGACGAGCAATGGTGGAACTGGGGCATGATAGGTACTTGTAGAAACATCAAAACATAAAGGGGGCGGCTTAAAAGTACCCTCAATAAGGAACAAGATCCTCCATATTAAATACTGGGCTAATAGACATATCTAGAATTAACTCTAATAAATAAGCATTGGGTCCCTTGCCTTTTCATCTTTAATCTTGGGGTCCACAATAAAAAATTACTAAGGATTGCGTATAGATAAACCTAAGATCGTTATCTCTTCTCGAAGAGTCTTTTATTGATTTCTAAGTAATCTAAATGACATAAAAAAAAAATGGGGTGAATAGGTTTTGGATTTTCAAATTAATAAACTAAAATAGAAATGCAATCTAATTAAATGCTAAACTACTATTTTTGATATTTTCTTTATAAAATGAAATGGAGTATGAAAATGTATTGGATAAATGTTTTTGGAAATGGAGTAGTGACTATCATAGTTCAATTAGATGTAGGAGTAAATTTTCACTAAGTTTTGATTAAAAACCTCAAGATACCACTCGAGTCTAATGTTTTTAATTAGTGACTATTTTTACTACTGTATCTAACAATCACCTGTTCAGACACTATTGAAGTACAATTAGTGTGTAATTAGAATTATATTAATGCAACTTGTTTTCTCTCAAAATAAATGCGATAACGCGACACTCAATTAATCCAATTTAATTATATTATCTAACAATAACACAATAATAATAACGTAGAAAACATTCTAAAATTCCAGCCACTTAAACCATCCCCGAGAGGCAAGAGATCAGCTGGTCATATTCTTTGGAGGACCCCACACGAATCTGGTTCCTGATATCTCCCTCTGCCTTAACTGGTGTGGCTGCTCTGTATCTCACGGTGAAGAACAGTAGAGGAAGGATGGAGGTCGAAAATCTAAATTGTGGTTGTGGTGGTGGTGATGGAAGAAAGTCCCGATGGCGGTGTTCTCTGTCTCTGGATCTTAGATCTGTCGGGCTCTTCTTTACTGTTTCTCTCAGCGGCACTCTCTGTTCGATCTTGGCAATGCCAGAACGGAGGTCGCCGGCGGCGATAGTGGTAAGAATGGAAGCCGCCGGCAACTATGAGAAGGGGGAAGACGAAGGTCGAGAGCGTCAGCCAAGTCCCAAAAATCGGGTTCGCGGCGCTCACGTTTTTATTTCCTCACTGTCGTCTCTCCACGTGAACGCATCTCCCTTTTAATTATTCCGCCTCTTTTCTTGCGTCTCTTACAGCTGACCTAATAAGTGCCTGGTCTTTGACCAAGTATTTAAGTGAAAAGAATGAAAACTTTTATGGAGGGATTGAAATGCAAATTCGGAAATTTTTATAATTTGAATTCAAACTTCATTTTTAAATTTGATTTAATCTTTTTAGGCAGACAATAAATCTAAAATCAAATATTCTCATAAAAATCAATGATTAAGAGTAATTATAATTTCTTTAATAATTTTACTCTTTTTAGTCATAATTTAATGCATTTACTCTTAATTTTAATTTATCACAAGAAAGACATTTTAAGCTCAATAATCATGACAAAATGTATTAAGAATCTTAACTTAATCATGAAATATCATATAAAAATATGGTTCGATCAATCCCAACTTTTGGGCTATGCGAAATGGGCCAGAGGCATGAGTAAGTAACCTTTTTGACGAATTTTTTGGGAAACACTTTGGGCGTATTCAAACCATGATAAAATCTCCCACCTTCAACTCCTGATGACGGTAGTAGGCATCAGCAACTATCTTATATTCATTATTGCTCCATGCTAACTTGCGCCTAACCTCAGCATGAATAGAGTGAAGATTTTGTGCAAAAGCTTTTGCCGATTCAGAGGTATGGGTGGTGAGGGGGGTGGGCATAAGGTCAACTGGCTGTCTGGGGTTGTACCCTACAATTATTTGAAATGGACTCTTACTCGTGGACAAATTGATCAAATTATTATAAGCAAATTCTGCTATTGACAAGCATGGGCGGAGCCAAGAATTTCAGTTGGGGGCAGAAATTGCATAATAGAACTTAGAAATTTATGAAACATTATTTTAGGGGGTGAAAATTAAAGAATAGAACCCAGATGTTCATGAAACTATATTTAAGCCCTATAAACATTTCAAGAACTTCCAGGTTTATTGCCAACTAAGCTCCTAAGCAAGTCACCTAGGCTATGATTGGTCACTTTAGTTTGACCATCAATTTGAGGGTAGAAGGTAGCACTACAAAAAATCATCGTATTAGAGACATAAATTACTGACGGAGTTCCGCCAATAATTTAATTTGCCACAGAAATTATTGACGAAATTCCGTTGGTAATTAGTTTTGCGATAGAAATTATTGACGAAATTCCATTGGTAATTGGTTTTACAACAAAAAAAGTTCATTACGAAAAAAACTATGGCAAAAGATATTACTAACATAATTCCGTTGGTAATCAAATTATTGACGGAATTCCGTCATAGTTTGTTTTTAGTAATTTTGTCCCTGATTCGGTGTTTTTTTTATAATGAGAGGAGAACTTTAATTGAGTATTGAAGAGCTTCCAGAGGGTTTTCCAGAAGTAGCTCACAAACTTTACATCCCTATCCGACACAATAGTAGTGAGTAGTCCATGTAGATGGATAACCTCTCGAAAAAACAACTTAGTAAGATGTGAAGCATTAGTAGGTTTGCCACATAGGATGAAATTAGCCGGCCATCTTGGAAAATCTATCAACAACAACTAGGATAGAGTCGCATCATCGTATTGTCTTGGGTAACTCTATGACAAAGTCCATGCTA
The DNA here is from genome assembly GCA_037074495.1 of Acacia confusa. Classification (NCBI taxonomy): domain Eukaryota; kingdom Viridiplantae; phylum Streptophyta; class Magnoliopsida; order Fabales; family Fabaceae; genus Acacia; species Acacia confusa. The sequence goes on from CM073502.1 coordinate 2,397,025, forward strand.
ATATCCTTCCAAGGTGCCTTAGGGATCGGTAAAGGTATATAACATCTTGTGTAATTCGCTTATTTGATTTAATGGTATGGAAGGTGCGGCACTGGGAAAGGATTATAGTTACATCACGCTTAAAAGAAGGCCAATAGAACCTATCTTCCATTAAGGCTATAGTCTTTAGGATGCTGAAGTGTCCTGCTAAACCCCCCGCATGTAATTCCCAAATGAGGAAGTTCTAGACTGAAGTATGAGGAATCCATAGTTTAGAATCATAAAAAAGGTAGCCATGATCAAGTAAGAAGTCGGCATGGTTGTGGCGGTTGGCATCACTAACCTCTTGATAAATAAGTCCAAAGTCGGGGCATGAAGCATATTCATCCTTTAACTGCTCAAAACCTACAACGCTAACTGTCATAGTATTGAGAACATGCACTCTCCTACTCAAGGCATCAGCTACCTTGTTCTCGACTCTTGCTCGATGTTGGACCACAAAAGTAAATTCTTGGAGGAATTTAACCCACTTGGCATGTTTAAAACTTAGATGCCTTTGTGAGCTAATAAACTTAAGTGCCTAGTGATATGAGTACAGAACAAACTGTTGGGGAGATGAGGCAGTACTTCCAATCGGATAATGGCATCGAACTCCTTGTCATAGGTGGAGTACTTATGTTTTACCTCATTAAGCTTTTCACTAAAGAAGGCTACGGGGTGACCTTCTTGGCTTAGAACACCACCTATTCCCACACTAGAAGCATCACAGGAAACTTCAAAGCATTTGTCAAAATTAGGCAGTACTGTGAGAATTGGGGCACACAAAAGCTTCTCCTTGATGGCCCGAAATGCCTTTGATGCTGTAGGATTCCAATTATATTTATCCGCTTCACGGAGTTAGTGATAGGGGTCATATTGGTGCTAAAATCCCATACGAAGCATCTATAAAATGATGGCAAGCCATGGAAACTTCGTGCTTCTTGTAAAGTCTTTGGCTAAGACCATTATAGGATACCTTTTCAGGATTAGCAAACAAACCTTGCTCCGAGATGACAAATCCAAGGAAGACTACTTGATTTTGCATGAAGGAGCATTTGGGTAGGTTGACTAAGTGTTTAGCTCTCGATTTGCTATAGTCCTATATATCATCAAAGTACATGACTAAAAATTTCCCTAAGTAATATTTGCACTTGAGTTTGGTTGTCAAGAAAAAACGAGCTTAACCTTGATAAAATTATAAATTGAATTGTTTTTTTTAAGCTAATTAAGCACATGTATCTCTATCAAAGGCAATTTTGTATGATATATTGTAGAACACTAAATGTGGACAGTTCTTTGAATAGAGATTTGAACTTTGGTTTGTTATGTTAACCAGTTCCTTCCGCCACAGTACATCTAACTCTAATTAGTCTAAATTGCATTGAATTCTTGGATATTTTAAATTTTCCTTAAGAAATTATATTTGTTCCGGTTCAGGCCCAAAAAAACATTTTAATTATGTAATATCTCAACTTTTCAAAATTAGTATAATTTTTTTTTTCATTTAAAATCATTTCAAATTGTCAGAGTAGAGTATTTGAGCGGAAGAGTAACTGATACTTGTATTTCAAAAAGCCATAAGTCTGACTAGATATAATAATGGTATAGTAACCGCGTGGTTCAAAAGTGAAGTAAAACAACAATGGAAAGGCTTCCGCTGGAACGTCAAAAGGAAATCTTCAGCCAGGTCTTCTATACGGCTTGCTTGCTCTTCTCCTCGATCCTCGGACCTCCTGATCTTGAAGCTATGTTAAGAGCTGAGGTCCCATGCATACAGACCCCAGGTAACGGTTAACCTCATGTTTACATACACAATATATAGACGACATATACCACAACACCAACAGCACAAACAAACGATCTATCACAAACAATGCATATGTTTCGCTCCCAGCATGCAACCAAATCGCTCCCAGCATACAGACATATCGCTCCCAGCATTACAGATACCCTCTAACCTTTATATGCACTTCACAGTATAAAACACTCTATACATACAACACACGTACCACATATATGCATATCATAAACATCAGAGTTAGTGTTACAGTACGCGAACGTACCTTCGTTGTCAAGTTACGGTACGTTTTGACGGTCGGAATGCGGTCACAAATATCCTATAAGGATAATATTGTATTTATTAATTCACAAATATTATTCCAAGAGATATTTTGGCTATATAAGACCATTTTACCCCTGGTGGATTTATTTTCCCATTTATTCCCTAAATTTTCGGAAAACACTGATTTCAGCATTTTGGGCAGATTTTCGTCTAACTTGGAAAAATCATAACTAATTCTAGAAAAATTTAAATGAGGATCTGTAAAATTCCCAGGAACCCTTAGGATGTCTATTTTTGAGAAAAAATAACAGCTGTAACTAGGTCTAACCATATCATTCCCAGTTTTTACGTTTTCAACCTCTGCCCAGATTTTTACCCAGAAAACGTAGCCTAACTTCTGGAATTTTTATCACTTTGCACAGAACTTCAAATGACACACTCTTTATATATTTGGAAAGCCCTATATGTCTACCTTCACCATGAATTTACTCATAATTTTAGAACATCAACTCCTTCATAAAATATTTACGTTTTTGCTACTGGCTCATGAAATCGCTAACCGATGAAATTTCGCCAGAGCTTCGTTATTTTGATCATAATCTTCCGGAAATTTTTGCTATACTTTTTCTTTATCATTTTTTCTAAATAAAGGCAATTGAGAGCATAAAAACATGAAAATAAAACTATATTTAGAAGATTAAAGATCAAAATAACATTTCCTAACATTTCTACTACAAAAACTAAGAACTAGAACTAAAAGACTAAAAGTTTCTTTACCTCTTGAAGAACCTTGCTCCTTGCTTCTTGAAGCTCTTCCACTCTCCTCCCCACACTCTAAATTTCAGTTATACTTGGTGAATTGGTGAGGAGTTTGTGAAGAATGAAACCTCTATATATAGCCAAGCCATGGGTAAACATCTAGCATCTCCTATTTGATCTTGGCCATTGATTTTTACTTGGAGAGGAAGCATAAATCTTGCCCCTACACCTCTAAGCAAACTGCCACCTCCCCCCCTCTTCTAGATTTTTACTTCATCTCTTTCCTCCACTACACACACACACTCACAACTTACACACATATGCACAACACTTATCTTCCAATATTTGTTTCCCTTTCATTGGTTGTGTATTTTATTGACCTTGTCAAATTGTGATTAGTAGGGATTAATTACTTACTAATCTCATCATACAATTTGGTTCTTCCATTTATTTGTGTAATTTATTTATTCCTTATTAAATAGGAATTTTCGCCCCTTAGTGCTAAATTAGGAATAATTAGTTAAATCCTAATTTTAATCTCTAATATAGTGTTTTATATGGTAACTAGCTAAATTAGTTTTTAGACTCTTAAATTCTATGGAAAAATTGTCTATAAATAAAAATAAATACAACACCAAAATTTGAGACCTCATATTCACCTATTTAAAATAGGTATTATTTGTCAATATAATATTCCAGATAAATAATTATCCGGGTATTACAAATTATGTTTGGGCTGGGTTCGAATTATTATTATTTTGCTATGTATAAGTATCCTCCTTTTTAAGGATATCTTGTTCGAATTAAAATTTTGAATACAACCTGATCAATAAAAAAACTGAACCAAATTTAACAAAGCCTACTTGGGCCAAATTTAGCCTGGATTAGGTAATAAAGTTAATGTAAGAAACAAAAGATTTTATTTCTATTTTTTGTACTTAAGGCTTGCAGTTAGTTACCAGATCAATATTAAGGCATCAAAGAAAACAAATACAAAATTAAGTATATAACATGAATGATAATATTATTAAATACGTCATGTGATGGCTTATTTTCTAAATTCTCTAAAGAAAACTAAATTTTAAAATCATCAATATATATAAATTTAGAAATACTCTCACGAGGATGAAAAAGCCATTTTCTCTTATAATCATAGACTTTGCCTTATTGCATAGTAAATTTCCACGCGCATTCATTTTCTTTCACGCGTCTGGGAAACAAGATATATTATTAAAGAGCCAATGTCTGGATCCGCCATGAGAGTGACACTTCATTCCGTCGGCAAAAAAGGATACTTCATTCCACAATTCTTCTCGCCAAAATTTAAACTATACCATAAATATGTGAGAGTAATTTTCCAAGCTCTCTCAAATATTTTTATTCGCTAATGACATGAAAAAAGTAACATTACTGCGAGAAAATTAAAGAAAACACACTTTTTTTAAAAAAAATATTTATTTAGAAATACAATTCTAATATCTGCTTTTAGCATAGTTCTTAAAATCGATCACTGCCCACTCCAATATCAATATATTTAGGATTTCCAAATATTTGTGTTCCAAATGGACACAAGCTAAGAGGATTTTTGTTTGCAAAGCAGTGAAAGGAAAATAGAGTTGCCATAAGAGGGATTTCCAAAACTTCTAAAGAAGTGTCTAAAATTTGATTTGGAAACTTGAGTTCAAACCGAACTTTATGTTTAGATTATTCTAATGGTCTGTAAAAAAAATTGGATATATATGTGTGTGTATATGTATATGTGTGTGTATATATGTGTCTATATATATATATATATATATATATATAATGTTATGTTATATTGAGAACATTATGTGGACTCCTACATAAAAAATTAATCACTGAAAAATCTCATAACAAGCTAGCAACTTAGCAATGACAAAATTCAGAGTACAATTTATGTCGCACTCGATCAATGTGTCATCTGTTTTGCCCAGTGTCGTCATTTGCTTTCTCAGGTTTGAAGGGGATGACGGGTGACGCTCCGACCTGAGTGAATACAGAAAATTGGATCTGGTAGGATTTTGGATCAAGTTCATACGGAGCGGATCAAGTTCATACGGAGCGGATCAAGTTTCGTAGCATTTTTCCTTGTTTCATTATCCCCACTTCCCAAAGTCAAAATCTAAACAGATTCAAAAGTTTATAAAATATTTATAATTTCTCTTATTGTAATTCTAAGTTGTCATAATCAAATTAACTACTCCTCCTATCTCAAATATAAGACATATTTGATGAGTTGATCTTGATTTTAAATATAAAATCTAGTTTACATATTTGTTAATCTTTTCCTTTATTGATGCTGCCTAAACAATAATTAAGGAGAGGGAATGAGAAAATTATAGAAGATGACTAGGGTGTTTTAGAAAATACGTGTTATATTAACTAATTCAACTAACTTACTCAATATAATCAAATTAGATAAATATGTCTTATCTTAAGGACCGGAAGGAGTATATTTAAAAGCAAGTAGCATTTTGCAATTTTTGGTGAATGTATCTTGAAATTATTGTGCAAATATTGGAAATTCATGCGTTGGCAGAGAATTTTTTGGAAATTTGTGATACATACATGAAATTACTTTTATATTTATTTATCAAGGGTTTCCCCTTTCAAGATTTAGGGCAAGGTTTTAACCTCACCCAACAAGTATGTTTCTCACAATTTGAAATTGTGAAAAGTTATGCAGGAACGTAACCAAATAAGTGAACATGTTGACCCGTCTTAACTCAAAATTTTAAGCTTTTCACTGGATGGTCTCTTTCTAGAATGATATTTTTATAAATAAACCTTTTTTAAATAAAAAAAAACTGTGTATTTTCTTTCTGGGGTAGTAACATTACTTTTTTGCATGTAATTAGCAAGTTAAAATAGTTGTGATACAAAAGCATACAAACCAAGAGGATTTTATCATTAAAAACAATTTAGTAAAACGAAAGTAGAATTGCCGTAAGAAAGACGTCGAAGACTATCAAAATGACACGACTTGACTTTTTTCGCAAAAGCCAAAGAAAAAATTGCAGTCAGGTCCCAAGTTAGAGAGAATATAATTGAAAGGTCCATTCAAAGATAAATCCTATGGGACATTTGGGTAATATAATCTAATTGTCAAAATACCAAAATATCATCAATAAAAAAATAAAAAAAAGCAGACAAAATCAAACCAAGATTTCTCTCCTTCATCCGCATTTTATTTCTCTCTCACAAAAAAGAACAGCTCTTCTCAAATGAAATTTCGGATTGATCTGAAGCAGAGTGCCAAGAGAGGGCAAGAAATTGAAATTGAAATTGAAATCGGGAATGATTAGGAAAAAAAATTAAAGAGGAGAAGAGAGTGGTTAAGAATTGCTCATCCTAGCTATAGAAGCAAAACAGGAAGAATCGAGAGTGAACTAAGTGATCGGAAGGGTTCCTGCGATTATCAAAATCCAAATAAGCTTCCCACCTCGGACAACAGAGCTTGGGGAATCGTGTCGAGCCAAATAGGAGGAACAAGATAGGCGCAAACGCTGAAGAGAAGCCGGAGTCCAGACAATGAAGCCATCTGGTAGGGTTTGCGTCCCCGGCGGCGTTCCAAGACCCCTCCCCTTTCAACTCCTGGTGAAGCATCGGAGAGGAACGGAGCCCGCTCCAAAACCCGGCGGTACCTCCAGACGGCAATATGTCATACCATAAGAAACGGTGCGCGGCAGCGGCGCTATTCAAGCTTACAAGCATTGGAGTGATGCCGCCATTGAGAGGCACTATGCCTCCGAAATGATTGGAGGTAGGAGGTTAGTCGAGAATGGTGGTGGTCATGGTGGTGAGCGGCGGAGCCGTGAAGGAATGAAAAGAGAGAGTTGAGGATCCAAGCCTTTGAAAATCTAGGGTTTGATTTTGTCTGCCTTTCTTTTTTGTTTTATTAAGGGTATTTCGGTCTTTTCACAATTGAATTATATTACCTAAATACAGACTTGCCTCCAAATTGTAGATTTCAAAGTATTTTGGGATCATATTTTTTCTAACGTAGGACCTCATTATAATTTTCCCAAAAAAAAAACTTTTCGGGAGAAGCTTCATAAACTTTAACCAAAAAAAAAAAAAAAGGACAGGTGAGAGGAGAACGTTGAAGTTAATAGCTCAATTGCAAGATCCAAATCACTAACTTACTTAGAACGACCAGGGTGCAAGCTAAGCTTCATGTTCTTTTTGGAAGAATTTATTCAGAGGCTTCAATGACTTTTCTTTCTTTTTTGCTATGTTTGTTTCGCATTGGATCTCATTATTTTGTTTTTGCGTTAGGCTAAAAAAAATAATGATTAATAGCGATACTGAAGCCGGAAGCAATATCCAACAACTGAACCTCAAACTCATACCCATTAATATAATTAACATACATTTAATTAATTATTTTGCAATACAATTACTTTTGCAAACTAAATCCCAAAATATGAAAGCATCCAACAACTTTTTTTCTAAGTAATCACGCAAAGCAAAACGCTCTGATGGTGGCAATATTATACAACAAAAAGATGAAGAAAATGACTTATGTGTGGTTCAACTGAAAGACGAAATAAGCAGATCAGGCAACCATATGCAGCAGCAGCAGCATCTCCAGGCAACAACTACATAATATACAGAACAAATTGAATCAACTTGTTAGCCACATAAGATGCTTTTTTTAAGATCAAAATTTTTAGCAAGAATACCATAACATGCGTATGGAAAGTCTTGTTATGAAATTATATTTAAAACAATTTTTTGTACAGTTGGTTAACCGTGTGGGCAGAACATTACGTTTTGCAATCTTCATTTTTTGGAGACTAATACCCTACGAGAAATCATATATCTTATCATCTTGATAGAGAACTATATGTGGGAAGCAATTATGAATTCAATGCAAAAAGAAAGATAGAAGGGAATGGAGGCTGATGATGTGAACACATACATATGAGCAATAAATACATTATTTAATTACCTTCAAGTTGAAACCGATCTCCTCCACCTGCGCAATTTGGCCTTGTTTATAGCAATGACCACGTACACTTTGTCGTATATGCCATTCACCAACCTAAAATAGGCATATCTGAAGGATTTGTTGAGAAATATCAAGCTGCAAACTCCCCAAAATCCTGTGCTAAATCCCATTGACAAGCTGATGAAGAAACCTTGACTGAAAAATTGTTCATCTTCTTGAGAAGTTTCATCATTTGGTGGATGATCTTGTGCTAGCTTTGTGGAACATTTTGGAAGAGGAGCACCACATAGATGAGCATTTCCTGTATAAGCAGAGGGATCAAAGCTCTGAAGTTGAGTCCCATGAGGAATTTCTCCTAACAAATTGTTGTATGATAAATCCATCACACCAAGACGATCTATTTGTGAAAGTTGAGAAGGGATGTGTCCTGACAAGTGGTTTCTTGACAAATCAAGAAAATCCAACAACTTTAGTTGTCCAATGTTGGTTGGGATTTGTCCGCTGAACATATTTCTTGAAATGTTTAAGGAAACCAATCCAACAAGATCCATTAGTTCACTTGGAATTCCTCCTATTAACATGTTGCTAGAGAGATCAATACTTTTAACCAATCCCAATATACTTTGGTATCTGGACTCCTTACCTTTCCATATCAATGTAGTGATATCCTCTTTCAAGACATCCTCGTAAACAAATGCACGATCATTTATCATGTTAGGATCAATCGTTATTGTTGCATCAAGATTTGTTTGACTTGCCATAGCAGAAAGATGATTGAGGCATTTTGGCAAACTTCCAGAGATATTATTCCTAGAAAGATCAAGGATTTGAAGTCGAGAGATGTTACACATACTGGGGGGCAAACTGCCAATGAACATGTTGGATCTCAAAATAAGGACACGTAGCTTCTTAAGTCCATCCCCAATCCAACTTGGTATTAATCCCGAAATATTATTTTGGACAGCATCAAAAACCTCTAGCTCCGTGCATTTATTTAGAGACAAAGGTAATTCACCAGAAAATTTATTGAATCCTAAATGTAAGGATTTTAAATTTATTAGTGAATCCATTGATGTGGGAATTTTTCCAAATAGGCTATTGTTTGCAACAGAAAGAAAGAACAATGATTCAAAGTATTTCCAGCAATCTGGAAGCACTCCAGATAATTGATTGCTTGAGAGATCTAAGATTTCTAATCTCACGGTCTTGTTCGGACATAATACAGTGCTAGCATTTGTGAATTTATTGTTAGATAAATCCAATGACACTAACACTTTATGTGATAAACTTGATGAAATTGAGCCTTTAAACAAATTTGAGCTGAAATCCACACTTAAAATATAACTCTAGAATTGAAAATTTGTCATCTCCCCGATAATTTAGTTGTGGGAAAGGTTCATGTGTTTAGGTGTTGACAAATTCCAAAACCAGCTTGGGATTGAACCAGAAATTTCAGCATTTGAAATATCCAAGTAAGAATATGACTTTTGGGTTCGAAGCCATATTGGAAAATTTGGACCCAACTTACATGACGCTAAATTAATGGTGACTAGTTGAAAAGGGGGAATCCATTGAGATCTAATTTTAAATGTTAGATTATTATAAGACAAGGACAAGTATTTTAGCCGAGAGAGCCTCAAGAAATGAGTTTCAGATATGACACCTTGCAAGAAATTATCACTAATGGCTAACTGCACTAGATTTGACAACAATCCAATGCCATCATTTAGAGTTCCATTGAGTTGATTGTCGTGGAGATATAAAGTTTCCAAAAATGAGAGACGTGAAAGATTAGGTATTGATCCAGTAAATTGATTGTAAGATAAGTCTAGGAATTTTAGTGATATGTTGGCACAATGGCTGAATGAGGCAAAAAAGTCATCTAATTGGCCACTCAAGGAGTTGCCATTTAGAGACAAAGATGTTAGGCTGCATATAGCTAAGGATTTGGGTATGCCACCTTCAAGCTGGTTTCCCAGCAGGTCTAGTGACTGCAAGTGGGGCAAAGAATATCCCAAATTAAGAGGTATGTTTCCTTTCAAATTTGTGAAAGCGAGATGAAGATGTTGCAATCTCTTTAAAGAGAGAATGAAGGTTGGGAATTGAGTTGGAGTGAAATTATTGTGAGCAAGGTCCAAATGAGTCAAATGATGCAATTCAGCCAATGATGGAGAGATTTTACCTTCCAAATTGTACCCAATACTTAAGTTTAGGCTAAACACATGGCCCGTTCGTCTGTCACAGTTAACACCATCCCAAGTGCAACAATCTGTCTGGTTCGCTGCACTTCCCCAAGAAGAGAGCTGGCCAAAAGGATCTACAAAGCCACGTTTAAGAGAAAGAAGAGAGAGTCTTTCATTGTCTTTGCACTTCACAGTGGTGTTTCGAGCTGCAAGTGCCCCATAATAATGCACCAAAACCACAAGACAACCAACAACAAACCTCGTATCTACCTTCATCCTTAATTATATGTTGCGGATAGAGATGTCAGTGAGTAAACAAGCAACGCAAGGCCATGTATTTATAGAGATGCATGAGGGTTAAACTGTCATGGCCTCTAGTAAAACAAAAAACAAAAATCACCGACTTCATTCACAATGCAACTCCACAAATGGGAAAGTGAGTGCAATGACAACTCAATTCTCACAAGGGAATCTACGGAAAAGAAAATGGACCCAGCTGTTAGCTATATTGGCTTTCGCACCATTCGGAGAGCGGAGATTTCACACCTTTTAATTTGTCCGTATTATGCTGAAGGGATTATGCATGATTACATATTTAGATCGTTGTGAAGGGATTACGCATGATTAGTATAATATCACGTACGCGTTATTTAAGATGTACGAATGATTAGTATAAAATCTATTTTTTTAATTAAAAAAAATTCTCCTCTCCCTTTCCCTCATGCCAAACAAATTCTTAGGATGTGTTTGGCTTGAAAGGAGGGGGAAAAAAAGATGGGAAGGTATGTTATCTTGTTTGTTATGTTAGAAAGAATTTGAAGGGAAAAAAATCCTTTGTTTGAGGCAACCCAAAATAAAAGGAGGGAAGGCAAAACTTTGTCTTCCATCCCACCTAAAAATTTAAACCAAGTGGAGAAAAGAGGTCTCCTTTCACGCCCTCCCTCAAACCAACCCCCCCCCCCCCCCCCCCCCCCCCCCCCCGAAACCTCAATAATCCATCATAAATATAAAAATTTTAGTTTCTAGGATCAGAGTTAGGCTTTGAAGAAAAAATGATAAAGTGATATGAAACAATATAAAAGTTGCAGACATTCAGTCTCTTAACCACCTTGAAATTGTCATCCACACACTGTGTGAAAGGCTCTATGATCATAGACTTTGCGTTATTGCATAGTACTGTTTCCACGCGCATTCATTTCCTTTCACACGGCTGTTTTAACAACAATAATATCTTTGTGTTTGGATTTAACACTAAAAAGTTTATTTTTAGTTTTACGAGAGATAAATATATGAGAGTAATTTTCTGTTAAAGTAATTAAAAAAAAATGCTCCTCCCAAACTCTCTCTTGTATTTGAAACATTGGTGGAGTGGAGACTTGCAATATACATGTTTTTTAAAAAAAAAAAAATCCTAAATATATGTTGATATTGGAGTGGGCGGTGATTGATTAATTTTAAGAACTAGGCTAAGAACAATTAGAATTGTATTTCTCAATAAATATTAATTTTTTTAACAAAAGTGCGTTTTCTTTTTCTAGTAGTAATATTACTTTTTTTTTACATGTAATTAGAGAATAAAAATATTCGAGTTCCAAATGGACACAAGTTAAGAGGATTTTTGTTGGCAAAAGCAGCTTAGTGAAAGAAAAATAGAGTTACCTCAAGAGAGACTTCAGAAAACTTCTAAAAAAGTGTTTAAAATTTGTTTTGGAAAATTGAGTTCAAACAGAACTTTATGTTTAGATTACATTCCAATAGTCCATAAAAGAAGTAGGATATATGCATAAATTATTGAGAATATTATGTACACTACTTCTACATAAGCAATTAATCACTGAAAAATCTCATAACGAGCTAGTAATTCAGCAGTGACAAAATTCGATCTAGAAAATAATAAAAGGTCCGGGTAGCATTTTGACAACTCGAAGAACTTTTTAATGATTGGGTTATTTATGTGGGAGTACACAATAATTTTTCTCAAGTTGTTTAGGATTCCACACTGATTTAACATTTCCGCGTTTCTTTCCCAAAAATCATCCCACAATCTCATAAATTATTGAAAAGTTAACAGGGGCGTACAAAGGAGATTTAACTCTTTTCGCCGCGTGAGAAATCAATTTCATAGACTTTGACCCAACAAAAAAAAAAAAAGAGAGCAGTGGCCAAACGATGACGACTTGACCCCAAAAGTAGGATGTATATATGTGCGTGTGTATTCATAAATTGTTCGCGATTCCACTATGATTTATTTTTCCCAGCATGCTTCTTTCCTTCAAATTATCCAACCAATTAGACAAAGTATTGGAAACTGTGACATGGGCAAAAGGATGTAATTTTTTTGGGCGAGTGAGAAACTTCATAGACTTTGACCCAAAAGGAAACATTATCAACGGCGAAAATTTGACGACTTGACATAATCATTGTGGGACAGCCTTTAAGTTATTTAATAGCTCAAATGAATTTTGATGAAAATATGTGCCTATTTCGGTATTTTTTAGACAATGATTGATCACTTAATTCCAGAGCCTCATGAAAGAAATATGGTACAATGTCTTCAGGATATCCCTCGAAGAAGATAGGAATGAGATTTTTTTTTTTTTTTTTTTTTTTGGATTTATCCACCTCGGGCATGCATGCCGGGGAGTCTCACTAGCTTAAAGTAATTATCATGGGTTCAAACACGAGACCATTGATTATGGTAGAACAACTAACAAGAGTAAGAAATTTTGATTTTGCTCTGAATGGGTATATGTTTGATAGTGAAGGAAAAAGTACTTCTACTTTTGACATATTTATATTTCTCTAGTATATATAACACACAATTATTTAAAATAAATTAATCCAAATACTACTGATTGTTTGTAAATCCATTATTTACAAAAATTAATTTATGACAACAATCGTTCTTTACCTTGACAGCAATCCTTCTACTTAAAATTTATAGAAGTGAACTTGAACTTGGTACGCATTTTAACTCAACATTTTAAGCTATTGAATATATATGGTATTTTTTATAGAATGGTATTTTTAATAAATATTTTTTTTAAAAAAGTGCATTTTTCCCATTTCTGGGTAGTAACGTTACTTTTTTACATGTAATTAGCAGATTAAAATAGTTGAGATCCAAATGTATACAAGCCAAGAAGATTTTTCTTGGCCATAACAATTTAGTAAAAAGAAAGTAGAATTGCCGTAACATAGACTTCGAAGACTTTTAAAATGAAGGGTTTAACTTTTCTGCCAAAGAAAAAAAAAGAAACTTTTTGCCCGAGGAGGGGGGTGAGAGAAACTTCATAGACTTTGACCTTAAAAAGGGGAGCAGTGGCCAAACTTTTTTTTTTTTTTTATACTAAAATTTTAGGAAAGGGATTGGGTTCACCTACGATTCAAGGGTAAGGCGAAATCTCTCTTCCTCTTAGATGATACTAATGTTGGGCAGGGCGAGCCATCTATTACCCTCAGGCGTTTATTTAGGTACCTAGGAGCTAAGATGTCTTTCTCAGCACCTTGACCAACTTCAGGATCGAACACACTCTCTTAATTTGACGACTTCACGTTATAGTTTTGCAAGGATAACCTTTATGTTAATAGCTCAATTTAAAAATCCAAATCACTAACTTGGAAAAAGCAGTGGCCAAGCTTCATGTTCTTTTTGGAAGAATTTAATCAGAGAGATTTCAAAAACTTCTAATTTTCTTTTTCTTTTTTTTTTCCTCTTTTTTTAATCAGCAGATTCCATAGACATTTTGGATAGAATATTTCCACACGTTGTCGTTTAATATTACAATATCTAACAAAATGTAATTGACGTTCAAAACACATATACATGCATTTAATTAATTATTTTACAGCACAATTACTTTTGCAAACTAAACCTGAAAATATGAAAGCATCCAACAACTATTTCCCTAAGTAATATGATGTGAAACTGGTTAGGGAGGGGGAGGAGAGACAAGGAAGAACAAGGAGGAAGCCGAGAAATAGGAAATTCAATATTTAATATTTAAGTCTGGTCCAATAGAGCTTAAAAATAATAAATAATAGTCTAAATTCAAATTGTAACCTAAATCATAATTTGAAATTCAAAAGATAATAAAAAATTCTAATTTGAAATTTAAAAGATAATAAGATATTGAAAGAGCAATATAGATATTCCGATTTGTTCAGAAAACCTAGAAACCTTTATTTATTTTAAACCCTAAATAATCTAAATAGGTATTGTGTCATCATTCTCCCTCAGTTGCAAGAATTCTCCATTGGAGAGGTAGTCAGCTGGTAGTTTTTGAGTAACGTAGAGTCAATATGATGGAACTCCTCCTTAGTGATCTATGTAGTGTTTAAATTCGAGCGGCCTTTCCAACGAATGAGGTAGCGGTTGATGGGGCTTGCTAGAATCAGGACTGTTTGCTCATCCGTGATAGTGTCGATGACTTCGTTTGGCGTCGTAACAGTGTGAAGTGTTGGAACTAGGGTGTGATAAGTACCTGTAGAAACATTAAACACAAAGGGAACAGCTCAAAAGTACCCTGTCAAGGACCAAGATCCTCAATATTAAATACTGGACTAATAGACATATCTAAAGGTAACTCTGACAAATAAGTATTGGGTCCCAAATTTTTAGTAATGTGTAATGGGCTAGAAGAACAAGGAAGTAACTTTTTGAACGACTTTTTTGGGAAACGCTCTGGGTGTATTCGAGCCATGACAAACTCTCCCACCTCAAACTCCTAATGACGGCAATAGGCATCGCAGCTAGCTTATATTCATTATTGCTCAAGGCTAACTTATGCCTGACCTCAACATGAATAGAGTGAAGATGTTGTGCAAAAGCTTCTAGACGCATAGGCATAAAGTCAATGAGCTCCTAAGCAAGTCACCTAGGCTATGATTTGTCACTTTAGTTTGACAATCAATTTGAGGGTGGAAGGCAGAGGAGAACTTTAATTGAGTACCAAAGAGCTTTCAGACGATTTTCCAGAAGTTGCTCACAAACTTTACATCCTTATCTAACACAATAGTAATGAGTAGTCCATTTAGATGGACAACCTCTCAAAAGAACAACTTAGCAAGATGTGAGCATTAGTAGTTTTGCCACATGGGATGAAATAAGCCATCTTGGAAAACCTATTAATAACAACTAGGATAGAGTCGTGCCCTCGTATTGTGCTGGGTAACCCTAAGACAAAGTCCATGCTAATATCCTTCCAAGGTACCTCAAGGATCGGTAAAGGTGTATAACACCCTGTGTTTGGCTTATTTGCTTTAGCGATATGGAAGGTGCAGTACTAGAAAAGGATTCTAGCTATATCATGCTTAAGAGAGGGCCAATAGAACATATCTTCCACGAAGGCTATAGTCTTTTGGATACCGAAGTGTCATGTTAAGCCTCCCGCATGTAATTCCCAAATGATGAAATCGCGGATTGAAGTACGAGGAATGCATAGTCTAGAACCATGAAACAGGTAGCCATTATCAATTAAGAAGTCAGCATGGTTGTGGCGGTTGCCATCGCTAACTTCTCGATAAATAAGTCCAAAGTCCGGGCGTGAAGCATATTCATCCTTTAACCACTCAAAACCTACAATGATAATTGTCATAGTATTGAGAACATGCGCTCTCCTACTCAAGGCATTAGCTACTATGTTCTCAACTCCTACTCAATGTTTGACCATAAACGTAAATTATTAGAGGAATTCAACCCACTTGGCGTGTTTGGCACTTGGATGCCTTTGTGAGCTAATAAACTTAAGTGCCTGGTGATCTTAGTACATAACAAACTGTTGGGGAAGGAGGCAATACTTCCAATGCTCTAATGATTGGATAATGGCATTGAACTCCTTGTCATAAGTGGATTGATTTTGTTTGCTTCATTATGCTTTTCGCTAAAGAAGGCTACGGGGTGACTTTCTTGGCTTAGAACACCTCCTATTCCTACACTAGGAGCATCACAGGAAACTTCAAAGAACTTGTCAAAATTAGGTAGTGCAAGAATTGGGGCACATGAAAGCTTCTCCTTGATGGTCTGAAATGCCTTTGATGTTGCAGGAGTCCAGTTATATTTGTCCCCCTTCAAGGTGTTAGTGATAGGGGTCATAATGGTGCTAAAATCCCGTATGAAGCATCTTAAAATGATGTCAAGACCTGGAAACTTCATGCTTCTTGTAAGGTCTTTGGCAAAGACCATTTTAGGGTGGCCTTAACCTTTTCAAGATCAGCAGACAATCCTTGCTCTGAGATGACAAATCCAAGGAAGACAACTTGATTTTGCAGGAAGGAGCATTTGGTAGGTTGACTAAGTGTTTAGCTCTCAATTTGCGATAGACCTATATGTCATCAAAGTACATGACCAAAAATTTCCCCAAGTAATATTTGCACTTGAGTTTGGTTGTCAAGAAAAAATGAGCTTAACCTTGATAAAATTCTAAATTGAATTGTTTTTTTATAACTAATTAACCAAATTTAACCTGGATTAAGTTATAACGCTAATGTAAGATAGAAAGTATTTTATTTCTATGTTTTGTACAATTGTACTTAAGACTTGCAGTTAGTTACCTGATCAATATTAAGGCATCAAAGAAAACATATGCAGAATTAAGTATATAAAACGAATGATAATATTATTAAATACTTCGCGTGATGGCTTATTTTCGAAATTCTCTAAAGAAAACTAAATGTTAAAATCATATATATATATATATATATATATATATATATATATATATATATTATTGAGAAAAATATTCTACTTATGAGGATGAAACTGCCATTTTCTCTTGACCGGCCACCTTGAAATTGTCATACTATTTTATATACCGTGTGAAAGGCTTTATGATCATAGACTTTGCATTATTGCATAGTAAATGTAATACCCGGATAGTTATTATCTGGAAAATTAGGTCATAATAATAATAATGCCTATTTATGAAGATATTAGTCTTAATATGTTATATAATTATTTTAGTGCATGGGAAAAATTATGGAAAATTCAAAAAGGCATGGAATAATTATTAAAATTTAGAAAACAGGTTATCCTTAATTTATACAATTTAATAAATAAAAAAGAGGAAAAAATTAAAAAGTATTCTAGGATGGAAATTGAGCTCATAATTTTTAATATTTTACTTGAAGGTGGAATTAACAATGTTAATAAAATTATTGTGAGAAAATAACTAATTTTAATTAAGAAAATTATCAAAAGTTAGTAAAGGATTAATTAAGGGATTTTTAGGAATTTTATAAGATCATAAGAGTTTAGGAAAAATGGACCAATGGGAAATTTTTGTGAGAAAGAAATGGGATATTGTGGTAAATGGAAAAAAAAATATAATTATATATATATATATATAGTGGTGACCGAAATTTTAGGGGAAAAAGAAAAGAAAAAGAAAAAAAAATGGAAGGATAAGGATAGGTAGATTTTTAAATATAATAGTAATATTAATTAAAACATGTGTTAGTTAGGAAATATTAGAATAATCAGGGGAAAAGTGAACAGGATAAATGAGAACTGATAGAAAATAATTCAGATGCAGGGATCCGGGGATAGGTGGGGAAAAACCAGAGTATATTATTGATCAGTGAATTTTTATCTAGAAGATGACACCGACAGAAGTCATTTTTGTACCCGGTAGTGATTACCGAGGATTTTCGGCTGATAACGGAATGTCCTTACTGGGAGTATAAGGGAAGGAGAACCCAGTATTCTTAAAGAGGAAGAAAAGACCTTCAGCGTATTGTTCTCGGAATTTTAAGGTGTTACGGAATTTCGTGAACGGGACACCGAATCAGGGATTTATCGAATAAAGTAAGAGGATGATGTAGCAAGGGTGACATCACTTTTGGAAGGGGGAGGACAGCCAAGACACATGGAAGGCCAAGATTAAACCACCTAGCAAAAGTGCGATCCTACGGTCAGAATTCAACCAGACAAAGTTCAGCGGAATTACGAAAATGCCACTCCCTTTTTTCTATAAATAGCTTTCATTTCTCTCATTTCTCTCCACACCATTCTCTCTTGTGATTTTCGAAAATCTAGAGATCCTCGTTTCACATCTCGTTTCTGGGATGCTCTAAATCAAGCATTGGGGACACAACTGAATTTCAATACCTCTTATCACCCCGAGACAGATGGGCAAACAGAGAGGACAATCCAGACGCTCGAGAATATGTTGCAAGCTTGTGTCTTAGACTCTAAAGGAAATTGGGATCGGTATTTACCTCTCGTCGAGTTTGCCTATAACAATAGCTATCATGCTAGTATCCAAATGGCTCCTTATGAGGCCCTATACGGACGAAAATGCCGATCACCTCTCTGCTGGACAGAGCTATCGGAGCGTCAATTGTTTGGACTAGAAATAGTAGATGAAACGTCTAAACAAATCAATTTGATCAAAAAGAGGCTCCTAGCAGCACAGAGCCGACAGAAAAGTTATGCTGACAAAAGAAGGAGATCTCTAGAATTTGAAGTTGGAGATCATGTCTTCCTGAAAGTGTCTCCAGTTACGGGAGTTGGCAGGGCAATTAAGAGAAAGAAATTGAGCCCTTAGTATATTGGTCCTTTTGAGATATTGAAGAAACGGGGACCAGTAGCTTATCAGTTAGCGTTACCGCCGAACTTGAGTCGATGGCACGATGTTTTTCATGTCTCTCAATTGAAAAAGTATCAACCGGACCCAGAACATATTCTCGAGCATGAAAATATTGATGTTCAAGAGAATCATACTTTTCAAGTAGAGCCCGAGCAGATCATTGACAAGGAAGAAAAACAGCTTAGGCGTAAAAGCATACCTTTCGTAAAAGTGGTCTGGAGAGGATTATCTTCTAGAGAAGCAACATGGGAGACAGTTGAAGATATGAAAAAGAAATATCCAGAATTTATGTCTAGAAATATGATGAATGTGTAAACAAATTTCGGAGACGAAATTTAATTTACGAGGGAAGAATTGTAATGTCCCACTAACTTTGGCATTTTGTATGACATAATGTCTCTTCAATTAATTAATAAATATGCCATTCTCCATTAGCCACATCACACACTTTCCAATTCTTTGATTCGAACAGCACATTCTCCTTCCTTTCTTAATATTCACAACCCCATTGTCTCTATTTTCTCGATGGCGTGCGCACAAATATTCATTCAGACGGTCCAGCACTACACTCCACTGTTGTCTAGATCCTCAGTATTCATGCAGCCCATGCACTTGGAACTCGAACGACAGCAGCTCCCATACCCTACTGTCATCTCATGCGCCATTTTACTCCTTTATTTTGCTGATAATCGATACAGCCCAACAGCCAAAAAGCAGCGCCGTTTTCCATTATTTTCCTTGAATCCTACAGCCACCACTGAGCCCATATTCCATTACTTCTTTGAGTTTCGTTACAGCACAGCAGAAGGACATATTCCATTCCTCTGTTGCAGTGCCATGCTCCTCGGTCTCATTCAAAATTGAAGAATTATATACTTTCTCATTTCCATTCTTTTTTCTTCGATTTCCTGCAAAAACGAGAGTGGAAAAACAGAAGAGTTAAACTGAAAACGTTGAGAGTTGAGAGGTTGAGAGGCCAAACCGAGAGAGTTTCAAAACTAAAACTCAACTTTCCTCTACTCCTCATCGCTGATCCAGGGCATTAAGCAGTGACATGTTCTCGTCTCTTCGATTTAATCCTTGAAGGTAGGTAATGAACTTTTCCTCCTCTAGCTCCATCAGTTTTTCGCTGAGTTTGAAACTATAAAGAGTTAAAACAAAGCTTGCTGTCATCCTCTTCTTGCTTTTTGATGTCATCATCTGTACTATTATATGTATATGTAGATATATATGGGTGCTAAAGTCTGAAAACATAAGCTTTCAGCGTCTGTTCCTCTGTTTTTCTCGGTCAAAACAGAGTTCTTCCATCGTCTGCTACAGTAAAATCGTAAATGAACAGTGCACATGTTACTGTAGCGAAGTTACTGTTCACGAACAGAAGTTCCATCCAAGCAGTGATTTTTAAACCGATCAAAACTATAGTAAAACTTGAAATTTTTCTATGAAAATTTTACAGTAGATAGTACTCTCCTTAAACTTCGAAATGAGCTTTGGTTCATTTCAATCGGAGGTCTGTAGCTCTAGATATGATTTTTGGAAGTTAGGTCATAAATCAGGATCATCTCTGTACCATTTTTCTGGGCAGTGATAACATATTTGAAAACTGGGAATGATTGGTGCGAGATAAAATTATGAAATTTTTCCAGGAGACAGAGGACATACATAGCTTTAAAATGATGGTATTTTGTATTTTTCCGAGCTCTGGTTAAGGAGAAATGAATTTTTGAAAATGACCCTCTGATTCTGGACTTTATTTCGGACAGCAGAAGTATTTTGAGATATAAATGGATTTTTGATTAAGACTTGCTCAAGATGGTATTTTTGGTTGAAAATAGACATGTTAAGGGTCATTTAGGCTTTGGAATCAACTCAAAAGGACTTTTATAGATTTAATTATGAATTTTTGAAGATCATCTACGGTTTGCTGGAAAATTCTGAAATATGACAAAAATAAAGGAGAATATAAGCTCATACTAAATTCCTTAATAAAAGAGGGAATTAATGGTTATGGACAATTTAGTTGGACTTACTATAAATGATCAAAGAAAATATTTATTGGGGTGGAATTAACTATATTTATATTTTATAATTATTCTAGGTTATTGTCATCCTTTGCGACGGAGAAACTATTTTAACTATAGTTGTCTGCCAGGTAGTAACCTTAATCTTCATATACCTTGTGTTACTTTGTATGATTGATTTTCCATGATTGTGGATCCGTGTCTCGTGAGAGACATGCGTATATTTGTGCATTCAGTGTGGTCTGGGTTTGGCACCCAACTACTGTATCTTTCCTAGCGCTATGGATCCGGGGCTTACTATTTGAGCAGTCCTGCGTTTATTAGGACTTGGTCCTTCCGCAGTAAATATTGCATATGAGTGGTATGTCTTTATTATACTGCGCGTGATTACTGAATGCTTTGTGTTTAAATTATTTTCCTGATTATGGCGACATACATGCATTGCATACACTTTTCATATGAGATTAATGGTTACTCTGGGATTCAATTATGAATCCCAGACTTTTGTAAAGCTTCAGGTAGTTCTCCTAGAGCTACGACAGGTGATCACGGTAATTGCTGGCGCCAGAAGTGAGAAAATCTAATTTTCAAATTTCTAGGGCTCGAAAAAAGAAAGGAAATTTATATTCTTTAATGGATTTGAAGCCCAATTGGTCCTGGGGATATAAAAAGAAGAAACCCTAGCAAAGAAAGACACCTTCTTGACAAGAAACAACCCAACGGCATTGGAGAAAGAAAATCAAAGCAATTGTGGAGATCAACCTTCCCCAATATCTGAAGAACCATTCATCTATTTTCATCTTTTCATCTTTATTTTGTTAATCTAACCATGCTTGGCTAGTTTTTCTTTTTGTAATTAGGGCTAGGATGAACCCTATGCGAGTTTAAGTATTTGTTTGAATTCTTGATTGAATCTTGATTTTCTTGATTGATTGAATTTCCTTCGCTTAAAGTTTTCTTAAAGACTGATCACCTTTTAGATTGTTCATAGGTTGGTGTATGACAATAGAGATGTTGGTACATTTAACCTGAACCATTAATTCATCATAAAGTTGTATGACCTAAACATAGGCTTACGAATTTATGCGATCTTATAATTCTGGTTAAAATTCCAATCTTTCCAAGCAATACTAAGACTTTAGGTTGTTTTCAAAGATAACGGACTAAGGTAGCATCAAGACATTGGGACTTAGTCTACTTTTTTTTTTTTTTGGGTGTTCTGAGAAACTTTGTAGACTTTGACCCAAAAAAAAAGGGACTAGTGGCTAAACAATTAATTTGATGGCTATAGATGTAGGGAGAACCTTTAAGTTAATAGCTCAATTGAAAAATCCAAT
The DNA here is from genome assembly GCA_037074495.1 of Acacia confusa. NCBI lineage: Eukaryota > Viridiplantae > Streptophyta > Magnoliopsida > Fabales > Fabaceae > Acacia > Acacia confusa. The sequence goes on from CM073502.1 coordinate 2,418,968, forward strand.
CACTAACTTGGAAAAAGCAGTGGACAAGCTTCTCGTTCTTTTTGGAAGAATTTAATCACTGAGACTTCAAAGACTAATAAATTTCTTTCCTTTTATTTTGTCCTTTTTAAAAAAAAAAAATCAGCAGATTCCATAGACATTTTGGATAGAATATTTCCACACATTGTCGTTTAATATTACGATATCTAACAACTGAACCTCAAACTCAAACCCATTCATGTAATTGACGTTCAGAACACACACACATATGCATTTAAATTAATGAGCAAATTTTGGAAATTTGTGCGTAGGCAAACAATTTTTCGGAAATTTGTGATACATACATGGAAATTACTTTTTTATTTATTTATCAAGGGTTTCCTTATCAAGACTTAGGGTAAATATTTTCACTTCTTTCAATAAATACACTTCTCATGGTTCAAAATTGTATTATCCTCCTTGTGAGAGTGAGACTTCACCTTCAAATATGAACGTAATACAAATGGAAAATAAATACTACTTGTCCAGCCCCATAATATGAGCCACTTCAAATAATTAATTAAAACCAAGAAATGATATTTAACACATTAAATCTCTCCTACTTTTGTCCCCCAAATTTACCCATATTAAATGAGAATTTGAAGGAGAAAAAAAAATACAAATGAAGTTTTAAAGGAGAGAATATATATATATATATATATATATATATATATATATATATATATATATAAGCATTATTACATCAACAGAAGAAAAATTAATAAATAACCATTAATTTTACAAGTGACTAATAGACTAGAGGGCTACTAATTATTCTTTCCGTTTTATCACATAAGTCACTTCAACTAATTTACTAAACTAAAAAAATATGTTGCGTCATTAAAGTTGTCTAAAAATGTTTTGATTTATATTTGTGCCCCTAATTAATAAATACTATAAAATTTTAAAAACAAATCTATATCTTATTAAAAATTGAGAAGGAGGACATGTTTAGAATAAAGCAATTCATGATGTAACTCTTGTGAAGTGGTTTTATATTTACGACCATAAAATACTTCTAAAAACATCTTATAGGGTAAAGGTGAAAAAATGCCAATGAGTTTTGCTCTTAGGAGCGTCCAGCACTATGTGTTTTTTTTTGGAGCAAAAGTACCCACGTGGTTACATTTTAGGAGTAAAAATACCTCTTCCGTTAGTTAACCGTTAACTAATCATTAGTTAACCGTTAACCTAGTGAAATTACCTTTTTACTCTTAGTTTAAAATAATTTTTTAAAAAAAAAACCAAAAATACCCACCCCCACCTCCCCTTGCTGGTGGGCTCCACGCCGGCTTTTTTTTTTTAAAAAAACTATTTTAAAATAATTAAAACAAAAATACCCCACCCCCACCTCCCCTTGCCAGTGAGCCCCACCGCCGACTCCCGGCAACTTTTTTTTTTTTAACTATTAATTAGCTACGTCCATTATTATTTCTCCTTCATTAATTCATTTCGCACTCTGTTCATATATTCTTCTCCATTCTTCAGTAGTATGATCATGTGCGAGCCTAAAACGAGCTCGAAGATATTGTTGGCAATATTCATTTGGTTACTCTGGCGGCGGCGCCTTTGAGCTTCTTCAATGTGATAAATTGCCAACAAGTCGTCGTCGTCGTCGATGACTACGACCAGCAAATCCACAATCCAGCCATTCTTCCCCTTGTTAAGCAGCTTGTGTACTCTCGAATTTCAAATCTCACATCCCTTCCCAGTCAAGAAATCGGCCATCGTTCCAGTTTATGCGTCAAAGATCCGTGAGTTTCTTCTTCCTTTTTGCTCGATCACACACCACCTATTTGTTAATATGCCAGTATTCTACTTCTGTATTCTTGTTCTATTTGTTAGTGAAATTATTTTTTAAACAGTATGTTTGTCTCATCTTCCATTGATCTTTATCACGTGTATCAAGGAGATTGTCCCAAAAGGTGATTTATATTTTATTACTTTATTTTTTTGTTGTTGCCAAATTTACATTTTGTTACTGAGGCTCGCCGATTTTAAAATAAAATATGAAACATCGAAAATTATTTCTTATAAGCGTCAGATGTTTTGTAGATAACGAGCTTTTACTCCCAGCGCGTTGCGCAAGAGAATGTTATTAAGGGAAAAACTTATTTTTTTCATTAAAATGAATCCACCACACTAACGTTAGTTGAACATATTATATTCAATATAATTATGAGAGAAAACAATTAATTGAATAAAACGGAAGAAATAAAGGGAAAATATTATTAGATTAATATCTCAATGGTCCAGATCTCATGTGATAAAAATATTATTATAAGAAAAAATAATAATAAATCTAAATCATTGAGATCTTAATTCTTAATTCAAATGAATAAAACACATTGACTTTATCCACAAGGTATGTGTCTTTTCACAAAAAGTTTAATTCCTCTATGTATTATAACCTCTTTCAGCTTTAATGCAGAATTGCCAAGATAAAACAATATTGACTTTATCCAAAAACATAGATCACATGGGGAGTGAAGCTACCAGATGGCAATACATCAAATATACAATATGCCTAAAATAAAAAGAGAGCAGTCTATTCCCATTCAAAACAAAAAAGCAAACAGCCAATAAAGCCTTTTATATTTACATGTTGCAGCATCTCTCTTGTCAACAAATGGGACTTTATTAAGGTGCTGACTTCCTCTTCCAATAGTTTCTTGCTTCATTAGAATACTGTAATTGTAATAGCACATATACCAATAAAGTAATAAAAGAAGCCATCTTTCTTACATGAAGCACGATATGGCATGACAGGAAAAAAATTACTGTTATAAAACTGATAAAAATAATAAGAAGAAAAGCAGAGGTTCTAGAGAGATAAAGTAGAGAGAGAGATTCTCATTTCATTCAATACATGAACAGTTACAGAAAACCTCTATTTATAGAAGAAAAATGGGACTTTAGTGTAATTTCCACCTCTGGGTCATTTGGTGTAGTTTTCCCCAAAAACCTAAACTGTTCACTCACGGATTTCCTTCCCGTGAGTGATTGTATAATTGTGTGCGGGTCCCACCAAATAGTAAACTACTATGCGTGGTACTATGCAAATAGTAAATCACTATGCGTGGGTCCCATATCATCTTTTAATATTTGGAAACCGGGAGTCAATGGACATCCACATAATAAGTATATTCATAACACTCCCCCTTGGATGTCTATTTATGAATGTGCCTCGTTAAAAACTTTAACTAGGAAAAACCCAGTGGGATAAAAAACTAGCCAAAGAAAAGAGTACATCATCCATTGATACACTTTCTAGTGCTGCCTCATTAAAAACCTTTCTAGGAAAAACCCAGTGGGATAAAACCCAGATAAGGAAAAAGAGTACAGCGTGTATCGTCTCCCCCTCTTGATTACATCAGTGTTGCTCCCCCTGATGACTATATTGCTTCAATATCTTTCTGAGCATATTATACTTTCTGTCATCAAATATTCTGTTAGAAACGCCCAATTTGATTGTTCATTATATACCTGCAAGATCTAAATCTGTCAAGTAAAGTCATAATAATCTTTTCATAAATATATATGTGCATATAGAAATTCAATAAATGTTTATTCAGATAATGATGCTATATGCACTATCATCTTGAGTCCTTTTGGGACATATGTGTTTCTGGCGCCTTATGTGCTTCTAGCACATACAAATATATTGTGGCTCATGATCCTCATTATCATTCATTGCAGCATATGCTATCATAGATATTATTAACGTCGACTTCATTTTCAGTCCCATCGGATTTCATTCATAATTTATTGAGATCTCATTATATTCACATATATTAGGTACATAGGTCTCTCTTGGACCACAATACACTTTTCTTGTAATATCTCTTCTGGAGATAACATCTCATCAAAAGATAACTCTTCTGGAGCTTTACTTAATTATCCTTGACTTAATCATCTATATTTTATAGCTCATTTTCTCTTTCGAGGATTTTTATCTTTATAACCGATGGACCAGCAACGCTTCAGGCGTGCTTTATAACAATTCATATAGGAGCATTTGCAGTTGGGACATGTGACTTTGTCACTTTAGGTCAATAAATGCTTTTAGCATTTGATTAGCTAAAATCTGCAAATGAATTATCTTTTAAACTTTTAGTGCACATTTCTTTGTATGAGGACCAATATGAGCCAATGATAATTCATTTCACTTTATCTTTACCCAATCGGCTTATTTTTCTCCCCCTCATCAAATCATCAATTTTCTTTGTATATCCATCTATGTGCATTGTAATAGATTAATAATCATTACACATTTAAAACATTTCAAGATGGAATTAATCTGGCTCCTGACCAAAAACCAATTATACGGGGAGAATTGTGTTGGCTTATATAATTGCTGCAAATATACACAACATATAAATTTTGTTCTCATAATCATTGATCTATCCATTCATGGATACTTTAATACATTATTTCTGGATCATTCAATCTGGAAATTGCGCGCATAATATATTGCAAACTTCTAGTTGCAAACATCACTGCAAACTTTGCAGATTTATAATCTCATATGTAAACTTTCAATTTGATATATTTCCAGAGATCCATTTCCAATAATTATGTCTATCTGAGAACAAGCAGCACATAATATATGACTCGGATGATCAAACAAGTCATGCCAACTTTCCATATGATTTATCATCAAATCTAATATTCATTTTGGGGGAATCAATATAGAAACATTCACAAAGAATTATCACATAAATATTCACACTTGATATATATTATTCTCCCCCTCAAGTGTGAGACCTTAAAAATTAATTCATGAAATTTCCATACAATATTCCATGATAATAGCATATATGATATCTATTTCATTAAAATTCCACAGATTTCTAAATGCATTATCAATGCATAATTTTGTTACTTCTGGTAACAAAATTTCCATTTTCCAGAATCAACAAACAAATATATATTAAATACAAAATCATCAGGTGTATAATTGCAGATTCACGAGCGCAATACTGTGTAATCACAGGCGCATCACTGTGGAATCACAGGCGCGACAACTCAGATTGTCGTATACATATAAAGTCAAAAAGATTCCAGGCTCGTGCTTTATAGGGAGCAAATCTGTAGAGATTTAACAGGACTACGCAAATCTGCAGAGATTCAATAGGATTTAATTCAACTATAAATAGAGGAAGGCAAACGAACATGCCTCACAAACACTCAAGCATCTGATAATATCAACTACCAGATACTCACACATATTTCTCTAAATTCTATTGCCATGGCAGGACCAAGCAGTTTTATCCCAGTTTCTGATACATCCGAAACAGCATTACTTGATGCTTTGTTGTATGATGATCAGCATAACATGTCATTTACTTCTTTGTTATCTCCTAATCCCTTTGAAATGTTTATTCCTCCTTCTACTATTCCTCCTTCTGCTTCAAATGTACCTACTTCTCCCCCTAGAACAAGTGTTCTTTCTCAATCTACAAGGATTGAAGGTACAACTGAAGCAGGTTCATCAAGGAGGCCTGTTAAGAGGTGTAGAACTATGGCAGAACTAATGGAGTCTACCAATCCAGTTCAGCCAATAGTGTCGGCAGTTAATCAACCAGCATTCACTAGCCAACAAACTATCATCAGTTTGCCAGCAACAACCAGCCCGACAACAACAATCAGCCAACCAACAACCACTAGCCAGCCAGCAACAATTAGCCAGCCAACAGCTACAAGCCAATTAGCAACTACTAGCTTATTGGAATGTAGTTGCTGTCATGTTTTACGGGAAATTATTCATACCAACGGACTTCAGTACCATAAACTTGAAGTTCACGGAAGAAGAACAGGTATGATTACCCATGCTGTTTTATTTGAAAAAGTACAGGATAAATCTTATAATACTGACAGGCTTCCAATGTTTGATTTCACAAAGAAAAATTTTGAAGAAATCAAACAATTTCTGACACAGTATTGTATAGATTTACAAGCATCAGGATATATCTTGATGCGTGATCCTGTATTAGCCTATCATGAGGTTCTCTGTGTTGGTTCGGAATGGGCTATAAATCCAAATGACCTCCATGGAAGTTCATTTCAAACCAATATTGAACACTCATTAGGCAAAGGAAAACAACCTGCAGTAAGTATACCCTATGATACTTCATCCCTTAACCAGGGTGAATTATATAGGTTATCTATGGAGCAAAGAGAAAGAATAAAGAAAACAACGCTCCATGATTTAAGAAATTATTTTCACTTAACCCTTGATGAAGCGAGTAAACAATTAAATATGTCTACTCACACCATACAAAAAATCTATCAAAAAGGAGGGTTAACGGAGTGGCCACACAAGAAGCTCAAGAAACTTATGACGCAAATCTCGATATTACGAAGAGCTTTGCCTCATCTGGATCCCATCTCAAGAGAAGCAAAAGAAGAAGACATTAAATATCTTCAGAATGAGATGATTAAAGTTTGTAATGATGTTGAGCCACTCGCAATTAAACTTTGTTGAAATAATATTTTCTTTTGTTTAATTTTTTTATTTATAAATATTGTTTCTCTTGTATTCACAAAAAATGTTATAATTATCTAAACACAAAATAATAGTAAAACAACCATAATCACAATTTATTTATTGCTTCATTCACTTCTAGGAATGAAGTTGGATAAAATTCATGATCCATAATTCACAGATTTGTTTGATCATGGCAAGAAATTAATCCACAATATTTCTTGACTTAATCACAATTTTGCTACTGTAAGAGCAAATTGGATATATTTATTTACAATCAACCATGATCATACAATCCCTTGTCTCATAATTTAAGGGAATATTTAATGCCAAATATACAATTTTGAGGCCTTTATACAACTGATAACATACAAAATTTATGGATCAAATATTGTTTCATAATTTGTCTCTTGTTATTAGGCTAACTTGCCTCTTGGCTTCAGGCAATCTTGCCTCTGAAATTAAGGCTATCTTGCCTCTTAGGCTCAAGCCAATTTATGCCTCATCTCTCAAGCCAATCTATGCCTCATATCTCTATGGCATTTTGATCTCATAATAATATATATGATCTTTTAACAGTTTATCTTCAAGATAAATAAAATATAAGCATAATAAAATAAATAGATGGAACCCACTAATAGTGTGGTTGCCATAAATAATAAGGGAGAGGGATATATATATATATAGCAATAAATAAATAAAATAAAATAAATGACTGGAAATAAACATGCTAGATTAATAAAAAGAAGATGAGATAGGAATGGTAGTAAACTCACAGCGAGACCTATCTCATCCAAAGATAAGAAAGAAGATGCATATGCAAATGTAAATATATATATATATATATATAATATATAGAAAACGGTAAAATAAAAAGGGAAGGGGATTTAAAGCAGTAAATAAATAATAAATAAATGGAGTCCACTATACAAGTGTTACCACCATGAAAAATAAAGCAGTAAAGAATTAAAATAAAATAAATGGGGCCCACAAAATGTCACCACCATAAAAGATAAATAAACTCTAAATAAAATAAATAAATAGAGCCCACTAATAGAGACTAGTGTGCCTTCATGAAGAATAAATAAATGTAAAATAAAATAAATAAATGGAGCCCACTAATAAATAATGTTGCCGCCATAAAAAATAAATAAATGTTAAAATAAATAAATAGAACCCACTAGTAAATATACTAATGTGCTATCATAAAAGATAAATAAATGTTAGTAACAATAAAATAAATGTTAGTGACATAAAACTAAATATTAGTAAAGTCAGTATGGAGCTTAGTATAGCCACCATGAGATAAATAAATAAAGCAGTAAGTAAAGAATTACAAATGGAGCTTAATGACGCCACCATGAAATAAATGAATAGGAAGTGGGAAGAATATATAAACATAAATAAATTACTGTAAATAATAAAATATAAATTTACCGTGAATAGTAAAATTACTATTCACTATAAATAGTGAATAAAGTAAAATTACAGAAAGATTAATCTAGACTTCCATGTAGGAGTCAAATGAATAAAATGTAAAAATTACTGAAAAAGGGGTAAATTTACTGTGAATAGTAAATTACTATTTACCGTAGTAAAATAGTAAATAATCTCAAATCTTAACCATGGAACCCGATGTTAAAATAATCGGTAAGAATAGATACTTAATTCCATATAATGGTTAAGATCATCCCAGATAAATAAAATGGAAATATGAAATAGATTGTGAGAAAATCTTACCTTGGTAGAGTCTTCGTGCTGATAACGTGTTATAAAACTGATAAAAATAATAAGAAGAAAAGCAGAGGTTCTAGAGAGATAAAGTAGAGAGAGAGATTCTCATTTCATTCAATACATGAACAGTTACAGAAAACCTCTATTTATAGAAGAAAAATGGGACTTTAGTGTAATTTCCACCTCTGGGTCATTTGGTGTAGTTTTCCCCAAAAACCTAAACTGTTCACTCACGGATTTCCTTCCCGTGAGTGATTGTATAATTGTGTGCGGGTCCCACCAAATAGTAAACTACTATGCGTGGTACTATGCAAATAGTAAATCACTATGCGTGGGTCCCATATCATCTTTTAATATTTGGAAACCGGGAGTCAATGGACATCCACATAATAAGTATATTCATAACAATTACATAATTCTTCCTTCAAAAAGCTTTCTTTCAAAAAAGATATTGCAATCTGAAACAAAGCAGACTACTTCTTGCATGAATGAAGCTCCTTGCTCTGGCCCTGTGGGGGGAGGTGAATCAGTTGAGGATGTTTCTGCTGAATTTTGGACCTGCTCTGCATGGTCATCGGTCTCCTGTTGTTTAGTTATCTTTCTGTAACAGCTTTCTTCTTAATTGTGTTACTCTGTAACTGTCTCATTATGCTTGTATCTGTTATGACCCTATTGCAATGATAATAGATACCCCTGTTTTCGACCCAAAAAAAAAAGATATTGCAAGATAGCACAATACCCCTGTATTCAACATGGATGTATTCTTCCTGCAATGAAGGGGTTCAAAAGGCTGAGACGAGCTTTCAAGAAGTATAATAGCATAATTATTGACACTACAATTAACCTTAATCTTGAAGCTTTAATTCCTATGACAAAGACTTCAAGTCTTTCCCCTCCTTTTTCCCTTATATAATGTAGCATCACAATTGACTTCTTATGAACAATTAGCACGGTCTGCTCCGGATTCATTAAAGCTATTAAACAATAAAGCTATAAAAGCTTTTGAAAAAAAAAAAAGCTATAAAGCATGAAAAACATAGATTATCATATCACACGCCTAGATAACATCAAGAAAAAATGGAACATTTAAGAAGCCTATGATCTAGTATTTCCACTTATGATAGCATACATTATACACTAATTAACATACGCCATAAAACTACACCGTTGTCATTAACTCATTATAAACACAAAAACCTCCCAACCAAGACACTTTTGGGATGGAAACATGAAAAACAAAAAATTGAATATCACTTGATTCATTCCAAGTAATGAATGAAAATCACAAGGCCCGGAATTTCAAATACTTTTCTGTAAGAAAACAAATCTCACAATTTCAGGTGAGCCAGTAATGAATGATAATCACACCTTGCTGATAAATGTTTCCTCAGCCTTGCAGAACATGGTAATCTTTTATGGAAGAGTAATCAAACTTTAATGCAGCTTTGAACACCCAAACACTTACAATATTTAGAAACCTCACTATCTTAATATATGGAATTGGAAAGACAAGTATTTCTCTAGTTTGAAAATAAACTAACCTTCAAATAGAATCCTTCATCCCATCCTTTTTTTCAAATAGAAAAAATTGTCCATGCTCCTATCTTTCCTAAAGTAACGAATCAGGCACATTTATCACTGAAAGGTTTCAACAAACCGGAAATGATGATTAAAAACAAATCAACAAAATTAAATACCCGCGTTGCTGAGTAATATAACAGAATATTGGGGAAAAGGAGGATATGATGTCAAAGTGTTGTATATTGAGACGCCTTACATGTTTGAAGATAGAGCCAACACAAATTGCAGTCACAAAATAGAGATCTAAGGTTTTCTGGGGTTTTATTTTTCAAACCCCAATGATATTGAAAAACTCTGAATCTCCAAGCCTTATGTAAAAACACAAATAGGATAATAACTTAGATGTAGGTAACCTACCATGTGCATAATTATACAACATAGTATTCCCTGTAAAAATTCGTTGATCTAATCCAAAGCTTGCATTTGTCAACATTTTAGAAACTTATGATCTTATGTGTAAACATTCCGTGTAAGTATAAAAATACAAAACTAATCAGAAAGTTGAGGGATAAAGAATTAACCTTTGGTGCTTTGTGTTTCTTTGGAGGTCTTCATCTCCATTTGTTGCCTCCGTGACATCCTCCCCTTCGGTGAATATTTCAGTTTTCCTTGATAGAAAGGCTATAAAGAATATATTGCTAAGTGCTTATCATCCTGAACACATAATTCTTATCAATGCAAATCCTTAATATTCAACTGAGGAAGGAAGATATCGGGATAAGCTAGGAAAGAAAGGGAACATTATTTAAAAGAGAGACTCTATTGCGCCAGAAGCCTAATTGATTTGAACTTGTAATTTTGTAACCTAGTATATATTTGTCTAATATATTTCCATTTCTGAGAGAGAGAGAGAGAGAGAGAGAGAGAGAGAGAGAGAGATGGTAACACAAATGAAGAAAATGATCATGTGCTGGTAGGGGTAGGAGCCTTGTCTTGGTGAAAGGATTCCTTAATGAAGTTCACGACAACAGAGGCTAGTTCACGAGAATTCATCTTGATATGTAACTTGTGGTTGGGTATAATCTTGGCAAACTCATATGCACTTTCAACACCAACAATTTTATCAGCAGAACCATGAACTAATCTTGGCAAACTCATATGCACTTTCAACACCAACAATTTTATCAGCAGAACCATGAACTGTAAGCACCCTGTGATATGACTCTGCATTTTAGAAAATCTTGACAAACTCACGGGTCAAGGAAAAGGAAAGTCATCAGAGTTTCCTTTTTTGCTCACCTGCATTCATTCTCAATCTGGAGACATGCTTCATGCATATTCGTATTTAGCCGGTCCATCAAGCTTTCCCCAGTCACGCGATAAAGAAATTTCCTGCAGAAGTAGATGTTCTCAAATGGTGAAAGAATAATGAAATTGATGCATGCAAGAACCCTCTGTTTGTGTAGGGGGGAGAGAAATGAACTGATGGGCTATTATAATAATTTCATTCAAAACTGGATGAGAGATTACCTGACTTATTGAACACATCAATGAATCCATCCTTCTTGATTCTTTCCATAAAATCTTTTCCTAGGCATTCTTCAACACCTGTCTTCAGGTCATGGCGACCAGAGATGTTCACAACTGTTTTGATGTCATGATAAGCACACAGAAGCACCACGCCACCTCCTGTGTCAAGGTGCAAAAGCAATTAGTAAGAGTTTATCATTTCCAAACAGCAGAAACCAGTGGCAGATCACCACCCACATCGTGTAGCACCTACCACAAACCTTACCTATTTGTAAAAAAGGCCTAGATTAAGATATATAAGAGATTCATGTCATACCAATGCCTTTAAAATAATAGTTCTCAATAGCAAAATAAAGGCTGAGCAAAAAAAAAATAGCAAAATAAAGGGAAGATCATCACCAATCATGTCCTTTTTTATCTTTTATGAAAAACGATAACATTGTGTCTGAGTCACCAAGACATTTGAAGCACCTTGGCTATTCATATCCCTTACTGTGGATATAGTTGCCAGACTTTCACAGCAAATAAGGCCATGAAATTCCAATTATATCATCACTCTAATTGTACAAACTTTATTATTGACATGGTTCATAGAATAACAAAGTGAAGACTACATTTGCACTTTAGAATCTTTACCAAGTATTTCAGTAATTCAAGCAAAAGTAAGGTGGAGGCTACAAAGTTGCTAAATAATATACAATGCACAACAAATAAACAATGAAGCCCCAATACCAAGTGGCAAATCTCGTTGAGGATTTTTTACCTGTTGAAAAGTAATATGTTATTCAGATTGTCAAAGTTATTGAAATACTAATATACTATAACCTATAGGAGAATTAATGAGATATAAAATCCAGAACCAAAAACCCAATAATATGAATCATCAGTTATACCTCTTCAGCTGTACTGGCAACGGCATCAAAACCAATATATGCAAAGAAGACAGTTGCAAAACCGGAAAGCATTCCATCCACACCATAGGGAAAATACCTATCAGAGCACAGAGACAAGTATTCTGTGATTAATGAAAGACCAAACACACATGGGGACATGAATGACAAACTTGGAAGTACCCTGTAGGAAGTTCATATCCAACCCATCCAGACTTGAATCCCAGGTAACCACCAGCTACTATGACAAAAACCAACGCACTTACGTTCACTGATGTGATTATGCCTTGTATGAAGGTACTCTACAAATGTTCAAGTGTTAAAAGATTTATTCAAAAAATAAATCTAGCCACTTTCGCTTGGAGGGTTAGCAATGAGAGTTTTGCACATATTCTTAATGCCAAATATTTATGGCTTAATTAATCTCAAGAAAATAAAACAAAGGACAGAATAATAATCTGCGGATTAGGTGAAAGGATCAGAGCACACACCAGTCCAAGTTTAACAGTTGTTCCTCTCTTTACACCATTAATTCACAAGTTTTAAACCTCTTTTTACATATACCATTTTATTAAAAAATATGCTGACGTGATTTATGACTTTCTATTAAATCATTAGTTTGAAAGTAGGTATGGCGAGAAGTGTGAATGAAAAGAGTGTAAAAATACTGAAGTGCTCGAGAAATTAATAATAGATGAAAAGAAAGATTATAATATTAAACATACCTCCTTAATCCCAAGGCACAAAATTCCAGTAATAATTAACACTAAAATGGCAGCACATGGATCTACAACAATATCAACCCCAGGAATATGCCGACGGTCTAAAAAGAAGGGCAAACTGTCCGGACCTCCCAAAAGAGCAGCAAAATTTGATATCAGATCAAAGTTGAAAAAATTTATTAACAGTGCAAAAAGAGTTCAGAAGGAGATAAGAAAGTATATTCTCACATAATTATCTGAAGACTCTGTATTCCCCTGATGTGTAAAAGCCACAAAGCAAACAGAAGTAAGGCAAATTCCAGTTCAAAAATATTTTCTTCTTGATTAAAATTGCACCTCCACATCGAAAGAATAATACATCAAAAAGACCATGCCTAACCCGTAAAAATGGCTCTTGTAGTATATTTTTTGAAACTCAACTTCATTGGAAAAAAGGAAAAGAAAAGCATGAAGAAAAAGAAAGAAGAAAAATAATATGACCAGATTTGCAGATGGCGATGGAATAGAAATGCAAGACCATATCAATGCTCATAAAAATCAACCGTAAAAATCAGATTCAATCACAATCTTGAAAAAAAGAAATTGACAAAAGGAAAATAAAAAAATGAAGGGCATTCTAGAAGGATTAATTGGGAAAGAAAGGGTACCTTTAGTTGTGCTTCAGCTTCATCAATATGGCAAGGTCTTTCAACAGCTTCGATGGCATCCCTTTTTCACTTAGAATCTTGTTCAGCCTTCCTTTCCTCCTCCAATTTCAACCAGGCCATCCCCAATCGGATGAAGAGTGAAAAAGAAATCGGACATGGCTTGAACATTTTCTTTGAAATACTGTAACAAAAAGAAAGCATAATATAAAAGAAGAAGGGGAGAGATCAAAGACGAAGGGAAGAATGGAGGAAGAGTACAAACCTTAGCATCGAGAAGCTACAAAAGAAAAGGACCAGAAAACTTCTCCGATGGTGACGACGGAGAGAAAAGAGCAGTTCAGACTGGAGATCCCTTCCCCTTCCAAGCAGATGGCTGAGGGTCGAAGGAGGAAAATGGCATCGAAGGACCAGAAAAGGCGACGATAGAGAGAAAAGAGCTTGAGTTAGGTGGGGAGATCCCTTCCCCTTCCGAGCAGATGATTGAGAGAGAGAGTTGGAGAAGAAGAAATTCGATGAGGATTGGAAGAAAGGGCTCCCGGGATGAGGTGGTTGTGAGAGAAACGGTGGAAAAAGAGAGAGAGAGGAGTAAAAGGGCATTGGGGTTGGGGTGAGAAAAAAGAAAGAGCCAGAAAGACGTAGGAGAAAGAAGAAGGGATTTGTTATCAATATACTTATGCGTGGATGTGATCTCTAAAGTATAGTAATTTAGTGGGATCTACCTGCAATTATACAATCACGAAAATGCTTTACGGGAGAGTTTACAGATTGAATAGTTTTGGTTTAAGGGAAAAATTACACTAAATGACCTATATGTGAAAATTACACTAAAGGCTCATTTTCCTTCTATAAATAGAGGACTTCTGTAAACATTCAGAATACACTGGAATAGAACTTCTCTCTACTCTCTCTCAAATTATCTCTTGTTATTATTCTCTATTTTCATTAGTTTCATGATACGTTATTAGCACGAAGACTCTACCAAGGTAAGATTTTATCACCATATTCTTTACTATTTGTTTATTTTATCTATCTGGGATAATCTTAACCACAATATGGAATTAAAAATATACTTTTACCGTTTATTTTAAATATCGGGTTCCATGGTTAAGATTTGATATTTTTAATTTTACATTTTATTCATCTGACTCCTATTTGGAAGTTTAGATTTAATCTTTCAGTAATTTTACTTTATTTACTATTTACTGTGAATAGTAATTTCTACTATTCACATTAATTTTATATTTTGTTCATTTAACATCTACATGGAAGGTTTTACCTCCTACATAGATATCTAGATTTGATATTCTCTGTTTACAGATATTGTTATTTTTACTGTTGCTAACATAACATTTACTTTTATTATTATTAACATTTAATGTTATGTTATTATGGCCAGAAGCCATATACTTATAGTTTTTTATTCTGAAATTATATGACCAGAAGTCATATTGCCTTCATGACCAGAAGTCACGTTATTTTTATGGCCAGAAGCCATATAAATTTAATTTTCTTATTATGAGTTATAAATGGCCTGAAGCCGTAATGCTTTAATTATAATTATTGTCTTTAATATTTTATTGTTATTATTATTCGTATTTTTAATTCATGTTTATTTTCTTTAATTAGTTTGAATCATGTCAAACCTTTCAAAAATTGAGTTTGCGGTTCTTGACATCACCGAAAAGAACTATTTATCTTGGATGCTGGATGCAGAAATCCATTTGAATGCTGATAAATCCCAATTTTTATATATTTTATCTCACCTTATTCATTTATTTTAGGGATTATTTTAGACTAATTTGGAATTATTACATAATATTTATATTGTTAGCCTATTTTAGGAAATAATGTAAATCCGAATTAATCATGAGATTATTGGGCTTAAATTAATATTTTGATCGTTATCTTGTGATTTAATAATATTTCTAAATATATGATATCATGATTTTATTTAATTCTTGCCAATAAAAATATATATTAGAATATCCTGTAGTGCTGAATTTTTCAGGGAAGCTAAAAAGAAACCCAATGGTAGAACTCATTAGGCTTCTTAGATTTTATTGGGCTCAAGTTGGTATCCAAAGGCTCTTCTCCCCTTCCCTATTAATTAACCTAGCTGCTAGGTTTTATGCTGAAGACGCCATCACGCTGCAGACCAAAGAGGAAAAAAAAAGACGAGAGACGCAAAGATCATCACGCCATCACGCCGCTATATGCTCGGAAGGGGAACACCACGAGAATTGAATCATCACGCGGTGAGACACAGCTGGAGAAGCAAGAATTGACTCAATTTTGATTCTCATCGATTCCAATTCATTCTTCGCGGACCCCCGCCTCCAATCCTCCAGTAGTTTAGCAATCCTCACGCAAGCCACGTAGCAATATAATTACTATTACACAATCTCTTCATATGGCTTTGATGTATCTGGAGCTTGGTGAGGCAAATATTTCTATGGCAGCGTAAGCTATTTGGGAGATAACTTGGGAAGAGCACGGAGGAGGCTAAAGCTTAGGGCTTACACATGAAGATCACAAGGGAGTGTTGTTCTTTTTATCTTTTTAATTCAAACTTGAGATTATTTAGTTTTAAAGGATTTCGAGTTGTATTAATTGAGAACAATCTAGTTTTAGATTGTAAACTTATTTCTTTTGGATTAGACTGATAATTTGAAGTTTTATGCTTATTGCTGGACTCTTGTTTGCAACCTTTGGATTGTCAATTAAATTAATAATTGAGTTTTCGTTATTAATTTAATTGTTAATTTGGTTTATCATCTTAATTGTTTAATTGAGTTGATAAATTATCTGGTTGTTCAATTAGATAATTGTAAACAAGATTTCCAAGATTATTTTGTGATTGGTTTTTATTGGGTTTAATTAGCCACCACTTATTTCATTATGAGTTTTCTAGTGGAATATGTGTTATTGAACTAGAGGGTTTCCCATGTTCAATTGGATAATTAAATTCATTAATCTCCCTTTGGTCTAATTAATTGATTTAGGCTAAGAAAGTTAACTCCATGCAATTCCTAAGTTGTCCCTTTCATCATCATAACTGAACTAGAACTTTTATTATTTGATTTGCTTTTAATTAATATTCTTCTTAGGATTTTAATTATTCTCTCATAAGAAAACCCCCTAAAAAATTGCATTCAAATTCATATAGCTTAGTTTCATTCTCATATAGGTTTTAAAGTCAATTGCATTAGTACATTTAGTTAGTTAATTGCATATAGGTAGTAGTGTTTTACATCCTAGTTTAGGTCCATTTGTATTTCACTACATCTTTTATCACATGAAAATTAGTCCTAAAGAAAACCCACAGCTTGCTCCTTGGGAGAATGACATAGGTTGACCCTAAACTGCATAATTAATTAGGATCTAGTTTAATTGATCACTTTAACGACAAAAGTAGCTCGATCAAATGCCCATGAGCTAGAAAACATAATTAAATAAGGGAATGAGGAATCTAATCAAAAAAAGGCCAAAGCCATGATTTTGTTATGCCACCATTTGCATGATGATCTAAAAGTTGAATATTTGACTGTAAAAGACCTACTTGTTCTTTGAAACAATTTGAAGGAAAGATATGACCACCAGAAAATGGTCATTCTACCAAAAGCTCGATATAACTGGATTCATTTGCATTTACAAGATTTTAAATCTGTAAGTGAATACAACTCAGCTATGTTCATGATTAATTCTCAGCTGAAATTATGTGGAGAGAACATTACTGATGAAGACATGCTAGAAAAAACATTCTCCACATTTCATGCATCGAACTTGCTCCTGCAGCAGCAATACCGCGAGAAGGGTTTTAAAAGATATGCAGATTTAATATCTTGTCTCTTAGTAGCCGAACAGAATAATGAGCTTTTTATTAAAAAATCATGAATCACGTCCAACAGGTTCAACTCCATTCCCAGAAATGAATGTAGTCACTAATGAATTTTCAAGTGGTCGAGGACTTGGACGTAAAGGTGGCTACAATCGTGGGCGTGGGCATGGTCGTGGCCGTGGTCGTGGTCCAAATCATGGTAGATCAAATTCCCGCCCTAAATCAAGATAGTTTGATAAGAATCCCAGAAGGGAAACAAGTGCAAATAACAAACATGCAAAAAATGCATGTTATTGTTGTGGTATCAAAGGTCATTGGTCACTTACCTGCCGTATGCCAAGACATTTGGTTGACCTTTACCAAGAATCATTGAAAAATAATGGTAAAGGACCAAAGATTGAAGCAAATCATGTGGATAAGGCTGAGAATTCTGGGAAAGAAG
Organism: Acacia confusa; assembly: GCA_037074495.1. Classification (NCBI taxonomy): domain Eukaryota; kingdom Viridiplantae; phylum Streptophyta; class Magnoliopsida; order Fabales; family Fabaceae; genus Acacia; species Acacia confusa. Next base: position 2,436,797 of record CM073502.1, read on the forward strand.
ATGTTGAGATGGCTCATTTTGATATTGCTGATTACTTAGTATAAATCATTTTTCATGATTAATGATTATGTTTTAATATGTTAAAACTTTCTTCTGTAATATGTATTTCTTTTAATTATGTTTTATTTTTATTTTCATGTATCTTTAATGAAGAATGAATCCTGTTGACAACAATCCTGAAGATTTGTGTCTCGTTGATAGCGCAACAACGCACACCATACTAAAGAATGACAAATATTTTTCTTCATTGGTAATGTGAGAAGCCAATGTTCAAACTATATATGGTAGTATAAATTTGATCGAAGGCTCTGGAAGAGCTAATATTTTGTTACCTGAAGGAACAAAATTATGCATTGAAAATGCATTTTATTCTACCAAATCAAAAAGGAACTTGTTGAGTTTCGAAGATATCCGCAGAAGTGGATATCATATAGAAACGACAACTAAAGATAATCAAGAATGTCTTGCTATCACAAACATAATTTTTGGTAGAAAATGCATATTAGAAAATTTTCCTACTTTTTCTTCTGGTTTGTATTATACTTTTATAAGTACAATTGAAATACATGTTATTGTAAACCAGAAGTTTACTAATACAAACCATAAGTTTGTCAATGCAAACCAGCAGTTTGCCAATGACAACCAGAAGTTTACTCATGAATTTAATATTTGGCATGACAGGTTAGGTCATCATGGGTCAACTATGATGCGACAAATAATTGAAAATTCATGTGGACATACCCTGAAGTGTAATCAAATACCACAGTCCCATGATTTCTTATGTGATGCATGTTCCAAAGGAAAGTTGATTATTCGACCCTCACCAAGCAAAGTAGGAGGTGGATCTCTTACATTTCTAGAACGGATACAGGGAGACATTTGTGGACCAATACATCCACCATGTGGACCATTTAGATATTTTATGATCTTAATTGACGCATCAACCAAATGGTCACATGTATGCTTATTATCTTCTTGTAACCTGGCGTTTGCGAGATTACTTGCTCAATTGATTAGATTAAGAGCACATTACCCTGATTATCCTATCAAGAAAATATGTCTTGATAATGCTGATGAATTTACTTCAGAAGCTTTTAATGAATATTGTATGTCTCTTGGAATTGATGTTGAACATCCTGTACATGTTCATACGCAAAATGGACTTACAAAATCTTTGATTAAACGATTGCAACTTATTGCAAGACCTTTACTTATGAGATCTAATCTACCGATTTCTGCTTGGGGCCATGCCATTTTGCATGCTGCAATGTTAATTCGCATCAGGCCTACTAGTTACCTAAAGGTTTCTCCCTTACAAATGGTTCTTGGTTAAGAACCTAATATTTTCCATATAAGAATTTTTGGATGTGCAGTGTATGTGCCAGTAGCACCACTACAATGCACTAAAATGGGTCCTCAAAGGAAGATGAGAATATATGTTGGGTATGAATCTCTTTCAATCATAAAATATTTAGAACCATCCACAGGAGATTTATTTACTGCATGATTTGCTGATTGTCACTTTGATGAATCAGTCTTCCCAACATTAAGGGGAAAAAATAAGCAGCTGGGTAAAGAGATTAGCTGGAATGAATTATCATTGGCTCATTTTAATCCTCGTACAAAACAATATGAATTAGAAGTTCCAAAGATAATTCATTTGTAGGATTTAGCTAATCGAATGCCGGAAGCATTCACTGACCCAAAGAGAGTGACAAAGTCACATGTTCCAGCTGCGAATGCTCTTATTCGAATTGATGTTCCTGAAGGACAACCTATAATGAATGAATCAAAAGCACGCATGAAGCGTGGCAGACCCATCGGTTCAAAAGATAAAAATCTTCGAAAGAGAAAAGGAGCTAAAAATATTGATGGTCAAGTCGAGGTTAATCAAGAAAAGTCAGTAGCTCCAGAAGAGTCATCTCTTGAAGAGTTATCTCCAGAAGAGAATATTGCAGTTCCAGAAGAGACTCAGGTACCAGGAATGTATGAAAATAATGAGATCTCAATTAATTATGTTATGAATGGTATCCGATAGGATCGAAATAAAGTCAACGTTGATGACATCTTTGCTAATCATGTAGCATATGATGTAATGAATGATGAAGAGGATCATGAGCCTAAATCTATTAGAGAATGTCAACAACGAAAAGATTGGCCCTTATGGAAAGATGCTGTTAATGCAGAATTGAAATCACTGTAAAAACAAAAAGTATTTGGACCTGTAATCCAAACACCTGAAGGTGTAAAGTCAGTTGGATACAAATGGGTTTTTGTAAGAAAAAGAAATGAAAAGGGTGAAATTGCAAGATATAAGGCACGTCTTGTAGCCCAATGATTTACACAAAGACCCGGTATTGATTATGAAGAAACGTATTCACCAGTAGTGGATTCGACTACGTTTCGTTATTTGATTAGCCTAACAGTAAATGAAGGGCTTAATTTACATCTAATGGATGTAGTGACTGCATATTTATATGGATCACTTGATAGTGATATTTATATGAAAGTTCCTGAAGGACTAAAGGTGCCAGAAGTATCTAATTCAAATTCTCGAGAACAATACTCAATCAAATTAAATAAGTCCCTATATGGTTTAAAACAATCAGAGCGCATGTGGTATAATTGTCTTAAGGAATATTTGTTGAAAGAATGGTATAAAAATGACCCAATACGCCCATGCATTTTTATGAAAGGATCGAGAAATGAATTTGTTATAATTGCTGTTTATGTTGATGATATCAATATTATTGGAACTCCTGAAGAGCTTTCAAAAGCAATTAATTGTTTGAAAAAAGAATTTGAAAAGAAAGATTTGGGCAGGACAAAATTTTGCCTTGGACTACAAATCGAGTACCTAAAGGATGGAATCTTTGTATATCAAGAAACTTATACAAAGAAGATCCTAGAACGATTTTATATGGATAAATCACATCCATTATGTATTCTAATGGTAGTAAGATCTTTGGATAAAGATCAAGATCCATTTCGACCTCAAATAATTAATGACAAAGGTGTAGAAGAACTACTTGGTCCAGAAGTACCATACTTAAGTGCTATTGGGGCACTAATGTATCTTGCTAATCATACATGACCTGATATATCGTTTGCTGTTAATTTATTAGCAAGATATAGTTCTGCACCAACACAGAGGCACTGGAATGGTGTAACGCAAATTCTTCGTTATCTCAGAGGTACAATGGATATGAGATTATACTACTCAAATGTATCGAAGCATGAATTGATTGGTTATGCAGATGCTAGATTTATGTCTGATCCACATGATGGAAAATCACAAACAGGCTATCTATTTACATGTAGAGGTGCATCTATTTCATGGAGATCTATGAAACAGACTATAACAGCCACTTCAGCTAATCATGCAGAAATTCTAGCAATGCATGAAGCAAGTCGGGAATGTGTGTGGTTGAGGTCAGTAATTCATCATATACGAACTACTTGTCATTTATCTTCTGATAAAATGGTTCCAACAGTTCTATATGAGGATAATACTGCATGTATTGTCCAACTTAAGGAGGGTTATATCAAGGGTGATAGAACGAAGCATATTTCACCAAAATTCTTCTATACTCGTGATCTTCAACAGAATGGTGAAATAGATATCCAGAAAATCAGTTCAAGTGAAAATCTAGCAGATTTGTTTACTAAATCTCTTCCATGTACAACCTTTGAAAAGCTTGTCCGTGGTATTGGTCTGCGAAAATTCAGAGATCTCAACTGATATTGTCAACAGGGGGAGTTGATACACGCTGTACTCTTTTTCCCTTATCTAGGTTTCGTTCCACTGGGCTTTCCTAGAAAGATTTTTAATGAGACAGCACTCAACAGTGTATCAATGAATGATGTACTCTTTTCTTTGACTAGGTTTTTATCCCACTGGGTTTTTCCTAGTTAAAGTTTTTAATGAGGCACATTCATAAATGGACATCCAAGGGGGAGTGTTATGAATATACTTATTATGTGGATGTCCATTGATTGAAGATCTCCAAATATTACAAGATGACATGGGACCCATGCATAATAATTTACTATTTGGTGGGACCCACATGCAATTATACAATCACGGGAATGCTTCACGGGAGAGTTCACAGATTGAATAGTTTTGGTTTAAGGGGAAAATTACACCAAATGACCCATATGTGAAAATTACACTAAAGGCCCATTTTCCTTCTATAAATAGAGGACTTCTGTAAACATTCAGAATACACTGGAATAGAACTTCTCTCTACTCTCTCTCTCTCTCTAAAATTCTCTCTTGTTATTATTCTCTATTTTCATTAGTTTCATAATAGGATTCAAATTTTGAATATGGTTCAGATGTGAGACGTGTCACAAGGGAGCAGAAAAGGTTACTTTTCTTGTGGTCAAACAGCTTAGGCGGAATAGGTTACTTTTCCTAGATTTATTTATTTTTGCAACAAGTGCATTTCCTCCTAAATGGCTTACTCGCAGCCCAACAATTTCTATTCTGGCTTATGAACATTGTTTTTCTCTGGAGCCATCCTTAAGCCATTTGAAAGAGTGGCTTGGAGGATGAGTTTTATATTATATATTGATTATTAATATAGATCCTTTTAACCATAATAAAATAGTTTTAAGAAAAAAAAGTCGCCGGAGGTGGTCGCCGGTGACCGGTCGCCGACGTCAGGAGGCCGCTGGGGGGGCCGGCGGTGAGGCCCACCGGCAAGGGGAGGTGGGGTATTTTTGTTTTTGTTTTAATTATTTTAAAAATAGTTTAAAAAAATCGCTGGCGGCTTGTCGCTAGAGGTGGTTGCCGGCGGTGGGCGGCCTGAGGCGTGAGGGGCGGCGATGGGGCCCACCGGCAAGGGGAGGTGGGGATGGGATATTTTTGTTTTTTTTAAAATTATTTTAAACTAAGGGCAAAAAGGCAATTTCACTAGGTTAACGGTCAGTTAACGATCAACTAACGGAAAGGGTATTTTTGCTCCTAAAATGTAACCACATATGTACTTTTACTCAAAAAAAAAAGCACATGGTGCTGGACGCTCCTGAAGGCAAAGCTCATGGGTATTTTTACACCTTTACCTCATCTTATATTATAGAGGGGAGAGAGTACCTTCATGTTGAAATTCTCTTTTTACTGTGCAATTTGACCTTGTTTATGGCAACCACCACGCATATATACTTTGTCATCATGCATCATTCATTAATTAGAAAATAATCTTTTTGAAGCAAAAATACACACGTGGTTATCATGTTAGAGTAAAAGTCACATCCCACCATTATGTTACTATCCACCGTGATGAGAGAGAAAGAGATAAAGTGAACAACAACATAATGGTGGAATGTGACTTTAAATGGTAACCACGTGTGTATTTTTGCTCCAACAAAAAGCACATAGTGCTGGACGCCCCTGAAGAAAAAGCTCATGTGTATTTTTGCACCTTAACCCTAAAATATATTAATTTAAAATTTAAAATATGCATAAATTGAAACATATCTCAATTCCTAATGAAGCAGTCATTATGAAAACTCCGATTATATTAAAAAAAATTAGTTTAATGATCAAAATATAAAAATTTTAGTTTGATAATATAAATATATTAATTCAATAATTTAAATATCAAAATGTCGATTTTATTTACAATGATTTGTCAGTTTATCTTAGTTTAATAATCTAAATATATTATATTACAAAAAATTAAAACTTAAATATGCCCTATCAGCTTCATAGTCATTAGTTGAGTTTGCAGATTTAACATTTTCCTTTAGCAATATTAATGGTATTAGAAATATAGGACTAAAAATATATTTTATAAAATTAAGAGACCAAAAGTATACAGACTTAAAAGATTAAAAGTATACTTTGGCCAAAACAGTATTATAAATTCATTTTTTTTATATATAAAGATTATAAAAAAAATCAATGAATATTACAAATTCATTGTTGAAAACTGAACACAGGCCAGAAAATCAGAGGTAACAGTGGCTTAAGAGAATTGTGAAGGAGTGAGCGATTTCTATTTGGAAATAATTTGAAACTAAAATGGAACTCAATTGATGATAAATATACTACAGAATGAAGAGCCTCTACTCTATAAACTATTTCCTCATAATAAATTAAACACTCCTTTTCTTTTGCCATAACCTCAAAATTAAAGGACAAAAGGAAATGCCATATATATACATGCAATCTGATGTCATGATGAAGTTGAAACAAGCATATCAGGCAACGTTGGGCAGCAGATGCTCTTCACCCCTTGCAAGAAAATATACGTAATTAATTTAAAGGTCAAAGGTTAATCAACTTGTTATTAGCTAATTAATAGAGTTTAAGATCTGAAACATATGAACAAACACATTCGATTAAACTTAATTACAAGAAAATCAAACAAAGTTAAACTGAATTTTGAAGTAGTAATTAGTAAATATATTAGTAGTGACTGGAGCCTCTTCCCATTGGACTGTTTGTAGGTTTGAACTATGTGCAATATGAATATTATTATCATTTGCATTCACGTCCACGTACGTAAATATATTATCGGCAGCTATGAGTAGCATGAAAAGAGGTCATCAGTACGTGTACAGAAGAAATTAAATCAAGGAGCACGAAATTAGTTGATTAGAAAGATAATTAAAGAAAAATGTAGATGTACGTTTACGTTGAAGTTGATCCAATAATCCCTGCGGGCAGTTTACTCGTGTTTATGACAGCAATCACGTACACTTTGTGTTATGATCAAATAATAAAATTGCTGGAGAAGATATGACTTCTTTTATATATTTCATTCACTTATACTGAAAATGGCTCTGCTATTACATAAATGTTCGTAATGCATAGCAAAAAGGGAATACAGTACTGCAATAACAAAAAAGGAGGAGAATGTCAGAATAGGAATAGGGGTCCATAGAGAGATATAGAGAGAGAGGTAGATATTCCATAAATCTTTTCACACCTTTCTCTAACAACCTTTATTCCTATTTATAGATCCTATCCTTCCCATTCTTTAAGCTTCCAGGATCTTCTTTTTATCCTTTTGCTTCTTCTGACGGGCCTTTCTTTATTCATAGGCAATATAGATATTGGGCCATCTGATATCAAGCCCATTTGCTCCTTATTCATCACATTACCACCTTAATCAATTGGGACCTTGTCCTTAAGGTCCAAAGTGGGATATACAGCTGAAAATTCAGTGATATTTTCCCAAGTGTCCCTGGAAGAACCATTCCACTGAACCAATACTTGTGTAATCCATTTGTCACCATCCTGCACAATTCGAGGATTGAGCACCTTTGAAGGAGTAACAATGGGTCCTTTTGGAATTGTCTGCAATGGCAGAGGAATTGCGGGAGGAAGCTATGCAGACCCAATAAAACGTTTCAGCAAAGAGATATGAAAAACAGGATGGATGCGGACATGGGGAGGCAAGGCCAATCTATTGTTGTAGATATGGTCAAAAGTGGCGGCTGAATGTTGGCTAAATAAAAGTCAATATTGGTGGCACAAATGAAGGCTGCAAATTGGAGAAAGAAGGAACAAGAAAAGGCAGGAGGTGGCTTCAAAATCGGTGGCTATAAGGAAGTCAAAAACGGTGGCTAATCTACATGAATTTTGAAGACGTAAGGAGAGGTGGAGAGGCTATAAATAGAGCCTCTCCCCTTCTCTTCAGATCAACACAGAAATCTCTTCCTTTCCTTCTATAATTTCTTGAGTGTTTTTTGTGAGAGGTTCTCTTAATTTTAAGAGAGAGATAAATTGTTCTCTCCTTATAATTAAAGAGAGGTTGTAATTATTCATAATTTCCCATAGTGAGATTTCCATAAAGAATATCTGTGTGTCATTTATTATTCTCAATTTCCTTTATTTGTTGTCATTATTCTGTCCGGTGGGATTCTAAAAATCCCAACAAGTAGTATCAAAGCCAAGGTTTCCTAAGTATGCTCTGTGGCTGCAGCTTAGACTGATCTGTCATATCAGAAAAGGATTAGCCTTGGGGAATTGCAGAGGTACTATTCACGAGGTACTATTCACCGAGGTACTGTTCATACAGAGGGCATCTTTTTGGAGCCGAAGTTCGAGTGAAAAAGTGGGAGCTATCCTGAAGTAGAAGCAATTCAAGCAGTTCGTGATAGAACCATGACGACAAAGATAGATATCGGCAAATTTGACGGAACGAAATTTCCGTTGTGGAAATTAAAGATGAAGGCATTATTGATCAAAGATAATTTCCTGGAGGCCATCAGTGCTCGGCCGAGGGAGTTCACGGATGATGAGAAATGGAAAAGAATTGATGAATTAGCCATTTCTGATCTACATCTATCTCTATCCGATGAGATACTATCAGGAGTAGAGGAAAAGAAATCAGCCAAGGAGATATAGGATCATCTCACAAAGCTATATGAAGCAAAGTCACTCCACAACAAAATATTTTTGAAGAGGAAACTTTACACTCTTCAGATGTTTGAATCTACACCAGTAACAGAGCACATTAATACTTTAATCTCTTTATGTTCTTAACTGTCAACGTTGGGACATAGTATTAACCCAAAGGAACGTGCTGAGATTCTACTCCAGAGTCTTCCAGATTCATATAATCAACTCATCATCAACATAACCAACAATATCCTCATGGATACTTTGGTCTTCGATGATATTGCAGCGTCAGTTCTTGAAGAAGAAAGTTGACGCACAAACAAAGAAGATAGTATAGCAAGTTCGCGTCAAGCGGAGGCTTTATCGATGACGAGAGGAAGATCAACAGAACGTGATTCCAGTGGGAGTCACAAGCAAGGAAGATCGAAATCAAAGAGTAAGAAGAATTTCAAGTGCTACACTTGCGGCAAGAGAGGACACTTTAAAAGTGAATGTCGATTCAGGAAGGGTGGAGACAAAACCTCTGAAGCATCAGATTCTCAAGGATGTGTAGCCGCTGCTGATGTTTTATGTAGCATAGCAGGAGCAATGTCTAAAGATAGATTGGAACTCACTATGCATGGATCATGGATTCAGGTGCAACATGGCATATGACTTCTCGTAGGGAGTGGTTTCATACTTATGAACCTATCTCCAAGGGATTTGTGTACACATGTGAGAATCGGATCTTGGATGTTGCCGGAATTGGCACCATAAAGATAAAGATGCACGATGGAGTGATACGCACAATTCAAAATGTGTGGCATGTGAAAGGACTCAAGAAAAATCTATTGTTTTTAGGGCAATTTGATAACAATGGTTGTAAAGAACGCACAGAAAAAGGCGTGATGAAACTTGTCAAGGGAGCGCTTGTAGTAATGAAGGCTAAGAAAAATGCTACAAACTTGTATATACTTATGGGAGAGACGCATCTGGAGGCAGAAGCATTTGTTGCATCAACCAGTTCTGAGGAAGATACAATACTAAGGTGGCATCGCAAATTAGGCCACATGTCAGAACAAGGATTGAAGATTCTAACTGAACGGAAACTTCTCCCTGGTCTCACAAACGTATCTTTACCCTTTTGTGAGCATTGTGTTACAAGCAAGCAACACAGATTGAAGTTTACTACATCTAATTCTAGAAGTAAAAATATTTTAGAATTGATTCACTCTGATGTATGGCAAGCACCGGTTATGTCCCTGGGAGGAGCAAAGTATTTTGTATCCTTCATTGATGATTATTCCAGGAGATGTTGGGTGTATCCAATCAAGAGGAAGGCAGATGTATTTTTAGTCTTCAAGACATTCAAAGCGCAAGTAGAGTTGGAAATAGAGAAGAAGATTAAGTGTCTCAGGACAGATAATGGTGGAGAATACACAGGTGATGAATTCAAAGCCTTTTGTAATCAGGAAGGCATCAAAAGACAACTCACGGTGGCATACACTCCGCAACAAAATGGAGTGGCAGAGCGGATGAACAGAACTCTACTCGAAAGAACTAGAGCTATGTTGAAGACTGCAAGTATGGCAAAGTCATTTTGGGCCGAAGCAGTCAAGACCGCCTGTTATGTGATTAATCGTTCACCATCAACAGCGATTGATCTGAAGACACCGATAGAGATGTGGACTGGTAAGCTAGCTGATTATTCTCACCTACACACATTTAGGAGTCCTGTGTTTGTAATGTACAACACCCAAGAAGTCACAAAACTGGATCCAAAATCCAGAAAATGTAGATTTTTGGGTTATGCTGATGGAGTCAAGGGGTATCGACTATGGGATCCTACTGCCCGCAGTGTTGTCATCAGCAGAGATGTAGTATTTGTAGAGGACAAGCTGCAAGAGAAAGATGTAAAAGGCACTTTAGCAAATAAACCAGATACTTTGACGATTCAGGTGGAGCAAGAGTCTGAGCAACAAGTTTCTTCTGAAATAATACCAGAACACGAGGAGCAAGAACTAGTTGAGACTGAAATTTCAGAAGTTCGACGGTCAACTGGTGAAAAGAAATCACCAGCCTGGCAATCTGATTATATTGTGGAGGGCAATGTTGCATAGTGTCTTTTAACAGAAGATGGAGAACCATCAACATTCCGAGAAGAAACAACTAGCTCAGATGGATCACTGTGGATGACAACAATGCAGGAAGAAATTGAAGCTCTTCATAAAAATAAGACTTGGGAGCTTGTGCCATTACCGCAAGGAAGAAAGCCCATTGGAAACAAATGGGTTTACAAGATCAAATGAAACAGTGATGATCAAGTAGAGCGGTATCGTGCAAGATTGGTGGTTAAAGGATATGCTCAAAAGGAAGGTATAGACTTCACAGAAATATTTTCACCTGTGGTTCGTCTAACTACTATTCGTATAGTAGTAGCTATGTGTGCAGAATTTGATTTACATCTAGAACAGTTAGATGTTAAAACTGTGTTTCTTCATGGAGATCTTGAAGAGGAAATCTATATGCTCCAACCGGAAGGTTTTGAAGAACCAAATAAGGAGAACTTGGTTTGCAAGTTGAACAAATCTCTGTACGGTCTCAAACAGGCGCCGAGGTGTTGGTATAAGAGATTTGATTCCTTCATATTAAGCCTTGGTTACAACAGACTAAATTTAGACCCTTGTGCTTATTTCAAGAGGTTTGGTAGTAATGATTTCATTATACTACTGTTGTATGTTGATGATATGTTGGTAGCAGGCCCCAACATAAATCTAATTCAAGAATTAAAGGCACAGTTGGCTAGGGAATTTGACATGAAGGATTTGGGACCAGCAAACAAGATTCTAGGGATGCAAATTCACCGAGACAGAAATAGCAGGAAGATTTGGCTATCTCAAAAGAATTATTTTCAGAAAATCTTGCGGCACTTCAACATGCAAGATTGTAAGCCAATGTCTACCCCTCTTCCTGTTAATTTCAAGTTATCCTCAAGTATGAGTCCTAGCAGTGAAGCAGAGAGGAAGGAGATGTCTCGAGTGTCGTATGCATCAGCAGTAGGGAGTTTAATGTTTGCTATGATTTGTACAAGACCAGACATTGCACATGCAGTGGGAGTGGTTAGTCGATACATGGCAAATTATGGTGGAGAGCATTGGAAAGCTGTCAAGAGGATTCTGAGATATATCAAAGGAACCTCAAATGTTGCTCTATGTTATGGAGGATCTGATTTTGTTGCCAGAGGATATGTTGATTCTGATTTTGCAGGTGATCTTGAAAAAAGAAAATCTACCACAGGCTATGTGTTTACAATTGGAAAAGGAGCTGTTAGCTGGGTATCTAAACTACAGTCAGTTGTGACACTATCTACAACAGAGGCTGAGTATATGGCAGCTACACAAGCTTGTAAGGAAGCAATCTGGATGAGAAGATTCATGGAAGAACTCGGACATAAACAACAACAAATGATGTTGTATTGTGATAGTCAGAGTGCCTTGCACATTGCAAGGAATCCAGCATTTCATTCCAGAACGAAGCACATAGGAGTTCAATATCATTTTGTCTGTGAAGTGGTAGAAGATGGAAGTGTGGACATGCAAAAGATTCACACAAAAAGGAACCTAGCAGATGCATTAACAAAGGCAATCAACACTGATAAATTTGTGTGGTGCAGATCTTCATTTGGCTTGGAAGTGACATAGACAACAAGAAGACAGCAAGATGGTGTGGAGATTGATTGGTTCTCAATCATATCTCCAAGTGGGAGATTGTTGTAAATATGGTCAAAAGTGGCGGCTGAATGTTGGCTAAATAAAAGTCAATATTGGTGGCACAAATGAAGGCTGCAAATTGGAGAAAGAAGGAACGAGAAAAGGCAGGAGGTGGCTTCAAAATCGGTGGCTACAAGGAAGTCAAAAACGGTGGCTAATCTACATGAATTTTGAAGACGTAAGGAGAGGTGGAGAGGCTATAAATAGAGCCTCTCCCCTTCTCTTCAGATCAACACAGAAATCTCTTCCTTTCCTTTTATAATTTCTTGAGTGTTTTTTGTGAGAGGTTCTCTTAATTTTAAGAGAGAGATAAATTGTTCTCTCCTTATAATTAAAGAGAGGTTGTAATTATTTAAAATTTCCCATAGTAAGATTTCCATAAAGAATATCTGTGTGTCATTCATTTATTCTCAATTTCCTTTATTTGTTGTCATTATTCTGTCCGGTGGGATCCTAAAATTCCCAACATCTATAAGCCACTTTACTAACACACTCCAGGATTTTGAAAGGACCAAAATATCGTAACGCAAGTTTTTGATATTTTTTGAGCTCTACTGTCTATATGGTTGCAATTTAACCCAAACAAAATCCCATGTAGCAAATTCAATCTCGGTACGATGTTTATCAGCATTTCTCTTCATAGTCAGCTGAGCTCTATGTATGTTAGCCTTTAAAGTCTGTAAAATTTCATCTATTGACAGTTGTGTTTGAACATCGAAAGGAGTGTTTGCTACTGAAGAATGATGTAGTAGAGGTGGAGGATCTCTACCATAAACTACCTTAAATGGCACCATCCCAATAGAAGTCTGGAATGAAGTATTATACCAATCCCAAGGTAAAAAAATTCAACCATTGCATGGGGTGTTCAGATACAAAGCAGCAAAGGTATAATTCCAAGCATTATTATTTAACGCCTTTGTTTGTCCATCAGATTGCGGATGATAAGCAAATGTGAAACAGAGTTGTGAACCTTGAAGCTTCATTAAATGTCTCCAAAATGCACTAGTGAAGGCTTCATCACAATCACTCACTATCGTACGAGGAATACCATGTAATTTCATAATATGTGGAATGAATACCTCAACAACCCGTTGATTAGTAAAAGCAGCAGGTAATGGAATGAAATGAACATATTTAGATAAGTGATCAACAACCATAAAATCTATTGAATTTTGATAAATCCTGATTTTCATATATTTTATCCCCCTTATTCATTTATTTTGAGGACTAATTTAGGCTAATTTGGATTTATTAGATGATGTTTGGGTTATTAACCAACTTTAGGAAATAATATAAATTTGAATTAATCATGAGGTTATTAGGTTTAAATTAATATTTTGATATTATCTTGTGATTTAATATTATTTCTAAATATATGATATCATGATTTTATTTAATTTCTACCAATAAAAAAATATCATGGAATATCCTAGAGTGCAGAACTTTTTAGGGAAGCCAAAAAAAAATCCAGTGGTAGAATTTTATTGGGCTCCTTAAATCCTATTGGACTCAAATTGGTACCCAAAACTCTCACATCCTTCCCCTTTAATTAACCCTAGCAGCTACTAGGTTAAAAACACGCTGAGACGCCGCAAAAGAATCACCACGCCGCGAGATACACATTGTGAAGACGGAGAAAAGTGAGACAGAGGCGCAGTGCAATTCAATTGAATTAATCAATTGATTCTTCCATTCAATTCCTCTCCCATTCACGCACGGGCCCACTTTCAATTCATCAATTCATTCTCATACAGCCACACAAGGATTTATATTCATCCATCAAATAATTAATGGCCACGTCTTGCTTGAAGCACTTTGAAGAGGATATTTTCATGGCAGCGTAAGCTATTTGGGAGGCAACTTGGGAGGAGCATGGAGGAAACTAAAGCCTAGGGCTTACACATGAAGACCACACGGGAGTGTTTTTCTTTTTATCTTTTTAATTCAAACTTGAGATTATTTAGTTTTAAAGGATTTCGAGTTGTATTAATTGAAAACAATCTAATTTTAGATTGTAAACTTATTTCTTTTGGATTAGACTGATAATTTGAAGTTTTATGCTTATTGCTGGACTCTTGTTTGCAACCTTTGAATTGTCAATTAAATTAATAATTGAGTTTTCGTTATTAATTTAATTGTTAATTTGGTTTATCATCTTAATTGTTTAATTGAGTTGATAAATTATCTAGTTATTCAATTAGATAATTGTAAACAAGATTTCCAATATTATTTTGTGATTGGTTTTTTATGGGTTTAATTAGTCACCACTTATTTCATTATGAGTTTTCTAGTGGAATAAGTGTTATTGAGCTAGAGGTTTCCTGTGTTCAATTGGGTAATTAAATTCATTAATCTCCTTTTGGGTCTAAGTAATTAATTTCGGCTAAGAAAGCTAACTCCATGTGAATTCTAAGTTGTCCCCTTCATCGTCATAACTGAATCAGATCATTATCATTTTACTTGCTTTTAATCAATCGTTTTATTAAGATTTAAATTCTTCTCTCATAAAACCCCCCCAAAAAAATTGCATTCAAAATCATATAGATTAGTCTCATTCTCGTTTACGTTTTAGAGTCATCTTCATCTTGCATTTAGTTAGTTTAGTTTCATTTCATTGTAATTTTTATCACCTAAATTCAACTTAAAGAAAACCCACAGCTTACTTCTTGGGAGAATGACCTAGGTTGACCATAAACTGCATAATTAATTAGAACACTAGTGCAAAAAAAAAAAGCTTTAAGACCGCCTCATTTAGACCGGACTATAGAGAATTAGGTCTTAAAAGTATGACCGGTGGCAGTTTCGTAAATATAAAGAACTTTTTGGATCGGATTATAAAGGATTCGGTCTTAAAAATATGACCGGTGGCAATTTCATAAATATATAGAACACTTTTAAAACCGAATTATAAAAGATCCGGTCTTAAAAGTATGACAGATGGCAATTTCGTAAATATATAGAATACTTTTAAGACCGGATGATAAAAGATTCGGTCTTAAAAGTATGACTGGTGGCAATTTCGTAAATATTTTGAGAAGACGCGGATCAGAGATGAGTCCGAAAATGCGATGCTTCATTCCTTCGCTTAATTGGAATTATATACATATGCTAATTAGTAAATAATCTTCTGACCTAGGCAGTTTCTATAATTTAGGGATCACAATAAGGAATATAATTACCAAATTCAAAAAACTATAATCTGCTAACTTAATTTCTACAATCTCTCTAACAACTTAATTAAGATAATTGTATAATATAATCTAGGGATTACAATCAGGAATATAATTACGAAATTCAAAAAACCATAATCTGCTAACTTAATTCCTAAAATCTCTCTAACAACTTAATTAAGATAATTGCATAATATAATTGTATATGCTAATTATAACTAATTAAATCTGAACTACTTTTAAGACCGGTTTTTACAAACAAGCAGTCTTAAAATATACTTTTAAGACCAGTTTTTACAAAAAAAAAAAACCGGTCTTAAAAATATAGAACACTTTTAAGACCGGTTTTTACAAACAACCGGTCTTAAAAATATACTTTTAAGACTAGTTTTTAGAAACAACCGGTCTTAAAAGTGTTAAAAAAAACCTAAATGCACTAAACTCGTTAAGTCTGTGAGTGTGCTTGTCTTCTTGGTGATATAACATTTACTTAGGGGGTGTTTGGAAACCTTTCAAAACCTAGATTTTGCGTAGTACGAGGTAAGTATGTGAGAGGAGTTTTGTCTCGGCTTGCGAAAAACCTAAGTTTTGGGCTTCTTCCAAACACCCCCTTAGTTATAGATTCAACGATTGTCCCAAGAGCCTCACGGGTCAAATCCTCAGCAAGAATAACATCCTCTTCCTCTAACCTACTCGCAATCTTCATAAGTCGTCATTAGAGCCACACAATCAAATCCTTGGCAACGTTGGCAGTGAGATGCTTCAAGCATTTCGCAATGGCGTCAACTCCAATCCTCAGCAATGGCGCAAGCGTACTACTTCGAGGATTCTAGACGACGACGACTCCTTCTTCTTCGATCTATTGCTCCTCCCACGCCGCCTTCGCATAAATCTAGTTTAAAATCAAACCCATGGCTCCTCCCACGCCGTCATCGCACAGATCTGGCTTAAAATCAAACCCAGATCTCTTCTTGCTTAAGTCTATTTGCTCCTACCTTGACCGCTCTTGCTCGGATCTGGACTTCGATTTTGGTTACTTGAAGCTTTGCCAACATCGACAAGAGGATCCTGCTCAGATCTGGTTGCTTTAAGCTTGTGATTTTTTTGTAGATCTAGATTTCAATTTCACCTTTGATTTTATATTGATTTAAATTCGATTTCCATGGAGAATGATTTCTATTTCTTGTTATGTTTTCTTATTTCTAGACTTTGTATTCATCTTTTTTGTTTTTCTTGTTGGTGTTGCTTCCAATCTTCTCTTGATTCTCCATTGCTGATGATGGAGGGACATTCAAAATGTTGCCAGATCTGGTGATTTGAAATCGATTGTTTCATTTGGGTTTTTTTTTAATTATTTTGAAACCTTTTTAAGACCGGATATTTCAAAAGTTCGATCTAAATTTTTAAGACCGGTCGTTTATCTGATCTTTAAAGAGTATATTTAAGACCGGTTCAAGTCCGGTCTTAAAAGTATACTTTTAATACTGCCTGGAACAAGACCGGTTGCGAGTCCGGTCTTACGATGCCTCTTTTGTCCGGTCTTAAAATGCTTTTTTGTACCCGTGGGATCTAGTTTAATTGGTCACTTTAACGACAAAAGTAGCTCGATCAAATTTCTATGAACAGGAGGAAGTCCAGTAATAAAATCCATAGGTATATCTTCCCAAATTTAGACTGGAATCGGCAGAGGTTCTAATGATCCTGCCGGATGGAGGTTGGAAATTTTAGCTTGTTGACAAATACTTCATTGTTGGATAAAACCGTATATCATTCCGCATGTGTGGCCAATAAAAGAGATGGGCTAAATGATAAAAAGTTTTCAAAAAACCTGCATGTTTGCCAATATTTGATTAGAATTTATTAAAACCTTATAAAAACTTGTTCATTTCTTATCAAAACTAAAAATTAATACCTTGTCACCAAAGCAAGTTGGCAATGTTAAATGAGAATTTGTGAAAATCTTATCATAATTTGTCAAACTTTTATATTAACTTATTAATCCCTTATCAGAAGTGAGAATAATTAATACTTCGTCATCATAGCAAGCAGGAAATGTTAACTTGAAATTTGTAAAAAATCTTATAAGAATTTGTTTAATCTTTATATGAACTTGTGAAACCATACATCTTAATCGATGAATTTATTCCATAAATCCAGAGCAAAATGGTCAATAAATTGCTTCCATAAATCCAACTCATGTCATCATCAAACACCTTCAAATTTCCAAACAACAATAAGCTTCCATACCAATAAAGATTACTCCTTGAGCTCGCAACCTTCAGCTCCCTCCAAGTTATAACCATGTTTCGCAGTCCATGTCCAAACTTCAACCTCTTGCCACTTTCACCCATCAACAATCACCTCCCTCCAAACTAAAACCCAACTGCCCAAAAACAACGCCCATCAAAATAAAGACCACCAACGCCATGCTTAGGATCACGTGATGAAGAGATATTGAGTCAAAAATTACATCACTTCCTTTCCAAAATGGCTTCAACTTTGCTTCCTCCCCTCTTGGTTCTCATTTCACGCCAACTTTTTGTTTTTCACTTGATTCTTTTCTTTTTGATATCAGAGGGACATTTTTATAATTTCAAAAGGTACAAATATGGTACTCACACATATATAGTATTATGAATATTTAAAACACCATTATATCATTTAGTATTTTGAAGTTATTTTTCTGGGATTTTCCCTTATATAATATATATTCATTGGTAATTTTTTTAATAATAACGGAAAATTATTGGTTTGATTAGACAACTGACACAACGTATTTGATGATTTTGGCGATTTGTAATGGAAACATGTAATTTTAATTTGGGAAAATCCTCCCCGGGCCAATTAAGCGAATTTTTTTTAAAAAAAGGCCCCAACAACTTTCACATGTTAGAAAAGGCCCTAAGGCCTTTTCTGATATTATTTCAGAAAAACGTAGTTGTTAATGGGTACTGATTTTGTTGTTAACGGATACTGATTTTGTTGTTAAAGGAATTGTGTTGGATCTGGCTATCACCCAAGAGGGGGTGAATTGAGTGTTTGATAAAGCTTTAGGAATTTTAAAAATCTTTTTGCAACTTATAACTTGACAGTTAGATATTCAAATATAAGCATGTACTGGAAATGTAAAAGATAAGGGAAGAGAGTATGCAAACTATGATTTATCCTGGTTCGGTCCAATCCTTAACCTACGTCCAGTCCCCAAGCTTCACTTGAGATTTTCAATCCACTATTTGCTTTGAGCTTGATTACACGTTCTGTACTTGAAGTAATCCTCTCCCTAGGATTCACTCCCTCTTACAAACTGTAATCAACACACTTGCTTGATTACACACTCTGTACTCGAAGTAATCTTCTCCCTAGGATTCACTCCCCTTACAAGCTGTAATCAACACAATGTGTTTCCCACTCAAGATCACCCAATCTTGAGTATCTCTCAAATAAACTGATTTACAATGAATCTTCTCTCTCAGAAGTAAATGAATAAACACTGAAGCACAATGCAAATCATTTCACTCTCAATGATAAGCTATGTAGGCATTAAGAACAGAGAGTAAATTATGTGAAAATCAGAGTATTAGCATGTTGAAGGTGTAAGCTTGTTCTCTGCGTTTTTCATATCTTTGGAGTCTTCAAGTCTTTAGGTATTTATGCTAGTTGTAGCTTGTGAACGTTGCAGATCCATTCAGACTTTGTTCCATTCGAAAAACTAGCTGTTATGACCATATCTGTCAAATATAGCTGTTGGGAATAATTCAGACTTGAATATTTGAATGTTGGCTTTTTAAGAATGTCTCCCATGTGGTCATGCTTGATGATGTTCAGCAATTGTAGTTGGTAGGAGCCTTATTGTCTGTATTGAGCTTCTTTTCAAAATGTAAACGTTGGAAATCCACTGAGGAAGTTTTTGTTGAAGGTCCACTAAGAAATTTTCTGTTGCAAGTCCACAAAGAAAGTAGCTATTGAATATTCTTGATTTCTGCTTTTGGTTCTAACAATGGCTGACAGTCCTTTGATCTGGAATATAAACAATTAGAAGATAATACTAATCTCCTTTTACAGAATGGGCAACGTCTGGGCTTCTTTGTTTGTTTATTCCAAGTTGAAGACAGCTTTTGACACACATGCTGGACACCATTTTGACTTTACAGGTCAACACTTGAATCTGAACGTTTTTCATGTAAGCCTTCATTTGATCATCTGAAACTTACTAGAAAATTGATTAAATGAGATTAGGAACCAGTAGTAATAGATGATATGAAGTTTGTAAATCATTCAGGAAGATTTCGCAGATCTGATCAAGGTGTATGTAAAAATAGAGCGTCTTAGGCTTGAGTCTGTTTCAGCAGGCTTGAGTTTGTTCATGCAGGCTTGAGTTAATATCTTTATGCTCGAGTTTCCTGCCTTAAATAAATCTTCAAAAGCTCTCTGTAGGCTCGAGTCTAGCCTTTTAGGCTCGAGTTTGAACGTTTTGAAAAGCTTTGAAAAACTTTCTGTGTAAGGTAGGCTCGAGTTTATGTGTCCAGGCTCGAGTTTGATCGAATTAGAAACCTTTGATAGCTCTCTGTCTGAGCTAGGCTCGAGCCTATTAGTTTTAGGCTCAAGTTTATCGAATTGGAAATCCACAATAGCTTTCTGTCTGAGCTAAACTCAAGTTTATAAGTGATAGGCTCGAGTTTGTAACGTCCTGAACTTTTTAGTCAACTTCCAAAGGACATATCTCCCTGTTCTGAACTCCGTTTTAGTTGAATTAGGTATCGTTGGAAAGCCCTATGAGTCTACTTTCATATGCCACTGATTTCAGCTCATTTCGATGTGTAGATTGTGAGATATCCTCAAATTACTGAACCTTGGTCTGCTGAGTGACGTTAACAAATGGGTCAACTTCAAAAATTCATAACTCTCTCATCTGATCTTCTTTGGACATTAAACTTTGTCAAGATGACGCATTGGATGTCTAGTTTCAGCCAAATTTGATTTCACCTCAATACGATTCTTGGTTTGGGAGATATCATCAAATTACCAGAGGTCGCTCAGCTGAAACGCGAAACAGAGGTGGACAAGGTTGCTGGAAGCCAGTCAGGCTCGAGCCTGTAAGTATAGGCTCGAGTTTGCTCGGGCCAGAAGAGCCAGAATCACTAGAAAACTTCCAGGCTCGAGCCTATAAGTGACAGGCTCGAGTTTGTTCACACCAGGCTCGAGTTTACATGTTTAGGCTCGAGTTTAAACGTACCAGAAGTGCCAGAATTGCTGGAAAACATCTAGGCTCGAGTCTAAAAGTAACAGGCTCGAGTTTATTCATCCAGAAACTGATATTTACTTGTTCTAACTTCGAATTGAGCCATTCTAACTTCCAATTGATCGTGGAGACTTCAAGAATCAATTTTAGAACTTGTATAATGAATTTTCTCATTCCATTTGGCAAGTTTTTCTTTCTTTCTTCTCTTCTCTTGATCATTCTTCATGATTCAACTCTTTCTTTCTTCTCTTCTCTTATTCTTTATCATTTGACTCCACAATTATATTCTTTCTTTTTTCTCTTCTCTTGTTCATTCTCCACATAAGCAAATCTACATTAAATATAACAATTAGTCAATGTATATGATATAAACTTTATGATATAAACTTTTTGCTCTTGCTAATGACATCTATATAAGACATCATCAAAACTAATCATAATCAACAAATTGTTGTTAACAGATACTGATTTTGTTGTTAATGAGGTACTGATATTGTTATTAACGCTTTCAAAATAATACCAGAATGGCTTTTTCTGACATGTGAAAGTTGTTGGGACATTTTTTTAAATTTTTTTGCTTAATTGGGCCCCAGGGAGGATTTTCCCTTTTAATTTTACTATGACATGGTATTATTTACAATTAATGTTACATATTTGATACTATTTTTTATGAAAAGGAAATTTCACATTAAAGAAATAAGTTACAACTAGTTAAAGTACAGTCAAAGACACCATATTGGAAAGGAATAACGTAACATCAAAAGCATTTTTATTTTCTAATACATATATTTTAAATTATACCATTTTAATTGATACTGTTGATTTTTTTTAAAATTTTTTTTGGACAAAATAATCGATGCTGGTGCTTCAGGTTTACTGGTTGATACAAGTCTTATTTTTCTAGGTTTAGACCTTATTTTCCTTCTTCTATTTTCTTATGTAATGGCAACCTTGTTTTTATTAATATCATTTTATCTTTGGGTTAAGTATCAATTTTGCCCTGAAAGTACACGCCCAGGAGCAATTTTTACCCGGAAGTTTTCGGTGTAGCAATGTTGCCCCTGAAGTATCAAAATGTAGCAATGTTGCCCATCCGTTAAAAATCCTAACGTTGACCGTTAGGATTTTTAACGGAGGGGCAAAATTGCTCTTTGGCGCGTCAACCGTTAGGATTTTTAACGGAGGGGCAAAATTGCTTCTTGGCGCATACTTCAAGGGCAACATTGCTACGCCAAAACGTAACAATGTTACCCCTGAAGTATCAAAACGTAACAATGTTGCCCTTCTGTTAAAAACCCTAACGTTGACCGTTAGAGTTTTTAACGAAGGGGCAACATTGTTACGTTTTGATATTTTAGGGGCAACATTGTTACATTTTGATATTTTAGGGGCAACATTGCTACGCCGAAAACTTCCAGGGCAAAATTGCTCCTGGGCGCATACTTCTGGAGCAAAATTGATACTTAACCCTTTATCTTTTACTAAAAAAATCCATTGCTTCAGGTAAGAGAAGTCAATCTATTGCTTGATCGGTTGAATGGCCGGTTGGATTCGAAGTCTAACAATGTTGTTAGGATTACATTTATTTTCTTTCGGAGGGCGAACAACTGCATTTTTTTTTTTGGGTCAATAACAACTGCATTTGGATAGAAAGTTAAAGAGAATATTGTGAAAAAGAAAGGTTTAAGGTGGATGATTTTTCTTAAAGGTGCACCCAATATTAAATATTTTTTTTAGATGTAAAAATGATTATATGATTATAAAATGGAGTAAAAGTATCGATTGACCGTTAGTTTGACTTTTTTATATTTTTAAGACTTATATGGATGATGACTCAATTAAATTTTATTCTTGCTGACATTAGAGAATTGGAGCAAATTACATAAAAAGGCTCAAATAGTTTTAAAAAGTATAAAAAGGCAGTAATGACAGTGAGGAGGCGGAGATGGGCAACTCGATAGATAATAATAGAATTGGGAAAGAGAATAGGAATTTGAGAGAGAATGTTAAATTGTAATTTGAAAAATATCTATATCATTTTTCTGTAATTTTCTTTTTTTTTACTACTAGTTGGTATAAAATTTAGTTAAGTTATTATTCATGTTAGTCTTAAAAAAAAATCCAAACTAAGGATCAAAAGATATTTTCACTCCATTTTTATAACTATAATCATTTTTGGATTTGGCTGGCGTCCTTTTCTTCCTTGCGTCCGCTGCCCTAAAACGTTGTCGTTTTTTGCACATTTAACACACACACATGGTCCTATAAAAAAAAAAAAAAATTCAGAGCACTGCAGATAGTAAAAAGATAATTTAGGATACTGAATGGTACTAAATAAATTCTTCATGATCTTGAAAAATTATTTTAGGATCTTGAAAAAATATTTCAGAGCACTGATTAGTATTGAAAGGATACTACTGGGTACTGAAAAAATAATTCATCATCTTAAACAAATATTTCTGATTCTTGTTGCTACAAAAAATATAGTTTAAAATATTTTTTTAAGATCCTAAAATAATTTTTTAAGATGATGAATTATTTTTCCAGTACCCGACAGTATCCTTTTAGTACTAACTAGTGCCTTGAAATATTTTTTCAAGAATATTTCAAGATCCTGAAATAATTTTTTAAGATCATGAAGAATTTATTTAGTACCATTCAGTATCCTAAATTATCTTTTTACTATCTGATAGTGCTCTAAATTTTTTTTTTTTAAAGGACCATGTGTGTGTGTTAAATGTGTAAAAAACGACAACGTTTCAGGCCAGCGGACGCAAGGAAGAAAAGGACGCCAGTCAAATCCATCAGTTTTGGGGGAAAAAAAACCATTTCGTATGTGATACACTTTTGAGAAAACACCATGGATATTTAAAAGATATTGTGCTTTGGTGCAACCAATCAGATTCGGAGAGGCGTCCTGATAGGGTGTGGGGGTGCTGTACTGAAAAAAATGCTTGTGGATAATATCATATTCATGTTCTTCACAATTTGAACGCCCGACGATGATGATAATCGAACCAACCATGGCCGCCCGATTCTCCGCCCCTGGCTTACATTGTATTCTCTGTCTCTCTATCTAGTTTTCTCTGAACCCTTTTCTTCGCTCATTTCTATTTTCCCAAATGCTTTCATTGCTTCGACTATATTTAGGCTCTGACAGCTACCATGGTTGAAACAGCAAGATCAGCAAGTTAACTTTCTGTAATTTCATAGTATTCACAGCTCACAGATCTATTCTATCCTGCATTTAGCATTCTTTTAGGTGTCAAAGATGTAGTAGTGATAAATGTATTCTGACGTAACCCTCTTTTGTAGATAACCGTTCAATGTGGAACATAGATGATGTAAACGGGCTAGTCCATGCTCCTTCCTCCCGTATTGCTCGTTCCTGCAGTCTTGACACGCCTTGGTACTCAGACCTAACTCTGTTTCTGACTTATTATTATGTGTCCACATGAAATTGAAAATTTAGTCTTGAAAGATTTTAACTTTAATGATTAATGGCTGAAAAGTGGTGCTATCTCAGCTTAATTTCAATTTTCTTGATAAAATAAGGATCAAACATAATAGATGAGAACTTATACTGAACAATCCTAGGAAAGAAATTTCCTTTGAGAAACCTATAACGGAAGGGAGTAGAGACCTGTCTATTTTCTTTGATTAGATTGACGTGTTGAACTAATTGGACCATGTCTTCAGCAGTGTAGGATGCCACTTCCCTACCATTTTATGGTTTTTGTCAAAGCTTCCTGAAAACGTGGTGATGATTATGATTTCCTAAGACGTCAGATTCTGAGCTGTCTTATCTTTGCCCCATAACGTTTTTGTTAAAATTTTGTGCTTTTCATGTATAGCAGCACAAAATTTTACTGGAGGAAAATTATGATAGAGACTATAAATGAACAGGGGTAGAAGTAAAAAATCCACTGGGACTCTCTTCACAAGACGGAACAAATCTGTAAAGAATAGAATTCAAGCGTCAGCTGAGGGTCCTGTAGAGCCAAATGGAAGGCCATCTTATCATCCATTTGAGGAAATTGCTGATTCAGCGTTAGAGAATAGTGGAGATGCCAGACTTACAACAGCAGAGACAAGTAGAACAATTATTGAGGTTTTTTTTTAAAAAAAAATTTTTATGTTTTGTACTTAAGGCTTGTAGTTAGCTACCTGATCAATAAGGCATCATTAATTTTGTGTTTTATCTGTATTGTATTATCCTTGATTATAGAATATAGAAACAGAGGTTTGATTTCACTTTTAGAAAGACTGCTGTGAAAGTTTTCTTTCTGCAGCATGTACTTGACTATTGGCAAGTTCACAAGTCTACAAGGCTGTTGGCAAGCCTGATTTTAAATTCCTCGAAAGGATAAAGATTATAAATTATTATTAGATTTTCAGAAAATGTTTCTTGTACTAGTAAGTAAACAGGCAAAGACAGTTTCTTTCAACAAATATACTGGAGCTAATGGCTATTATCATTAACGGTACCATCTTTGTGTTTAAATAACAATGATCAAATTCATCACAATTGAATTCAAGTCATCTATGATAGCATATGCCAAAAGTTGTCTCGATATTATGCCATTGAATGCTTTAGTTGTTACTTGTTAGTAATTGGTGGGTTAGACTAGCTTGTAATCCTAAAGTTTGATGGAAAAGTGAACCTTTGATCATTTGTTTCTAAGAAATTTGAATCAAGAACAAGATTGTGGAAATTTTTTATTAGCCTTATCATTATCATCCTTAAGATACAACTCAGAATGCAAACCAGATAATGATTTGATTGGCCATTTTCAGGTCAACAGTAAGGCAACACTAATGTTCACAAGCTTGATCAATGATGAAGCTCATGAAAATATTATTTGGCCAGATATGCCCTATTTGACTGATGAGCATGGAAGTAAGTGGAGGCAAGGTGTTTCTCATTTATGCATAATTGTAAATGTTGTGTTCCAATGGCTGAACCACCCATTAAATGCCGTACATTGCAGATGTATACTTTCAAGTGAAGACCGGTGAAGATATTTTCCAATCCCTAACTTCAGAAAATAACTATGTGGTATGGTCAATTAACTGGGTTTCAAGTTTAACAATCGTTTTATATTCTCATTACGTGGCTTGCTGTTTGTCCTTATACAGCAAGCAACACAAATGATCGTCCCCTATCTTACATTATTCCATTAATATATTCAAATGCTTGGGAGATTATATTAATAACCCGCTTTTTTTCCTTTCTTCCACTCAACCTCATGACTATTTATTTTGTGTCTTTAATCTTTACCACGTTGTAGTTTTGTTAATCATGGTTACTGCTCTTTGTGTTGCAGCAAGTCATTGTTGGTGTAGATACCATGGAAATGATTAGTGAGATGGACTTATCAGGTCCTTCAGAAATTGATTTTGGGATTGAAGAACTCGATGATCAAGATAGTAGTGATGTAGAGGACAACGATGAAGAGGATGAAGATGAAGATGAGAATGATGATTATGATTCGGTTGGATTTACTTTTCAAATGTGCTTCTGAGTCATTTCTTAATGTAAGTATAACTATGAACAGTGTTGGTTCTTGTTTGCAGGAATGGGTTGCAGTTCTTTCAGATGAGGATGAGCAAGATGATGCTGATGAAACACTTGAAGGCTGGGCAAAATTGGAAACTATGGATTCCTATTCTGATCCAATGTATTTTGCCAAAAAGTTGGCGGAGGTAAGATTTTAAAGATAGAGTATACTACCTTTAAGATGACAGGACTGTAACTTTTATGGTCTTTAGAAACTTGTCTGTTGCAATTATACATGGACTAATGGGAGTCAATTAAATATATCTGTATTTTTTATCATTTAGATTGCTTCAGGTGATCCAATTGATTGGATGGAACAGCCTCCAGCTTGCCTGGCTATCCAAGGTCTCTTGAGACCTGCATTTATTGAAGAACAATCTGTTATACAGAAGCATTTATCTACCAATCAGTCCAGTAATACTGACATGAATGAACCCAAAGATAATAGTGGAAAAAATCTCAGTGTGATTAATGGTCAAGTGCATAATCCACCATCATCCAGAGATAATGCATCGCAGGAGGAGAATAATGATAATAGTGATATTCCTGCCAATGTTACTTCATTTTTCAAACTGGAAATGGTCAAGATTCAGCTTTTTTCTGCCCATGGACATCCGGTATGTTTGTGGACTTGTATTTGTTTGTGTTTTAGCATGAGTGGGTTGTTTTCCTTCTTTTTACTCCTAATATTCCCAGTAGTCAGCAGAATATCACCTGAGATTATGGCTTCAGAGAAAACCATGGTTTTGGGGTTAAAAGCTATTCTCCCCAGCTTATGTCAAAACCAAGGTTTTGGTTAATCATGGTTTTGGGGGTTAAATCAATTTTGGGTTTTTGGATGGGTGTTTTTCTACTTTGGTTTTGAAACCTTGGTTTGGGCCAAAACCATGGTTTTGGAAGTTCTCCCAAACAGGCTATTAATTCTATACTTAAAGGAGAATCTATATAATAACTTCGCTGGGGCTATAATATATTCTCACGTTCTCTGGTGTAAAGATTTTTTTACTTGTCTAATAAGTTGCTCAGATGAATTGTTTAGTTGCTATGTAATGCAGATGAATTAATCATGTCTTATTTAACGAGTCAACAATGAAGAGCTTATTTACTGCCCTAGGGTATGAAATGAGACATTACATATTCATTTGGGTTAAATTGGTAATTGGATTACTGTTTTTATGGTTTCTCTACAGTTTTGCTTGAAAAACAAAGTTGCTTATTCCAATTCTCTGTAGAATGACCTCGAAGTAGAAGACTACATGAAAGCTCAACCTGATGCGATTGCTCACTCAGCTTCTAAGATCATATCTCGTCTGAAAGCTGATGGAGAAAAGACCGCACAAGCCTTGAAGTCTCTCTGTTGGAGATGTAAGGGCATACGAGTGGAGGTAATACCTAACTCTTCAAATAATTTCTCCTGACTCTCTCATGCCATACTCGATTGCCATAAATGCTTTTCATCGATAATTTAAGCTATCGATTCAACTAGAAAGAAATGTGCAATCTCTTGTATGTTTTGAGCGACTAAAATTGGTACTTGTATCAGGCTATCCACAAATTTGGCAATTTATTTTCTGCTATTGCTTTCTAAATGAGAACTTCAAAAGAACACGAGAATGGCTAAACCATTTATGCATTTTCTATGCTCCCTTGTCATCTGTTCGCAGTTAAACATTGGGAGAATTTCATCAAAGGACCATAGGACAGAATTAATTTCATTCAAAAACCAAAACATTCTGAAATTTCACTGCAGCAACAAGGACCAAAATGAAAATAAGTTTTGTAGCTAAAAAGACAATAATGCCCCTTGTTTTTATTTTTATTTTTTAAAAAAGGTGTCATTGTTGCCGGAGCTCTGGCAACCGGTCACTGGCTGCCGTTAGGCCAGAGTGACCACCAATGGCCGGCAGTCGGAGCTCTGACCACTGGAAATTAATTTGTCGTTCATAGGGAGATTCCATTTGTTTATAAAGAGTTGTACACTTGTTCATGAATAATAAAATCATGAACAAGTGTGCAACTCTTCATGAACAAGTGAAATTCTCTTATATATGAACAAGACATTAATTTTCTGGTGGTCAGAGCTCTAGTTGTTTGATGACAGAGCTGCGATGGCCGGCAGGCTGTGGCTGATCTGGCGGCAATTAAACCTTTTTTTTTTTTAAAAAAAAAGCAAGGGGCATTATTGTCTTTTTGCCTACAAAACTTATTTTCATTTTGGTCTTTAGTCTTGCTGTGAAATTTCATAATGTTTTGGTCCTTGACTGAAATTAATTGTGTCTTATGGTCTTTTAATGAAATTTTCCCTAAAACATTGTTTGCTTAACATACGCTCATATATCACGTGTTTTGCTCTCAATGATTTCTCTTGATTGCAATGTAGGAAGCACAACTTATCTGTGTGGACTCCCTTGGATTTGACCTGCGGGTTTGCTCAGGAACTCAAGTTCAAACACTGAGATTTGCATTTAAGAAAAGGGTATATCTGATGTTTTCTATGATACTCATTCTATCTCCATTTTATATAGTTATTCCATGCATTATCCCCCCAAACCAACAAAGTCAAGTCAGGTGATGTCTTAAGTCAATTAAAAGTAATCTCTTGAGCTCACCGAACAGCTTATAATGTCTTCAAATGCCTTCACTGTATTGAGTCACTCGGTTGTCTTCCCCCAAAACAAGAAAAAAAATTGAGCTAGTTTTAATCAGCTTATTTTAAGTGATTTTATGATGTCCAAAGTAAACATGTAAGAATTGTTTTGTCTTGTATTGCACAAAAGTGCTTAAAATAAGTTGACCTGAATTGGGGCTATGTCAATTTGATTGGTACCACCTGTTTCTGAGAGTTCAAAAGATGATTGTGATACTAAGGGTGCAACTGGGGAATTCTTCTTGGGATGTTGACCTCACACATATTCACATTCTCTTGTGTCAGTTTCACAGATACTAAAATACCATCTTTGCAGGCCACATCTGAGTACAGTGCTGAGAGACAACTCAATGATTTACTATTTCCCAGAAGTCAGCAAAAGCAGCAGAAAATGAAGCAAACACATCAAAACGAAAGTTGAAACCTCTCTATATTCCAGGTGAGTCCTTGTGGATTGTTGGACGCATTTGGCCAACTGATGGTGAAAAAGAAAGGGTATAGAAGCGATGATGTTGATGCTATCACATTTTGTAGTTTTTATTGCATTTAATGTTAATCGAAAGGTAACGCCTTTTAATCAGCGCGTATGTATGGCTCCCCATCGTGAACTTGTTTGTATATTCTTTTACATTCTTTTATATCCACATGATTCTGGCATCCTATTTTACCAGATCTTTTAAAATTTAATACTCCGAGAGTATGTTCATTTTACCCAAAGCATTACAAGAAGTTTATTTCATACGTAATGCCTTCAAATAAACAGATGTTGATATTTTGGTTAACAGAATGAATGAGTACCAGTGGACTAAAAGGTTATGATGAAATCTCTCCTTACAACGAAATCCTCTGCTCGTACATATCTTAAATCCAGCTTCCTTATGGGTCTTTTGTCAACAAAATCTCGATTAGGTTAATATCATTGTTAGACTTTATACTATGATTGAATTTTTTGGGTCTTTATAGCGTCAATTAAGTTAATATCATTGCTAGTCTTTATATTATGATTGAATTTTTTGGGTCTTTATGGCGTCAAATTGTTGGTGTAGTTTCAAATTGTCGTTTCTTATAATGAATTTTGATTTTAGTTCATATATGTAAGTCAAACGAAGTAGTTATAAAACTATAAGGATTAAAACTAATAATTTGAAGCTACATAGAACTAAACCAAAATTAAGTTATAAGGACCCACAATATATTAACCCTTCTAGATTTTAAATTAAGGAAAAATTAAAATTTTGGTTCTTATGATTTTAACTTGAATGTAACTTAGCTTTTATATTTTGATTTGGTATAGCTTGTGGATAACTCAAACCTAAGATTTTTATTTTTATTTTTTTATATAGATGATTTTATTTATTAAAATGTAGAAACTAAATTATAAAATGATTTAAACTATAGGGATTAATATTAAATGATTGAGTTATAATTGAATCAAAATTATAGAAGCTGAATTATATAGAGTCAAAGTATATAAGGATTACCAAGCACTAGTGTAGTGTAGTGGTATGACGCTGGGTTATCCAGCCTTTGTATCAGGGTTCGAACCCTACCCGGACCATTGGTCCCATTTTAAAAAAAAAGTATATAAGGATTGAGTTACAATTTTATAAAAAATGTAAAGACAAAATAATTTTGCCTTGAATTTAACTTAAAATAACAACCCCGCTTTTTATTTATAGAGTGAGTTTGTTACATATAGTAGAATTAACAACAAAGAAGGAAAATAGAGTCTGAGACATGGCGCAAAGCCTCTTATTTCTTTATTTGAATAACTAACAGAAATATGATTTAGGTGCTAGTAGCCACATTTTAGATATGCTACTTTTAAATACTTAGAGCTAATTAATTATCCTTTCTTTTTGGTGTTAAACAACCTTTGGAAATGCTCAGTGCAGTTACTGTAACAAGCGTCCACCATGCCATCAACATTCCCAAGATCTGCCAAAACACAAAATAACTCATCATCAGAACATGACAACATCTAAGAAAATATATAAGGACAACAAATTGAATGAATCAAATCAAATCAAATACTACTACTACTACTAATAATATATCAGACTTAGTAGAAGAGGGAGGTTTTTGATATAACAGGCTTGAGCACAGTTATGGCCAGCGCAACCGTAGGATGGCACCATCCTACACACGATCAACAAGCACGTATAAGAACAGATCAGTCGACGTAAACCTCGTATTGTGGCATAATCAATTGAGCATTGATCTCTGCAAGAAAGATAAGGTTGAGTAGAAGAATCAACTGCTAGAGGAAGAAACTGGGGAAGAATAAGAAGATAATAGAAGGTGGAGGATCAATGGAAGAAGGAGGAGGGGGATCTGATCTGCATGAACAGCTACCACAAGAAGCATATTGAGAACAAGAATCTTCATCATCGTGCTAGTTGATTCCATGGCTCCTTTCTAGCTTTCTCTCGGTGAATCTATATCTATATGAACAGATGGTATTTTTATAGGCGACAAGTGAAGTTAGTTTGGAGAGAATAAAATCATGTAAGGGAACGTCATCAATTAATAAATATAAGATTTTGCAAACATCAAGCCTTAATCCAATATTTGGTGGGAGCGTTAAGATATGGTACACAATGCGAAACTGGAGTCTCCCCATTTTCCTTACTGACCCTCCACTTTTTTATTCTAGATCAACTCTTATAAAAATATTATTATAATATCAAATAAAAAAAAGTATATGAAGAAATTTAAATCATTAAAATTGTATCTAAATACTTCATATCTTTATACTTTTATTAAAGTATGCTACACACACACTTTCTATATGATATAAAATCTTAGCCGTTCAAAGTTGATTTAACAATAAGAATAAATAAGTGGAGAGAAGTCAATAGTAAGGGAAGTGAAGAGGTTTCTTCCGCACATGATGCACCACCTTTCATTAGTTCAAATAATATGACAAATTTTATCATATGTATAACTTGATATAAAATTATAAAGTTAAAAATTTTACCAACTCAAATACGAAAAAATTACCGAATTATTAAAAAAAAAAAGCTATGATTCGCAATTAATCAGGTGCACATATGACAGATAATACTTTTGATCAAGTAATGAATAAAAATCTTTTCACCAAGAAGGACAAAAAGAAGTCAATCAAAAACTACGTAGAAACATATATACGGGATACAAGTGAAAGAATAATGCTTTTGTTAATAATAAGGGCGTCGTTCATGCCTGTGTGTTCTCATAAAAATTAATGCTTCAGGAAGAATTTTCAGGCCAGGGTTTCCTATAATTCATTTGTGTTTTCTTTCTCGTAAACAAAGACTGAAGTTATATCTTATTTAAGCCATTTTTCGTTGCATTTTACTTTCACTTTTGTTATATATACTAGAATTACTAAATAATTACTAATAATATGCTAAAAATAATTGCAAGCCGACATCAAAGTCGCCCTTCTAATTTGCAAGTATTGACTAAGAAAACATTGATAAAGAATTATGTAGATAGAACAATGGAATCAATATATAGTAGTATGATGATGAATATTTTCATACTTGGTTGATAGCTCAGGGGTGTCAAAAGACAGGGAAACCAATCCTCTTAGTAAATATGATTCTATGAAGCTATATATATTTACTCATTTTGGTAGTTTTATTTTAAAACTCTTTAGTTCATCCAATATCTGGTGCTTTTTTTAATTACATTATGAGGTGTTCGAACAACTGATTAATCGAAATCAAGGCTTTACGAGTAAGATTTCTCTCCCTAGGGTCTTTATGAACCTTATTTTGGTGGTATATATGAGTGCTGTTCAATTCACTTACAAGAGATTGAGCTTCAAGACTTAGTTATGACAAAATGGGAGAAGTTGTTTTGCAACAAGTTTTATGAAGAATGATATAGTAGTATGACTGACTTGTTAGGGTTAGAATGTGGCGCAAGTGCACAAGAAAACAGACACACACACACGCACATAGAAGTTGGTCGCAAGAAACAGAAAAATGGAGATCAGAAGAGACATAATACGATGCAAGGCCTCTTATTTTCTATTTTTCGATGACTAATACATAGTGTAAGATTAGCTGATGACAAGCTAGTAATCACACTTAGATATGCTTAGAAGAAGCTTTTAAATACTAAATCTAAGGGTCTCTTTTTCAGTTGTAATGTGAAACACTTTTAGATACGCGTAGAGCAGTTATTGTAACAAGTGTTGACCAAGCCCCTAATATCTGCGAAAAACACAAATTCTCGTATCATCAGAACTTGAACAAGAAGAACAAATAATGAATCAAATAATTAATGAAGATCAAGTTTTTTTAATATATTCTTGCATGGTTGATGGTGGAGGTTCTTAATAACACAGTCTCGAGTACACTGAAATTATCTTGCAATTATACATGCACTTGTGAGAGCAGACCATTAGACGTAACCCTTTTTGCTCAGCACATTTCGGTGTACATTGGTCACTACTGAACATGGCATAAGGAGAGTGATCTACAAGAAGTTCAGAATCAATGGAAAGAGGAGGATCGGTATGATCTGCATGAACAACTTGAACAAGAAGCATATATACTAAGAACAAGAAACTTTATCAAACTAGTTGCTTCCATGGCTATTCTTCCTAGATCGCTCATTGTCTGCAATCTATATTATTATTCTCTCAGAAGCTTTTGTGATGATGAGGAAGATGGCTTTTACAGATAGAATTTATAGGCGACATGTGAAGTTAGTTTGGACAATCATATATGGAAACCCCATCAATTAACAAATATAAATGATACTGATGACTTATTTTTTGGCAAACATCAAACCTTAACTCAGGAAATTGTGCTTTTTACTGTTTTATATGGGAATATATACTATTTCTCAGCGAAGGAAAGATTTTGAATTCGATTACAGTGGTATGGTTGAGATGTTGTGTATTTGATATTATATTTGTCATATTTTGAAGTACAACGGTATAAGGTGGGATGCACCGACTTTGATAGTTTAGATATGACAAATTTTATTAGATCATGCAAGTATGATACTCACTCCATCCTTAATAATACGAGACATAATTTGTTAATTTTGATTCTAAATATAAGACATAATTTTTATATTTATTAATGTTTTCCTAATTTACCTCTTTTGATTTGATGCCCTCAACAACAACTAATAAGGACATGGAATAAAGGAAAATAATTAGGGTGTTTTTGAAAATATATGTTTCATTAACTAACTTTTTTAATTTAATTAAATTAAGTAAATATGTATTATATTAAAAATCAGAAGAAATGTAAAATACAGAAAAGCTTTTCAGCAAGAAGGGAAAAAGTGGCCAAGTAATCACGACAGATAATTCTGTGATGAAGTAAACAGTAAAAAAGCTATTCCCCAAGAAGGGAAAAAGTAATCAACCAAAACTATACGAACATACGCGGATATAAGTGAAATTAAAAAATAATTCTTTTGTTAAAAATGTAAAGGAGATAATTTTTCCAATTAAACATACAATGTAATTAATTATATTTACGGGGCTTAAGTAAGCGCGTCGCTCATGCGTATGTGTTCTCAAAAAACAAACATTAATGCCTCAGAAGAATTTTCAGGGTTTACTAGCTAGAATTCATTTGTGTTTCTTCTTGTAAACAAAGACTGATTAGTTTATATCGTATTAAAGCCATTTTTAGTCGCATTTTACATTCACTTTTTGTAATTCAATGATGAAAATAACAAGGAAAAAATCACATGTAGAGACAATTGAATTACCAAAATCCTAATCTGGGCTATTGAACTCAAAATTATATATCATGTTATGTGTGGTAATTTTGTGGCTACATATGAGCCCTAACTATAGATAATTTATCGAGATTTGTCTGAAAAGTCAGAAATTCGTCAAAGGAGGCAATTGTAAGTTGGAACAATCTTCCTCCCTTAATCCCTTCACGTTCATCAATATTAATTTTTTAATCTTTTTAACTTTAAATTTACTTATAATAACTTAATTCTTCAATTATGACTCGCTTTGACCAGTCCCTCAATTATGACTTCCCTAGACTCAGCATCTAACCTTTTTACTATCTTGTGACTTAGTACTTTATTTTTTTTTACTTCAAAAAAAATTAAGAAATGATCTTTTTAATCCAAAGTTGGTCCAGCTCACAACTTGCTCATTCTATCTGTAACAAAATGTTACTAACGGTGTTAATAATTTCTGATGTGACTGTTACGTGAAATTGAAAGAAGAAAAATCAATTGCTAAGGTTTGCTTCATCTGCTTCAATTGAAACATTGTTGACGGGCCGGATTTCCGACACCCGCCGCATACGCTTCCACGCCTTGTTGCCGGAATATGCGCTTCTCTTAATGCGTCGGTGAGAAATAAAACCACCTTTCTGGACGGTGATACGTACGTGCTCAGAATTCTCTGATCTTTCCATTCCAACTACTCATTTGCTGTGCTTGTTTCTTTTGTCTAAAAGTTAAGAGCTAGAAAGTTGTTCTTCTCTCTTCTGGATTGTAATCGGTTGTTTAATTTCTTCCATCAAATTAAAGGTTTCCTTTTTCATCCATTTCATCTGCTTCAATTGATGGAGATCAGTGTTCGAGATTAATATGGGCACCCTCAGCAAGGAATTGATTTGAAATTTAACCAAAGTGTGATATACGAATTGTTGAAATTCTCATATGGCGCACTGGTTGTCATAATAAGATTGTTCTGAATAAGATCCTTATTTGTATTCGGATTGCTGTATTTTACAGTGGATATTGCTAATTCTCTTGCCAATATTATTCTATGATGTTCGGTTCTTGCATATATGTCTCTGGGTTGATCATCTTTATCATTCTGATCATGCCCTTGTGGGTTCATCTTCTTGATGGACGCTTTCTCAAAACTGAAATTTAAATATATTAAATCAGTTTCTTTTTTTAAAAAAATACCTTTCTTTTTGTAGCCGCAGTGATGTGGAGCTATTACAAGTATGTTAAATGTGATGGCCACCTACATGAAATGAGAGATCTAACGAAGGACAAACTTTATTTACGGTGCTCCATGATATAGTACTTCTTAAGAAATTAATTGATAGAGCAAGGGTTATGTTTTCAATTTTGCTGTTTTAATCATTAAAGGATATGGAGGTAATTTAATCTAAATTTTAAATTCTTGTTTATAATGCATAACATGATATATAATTTGTTAATCCAAGTGACCCAAATTAGAATTTAGAAAATTCATCCATCTTTATATGAGATTTTTTTCAAATAATAACTAATATAAATAATACAATTTTCTCCTTAAGTAGCCTTCGTGCAATACATAAACTGCCATCCTAGGTAGTTAATATTACATACCTTATTCACAGTCCTATTGTTTTTTGTCTTTATACTTAAACTAGACATACATATTTTCTCATATATTAATTCAACAGTTTGAGAAATATATATATTGATATATTGATTTTGATTGCAAATTAAATCCTTTCGCTGCATTCTAATGAAGTGATTAAGAGTGATCAACATACAAACGAGATCTTATATTAAAAACTAAATGGGTACTATGAGTCCTTATATGTACCATAAGTTTGTTGCATAATACTTGAATTACTAAATAATTACTAATAAAGCCAAAAATAATTGCAGCCAACAAAGGGTAGCCTTCTAATTTGCAACTATTGACTAGAAAACATTGATAACGAATTGTGTAAATAAAACAACGGAATCATTATAGATTTGATCTTTTATAAAATTATCATTAAAATGTTAAATTATAGAAAGAAAAAAATTAATTAAAAAAAATTGCTAACTTTTGATATGAATAATTCAATACAAGAATAAAGAAAATATATATATTTTGTATGCATTCAAATGTTAATTTTATGATATGAATACAAATTGTTAAATTATAAAAATGTTAAATTATAAAAAGAAAAAAATTAATTAAATACAAATTGCTAACTTTTGATATGAATAATTCAATACAAGAATAAAGAAAATAAAAAATATATATATTTTTTGTATGCATTCAAATGTTAATTTTATGGTTAGAAAATGAAGAGGATGTTGAAATTTTATAATTATTATCTGTACATTAATTTAAATTGATATACTTTATATTAATTTGAATTAATATTGGGTTTTATTAATTATAAAATTAATAAGTGGTCCACGTTCTGATGCACATTTTTCTCAACTGCCCATAACCACCCATGAATTTGGCACGTAACGTTACGCACGTTTTGATGGGAAAACGTGGGAATTGGTCGTGCTCTTTATCTATTAATTTACACGGTCCCCTAAGTCCACACACACGACTGAATAACTCAAACACCATCTACAGAGAGTGAGAGTGAGGGCTTAGAAGGATTGTGGTCTTCTGCTTTCATTCTGAATCAATGGCGGGAGGTATTTCAGCATTTTTAATTTCTTTATTCCGCATAAGATCTAATTGTTTATTCGGTGACTAAGCATGATTAGATCATTCATTTTATCTAACATTTGGTATCAGAGGGATTACATATACCTCTGCCTTGATATTGGATGGATGAAATTTTATTTTATTCAATAATTATGATTAAAATCTGATGCATGCATTTATTGTATTTGATATCTGGATTTTTGGGAAAATTTTTCTGGATTTCATTTAACTGAAAGTATGCTTATTTTATCGGGAGATTTTCAGATCTACTATATATGGTGTATATGAATGTATTTTTGATCTGAATTTTCATATTAATATTTCCGATCTGGATTATTTGTTCATTGGAACTTCCCCTATCTCTGAGTTTCATTATCATCGTCGGTCCTTTATCCGGAAAAAAAAAAAAAATTTGATCATGTAAATCTGTCTCATTTCGGATTGATCTTGAGATTTGCTTTGAACTCATTGATTTCATGATCAATGGCTGGAGCCGGGAGAAATTGCCATCGAAGAGACTTGCGTTCATCTGAGTTAGTTTGTTTTCAGTTTTCGATTTCATCTTTGGTTTAAATCGGTCGCTGAGATAATGCTTTTGAAGTATCGATTTGGTTTTTCGTTTATCATTCCATGAAAGCTGTCGTCGAGAACTTCATCCGAAAAACTGGAGAGTTTTTTTTTTTTTTTTCATGGTTTAAATCTGTCTCGGATTGATTTCGTTTTGGTTTGAATCTGTCGCCTTTGTGATTATATGACTGGAGATCGATTTTTCTGTGATTTGAGCCGTTGAAAACGCCGCCTGAGACACCGCCTGGAGTCACCGGAAAAGAGCGATCTGCCTTTGCAGATCTGGCAACGGCAACCGGGTCGAGCAATTAAAAAAACGGGTCCTAGGGATCCGGCTTGAGGAAGAAGATGATTCATAATTAAAAAAAAAAAAAAAAAAAACTTAACTGCAAAACGCAGAAAACGGAGGCCAGCGGGATTCGAACTCGGGACGCAAGGGGCGCGTGGGTGCCTGATGGCTGGGGCCTTGCCAGCTGAGCCACGCGCTCATGTGTGGCAGAATATTGATTCTTACTATATTTAAATAATTTTTTCATGATAAGCAAAATTTCTGGAAAAAGCCATCAGTGGGAT
Organism: Acacia confusa; assembly: GCA_037074495.1. NCBI lineage: Eukaryota > Viridiplantae > Streptophyta > Magnoliopsida > Fabales > Fabaceae > Acacia > Acacia confusa. The sequence continues at coordinate 2,475,032 of CM073502.1, forward strand.
TCGAACCGTGGCTCTCAGACCAAGCAAAACCTTAAGTGGGCATTCTTATGCCATCAGGCCGAGCTGTTATTTGGGTGTTATATGTGGATTTCATATATATATATAGCGTTATTTTTTCGGATTTAAATTTAAATCTGAAATTTAATTTATTTTGGATTCATATTATTATTTGTATGTGTTAATTTTATTTCATAATACATACAATATTAAGTTGAATAATATAGATGAATATTTGATTTTGTTTTAATATTGCTTATTTTTTATTGCAATATTAAATGTTAATGTTGAGTGATTTATATGTTTTTAATTAGTTAGAGAGTAGCCACAGCATCTTTAATGGATTAAAATCATATATTTAATTTCAAGATCACATAATAACATTAGTTGTAATTAGTCATATGTAATATAATAAATCTTATCCCACAGGAATTTTTATTGTATGTTCTATATGACTAATTAGGATAAAATATCAAATTATATTCTTAACTTGCCCACAGGAATTAAGAATAGGTAAATAATTTGATAGTTTTATCATAGAGTTGTAAATCTTGTTGAATTAGAACTTTACCCCACAGGCAAGTTGTCTGTCAGTAGATTTACATATTTTTTGTGTGATTTACATTGGTAAAACATAACATTTATTAGTCTCAAATTTTAGTATTCTTAAGTATGTATGTTCATTGTTATGCAGTTAAACAACCTGTAAATTTTTCTGATATGAAATGTGAGGTTTCTGAACTTAGGGGTGATAACTATAAGGTATGGAGAGAGAGAGTTCTTCTCCAATTAGGGTGGATGGATATTGACTATGCTATAAGGAAAAACGAACCCCATTCCATTAAGGAAACTAGCACTCCAGATGAGGTTGATCTTTATGAAAAGTGGGAGCGATCTAATCGTCTCTCAGTTATGTTCGTAAAGACATCAATCTCTGCTGGTATTCGTGGTTCTGTCGAACAGCATGACAAGATTAGGCCACTTCTGAAAGCGATTGATGATCAATTTCAGACTTCAGATAAGGCACTAGCCAGCACCCTAATCATGAAGTTCTCATCCCTAAGACTCAATACAGTAAAAGGTGTGCGTGAGCACATCATGCAGATGAGGGACATTGCAGCTCAGCTGAAGCTGCTTGAGGTTGACATGTCTGACTCCTTCCTTGTGCACTACATCCTGAACACTCTTCCACAGCCATATGGACCTTTTAAGATATCCTACAACACACATAAGGATAAATGGTCGATCAATGAATTATTGACCATGTGTGTTCAGGAAGAGGCAAGGCTGAAAATGGAAGTGGGAGAGAGTTCATTCATGACAACTGAGAGGAGGGGTCAGACTCAGGCCAAGAAGAAGGAGAAAAGTAAGACATCTCCCCAAGGTGGAATCAAGAAGGAATCCAAGTGTTTCTTCTGTAAAAAGAAGGGACACATGAAGAAGGACTGCTCTAAATTCCAGCAATGGCTTGAGAAGAAAGGTATGTCAGTCTCACTTGTCTGTTATGAAACAAATATGATCGATGATGGTAATGGCACATGGTGGATTGATTCTGGTTCTACAATCCATGTTTCGAACTCCTTGCAGGGTATGCAAAACCTAAGGAAGCCGTTGGGAAGTGAACAATACATCTATTCAGGAGCAAGGATGAGTTCACATGTGGAGGCTGTAGGAACTTGCAGTTTAGTTTTAAGTAGTGGATTTGTTTTAAATTTGGAAAGGACTTTTTATGTTCCAAATTTCTCTAGGAACTTGATTTCAGTTTCAAAACTTGTACCTTTGGGTTATTCCTTTATGTTTTATGAGACGTCGTTGGATTTGTTTTATAAATCAAAGTTGATTGGAAGTGGTACAATGTCTAATGGTCTTTTTCCTATTTATTTGCAAAACGATACTACTGATAGTGCCTTGCATGTTACTGTTGGTTCGAAACGGTGTGTTGTTAGTGATGATTCCTCTGTGTTGTGGCACCGGAGACTATGTCATATCTCCATTCAGAGAATTGAAAGATTGGTAAAGGAAGGGGTACTTGGTACTCTAGACTTTACTGATTTTGAGACTTGTGTAGACTGCATAAAGGGAAAGCAGACTAACAAGTCAAAGAAAGGTGCCAAGAGGAGTACAGAACTATTAGAGATCATACATACAGACATTTGTAGTCCAGAAATGGATACATATGGTCAGAAATACTTCATCTCTTTCATTGATGATTACTCACGATACATGTATCTCTACATGCTTCATAACAAACACGAAGCATTAGATGCCTTCAAGGTATTTAAATCTGAGGTAAAGAAACAATGTGGTAAACAAATTAAGATCGTGAGATCAGATAGAGGTGGAGAATATTATGGTAGATATACTGAGGATGGACAAGCACCTGGTCCATTTGCGAAGTTTCTTCAAGAACATGGGATTGTTGCCCAATACACCATGCCTGGTTCTCCAGACCAGAATGGTGTTGCAGAAAGAAGAAACCGAACATTATTGGACATGGTGAGAAGTATGCTTAGTAGTTCTAAGCTTCCTAAATCCTTGTGGATTGATGCACTGAAGACGGCTGTGTACATATTAAACCGGGTTCCAACTAAGGCTGTCCCAAAGACACCTTTTGAGTTATTTAAAGGTTGGAAACCGAGTTTGCGACATGTACATGTTTGGGGATGCCCGTCAGAAGTTAGAATCTACAATCCACAAGAAAAGAAGCTGGATCCAAGGACCATTAGTGGGTACTTCATTGGATATGCCGAAAGGTCTAAGGGATATAGGTTCTACTGTCCATCTCATACCACTAGGTTTGTGGAATCAAGGAATGCTAAATTCCTTGAGTATGACTTGATCAGTGGGAGTGATCAATTCAGAGACCCTGTTTCTGAAAATGATCATTTGGATAATCAACCTTCCACTTCGAGTTTGAGATTGGTTGTTGACAATGCTCCTTCGGCTCAACCGAGTGTTGTACAACCAGTCAATCAAGATCCACAACTCGCTGATATTGATCCAGTAGATCAAGCTGTTAATGAGGAACAACTGGAAGTTGTTGAACAACCAATTGAACAACAAGTTCCTCAAGAAGGTAATGAAACAGCATTGAGAAGATCAACTAGAACAAGAAGATCAGCGATACCCAGTGAATATATTGTGTATCTGCAAGAATCTGACTATAATGTAGGAGCTGAAAATGATCCTGAAAGGTTTTCACAAGCTATGAACTGTAGAGAATCCAGTTCATGGTATGAAGCTATGAAGGATGAGATGAATTCTATGGCATCTAATAGAGTCTGGGATCTTGTTGAGTTGCCTAATGGTGCTAAGGCCATTGGATGTAAATGGGTCTACAAAACAAAGAGAGACTCATTGGGCAACATTGACAGACATAAGGCAAGACTTGTTGCTAAAGGATTCACTCAAAGAGAAGGAATCGACTACAAGGAGACCTTTTCTCCTGTGTCCAAGAAAGATTCCCTTCGTATCATTCTAGCTTTAGTTGCACATTTTGACTTAGAGTTGCAACAAATGGATGTGAAAACTGCCTTTCTCAATGGAGAACTAGAGGAAGAGGTTTACATGAAACAACCAGAAGGGTTTTCCTCTAGTAAAGGTGAGGATTTGGTGTGCAAGCTCAGAAAGTCCATATATGGATTGAAACAAGCTTCCCGCCAATGGTATTTAAAATTTCATAATGTCATCTCTTCATTTGGGTTTGTAGAGAACATTGTGGATGAATGTATATACCAGAAGGTCAGTGGGAGCAAGATTTGTTTCCTTATTCTGTATGTGGACGATATTCTTCTTGCATCTAATGATAATGGCTTACTGTATGAGGTGAAACAATTTCTCTCTAAAAACTTTGATATGAAGGATATGGGAAATGCATCTTATGTCATTGGCATTAAGATACATAGAGACAGACATCGAGGTGTACTAGGTTTGTCTCAAGAGACCTATATCAATAAAGTCTTAGAAAGATTTCGGATGAGATATTGTTCACCAAGTGTAGCTCCCGTTGTGAAAGGCGACAGGTTCAATCTGGACCAGTGCCCAAAGAATGATTTTGAGTGGGAACGAATGAGGCACATCCCTTATGCTTCAGCAGTAGGAAGCCTAATGTATGCTCAGGTCTGCACTAGACCTGACATTGCATTTGCTGTTGGAGTATTAGGGAGATATCAGAGTAACCCAGGTATAGACCACTGGAAAGCTGTAAAGAAGGTGTTGAGATACCTTCAAGGAACGAAAGATTACATGCTTAAGTACGAACGAACTGACAATCTGGAAGTGACTGGCTACTCCGATTCAGACTATGCTGGTTGCATTGACTCAAGGAAATCCACTTCAGGATACATTTTTATGCTAGCCGGTGGAGCTGTATCATGGAGCAGTAAGAAGCAGTCTTTGATTGCTACTTCTACAATGGAAGCTGAGTTCGTGTCTTGTTTTGAGGCTACCTCACATGGTGTATGGATGAAGGGTTTCATCTCTGGGCTTAGGATCATGGATTCAATTCCTAGGCCAATGAAGATATATTGCGACAATTCAGCTGCTGTCTTTATGGCTAAGAATAACAAAAGCGGTAGTCGAAGCAAGCATATCGACATTAAGTACTTAGCCATAAGAGAACGTGTTAAGAATGGAACAGTGGTTATTGAACACATAAGCACTGGATTGATGACTGCTGATCCTCTAACTAAGGGCATGCCACCAATGAAATTTCTGGATCATGTAGAAAGAATGGGACTTAGTTCCGTTCTTTGATTTTCATTATAAGAATGATTTTCTTTAATTTTCATTGTAAGAACGATTTAGTTATATGAAACCCTATTTGGATGTTTTCTCATTTCAGTTTTATGCGCATATTCATATGATTATTTTATTTGAGAAATATCATTAAGTTTGGACCGAGAATAAACATAGGGTTTATTCATTAAGTTACATGGGCTTGGGAGACATGATGCAATGTGATACATGGAAGATAATACTCGCTTTAAGAGGACTTATCGCTATGATCCATGCATTTTGTTTTTCCTTATGGTATATGGTGGATTGTGTGGACCAAGTGGGAGAATGTTGAAATTTTATAATTATTATCTGTACATTAATTTAAATTGATATACTTTATATTAATTTGAATTAATATTGGGTTTTATTAATTATAAAATTAATAAGTGGTCCACGTTCTGATGCACATTTTTCTCAACTGCCCATAACCACCCATGAATTTGGCACGTAACGTTACGCACGTTTTGATGGGAAAACGTGGGAATTGGTCGTGCTCTTTATCTATTAATTTACACGGTCCCCTAAGTCCACACACACGACTGAATAACTCAAACACCATCTACAGAGAGTGAGAGTGAGGGCTTAGAAGGATTGTGGTCTTCTGCTTTCATTCTGAATCAATGGCGGGAGGTATTTCAGCATTTTTAATTTCTTTATTCCGCATAAGATCTAATTGTTTATTCGGTGACTAAGCATGATTAGATCATTCATTTTATCTAACAGAGGAGGGAAGAGGATGGGTAGGGAAAAGGAAGGGTTCCCAACCAGTTAAAAGATAGGAAAACCAATCCTTTAAGCAAAGATGATCCTAAGCTATTCATGTACTAATTTTGATAGAGTGTGTGTGTGTGTGCGTTGCTCAATTCTTTTGCAAGAAATCCAGCTTCAAGACTTATTTATTAAGAACAATTTATTGACAGAACTTATTATTAGGGTTAGAATGAAGCGCTTGTGCACAAGAACGCACACACTTAGAATTAAGAAACAGAAAGCAAAATGGGCAGAAGAGACCTAACAATATATATAGGGATCTTATTTTCTATTTTTGAATAACTAATACATAGTAAAAGATTACAAGCCAGCAGCTGCACTTAGAGATGTGCTAATAAACTTTCGAATACTAAATCCATATATAGGGATCTTCTTTCTGTTGTAATGTGAAGCGCTTTTAGGCCTTCTTAGAGCAGTTTTTGTAACAAGAGTTCACCAAGCCATTTATACTCTTAGTCTTAATATCTGCGAAAAACTCAAACTCTCATCAGCACTTGAACAAGAATAAAATATCATCAAGACAAAAAAATGAAAAATAACGAATGAAACAATATGAAGATCAAGTTTAAATAATTTTCTTGCCTGGTTGACTGTGGATTTTGTTCGTAACACAGTCTTGAGTGCACTGATAGACAGCATGATCGGACGGCGAAAATATATGGCACCTGACAAAGCACTTGCCCAGACATAACTTTCGACGTAAACTATGTTTCATAGAACATCTCCGTATACATAGGTGTTTGCAAAGTTTGGGAGGTAAGTAAGGAATAAGAAATTTCGAAGGTGGAGAGTCAATGGAAGGAGGAAGAACAGTATCTGCACGAACAGCTACTACAAGAAGCATACCAAGAACAAGAATCTTCATCATACTAGTTGCTTCCATGGCTCTTCTTTCTAGCTTTCTCAATGTCTCTCAATCTATATTTTTTTTCTCTCAGAAGCTTTTGTCATGATGAGGAAGATGGCTTTTACAGATAGAATTTATAGGCGACATGTGAGGTTATTTTGGAGAATCATGTATGGCAACCCCTTCAATTAAGAAATATAAATGATACTGATAAGCATGACTCAGTTTTTTTTTTTTTTTTGCAAACATCAAACCCTTAATCCAAGAAATTGTGCTTTTTACTGCATGTTATATATGGGAATATATTATTTCCCATCGAAGGAAAGATTTAGTAGTAGCGTTAAGATGTCGTGTATTTGATATTATATTTGTCATATTTTGAAATGATCATGCATGCATGTATAAAATAAATAAATATTTTGAGATGGACATAACAAATAATATTGTGATCAAGTAATCAATAAACATATTTTCACCAAGAAGGAAAAAAGTAATCAATCAAAAAATACGAATTGAACATACGCGGATACAAGTGAAAGAATAACGCGTTTTTTTCTTTTTGCCAAATTTGTTAACAATGTAAAGGAGATAATATTTCCAATTAAATATCCAATTTAATTAATTATATTTAAGGGACTTGAAAAACCGCGTCACACATGTGCCTATGTGTTCTCATAAAAATTGCATGCATAAGGAAGAATTTTCAGTGATTACTAGATTTCATTTGTGTGTTTTTTCCTCTTGCAGACAAAGACTGAGTTTATATCCTATTTAAGACATTTTTTTGTTGCATTTGCTTTCACTTTTGTATTTAAATTATGAAAAAAAAAACTCATATAAATAATGCAATTTGCTCCTTAATTATCCTTCGTGAAATATTACATATACTACCATCGGACCATCCTAGGTAGTTAATAAACCATATTCTTATTCATAAGCCTATTGTTCTTGTACTTAAACTAGACATTTTTTCTCATATTAATTATGTGCCAATACTTGTGAATGAGGATATGAGAATGTGTGTGATACATATATAGATCTCGTTTATATTCATTGCAAATTAAATATTTTCGCTTCATTATCATGAAGTGCCCGAGAGATATCAATACTAATAATATAATACTATATTCATAAGCCTGTTATTAGACTTGAATTACTACATAATTATTAAAATAATGCCAAAATTAATAGCAAGCCAACTACAGAGTGTGCCCTTTTAATTTGCACCGAAAAAAAACTAAATATCCTATGAGGTGTAGTTACTGTAGCAACTATGCTAACAAAAGTTGATCCAATTACTAAGAAGTTGGCTTATAAATTATAAAGCTGTGAATTCAAATCACATTTTCAATGAGAGAAGATCTTGTTGATAGGTTATTTATAAATATCTCTCTGTGAGTATTAATCTTTAAATCTGAAAACATGTAATGATTTTAATCACCTAACTCACCTAAACTTTTGTCCATAGAAATAAAAAAGCTATTGTATGTAGAAACTATTTAGTAGAATAACATTCAAAAAGAAAGAATTATGTCAATAGAACAATTGAATCAATACTATGAGATGAATACTTTTATATATACTTGTTTGGTGTATAGCTCGGGTGATATCAAAACATACACTGAAGAAACAAATCCTTTTAATAAAGATGATGCTGAGCTATATATGTACACATTTTGATAGTATGTGAGTAGTGTTCAATTGACTTGCAAGAGACTGAGCTTCAAGACAAGACTTATTATTTGAACTAAAACTTCGCGGGTAAAACGCAAAAGAGAACGTTGCATGGTCTTTTAAATATAAAATATGTCATTTCTATTTTGGGGCAGTTGAAAATACAAGAGAGGATAAGTTTGGAGACGACTGAAATTCCTTCAATATTGAGCTATATATTATTAATAAATAACTAGCCTATGCTCGCGCAAGAGCCATATATTTATTAATATGTTGTTCTATAAAAAATTACCTAAGATTTTTAAAGGAATAATCAAAATATGAAATTAAATATTTAATAAATATTTTGTACCTATCTCCCCCATTATCAATTTACAAAATACTGTGTAACTACCTTTTTCATTATATATTTTTTTATAACAGCCTTGCTTTTTTACAATATATATATATATATATATATATATATATATATATATATATATATATATATATATTTTGTACTAATTACCTCCTCATTATTAATTTAGAAAATATTATGTAACTATTTTTTCTATTATCCATATTTCGTAACCGCTTCAATTTTTTTTAATTGTAGCGTCCACCATTATTAATTTCTAAAATATTATATAACTACCTTTCCCATTATCTATATTTTATAACTGACTTATTTTAAGTTTTTATGTTTTCATTCTAGTGTTTTGAGCCTATCATTTTGTTGATGTATAGGCTTATTGCTCTACTTTTATATAGTTAACATTTGGATGAAACTTTTTTCTTTTCGTCGTTTCTTTAAAATATCGAAAGCAACAAAACGGAGTACGATATCGTTATGGGGTAATATTTCCTTTTCGGAAGGAAAATGTAGGGAACAAATATCTACTTACATATTCGTTGTTATTAATAGGGTCAGAATGAAGCGCAGGTGAATGAGTACACACGCAGTTGAAACAAAATGGAAAGGTGCAAATTAAAGCCTTTTATTTTCTATTTTTGAATACATATATATTAAAAGGAATTACAAGAAAGTGGCCATATACTTAGATATGTTAATGAACTTTTAAATACTCTATATGTGGATCCTCTTTCAGTCGTGATGTTAAGCGCTTTTAGACATTCTTAGAGCAGTTCTTGTGGCAAGTATTGACCAAGTTGTCTATATTCTTAATATCTGCAACAACAAAAACACGAATTCTCATCAGACCATGAACCAGAAGAAAATATCATCAAAAGAACAAATAATGAAGATTGAGTTAGAATATATTTGCCTGGTTGATGGTTGAGGTTATTGATAACACAGTCTCTAGTACACTGATAGCCAGCATGATCGGAGGGTGAAATTATCTTGCAGAGGACCTTGCACTTGCCCATGCACAACATTCGGCGAAAACCATGTTTCTCGGAACATTTCAGGGCACATTGTTCCTTGCAGGACAGCGGAGGAGGTTCAACGGGATCAGCTACTCCTAGTGGAAGGGGTGGTGCTTGTTGATCATCTTGTGCATGCACAACAGCAAAAGCTACTAGAAGCATGTTAAGAAGAAGAATCTTCATGATAGTTGCTGATGGGACGCTCTCAAATAAGTCTCAATCTAAAATCTATATGACACTTTGGGAAGTTTTGATTTTGTGTGATGAGGAAGGTCTCAATGGACAGAATTTATAGGCGAGAGATGAAGGAGTTTGCAGAATCATGTATGGAAACTCCATCAATTAAGAAAAATCAATTATTATTGTAATTTGACGCGGTTTCAAAAGGTGTTGGATTTAGAGATAGTAGTGAGTTAAGATGATGGATATCTGGTAAAAAAAATTAATTTGATCAATTAATTTTAATTTGACGCTGTTGATAAATTTTGAAATATTTTAGCAATTCAAGCATGAGAAAATAACAAAAATAAATCCTTTCACTGAATTGGGAAAAACTCCTTATCATCACAACAAATGAGGGGCGTATATATTACAAATAATATCGTGTTTAAGTTGGAAAAAATCTTTCTAAACCTGGTTTGCCAAGTCATTTGTAGTCTGACCAGTTAAAATATAACAATTTAGCTAACATTAATCCTAGTTGGTTCCTTGTGTATTTCATATTTTTTTATTAAAAAAAGTGAATCCCATAATTAAGATTTTACAAGTAATGAAAAAGTAGTCCTTGTATCCTAAGTGAAGTTATCCAATAAACAAGTGGTCATTTTGAAATAATATCATTTAACTAAAAACCCACATGGAAAAAAAAAAAAAGACATATGATCATATGTGATTGAAGAACTTGACATAATAAATAAAAAAAATATTTTATATAAAACTAAACCTGAAATATTCAAATGTTGATTTAATGGTTAGAAAATGAGGAGGGAAAAACGTTCCCAACCAAATAAGATAATACTTTCTGGACCATCTAAAGGACTTCATTTGTAAACAGGATCTAGTCAAAAAATTGTAATTAAGAATGTTCTGTAAATTATTTGTATTTTTATAAATAAGAACTGTCACAAATCTCTTCACAAGGATTGACCATTCTTTTTTTTAATAATAATAATAATAATATTGGATGAGCTATTCATTGTCAATCATGGATTTGTTTCCAAGGTCAATCAATCCAATCTATGCTATGGAAGAAAGTTTCTAGTCAGGATTACCTAGCTAGCACTTCAATGCTTCAGAGCCACTCTTCTCTGGATAACTAGCTGTTTGTTTTTAAGCTCTTCCAATAGCAAGGATTTGCGCGTGATTTGTATCAACAACAAAATACTGCCAGAGGAAAGAACAAAGACCAGCTTATCCAATATTTTGTATAAAGATATATCCTTATTCTTAGGCTTATTTAACTTTAACCTTATTTTATTTGTTGAATTAGTTTATCACAATGTTTTCATATCACGACAATCATGTCCATGTATGATTGTAGATTTTTTATATACAACCATTTGAATTTTAATGCACTTTGACGTTTAAAAAAAAGGGAAAATGTATGTCAGAGCCCAAAGTAACAAAATAATTTCAAAAAAGGCTCAATAAACATCACATGCCAGGGCCTTTTCTGATATTATTTCAAAAAACGTTAGCAACTATATCAATAGCGGTTAACAACTATATCAGTCCCCGTTAACAACTAAATCAGTCTAGTTAACAACTACATATTAACAACTATATCAGTAGCCATTAACAACTACATCGGTAGCAATTAACAACTATATCCGTACAATGTTTTTTTGAAATAATGCCAGAAAAGGCCCTAGGGTCTTTTCTGGCATGTGAATGTTTATTAAGTTTTTTTTGAAATTATTTTGCTATCTTAAGTCTTGACATACATTTTCCCTAAAAAAAATAATTAGAGGACTTCAAAATTTAAGACATTAAATAAATTTAAAACCAAATAGGTTCAACTAACTTGTGAGTTTTAAGTAATTCTAAGCGCCATTGGTGAACTATTTTTTTCAGCACGACATTGGTGAACATTTTCACCAAGAAGGGGAAAAAAAGTAATCAATCAAAAACTAGCATACGGGATACAGGTGAAATTAAAGAATAAGGCCGTTGTTAACAATATAAAGGAAATAATTTTCCCAATTAAACATACATGTTAATAAATTATATTACAGGGGCTTGAATAAGGGCATCGCTCATGCCTGTGTTCTCATAAAAATTAGTACCCCAAGAATAATTTTTAGATCGAGTTTACTAGAATTCATTTGTAGTGGTTTTTTCTTATAAACAAAGACTGAGTTTATATATATATATATATATATATATATATATATATATATATATATATATATATATATATATATATATATTATTTTTATTTTTTTCAGGACTGAGTTTATATCTTATTTAAGCCATTTTTCGCTGCATTTACTTTAACTTTTGTATTCAAATGGTGAAAATAACAACTCATACATGATACTCTCTCTCTCTCATCCTTAATATAAGATATATATATTTACCTAATTTGAATAGATTATTAAAGTTAGTTAAGTTGATTAATATTATATGTTTATTTTTCTAAAACACCCTAATCATCTTCCTTAATTCTCTTCATCTCTCTCTTATTCTTAATAGAACATTAATAGAGGTAAATTAAGAAAATATTGACAAATATAAAAAAATAGATCTTATATGTAGAACTAAAATCAACTCACATCTGGTCCTACATTAAAGATCGGGAGTACAAATTGCTCCTTGAATTTGTGCAATACTTATACTACCACCCTAGGTAGTTCATATTACAAACTTTCTTTGTCTCTTATTATAAGCTCCAAATAACCAATTTGCATTGATCAAGAAAATAGTTAAAATTAGTTAAAAACAATAAATATGTAATAAATGTATTTTTTCTCCAACTATGCACTTATTTGTAAAGAAGATAAATGAAAGAGAATAAATGCAATAAATATAACCAAAAATTGATAAACTTGGAAAAATGCAATCGGTATTCGGACAAACTAAAATTTTTTATATTTTGGACCACACCCATTCACAAATTTAAAGCTTAATTAAGAAGGGATGGGGTGTATATCCTTATTCATAAACCTATTGTTTTTATACATAAACTAATAGACTTTTTTTCATATATTAATTATGTGCCATACATGCGAATGAAGAAATGGGAATTTGTGTAAAACATGGATCTCGCTAATAAGCCATTTTCGTTGCAAATTATATATTTTCTCTTCATTGTAGTGAAGTGACCGAGAGAGATGGCAATACTAATAATGCAATGCTATATATCCTTGTTCGTAAGGCTGCTAATATGCTTGAATTACTAAATAAGTACTTATCACTAAAAATAATAATTACTGATAATAAAGCCAAAATTATTGCAAGCCAACTACGTACGAAGTGTGCCCTTTTAGTTTACAGCCAATAAATAAATAAATATCTTTTGAGTGTTGTTTCTGTAGCAACTATGCCAATAAATGTTAGTCTATTTGGTAAGGAGTGAGCTTATAACTCACATAATAAGTTTAAATCCAGTTTTCCCATCAGGACCTTGTTGGGAAACCTGTTTTGATGATAAGCCTATTGATAAGCACCAAACGCTCATCACCACTAGTCACCGTCTAAATCTAATTTAGATGGTTCTTATTGAAATTTTTCTCTTTTATTTTTTAGAGAAAAATCTATTTTAATATGTACAAAATATAAAATAAAAATAATATATTAACTAATTAGGTTTTTAAGAAAGAGTTTTCTATTCAAAAAAATTTTAGTTCAAAAAATTTAAATATAGACCATTAAAATTACATTTGAATGGTACATATTTCACGTGATGAGCACTGTGATGCTCGTCATTGTGATAAGCATTGAAAATAGTGCAACATTGTTGATGGGTTCAAGCACTCTTTAAATCTAAAAACATGTAATAGCCTCGATAAATCTAAAGAATCCAACTCAACCAAACTCTTGTCTATCGAAGAAAGTTAACTGTAGCAACTATTGACAACTAAGAGAACATTTAAAGAGAATTATGTAAATGGAACAACTGAATCAACAGTATGAGATGAATACTATTATTCTTGGTTGGTATATACCACAGGGGCCATAAGACAAAGGAAACCAGTCCTTTTAGTAAAGATGATTCAAAGCTATGTGATATATTTACACATTTTGATGTGTTGTTGAATTAACGTGTAAGAGATTGGACTTCAAAACTATAATTCTTATTGTTTGTACTAAAACTCCATGGTAAGTGACCTCACTCTCGTAAAAAGGAGAATACAAGTTCAAATCTTAAGAAGTGCACTTATTGAAAGAAAAGAGACCCTTTAGCCTTGTTTAGTACGTGTGGTATTGGAGGGGTTAGTACTAGGCTTGGCATTTGTATTGTCCATTTTGTGATGTTTGGTAGGAGAGACTGAAAATAACATAGGATTCAAAATACCACCTAAGTGGGATTGCTGGAAAGCCACCCACCCCCTGTATTGAGAAAGCTATACAGGATTGAAAAATTTTGAGACATAACTATCCCTATTTAAAATAAATTTTGTACAGAATTATCCCTCTAAAATTCTGTTAGGTTTAAATTAACTCTCATCCATCTCCATCGCCACAAGGCAAGCATCTCCAGTCTCCACCGACGATCAGTATAGTTTAATTGATGTTTGTGATAACTACTTCAAGAAAATTATTTATTTATTTTTTTAAAAAAGGATACTTATGAATCTTGAAATTTATTCATTAGTTTAAACCTTATCATACCCCCCCCCAAAAAAAAAAAAAACCGCCACAACGCAAGCAAGCATCTCCACCGACGATCAGTATTGTTTAATTGATGTTTGTGATAACTTCTTTAAGATTTTTTTTTTAAAAAAAAAAAATTTAAAGGATACTCATGAATGCTGAAATTTATTCATTAGTTTAAACCTTATCATATCACTATTATCTTCACACAAACCGCATATAAAGCTCGACAATCCCCCCCCCCCCAAAAAAAAAAAAAAAAAAAGGTTATCCGCATGACACAAATAAATGGCTGTGGGGCAGGATCCTCACTATCGGCAATATTCCTGCACTTTTACCTTCAAGATCTCCGATGTCTATCTATTCAAATCCAATCCCTCGTGTGATTCTCATTCTCATTCAAGATGTGAGCTTTAGCGGGAGATTGCTGATTTAAAGGAAAATTCACAGTATCAATCAATTTGTGAAGAGGAACCACGTAGGTTTTCCATAACATTCTATGGATGTATTAAAATAAATAAGTTGGACCAGAAATATATAGTCCTTCTAGTCCCTTCAGTTTTCTTAAAATAAGAAAACTGACAAAGAAAAAAGAGTGTCTCATGGGTGTTCGTTCCAAAGTTAGAAGCTCTAATTTTTTTAACGTTTGTTCGGAGATGTTTTCTAGGTAACTTTCTAGATTAAAAAAAAAACGTTTTATGGGTAATTTATGGGTTGCAGCTTTATTTGCTCATAGATGTTTTCTGGGTAATTTATGGGTGACAGAGGAAGATTGTGGAAGAAGGGTGATAGGGCAAAACTTTAAAGCCTATAACTTCGTAAGTATACAGGTCGTATCAAGTAATAAAGTGATAAGTAAAATATCGTTCTCACGAGGACTTAGTACCAAAACTTCAGTTAGGCATTGATTTTACACTTTCGTTTAAGTTGAGCTAAAACAAAGTGAGTTTAATTAAAAGAAAAAAAATTAAAATAAACTAACTAATAAGAGCCTAGGATTCTTTTTTCCCTTATTGCATTTCATAATATTGAATTAATTTCCTCTCTCTTAGTATTTTCCATACATATATGTGTTAGTCTAAGGTTTTCAAATACTTCACAAGCTCTCTCAAGTCAATGCCAAGTTTCTTTTCTCATTAAAATTGCACAATCTCTTACTACAATCAATAATGATCAATATTAAGCAACAACCTTAATGTGACAATGCAAGGTTAGTAAATATATCTCTATTTTACCAACAAACTATCCATTTATTAAGTAAACTTCAAGACAAGCATGATCTACACCTAGATTAGCTTTCTCAAGTCAAACCTAAGTGAATAAATCATCTAAATGGTGGCCAATCAATTAGAAGCATTAAGCCTAGATTAAAATCAACACATATAAATATTTATTAGGATTATCCAAATATTACTCCATACAATGTATGGTTTAAAAGAATCCTTAGCTGCTGATTAAATACAGATCATAGCAAATTAAATCCAGGTATGAAAAGAATTGAAATGGAACTAAACCAAGAACAAGAACCAATCAAACCCTCAACAGCCTCTGTTCTGTCTCTTTTTTTCTATTCCAATTCCAAATCGCCGTCACGCTGCGTCTCTGTTCTGTTTTCTCCTTTTGCGCGTGTCGCTCTTCTCTTTTCCCCGTAATGCTCTGCTGCTCTCTGCGCGTTCTCCTCTGCTTCTTCAATTCATTTCTGCGCCCCCTTGTCCAGCGTCCAGACCCCTCTTTTTATCTTTTCTTTGTTCCAAGTCATTTAGGTCTTCCCATCTCCTTCTAATCCAAACCGTGGGGCCCATGTCCAATTGCTATTCATTCATCAATTCTCATGGTGGGCCCACGCACAATTCAGCCTAAATCATTCAAAAGTCCAAAGTTCAATGCTTCTATGCGTTTTTGTCATTTACTTCCAATTGATTCAATTTGAATATTGTGGGCCCATTTTTGCTTTTGCCATGCAATATCCAAATGGCCCAACACAATCCGCCATGCTCCCTGAACCAATTGCATTCATTCCATAAATCATTCAACTAATAATAATAATAATAATAAAACTAAATACTTTTTTTTTCTTTTTAAAAATTCTAATTACTATTATTTATTTTCTAAACGTAAAAACATTTATTTTAAATTGAAATCCCACACACCAACTTAATTTCTCTTAAAATCTTAAGTAAATCTCTTTAATTTAGTATTGAATGACTTCCTAAATATATCAAAATATACTTCAAATCTATTAAAATTAGGAAGTCATCAAATGGGGCACTCTGCATTGTGGGGAGAAGAGGCAAAAGGCCTTGTGATAATATTTTTTAAAAATTTATCATTGGGGGCGTTATAGTCTTTCATAATTTATTGCTAATTACTGAATAAAATTAATTTACTTACTCCATGTATGCCAAATGAAATTTTTAACTCTCAATCCCACTCTAAGTCCCAATACCAAAACCAGTTCCATAGACCCTATCCATCGAAATTCAGTGTTACGTACCAAACCGGAACTTGAGACTTTAATCCTCAAAAGAAGGAATCCTTAGTCAAATTTTAAAATTAAAAAAAAAATAAAAAAAGAAAAGAAGAAGAAAGAAAGAAAACCATCGCATGCATTGTTTTTAAATAGTAATTATCTCATTACTTTTGTGGAACTTGAAAATACAAGAGAGGCAGAAGTGTGAAGGCCGAGAACCCTTCATTATTGAGCTATTATTAACTAATAATTTTTCAAAAGGTACAAAAAGGAGGGAAAGAGATCGTCATAAGGCAATTTTCCTTTTTGAAGGAAAATGTTTTCATAACGAAAACGTAACCACAAAATCTCTCATTACATATTCGTTGTTAACGTATTAGGGTTAGAATGGACCGCAAGTGATGCGCAAGAAACACACACTCGCAATGAAGTAAGAACCAGAAAGCAAAATGGAGAGAATAGACATCAGACGTGCAAATTAAGGCCTTTATTTTCTATTTTTGAATACATATAAAGTAAAAGGAATTAAAAGAAAGTAGGCATAATATACTTATAGATGCTAATAAGCTTTTGAATACTAAATCTATAGGGATCTTCTCCCTCAGTTGTAGCGTGAAGCTCTTTATTAGACATTCTTAGAGCAGTTCTTGTAACAAGTGTTGACCAAGCCCTCTATATCCTTAATATCTGCAAAAAAATACACACGAATTCTCATCAGACCTTGAACAAGAATAAAATAATCATCAAAAGAACAAAAATTACTCAAATAATAATGAAGATCAAGTTCGAATATTCTTGCCTGGTTGGTGTTGGACGTTGTTGACAACACAGTCTCTAGTACACTGATAGCCAGCATGATTGGACGGTGAAATTATCTTGCAAATGGCCATGCACTTGCCCATGCAGAACATTCGACGAAAACCATGTTTCTCGGAACATTTCAGTGCACATTGTTCCTTGCACGACATCGGAGGCGGTTGGACGGGATCGGCTTCTCCCAGTGGCGGAAACTGAGGTTGTGGATCATCTTGTGCATTCACAACAGGAAAAACTAGAAGCATATTAATAAGAAGAAGAATCTTCATAATAGTTGCTGATTCCATGGCTGTTAATTAATCTCTAGGACGCTCAAAGTCTGAATCTGAAGCTAATAAACTTTGAAAGGCCTTATTTATTTTTTGTGATGAGGAAGGTCTCAAAACACATAATTTATAGGCAAGAGATGAAGCAGTTTGCATATAGAAACTCCATCGATTAAGAAAATATCAATTATCATGATACTATTAATGGGTCATTTCCATTAATTCTGGTGCTGTTTGTCTGCAAATTTGATATAGGAATATTTTAGCAATTCAAGCATGACAAAATGCCAAAAGTAAATCCTTTTAACGGGTTGGGAAACAACACCATATTAACAAGAAATGAGAGGCGCGCACATGACACATAATATTGTGATCATGTAAAATGAAAGAATAATATCACCTAAAAAACATGAAAGAATAATATAATAATACTTTCTTAACCTTCTAAAGGAATTCATTTGTCATCAGGACCGGATCAAAAAATTGTAATTAAGAAAGTTTAGTAAATTATTCGTACTTTTATAAATAAGAATGGTTTAAATTTGATCAATTAATTGTTGCACTTCAAAATTTAATTTATCAAAAATAACGTGAATGATATATAGACGGTTAGTTTAATATATTTGATCAATTAAAAGTCAAAATTAATTGAAATAACAATGAGGATAACATTACTCCCTTTTATAAACTTTCAAAAAAAATAAAATCACCCTAAAAAAATTTCAGAGCAAAATTGGGTTAAGTGAAAACTTCCATAGAAAATTTGGCCCTTAACCCATTAAATTTAAACAAATACGCGCCTAGAATTACTTGGTGTCAGTGGACCCACACGGCTCCAACCTTCAACCAATGATATTTTATTTTTCCTTAATCATATATAACTAATACCGTAATACGTCTAGCTTTGTTCCACTGCTCGTTATTAAACCATATTTTAATTTATAGGAATTTTTCATGATTAATTTGATATTTTTAATGTTTTTTCTAGGACATTATAATATAATTAAGTACTAATTTGAGTTAAGGACATTTATATTAAATATAATATAATTTAGAGGCAAAATAATCATCATTTATTAATTATTCATGCAAATAATTTTTTTAAACTTTGATGCTATCTTGCGTTGTGAAAGAAAAATTAAAAGGATGGAAAGTGTCAATTAGATCAAAATTAATATTTTTGAGGACTGGAAAATATAAAAGAAATATCCTCAAAATTCTGAAAATTGTAAATTAATGAAGAAAAGGGTCAGAGAAATTACATAAAATACCCATATTTTTTAAGAACTACATTTTAAGGTTTTCAATTTAGTCCCAAACTTTTGAATCTTTTAAGTTCAGTCCCCGGTCAAAACGCTTAGTTGACCGAGAGTTTTTCTTCTTCCTTGAGATCAATTTCAGCGCCGCGACATTCTTGACACACCAGAGCTTGAGATGAACCGGAGAAAGCTTGAGAGGAGATGGAAAGAGACAGAGAGCCACCGCCACAGTTGAGGACTTCCTTCCCCAACACTGGAGATCACAGAGGGCTCGGCGGAGCAGTCTTCTTCACTGTGGAGAAGCACCACCAGAGAGAGAGAGCTCAAAGCTGGACACAAAAAGCTCGACGAGAGCTTGAGAGATATCCAGAGTTGGAGAGGAGAGAGGCGAGACACTGAGCCCCGACCTTCTTCTTCCTTTCGGACCTTCACTGTGCATTGCCGGAAACTTCAGAGACGCGCCAGCGACCTTCTCGTCCTTCCTCTGCGATTTCTGGTGAGGTTTGTTGATTTCCGAAGAGTGTTGCAATTCCCCGGCGAATCCTCCTCTGTCTGTTACCACTGCTTCACCGGCGTCCACCTCTGTTCTCCGTCAGAACCCACTTCCACTATCGCCTCCTCCTTGTTGTGAAAAATTATCCCCCTGTGAATAGTACCTTAGGTGAATAGTACAGTGTGAATAGTACCTTACGTGAATAGTTCAGTGTGAATAGTACCGTGAATAGTACCTCTGTCTACGGAAACGAAATATACTTGTAAAAATACACAGAATACACACAACAATTTTTAACGTGGAAAACTTTCCCCAATGTGGAGAAATAAAAACCATGGGACACTAGTCCAGATCAAACTTCCACTATGAAAATGATGGGATACAAAGAAATCAAACTTCACCAAAATTGGTGTTTTCGAACTCAAACTTCCCTCTAAGAGGTTCTCTCAAATAAAGCAAAAATTTTCTCAAAATATCACTCAAGACTATCGAAACTATTTTCTTGTGAGAGGAATTCTCTACTCTCTCCAATTTTTGATGCATAAGTGATCAGAAGGGGTGCCTATTTATAGGCTGAAGCACTCCACGTTGCTCACAATTTTCTTCCTCTTCCGTCAAAAAAAATGTCTCAAATTTCTTGTCTAACCTTTCCATTGTCAAATGTTGCGGCTTCCTTTTTTCATTTTTCAATCTTCGCCTGCTCCCTCCTTTCTTTTTATTTTAATATTAGCAGCGACTCCCACTTATGTTTTCATGCCTCCTTTGTTGACCTTAGCTTCCTCAAATTAAGGAGGAATAATTCAACACTCCTTCCTACATTCCAGGTCCTTCTTTTCTTCACTTCCTCACTGAACCAAGCAGTCACCTCTCTCATTTTCCACATTACAGATTCGTGCTATCTTCTCTACACCTCCTCCATTCACCATCTCAGATCCTTTTCTCCAATTCTTCTTCAAGAGAGAGAGCAATCTTCTCATTTTTCTCATTCAATTCGACTCTTCACTTTGGTTCAATGGATTTGGTGATATTTAACGAAGTTGTGATTATTGTAAGCTCATGAGAGGCTATTTCCTTGGAGTTTTGGTGCTGAAGACGGTGGCCAGAGTTTCAATGTGCTTTTTCCATTATTCCATTAGATTAGAGTTTTATACAGTGTTATCAGAACCAAGCTCGGACCGGCTAGTTCGACCGGTGGACCGTCAAACTAGTGGTTGAATCGGTCCGAGCCACTGAAAGGATCGGATGTGTGTTGAAAACGAGTTTTGATCGGTCCGATCGCCGGTTTTTGATAAAACCGGCGAACCGGCCGGGACTGTGAAACCCGGCCGATTCGTGCACTTTTTTTTTTGGTAATAAATGGGGCTATTAGCCCTTTCTCATTTCATTCCTGTATTGGTGCATTTTTTTTAATGATGATAGAGAGCCTTTTATTAATGCACCACCTTTGGATTCTTGGCCATGATTTTATTGTGTTTCGAGGTTATTTTGTAAACCTATCTTCTTTAATTTTGCTTCTAGTTAATTGGGTTATTCATATTTAAAATTGTAAAAGTGTTTTAGGTACTTTTATTTTGTAAACTCATTTTCTTATATATATTTATAAGTATGGTTGTATAATTTATAAATATAGTATGGTTTTCGAGACTGGTTCATAGTTATGCGGTTCAACCAGTGACCCATTGGCCCAATACCCCGAACGGGTCAATAACCGGTCCGAGTCTAATAACATTGGTTTTATATACACACACATATAAAGATTTTTTTAGTTTTAGAAATTATTGCATATGATTGATGTTAATTAGTCTTTGTTGGCTTAATATTTATAGCTAAAATTGGAATTTTTAGTGGGAATATTATATATGCTTGCATTTATTTGTGGTTGTAATAAGATTATATGATAATTAGTGTGCTATTGTCTAATTAATTAATGTGATTGATTTGTGCCCTTAAGGGGCTGTTTAGCACTCAAATTCAAGAAAACTCATGTTGTATCATTTTAATTTCAATTACACATTAAGTGGTTTTTAAATAATATCTCAAAAGATAGTAGTTAACTATATTTATAGGAACTATTATTAATTGAAAATATTGAACTTAAGTGTTACGTTGAAGTTTTTTTAAGATTTAATAAAGTTTTAACTCCAATAATCTTTTCGAGTAAGGATAGTCACTTTTTCGTTATCAAAATCATTCATTATTCATATTTTCAAATCCAATTTCATTTACAATTTTTAGAAAAATACCTAAAAGCAATGGTTTAGCTTTAAATTAAACTACATTACTGTTTTAATTATTAATTTGAAAAACCAAAAACCTCCTTTCTCATTGTTTTAGTGCATTTGCATGGCATTTAAATCACTTAAGAATCCAACAAAAGGTTTCTTGAAAAGAGAGAACGATCCTAAATTTGCTTATACGCAATCCGTAGTTAAATTTTTTTACTATGGACACAAGGTCCTCATCGGTTCCAGTCATACTATAGAACAATGCCTACATTGGTTTAATAAATTATTGAATTTGATTTCATCAAAAAAAATTAAATTATTGGATGTGGAGTCATTTATTTGATTATTTTCTAAATTTAAAAATTTTTAATTAAGAATCTTCAAATAATGTTAATTATAGCTTATGTTGTATGATATTGTTGAAGTACTTATGTGTTTGGAGAAAAATCAATAACTATTAATACTTTAAAATAACTTATTTAATTTTCTTAATCATCATAAATTAGTGTATAAGTTTTATATTAAGGACTAGAGGTAGTATAATTGTATAAATGTTCTTTATGATGACTCATTTTTTGCAGGCATCAAGCCTTAATCCAAGAACTTGTGTAGATATTTGTAGTACACTGGTTTATGGTATAGATGCACCAACATTGATGGTTCAAATATGACAAATTTTGATAGATCACGTATGCATAATTTGATTAAAAATAACAAATTTGCCGGGTTATAAAAGGCTCTATGATTGGCAATAAATGAGGTGCGCGTAATATTGTGATCAAGTAATCAATAAAAAAGCTTTTCACCAAGAAGGAAAGAAAAAAAGTAACCAATCAAAAACTACGAACATATATAAACGGGACACAAGTGAAAGAATAATGCTTTGTTAACAACGTAAAGAAGATAATTTTTTTGATTAAACATACGTGTTAATTAATTTTATTTAAGGGGCTTGAAATAAGGGCATCGCTTAGGTAAATAGAACAATTGAATCAATAGTATGATATGAATATTTTTATACTTATAGTTGATATATAGCTCAGGGGTGATATCAAAACACAGGAAACTAATCCTTTTAACAAAGATGATTCTAACCTAGCTATATATTTTCACATTTTAATAGTATGAGGATTGTTCAATTGACCAGGAGTAGGAGATTGAACTTCAAGACTATACTTCTTAGTTATTTGAACTCAATTTTGGGTACAACAAAGTAAATAACGCAAAAGAGAACGTTGCATGGTTTTTAAATATTAACTATGTCATTTCTATTTTTGGGAACTTAAAAATCAAAGAGAGGCAGAAGTTTGAAGGCCTGGATTCCTTGATTATTGAGCTATTATCAATTAATATTTGAATGACACTTTTTTTTTCACCTTCTTGAACCTTATCTTTAAAACATATCGAAAGCAGCAACACGGAGGGAAAGAGATCCTTAAAAGGAAATATACCTTTCGAAGGGGCAATGTTATCATTCAAAATATTTCACAAAATAGAGGAATAATAAATTATTAAAGTCAGGATAAAATGGACGATTTTGGAATATGAAATAGATGATAAATCTTCAATTCTCTTATTATGATTAGAATGGAGCGCAAGAGCACGAGTGCACACTGACACACTTGAAGCAAAATGGAGAGAATGAAGAGACATAATATGGTGCAAATTAAAGCCTCTTATTATTTTCTATTTTTGCATACATATATAGTAAAAGGAATTACAAGCAAGTAGCCATAATAATTAGATATGCTAATAAGCTTTTAAATACTAAAATCTATATATAAGGATCCTCTTTCAGTTGTAATGTGAAGCGCTTTTAGACATTCTTAGAGCAGCTATTGTAGCAAGTGTTGACCAAACCATCTAAATTCTTAATATCTGCGAAAAACACAAATTCTCGTATCAGAACAAATATCATAAAAAGAACGAATAATGAGTCAAACATTAACAATGAAGATAGATCAAGTTTTAATAATATTCTTGCCTGGTTGATGGTGGAGGTTGTCCATAACACAGTCTCTGGTACACTGATAGCCACCATGAGGCGACAATATCTTGCACAGTCCCAAGCACTTTCCCATGCATAAAAATCGCCGGAAACCATGTTTCCGAGAACATTTAAGTAAACATTGATCCTTGCAGGTCATAGGAGGGGGTACAACGGGATCAACTTCTCTTGGTGGAGGAAACCTAGGGAGAGGTGGTGTTTTTGGATCAACTTCTGGAGGAGGAAACCGAGGAAGAGGAGGTGGTTGGGGAAGAACTGGCGGCGGCAGTACTGTCACCGGAGATGGTGGAGAAACTTCCGGCACCGGAAGTGGTTGTGGAGAATCATCGGGAGAAGATGGTTCAGGAGAAGAATCATCAGCGAAAGGAGATGGTGAGGGAGAATAAATATCAGTGTAAGGGGGAAGAGCTGTATCTGCATGAACAGCAAAAGCAAGAAGCATGTTAAGAAGAAGAATCTTCATAATAGTTGCAGAATATTCCATGGCTGTTAATGTGTAAGTTCACTTTGAGAAGTTTTTGTGTGATGAGGAAGGTGTCGATGGACAGAATTTATAGGTGAGAAATGAAGCAGTTTTGTAGAATCATGCATGGAAATTCCATCAATTAAGAAAAATATCAATTATACAGATACTATAAATATTAATTGGCCATTTCCATGATCATGGACAACCTTAATTCTAGTGCTATTTGTCAGCATATTTGATATGGGAATTAGTGAAAGATGTTGGATTTAGAGACAATAGTGCTTAGATGATGGGTATTTGGTGAAAACTTAATTTGATCGTGTATTTATAACTTGACGCGGTTTGAAAAGTTTTAAAAACTTTTACCAATTCAAACTTGAGAAAATAACAAAAATAAACCCTTTTACACTCCATATGATTCACAATAAATAAATGAGGTGCAGATGATGACAAATAATATTGTGATACAAGTAAATCAATAAGAAAAACTACTAATATAAACATGAAAGAATAATACTTTCGTAACCTTGTGTAAAGGAATTAATTGGTAATCAGGTCGTTTCAATATATATATATATATATATATATATATATATATATATATATATATATATATATATATATATATATATATTAATTAATTAGATCACTTCACGATTAAATTACATTAAGTAAATTTAAACTAAATTTGTTCAGGTATTAACATGTGAGTTTT